>OU744790.1:339879-1539879 GCA_916614155.1 Mesoligia furuncula | reverse complement strand
TTATCATCTTCCTTTTATGCCATTTTTTGACGATGGACGACGAAAGATGTCTTCTTGTTTAATACAATAGTAGATTGTTATACAAGGGTCGGAAGGAATCAATTCCCATACGAGGCATTTAGACGCCCGAGCGCAGCGAGGGCGGCTATAGTTCGAGTGGGAATTGATGACTTTCACCCGCGTTAAACACTCTACTTTTCATTTCGAATTTAAGGAAAGTAAAATATAGTAGTTTTTCTAAAATATTTATTGATAATAATTACATGAATAAGGTCTTTTTTAAATTTGAAGTATGGAACACACCACGTCACCGCCACATGAGTAGATTCTGTGTCACCACCGCGGGCCGTCCCGCTTACTAGGCCCCGTATTATTATCATTCTGTCTGTATTCTTACTTTTACCATTTTTAGGGTTCCGTAGTCAACTAGGAACCCTTATAGTTTCGCCATGTCTGTCTGTCCGTCCGTCTGTCTGTCCGTCCTCGCTTAATCTCTGTGACTGTTAGCACTAGAAAGCTGAAATTTTGTAGGAGTACGTATATGAGTTACGCCGACAAAGTAGTAAAATAAAATTTTGGAAAATATTTTTTTTTAGGGTAGCTCCCCTACATGTGAAGTGGGGATGAATATTTTTTTCATCATCTACCCCATCGTGTGGGGTATCGTTGAATAGGTCTTCTAAAATGGCTTAGGGGTTGCTAGAATTATTTTTCGATTTAATGCTCCATTTACGAAATATTAAAGTTTAAAATGCAAATTTTTGTTCCAGTAGGGCGTCCCCCCCCCTCTAAAAGCTAAATTACTGGCTTGAAAAATCTGGAAAAATTCTCGATGATAGTGCATTTCATGAACTTTAAAGGAAAAGTATAGCGGTTAAGATTACTTTATTAGTTTAGCAGTAACAGTCGTTGAACTTAGGTGTTGGATAATTTTGTACCAAATACAAAATCCTTAGCATTAATCCTTTATTTTTAAAGTGACTAAGATAAAGTAGTTGCTTGTTTATAATGGGTAAATACTTGCATTGAAAACCAAAATATGTTTTTTTTTTTTACCTATTCAGAATAAAGAACAACAGAATCGTACTACATTGTGATAACGGGCTACTACGGAACCCTACACCGTGCGTGGCCCGACACGCACTTGGCCGGTTTTCATAAATTACTTAGAAAACACGATAATCTTGATAAAAATTACTAAAAATTGTGTTGCGACGACTTTTTAGTGCTGACCGTCCACCCAACCTTCTTATTTCGATTCAAAACTTGCATACAGCCTAATCGATACTCGCAATAAAAAAAATGAGAAAAATTGTAGAAACTGAATAAAAACTCTTTAAACTAATAAAATGTATTGAAATGTAAAGTGTTTGCAGAATATCCAATCTATAGAATTAATTAATTATCATCATTCTCAAAAAAACTTCTGGTAAGCCTACCTAAAAAATGTCTACTGGGAATTCTGTAGTAAACTATTAGAAAGTATCAACAATAAAATCGACAATAAATAATTGTCCAATACTTAAATTAAAATAATTTTAAACAGCGAGCGCATTCCGAATATAAATTCAATTATAGAAGCATTTCGGCGCGAAATTCAGTAAATGAGGTAAGTGCCTATGGCCTGTCTGTTATTGACATGATATTAGAAGAGATTGAAATGATATACGAAAGCATAAATCATTATTATAAACAATGCTTATTGTATTTATTGCTTAAAATAATTTTATTTTATTTTCAAATATCGATTACTTTCGTCATATTAATTACTCGAGTCAATCGAAATTTAAAAAAAAAATGTATTGGAATAATCGCTTTCACGCATCATTGCAATAAAAAAAACAATAATGGTCGGCGATTTTGAACACAAATTGAGTAATGATGGTAATGGTGGTAATGATTAATACGTATTATTGAACCTGTGTTTGAATATTACGTTAAAACCTGGGCATTTTCGTGTTGTTTATAATATTATCAATAACATTTGTCACATTTTAAATCTTATCTGCATCTGTGTGTGTGAAATTTGTGAAAAGTAAAAATGTAAACACACACGATTGGCGCGAAACTTCGACATTAGATATCAAAAAAACTTCATTACCACTACTTATTTACCTTAAACTATGGATAAATTCGTCAAATAATTAAATGATGTATATTCACAGCCCCATATGGTAAAGTCAGGATGTTCGAAATCCTCAATTTTTATGTTTTTTAGCCTCGACCACAACTGACATCAAAATGGCGATTATCGTACCTATGTATGTTTAATTTATTGAAGGTAAATTATTAACTTTTGCGCTAAATATGAAAGATTTAATGGCGTTAACATATGAGCTTTTTATCCAACTCTCCTAATTAACGCACATTCATAAGATTTGATGGGTAGCATAATAAATAAATTTACATAATCAATTAAGGGTGTCGTATGTCTGACTGAGCTGACTACCTAAGTAAATTTTGTTCTATTTTTAAATTTCATTCCCGCCCTAGGGAGGGAAGCAATTACTATGAGTCTTTCCCGCCCAAGGGTGGGAAGCTGCGTTTTCCACCCGCTATTCGGATCAAACAAACACTACTTTCCGAGTATGAGAGATGAAAAATCTCTTTCAGCCGTAATCTCAGTAGTCAACCTCTTTCTGCTGTTGTGACCAGAAGAGAAGCTGTTAATCTTTTGCTTGCATACTATTTTCTTCACTGTCATAGATAGGCATTCTTAGCCCGGAAATACAAAGAATCTTCACTGTTAACAAGGTGAGGTTTTAGTTTTGTACTTTAGATTGTTACTTGTAAAAATAATTTCACCATACCTTGTTTCAAGTAGCATCCTTAGTCCGGAAATGCAAGGAATCTTTATATACCTACACTCAAAAATAGCCACCAAACTGTACCGCGTCTACTAACACAATAACAGGGTGTTTTCACTTTGTAACGTCATTAAAAACGGCGTCAAAATTTTACCGTTGCATTTAAAAAGTTAATAAAATGTCAACCCGTTGCTCACCGTATGATAATCCAATTGTCCCACTTAAGCACACCACAGCTAACCGGGTTGAAAATGTCTATCAGAGGGAAAGGCTGGCTTATTCACTCAAAGCTACTGACTCAGAATGAGAATTAACAAGCAGTTGCACACTTTCTTTTCATTCTCTCAATTCCAGGCATTTTTCAAATAAAGGTATTAATTGCAGTCGAGTCGTCTGCAGAGATTCCTTCTTGCCAAGAAGAAGAATGAATTAACTATTGTGTAAGTATTCGATTATATAAATTGCTTTATTTTGAAATTAGATGTAAGAAGTTCAGTTTAAAATACTAAACGCCGTTTGGGAATTTCGACTGTAGGTACAATCGTTGAATTAAACGCTGTTCGTTTGTAAGTGCGTCACTTGGGAACCACAAAGTAATTGAAATAAAGAAGAAAGTAAAAACTAAAACACAATTTCGACAAAAACGCCAATTACAATACATTGCGATATTTTTATACAACGTGTTAGGCAATACGTGCACCGTCAATCCGGTATGCCATCGAGATTGACTGTGTGCGTGTTCTTAAATCAATGAGAACAAACGACATATCAAATGTGGTTCGATCAAACTTGTGCTAACTTAGTCGACGCACGTTTAGTGTCCGGTCGATCTAATTTGAAATAGCTCAGGCTCAGCTCACCTGACATTGCGCAATGCTAGCGATCGATTGAGACCGTATAGGTGTAACAACACCCGGCACTCGTGACTAAAATTAAATGATAGATGAAGGTTTTAAGCTACTCTTGCCGCGGTTGGTTGTAGATAGGTGAACATATCGAGACCCCTCCGCACCTCGGAACACACGTAAAGCCATCTGTCCCGGCTGTAATTTGAAGATCTTTGATAGTCGTTAGGGGTAAACCTGACAACCAGTCTTACCAAGGGGTATCGTGTTTCCCAGTTACTGGGTTTTGGAGGACAAATAGATAGACGCTTCATGTAAAATACAGCTGCCTCCGGTTAGACTGGAAGCCGACCCCGATATTGTAGGAAAAGGCAAGTGTTGATTTTTTTTCCAACGGCATTATCGTGTAGCAATACATTTTAAAGTTAAAACACCGTGGCTTAAGCCCTACTGAGTGTCTGTCGAGATTTATTTGCACTAGATACGAGTAGTGTGGAACAGCGAGCAATGAGAACATGTTTAGGATATTCACAATTATTTGAATGCAAAGGTTTGACGCCCGTTTTCAATAACAATAAGCGACACCAACATGAACGCCTAGTGCTAATAGAATCGGCATTAACCTGTTAATAAAAAAAAAACAACTTTAGTTGAGCAACATTTTCTACAGTTTCGAGTGTGAAATTTTATTGTTAAACATTTTTTTAGCAACACAAAACGATGTTGCTCTCTGCTACTGACCAAATTAAAATAAAACAACAACTAATAAATCATAATTTATTGTCATTATTTAGTCCAACTCCGTCACCGCGCCTGGAATTCCTGGGGCACGGATACTTTGGTAAGTGTTCATTGAATACAGTTCAGTGCATTGAAATCGATCGCGAACACTCTTTGTTTCACTTCTACAAGTACGAAACTGGTTCCATCCAAGCTCATTTGCTTTTAAATAAATAATATCTAAACATTATTATTTCGGACGAGTCACTTTATAAATCCAGTCTATGTAGGGGCTGACTGGTGTATAGCCATCATTCACAAGCATGTCGGAGTCTTGTCCATAAGAAAGCACGCCGACAATGTGTCCATCGTACAACAAGGGCCCCCCGGAATCCCCGTTGTTTGGCCTGTCAAGTCTGTTCGAACACTTGGGCGAAATGCAAATCAAATATCTGGTCATGTCCCTAAATTCCCCATCACAAGAGACGACGGCCCCTTCCCCGAGCTGCAGCAGCCGCGTGTCGTCGTCCCCCAACTTGTCGGTGGCGCCGGCCCCCACGTACGTCACTGGGAGCCCTATCAACGTGGTGTGGTCAACCGAAGAAAGTCGTCCATAACGCCGCAGACTAATGGGATGCACACGGAGTAAACATATATCGTTATCTACTACGAACGCATTCAACAAATCTACGTCCAGGAAGTGGTAGCCTGTATGTACGAATATTTCTAATACTAAAGAAAACAATTGGGATTCGGATGGCGGCACAGTATAGTTACCGTACCAAACATAGGATTTGCTGTCTTGCAGACTATTAGCGCAGTGTGCGGCGGTGATCACCCAGCTCTCCGTTATCATGGATGCCGTGCAGAATCTGCAGACATCATATTTGCAAGTGTTATCGAACTCAAACAATACTACAGCAAATGGATACTTGCCGTTCTCGATATCTCGTCCATGGATGACTCTTAGATGGGTATGATTGAACTGGTTATCGCTGACCACAGTAGGTTGTCCGGCGGTTTGTTTGATGAACAAACTAAAATAATATGTTGAGAAACAAAATGCTAGGACTAACTTGAGCATTGTAGGTACAGGTTGAAAGTATTCGATAAGCGCTATGGTCGTAAAGTATTGTATTTGTACCAGATATTGTAAAACAATCATTTCAAAAAGTCGTCGTTATTGAAATCGATAAGGAGGACTATATATTATATACGAAATCGTAAAGTATTGTAATTTTGTTTCGATTTTCTTACAATACCGTGATTGATTAAGTTTTAAATCATTGTTCTTAAGATTTTTGTATAATATTATTTATACAATGTGTTGATTTGCATCCTCGTCAAAGTTCAGGAGGTTGTTATAAAATACATAAATAATCAATTGAAGTACGTTATGGGGCAATAACTAGTAAGCGCTGCTTTTTATTTGTTGTTGAAATTTAACAGTATTTCAGAATTACACCCTTAATTCAATACAAATAAAACAGAATCACCCGACTACGCACACAGCGACAATGCATGCAGCTGTTTTTCCCCGAAATGGTAGCCGCGCCGTCGCGCCGCGTAGCAATGACCCGACCGGTAGCAATAATTTTACCTAATTTTATTTCGAAAATCACCTACATTATTGTCATAAATTTCGCTTGATAATTAACTCATTTTTGAGCATCATTGGAATACGGAAATCTTACTAATGAGAGTAATACTAGTGCGCCAAAGAAAAGTTCACTGACCTGTTATCAGATGATTAAATGATTTTGTTTTTATTTGTGGATTAAATTGGTTGATTTGAAACTTTCCTTCCTACATAACGGGCTTAGGGCCGGCAATAATACCTACCTTAGTTAGTGTACCGATCTACTAAGTCTAAAAATGATGTTTTCTACGTTTGATGAAATGGAAAGACGTGCTAGTTAAGTATAAGTACGTGGTGTACTTACTTTCAACTCTTAGGTAAACACTCGTCCATCCACAGGATGTTGGCGTCTTGGTGTTCCAGGAACCAGCGACCAAAATGTAACCCGCACAGCATTATCACCTGGGTGAATGTCTTGTGCCCGATCGGGATACATTTCCACGAACATCCGGATGGCTCCACGTAGGCTGTCTCCACTGATGGCGACCATCTCCACCAACTCGGCATTTGAGTAATTGTCCGTCATCACACTTTGTAACTACGTCTCGATGTACGGAAATTCGCAAAGCGCACTTGCGAACACTTCGGCGAGTTCAAACACACTGTCGGCGACGGCGCCGCGACGCGCGGCGCCGGCGGGGAAAAGGGGCGTGGCTAGGAGCGGCGCGGGAGAGTGTGATTGGAGGATGGGATTGATTACCTACGAATTTATCGAATGAGAATTGCATGAATGGTTTGCATTTGTGTGTGTGTGAAGCGCGGTTATAGGGCTAGTAACAGACGGGCCGCGTTTAAATACGGCTGGTTCACACTTACGGATTTCCTTAAATAAGAAAATAAAATAAAAAAATACCTACTCATTTTATTGTTGATTTGGGTCGAGAATCATTAGCATAATTACGTCCTTGAATTTGACTAGGATGCAAATCAACACATTGTATATTAAATTATTTTTATAATTATAAAAATATAATTTATAATTATAAAAATTAAGTGAAATAATTCGTATACCAAGTGTTTTTTCAACCACTTGACATTTTCTGCAACCCACTTGAATTTGACGATAAAATTGACGCTCGAAAGATTGATAAGGACCCACAAACAAGTCAAGAACAAAGTTTACTGCTTTACTTCATAAATGCTTACCTACTTAATTATTCATTTTTAGACAAAATTCAAAATTAACTTAGGGTGGGTCCTATTCTGTTTTAAGTAGTTTACAAGTTGCTCGATTTTGAGTAGAGTCGTGGACGATGGTCCGAAAATGAGCTAAGTAAAAACTAAAATAATTTATACTTAGAGACTAATGATTTTCAGATATTAAAAGCAGAAATAAATACTTAATCTTAAAACACAACCACATTGACACATGTAGGTAAGAACAAAATCTTATAATAAGGCTAGTAGTAGGTACAGTCATTTGGTAAATTAATAGGAAATTTCCTCTGGTTTAATTTACATAATCTATGCTAATATTTAAAATAAATACAATAATATGTACATTTATATGAAAAAATAAGAAAAATAATCATAGGGCATCAAAAAATTCATCCGCATCGCTGTCAACAGGAACAGTGCGCAAAAGGCTGGCAGCATTGCCACGTTGAATGGCAATGCTAATTCTTTGGCCAAGAAATAGGCCAGCCCTCTGGTCACGTGAAGAGTCGACTAACCGCTTGGCGATATCTCGAAAAACCAAGTGGGCACTCGGACCCCATGGCCCCATGGTGTTTCAACCCCAAACGGCTCGAACATATAACTCCCAATCAGGTTGGAATATTTTGGCCGTTTGAGGTTTTCTGCACCTGCAGCAGCCGCTCCAGCACAGCCCACCGTGCTAAGAAGATGAGATGGCGCAAGGGTGTCGACACATGTTGCATCCCACACCAAAGGTCTGCCTAACTTCCAGGGCGTTATAGTCATCCCGTCTGGTCACTTCCCATCGTCGCGTGCCAGGCCGTTGGGTTCTAAAACAGCTGGCACCCCGGCGGTGACAAGAGCACGACGGATGATGTCATTAATGCTGGCGTACCGTGCTATCCGGCCTGCGCTCCTACTGCAAGATAGGCCATGGTGTCCGAGACAGTCGACAGCTTCACCGCACTGACAGCGATGCGGAGCTCCGCAAGGAGCGCCCAAACGCAGACAGGTAGCGAGCCGGAAGGTGGTGTCACCCAGCATAGTGCCTATGTTGGGTGACGGGAGTGCTTCAAGCCAGAGCCCCGACTCCCACTCACCCACAGCCAGCAGGCGGGCACGCTCAGCAGAATTGGTGGACGTATTAATAAGATTATTCCGTACCAACCTGCAGAGCGGCTCATCCCACTGTCTCTGGGAAGATGGGTTTACGGGCCGATCTGTATCTGGGCAAGCCGCTTTCCAGGCGTTCACCGCGTCGGTCAAACACGGCACTTCAGAGTCAACCAGGCAAGGGGCTAACATTTTCCTGGTCAACTTTTCAGTGCTGTGGACAGAAGACAGGAACGCCGGTAAGCTAATACTGGTAATTTTGCGGACGCCGAGGCCACCAAAACGGATGCGTAGTGTGGCTTGAAGCCACGCTCGGTCGTCCAAAGCCACATTTAAAATGGATGTTAGTGTGCTGCGAATAATTTGGTCAATTTTGTTCAAGAGGTGTGGCTGCTTCCATAAAGAGGAAGAGTGTAGAAAATACATAAAATTTAGGCCAAAACAACAGCATCTAATCAGGGTGAATGCCGAATGTAAATTAATTTTGGAGAGTCTGTCCGAAATCTCGTTGAAATTTTTAATTTTTTCGTCGATAAAAGGAGTAAAACTATCTTCTAAAATCGGGGAACCTAGGAGGTGCAGTGAACTTTTGTCTAAAATTTTGATTTGTGGCGCTATTGTATTAAATTTATCTAGAGTCAATTGTCTGTCGGTAGTGTCAGAAAGGTAAAGTTCACATTTTGAGGGGTTAAGGTCCAAGCCAATAGATTGAAATTCCTGTTTGAGGAGTTGTAGATCTTTCAAAACAGTGTCTACGTCACCTCCTAGCGTTCCATCGTCTAAATACCATACGTTAAATTTTGAATTTAGTTTCTGTATAATTGGATGAATATCTAAACTGAAAACGACTGGCCCGAGAGGGTCACCTTGTTGGCAACCAACTGCAGATTCCAAAACATTGTCCTTGTATAATAATTTGGAAGGGTGCCTGTAACATTGCCACATAAAACCGTAAATTTCGGGTAATTCCTTTTTGACTTCAGCCAACAAAGTGTCCCTGTTCACAGAGTTAAAGTTTAATTTTGAATAAAAATGTTTTATCGCAAAATGAGTCAGAAAGGAGATATTGTGAAAAAACTGCCATTAGGCCCCATTTTTTCCAATATGGCGGTGCGACGGGCAAATATACGAGGTGGCAAAGTTGAAATTCGGAAAGAGCACATCGAAATCTATAAAATTACCCATTTTCAAATCTCCCGAAAAACTTTCCAGGTAACCTTTTTTTTCGAACCAAATGACTGTACTAAAGGTGTTCAACTTAATTGGTGTACTTAGTTTGTCACTGACGCACCTGCCGGTCGATTCTGTAAAAATCTCACCGTGAAAACGTAGGTGAAGTGAGTTTGTTTTTGCTAGGAATTGACACTATTGACAGCTCACTCCACGCCCACTTTCACGGTGAGCTTTTTACAGAATAGCACCGCAGTGGTCTATGATAAGCTTCCTAATTAGGTACGGCAGATTTGACATACGAAACTAGTTGCAAAATACAAAGACTTCAATATGGCGGTATTACTTTTGATATATTGGTGCTATGAGATTTGAGAGTTGTGATTTTAGTTTACTTATTGTAATTTTACCAAAGTTGTCGGCATAGCTAACAGAATAAGCAAGCTGAAGTGGCAATGGGCCGGCCATATTAACCGTAGAACCAATGACCGTTGGGGTAAACGTGTTCTTGAGTGGAAACCGAGAATCGGTAAACGTAAGGTAGGACGCCCTCTGGCTAGGTGGAGCGACGATCTTCGCAGGACGGCTGGTAGCAGCTGGATGAGAGTTGCCGAAAATCGAGATGAATGGCGTGCAATAGGAGAGAGCTATGTCCAGCAGTGGACTGCTATAGGCTGATGATGATGATGTTACTTATGAGTAGCGTCATAGACGCCATAATCTTTTCCGCTGTGACGTCACTAACCTGTCGTACTAAAGACATGTAGTAGATGTTCAAAGGAAATCTTTACTCTTTTTATATCCAACAGTCTTATTAAAGGGACGGCCCCCTGTACGGTGACTGTCTAGTCTTTTGCCCTTAAGATATTCTAAGCCAAACTTCTAAGAGCCTCATTCTGTTACTTCTAATAAATTCCCAGTCTGTTCCTGAAATGCTTAGATTTGTAACCAGCTCCCAGAGACTTTTCTCAAGGGACGCGCCCATATTTTGGGTTGATTGCTTTGCAAGACAAGCATGACAGCAATTTCAATGCTATTTCGAACTGTTTTTTATCCACGCTTGCTTGCCGTCTGGTGAGATAGTGGTAAGTGCGTCATTAGTTGAAAGACAGGCTGATAATACAGCCCGTCTTTAAGCCATACTAATGTTATAAATGCGAAAGTAACTATGTTTGTCTGTCAGGCTGTCGATCTTTTCACGCCTTACCGGCTAAAATTATTTGGAGACACACGGATATACCATCATCTGTGTTAGCACTAAAGATACCCCGTTCCCATGGGATGATTTCTATCCTTCACTCGGGTGAAGCGATGGGCAGAAACATAGTATCCTTCTATCATACTAATATTATAAATGTGAAAGTTTAGATGTTTGGATGTTTGTTACTCAATCACGCGTAAACCGTTCAACAGATTTAGATGAAAATTGGCACATAGATAGACCATTTCCTGGAAAAACACATAGGATACTTTTTATCCCGATATTCCTACGGGATCGAAACTTACCCGGGTGAAACCGCCGGGCACTGCTAGTGCAGAATAAATAGTAATCGGCCTTCAGAAAATCTTCAGAACTAACAAATACTTATGCATATGTTTAAGACGCCCCAAGTTTAGCGTCCCAAATGGGTTCATGTACAGATGTAGTTTGTATGACAGTGTAAGCTTGCCAGTAAATCCAAGGTATTACCGCAGCTATGGGAAGCTTACACAGTGTCACACTTTGAGCGTTCGTTCATTAAAACAAAGTTAGTTTATGTTCGTTGCTATCGCGAACACAAAACACGCTTCCAAGTGAAGCAGTAATTATTAGTGTCTATTTTCTGAAGCAAGCAAGTCACGGGGCTACGCTTCGTAGACCTTCGTAGCCACGGAGATACGCTTCGTAGACCTTCGTAGCCATTACGCTACGAGCACTTCCTTATACAAACAATACTTGTATTTCTACTTGCCATTACATAAAAGAAGAACAAAATATCTAAAAAGAAGAAGAAGATAGCCACGAGCCCCTCGTTTCATTCAGAAAAACAGACAAAAATTAAAAACAAAAAAATTTCGACAGCAGTAACTGTACCTATCATTTCCAGACCTCGCAAAAATTACTTTAAAAAAACCGTCCTCACTCGCGCTAAAATCACTTTCAACTTTTAATAACATCGTACCAAATGTTTTTGTGACGCCATTTCTTAAAGTTAAATCAAAATCAAAAGACATTTATCAAACTAGGCTGAGAATCAGCACTTTTCGAACGTCAAAATTACAAAAGACAGTCTCACAAAACGCCCGCCCTTCACCACTTCCTAGTGCTTTTGTTAACAGTCGACAGTTCAACACGGCAAGCTTGAGTTGCGCTCACTCGAACATTTGTAGCGTAACGATACAAGTGGTTGTTTGGGGCAAATATTTCGTTATGTAGTTATTTGCGTTGTGGACTGTTTGATTTATGCGCTGGTAATTATGATATTATAGCGGAATTTCATTGTATGAGTAGAACGAATAAGTGTGTAGTCAATTTGTTTTTTCCACCCTATTATTTATCCTCACACAAAACATTTTGCTTGATTTGAATAAACTTGTTAATATCTACGCTTCTGCGTGAGATCTTGCTCCTCTTGGCATCGTCGCCATCTGTCGGACAGGACGATATAAACATATCGTTCGTAGCCCGTAGAAAATATTCATCCTTTTTAGGGTTCCGTACCCAAAGGGTAAAAACGGGACCCTATTACTAAAACTTCGCTGTCTGTCCGTCTGTCCGTCTGTGTGTCGCCATGCTGTATCTCAAGAACCGCGACTGCTAGACAGTTGAAATTTTCACAAATTATGTATTTCTGTTGCCGCTATAACAACAAATACTAAAAACAAAATAAAATAAATATTTAAGGGGGGCTCCCATACAACTAACGCGATTTTTTTGCCCTTTTTTGCTCGATATCAATAATGGCAACAGGTAGGCACTTGAAATATTCACAAAATACTCAGTTGTATTTTAATTTTAATAATAAAATTAAAATAAAATAAATATTTAAGGGGGCCTTCCATACAAAAGACATGTTTTTTTCGGTGTTTTTGCCTTGTGGGACGGAACCCTTCGTGTGCGAGTCCGACTCGCACTTGGCCAGTTTTTAAAGTATGTTATTATAGTACGTAAACTGTCGATAGCAATATTTACTCACAATGGATAATGATACGAAAAGTTATGGCCATGTCCTTACTTTGTGAAGTAAAAGTTCTGAATCTTAATTTTTTCTTCCACTCTCACTCTAGAATATTTTTAGATTCAAATAAACACGAACAAATCGGACAAAGTAATACATTTGAAATCCGCTTACTGATTCAAACCTATAATCGCTTGGATTTTTCTTTCAAACAATATTAAATATTTATTAAGTAAGTATAGAATATTTATTACACTTCGACTTTCTTATTTCCAAAGATTACTTTTTATGCTTATTTCATTGCGCACAAGCCTAACTAACAGCCTAACAACAATGAAACATCAATAAAGAAAACAAATTGTTTACGAAAATACGGAAAACGGTGCATTAATTTACTTTGTTAAAGTAATTTTCAAAACGTAGGCCATTAAATTATTTATTTGGAAAGTTAAATCACTTGAAACAAGTCCCAAAACATCGCCACTAATTAGTATCACAAATAGTTCATTATTTAAGACGAATTGCACTAAATTGCGAGCAAACAGAATTGCATTGAAATGTTTACAGTAGAAACAGAAACGGCGTTTTCCGATACGCCATTTCGGGCACAATAATGAATTGCAGTTTTAGTTGCAAACTTTGCAATCTGCGGCATGGTACATACAAACTGGAGTCGGCGACTGTTCATGAATTTATCAGACACTTTTTGTGGACACGAAAAGATATTGATGATCACAAATCTTTTGTACTGCTTAAACAAAGCGGGCGGGGAATAAAGCATAGAAAATAACTTTATGTCGATATGAATGTTAAAACATTTTTGTCTTCTTCGGTTTGAATGCTCCAAGTTTTGGTTGATACCTACTTATATCGCTCAGTTGCACTTACTATAGGGTGTTTCAGGTGTGGGTGCAGGTCATGTAGCGGACACTCAGCTGGTAGTAAGATCGCAGGACTCCCAACGAGTTGGTGATGGTGTGGATGTTATTTTTTTATATATACTTTATTGTACACCAGAAAATACATAACAAAAAAATACGATATCAATACAAAACATACC
This sequence comes from Mesoligia furuncula, assembly GCA_916614155.1. Taxonomy (NCBI): domain Eukaryota; kingdom Metazoa; phylum Arthropoda; class Insecta; order Lepidoptera; family Noctuidae; genus Mesoligia; species Mesoligia furuncula. The sequence goes on along the minus strand of OU744790.1, from coordinate 1,526,230 downwards.
ACTAACATACTATTTGTATCATCAAACTCATCCTCTTGTATTACGGCTTCAAAATTTTTACAATTATATACAACTAGCTGCGCCCCGCGGTTGCACCCGCGTAAATGTTGATCCCGTGGGAATATCGGGATAAAAAGTAGCCTATATGTTAATCCACGGTGTCAGCTACCTGCATACCAAATTGTATCAAAATTGTTCCAGCCGTTTGAGCGTGAAGAAGTAACAAACATATAAACACACACACACTCACACACACACTCACAAACTTTCGCCTTTAGTGTGATTTCCGTACAAACATCTGTGCGCTTGATAACATAAATTTCCGAGCAATTTATTATTTTATCGCTTTGTTCACTTATCGTTACATGCTTTATGTTTCGCAACTAGTGTACAAATGTGTGTTTTATGTGGCTAGTTTATTATTTGTATCTTTTAACCAACCGTGGTATGAAAGAAGACGATGGCAGGGCTGTCTATGTCGAAGTTACCCACACCGTACTAAGACCTTTACAAACGAATACTTCAATTGCGATTTATGAGAATATTATACCTGTAGGATGAACAGAATGGACAGGATGAACATGGGTAATCTGAAGAATAAATATGGCCGTCTGACATATTTTCTAAACAAAAGTCTTTTTCAAATTGCATTATTTATTCTTGATATAAAAGTTATTGACTATTCAAAAATCAGTCCTGGGTTATTAGACCGCCTCCCATCCAGGCACAACTTACCGTGGCTTACTTGGAAAACCTTAAGCAGACTTCGTACCCAAGTAGGCCGCAGCAAGGACAACCTCTTGGACCTACTTGGACCGCTCAGACCTCCCGTGTGTATGCAACAATGGTTCGCCTCCCATCTTGCTCCGCATGCCCTGTCACCTGCACACGTGCAGACCTAATAGCTGCGTCAGCGAACGGTATTTGCGTTGCTGAATATAACTATATATAAAGTGAAGTTATCCTTATTTTGATGGCATAGGTACACATTTACTGTGTAACCAACCAATAAAAATACCCATTTCAGACAGAACATAAAGGTGTTTTAACGTGCACATGTTGAATACAGAAGGGAACACAAAAAAATTCATTAGGTTTTTTAAAAAGCATGCATGTGTTAATGAACGGCTCCGCAAAAAATCTAGGAGTCGGCGAAATGGTGCCGTTTTATTTCACAATTTTCCAGAGCTGATCAGCAGAAGTTTAAGTGATTACAGTTACAAGAGACATTATTTCAAAAAAAGGATTTATGTGCTCTACAAGGTGTACGTGTGTGTATGTGTGCTTTGTGTGTGTGTGTGTAGTTGTTTACAATACACAAGTCGAATTAATATTAATTTAAACGTAGGTATATAAGGTGTAATCTAAATAGTTGAAAACCCGAAAAGGGGTCAAAGTAATCATCATTATAAACAACTATTTATTGTATTTAACTATCAGCGAAAAAGTTAGCTGTTCCCTACATTTGGTCGAGTTATACGAACACAAATATTTATAGAACAGTTGATTTTTTTCACGATTTCAAGATGATGCAATGACTCCTTTTCAGGTTTTCAGTTAATTTTAATTATACCTTGTAGGTATTGTACCTTTAAACTTAGGTAACTGTAACTTTAAAGAAGATAGTTTTTTTTGTTCGGCGATTATGCCCACCAAAAATTGTGGCGTATATTAATTGAACGCATGTTAATTTGATCCTTATGATCTCTAAATTACATTATTGCTACTACAGTAATAATTATGCTTCGTCTAACGGGAATACTGAAAAATACGATCATACCCTAAAAATTCACTCAAAAAGCTGTAGTTTAGCTAGTAGCTTGGCCTCATTGGTATTATATTTTAGTATACTTTAGTGCACTATTCAGTAATGACACTAAACATCACGCCTATAATCCCCGAAGGATTAGACAGAGGTGTACCAAGTAGGAATATAGGGTGTCATGAAATCAAAAGTCACATACGTACCAAAGCATTTTAATACTTCTAAGTTGTGTAACGTGGCAATTGATATGCAATTGCCACGTCAGAAAACATATACGTATTTCATTTCAAAAAGGTTCAGGTCGCTCCACCTCTCATCTTGATAAAAATACTTCAATACCGCACGCTCAACATTTCATGAGTCTCGCTGATGGTGGCGCGTGTGTTGGATCATTTAGCTCCCTTCAAAATTGTTGAGCCGAATGGTGCTAATCCATGCGTCATGTTCGTGAGCTGCCTGCTTATTTTAATTTAATATTTGAATTTTTCTTTTTTACGAACGGTTTTAACGTTCTGCATCGTTCTCACATATATAATTGCAACATAAATGGTGTAACCAATATTTTGTAACCATGTTTTGATTTATAAGAGTGTCCATGGAGTTTCTTGACCGTGTTTCTCCATAGTTACCTACTACGCTTTGTAATGGACAACTATAGCTTCATCTTTCTAACGGACCGACCCCTTGACAATTCAAAAGTGCCTTTAATTGGTTTATTTCAACTAAATGCTTTGGGTTTGAGTTTTCCTGGTTATCGAGGGCGCTCTGATAACGATTACGTGGTCAAAATCTAAATTCAAGATGGCGCCTACGACAAGGAGATAGTTTTTGGAGCGGAGTTCCTTAACACGGCTTGCGGTAGGAATGTCTGATAGAAATCGTTATGTAAGGAAAAAACAATACGCGACTAACTCCATGCGACTTTATCCCTCACTCTGTCACTATCTATTATATTCGAGTGTGTGTCCGTGCGAGTATCGAAATTCGAGCAGACGAGCATTGTACGCAGCCGGTTGTACAATCTCAATTTCAACGTCAGTTTCGCCTGGTGATTCCGGTCCATGTTGATGGATTACAATCTAGTTGCACCTATTCCTTCTGGCTGCACAATACACTAACGGTACATGTCTCTCGACACCTACCAATGAGCTACTACGTAAATCCTACTGGATATATCCTATTGAAAATATATTGTGGTACATACCTTTAACTAATTGTGGTAGGTATCTACTGTAGAGGGGTCCGTGGCTAAATAATAACAGCCGCACAGGTCAATCGATCAGGTTAAGCTACGCTTGCCGCGGTTGGTCTGTGAATGGGTGACCATCTTTACATACCGAGACCCCTCCGTGCCTCAGAAAGCACGTTAAGCCATTGGTCCCGGCTGTCATTCGTGGATCTGTGACAGTCGTTACGGGTAGTCAGAAACCCGAAAATCTGACGATCAGTCTTACCAAGAGGTATCGTATTAGTAGTATTAGATTATACGCTTCATGTAAAATACTGGTATTCATCTTCATCCAGTTAGACTGGAAGCCGACCCCAACATAGTTGGGAAAAGGCTAGGCAGATGATGATGACCTGTAACTAATCCATCTAAACTGACCTTCTTTAAATACTAGCCTTTAGTCCCGACTGTCATTCGTAGATCTTGACTCTAGTCAATCGTTACGGGTCGTCAGAAGCCCGTAAGTCTAGCAACCAGTAACTTCGTATTAATCAAGGCATCGATGTATAATCATCGATGTAACAATTTTCGCGGAATAGTATTTCGAACTCGTATAGGGAACCCAGTCTTATCAAGGGATATCTTGTTATCCAGGTACTGGATTATCAAGTTCAGATAAGCAGTCACACCATTTAAAACACTGGTAGGTACCTATTAAGGGAAGAAAATCATGAGATGTTCACACGAAAATTTAAGAATTATTTCGTTAAAAGTACCTACTAACAAGTTTTGTATCCCGGAATGGAATCCGGGAACATTACCAAAATTTTGTAACTAACTGAGCTATCGAGGTCATCACTCATCAGCTATACATAATTATGATTATGAATACAAATGTTAATTCTTCATGTCGCACTGAAGTAATGTCGAGCTTCAGTGTGTCGCACAAGCGTGGTTTCGAACTATCGTGAATCGCGGTACAGTTTTGTCGCACAAGCGTTAATCGCACATCCATTTGTCGAGTTCACGTAGTACACTCACCGGTTAGACTGGAAACCAACCCCAACATAGTTGCGAAAAGACCGGCAGATGATGACATACCTGTAACTGAGGTGTTGCTGCAGGTGCTGCGGGTACTTGTCCATGAGGTGTTTGATGACGTCGACCTGCTCAATGGTCAGCTGCACGGTATCTTTGTTCTGAGTGGCGCATGGGCCAAATGCTGACCCCGAACTGTGGAGAAATGGATAATACTCGTTAGTTCATGGTGACAAGATGAAGATCGGCTGACGAGAGACCCTTTACGCAATTTTTTCAATCAATCATAAGAATATAGCCTTGACAAAGTGATATTCTATCAGCGAAAACGATGATGGACAAGTAAAAAAACTGGCCAAGTGCGAGTGCGTACCACAAGGCAAAGACGCCGAAAAAACACGTTTGTTGTATGGGAGCCCCCCTTGAATATTTATTTTATTCTGTTTTTAGTATTTGTTGTAATAGCGGCAACAGAAATACATCATCTGTGAAAATTTCAACTGTCTAGCTATCATGGTTCATGAGATACAGCCTGGTGACAGACGGACAGACGGACAGTGGAATCTTAGTAATAGGGTCCTGTTTTTACCCTTTGGGTACGGAACCCTAAAAAGTACAGTATTGACATAAGCTACCAAAAGCTCATGGTTGAAGGTCGTTACAGACACACGAAACACTTTGAAAGCGATTGTCACATGTCTAGGCCATAATGAATTACCAAGAATACTAGACAAACGAGAAATAGTACTAGCTTAGATCCTTTATTGCAAAAAAAGATTAACAGAAATAAGATAATCTCATTTTGAAATGTACTTCCATTTCTATCCTTTGTAGAGTTGGTTTTGAAAAGAACTAGATGTTCGAACTTAATCCAATTACAACCGCAAGCGAACAATTCTTGGCGTCAAATAAAAACCATCCAGATATACGTAGGTTCCGAAATGAATTGCTTCCGACATACTCGAGTTTGATTAAAATTAAAGAATCGGTGACCCTACTATTGACATTTTATTTGTTAATTGGTCACAAAAACACGTTTATATTATACTAGCTTTAGGAGGTGAATAGATACTATTGACATTTTATTTATTAACTAGCTGCTGCCCGCGACGTCGTCTGCGTGAAGGCTCTACAGTACCAAAAATACCTAAAATGCCAGTGTCGCTATAGCTTTATAAGTTAACAACTTTTAAAATACCTAGCATTATTTTTTTTTTTTTGCAAGCAAAGCAAGTGAAGAGAGTTATATGGGAATCCTGCTGAGTTCAGTCATAAGATGTGACTGAAGGAAATAGAGAAAATAATACAGGAATACATTTCAGGACACAAAAGAGTAAAAATACGTACAAAGATATCATACCTTACAACACTTCCCTATAAACTACGTTGGTAGTTATGCTGCCAGGAGCCAAAATGTAAAGAGAGTCAGGACTGGTGACGCGGGAGCAAGCGACGTACAGTTGCCCGTGTGAGAAGCAACTCGTCCTAAGGTAGCTGCCCTCAGTGTCTGCCCCTGCGACTTATTGATGGTCATCGCGAAGCAAACACTCACGGGGAACTGTACGCGCTTGAACTGGAACGGGAATTTATGAGATATGAGGGGAATGCGTGGTATAAATACTGCCTCGCCGACGCCATAACCCGTAAGAATTTCCGCCTCAATGGTGTGTCTGTGGAGCGAGATTACGTTAAGGCGGGTCCCGTTACACAACTTCGGAGGAGATAGGTTCCGAAGAAGCATAATCGGGACACCGACTTCAGCTTGATAGTATGCGCTAGAAGTCCAGTTGCTGACAGGGAGTTCAGAAATTCCACGGGATAATGTGTGGCGTCATCTTGCTCGACAACAGTGTTTATCGAGGTGTAGACCACTTCATTCCCCTCAATTTCCGAGAGAATGCATTCGTTAATTGCTGCAGCTTGATCATTTTTGGGTGTCAAAATGGCCCGCTCACACACCCAAGAATCCTGCTGGTGCGGTATACGAATGATGTCCCCGCGTACACACAGCGAATGAGTTCTTCTAAACTGGATACCACTCTACCGAGAGACTCTGGAAGCACCACCTGTCCACCTCTCTCTTCTGGTAGAGTGCCTTCGCCAAGACTTAGAAGGACATCGGAGAATTCTTGAGCACGTGCATTGCCGCCGAGCCGAGCTCTCATATTAATGGTCAAGCGCATCGTACGAACTCGTGACCACAACGAAGATCGTTTCAACGAAGCATTCACTTTGTCAGCCCTCGATCCCCACGTCACCACGGGCAGCGTTTGCCGGAAATCGCAACTGAACAGAACCGTGACACCACCCATCAAATGTCGTTCCTGCGGATGTCCTGCAGGGTTCTGTCCACGGCCTCAACTGCCTTCCTATTGGCCATCGTACACTCATCCCATACGATCAGAGAGCAATCCTTGAGCACGTGTCCCTTATCGCTGTTACGTGACACACCACAAACAGGCGTTTCGGCGCTCTCTAAATCAATAGGAATTTTAAACATGGCATGTCCTGTCTTGCCACCCGGTAGCAGTGTGGCAGCGATTCCCGACGACGCTACAGCAATAGCAATTTTGCCTTGCCTCCTGACCTCTGCAAGCATGCCAGTGGTAACAAATGTTTTTCCTGTTCCACCAGGAGCATCCAAGAAAAACATTTTACCCTGGTTTTGCCCAACGCTTTCAAGGACGGTGTCATAAATTTGTTTTTGCTCTGAAGAGAACATTCATTTCGTATGGTGGTCATTTCGCCCGGATCTTAATTTGTCTCAGCGTTATATTAATAATAATAATAAACATTTTAATTCAGAATTACTTCCATATTATTTGTTAGTAACAATGTAAACTTAAAAACTAATGTTAGTAACATTTATTCTAGGCTGGATGTGTGAAGCACGTCGATCCTGGGGAGTGTCTACTTGACTGCGTGCAGTCGTATCCACCGCCCTAAGATTGGAGAGTCCCACCTGTCAGCCAACGTTCTAAGAATGGTTAGTGGTGGTTGGTGGTGGTTTGGTTATACTCCCGATTTCCACGGTCTTGATGCGGTGATGATTGGGGAGCTGGTAGCCCATATTCGATCAGTGGATTGCCGCCGATAGAAATGACCACATCTTGAAGTGAACTGCGACAGGTGTTCATCACTCGTTCATCAGTTACTTCGACTTCGTCTCCAGTAGCACGCCTCAAAGCTCGTAGAAAATCTTTAGACAGATAATGGCGATACTTCTTCCACAAAGCTACCGGGTTCGCGACTCCACAATACACCAAGATAACGGCAAATAGATGACGCATGCGGCTGGGACTGTCACTGATGCTCGCCTCCGCGAGGATGTCATCCCAATTTTGGTCACCGTTGAGAAGGTGACGTGCTATAACGCTATTTTAAAAGTTGTTTACTTATAATGCTGACAGATGCCAGCATCTTAGTTATTTTTGGTGCTGTAGAGCCTTCACGCAGACGACGTCGCGGGCAGCAGCTAGTTAGGTATACGACATGAAAATATATTATTTACCAAGCAATAATCACACAGATAAATACCGAACAAAAGTATTAACAGTCAATGTTTATTTTGTACTAACAACATGTAATTGATGAAGAAATGATCATCATCAATAAACATAACTTTTTGTAATACTTAACACAGCATTTTTCTTAAATTGTCTTCCTCAACTCTGCTCAAGATTTCGAGGGTTTTGTTGGAACTTGAATTTGTCAAAACGAACTATACGATACAACTTTTATGAAGAAAATGCACATTACCATCTATGAATTTTAAGAATAACTAACTACTAACCTCGCCGACATGATCAAATTTAAATTATTAATTTCCAAAAAGTGTTAACATGTAACTTGATTTGATTTTTATGAAATCTCATAGATGGCACTGTTTCTAAATTGTATAATTTATACTACTAACATTCATTAAACTATGTTTCTCTGTCCAAGTTACTTAAATGGCGTAGTTTTTATAGTGTAAAGCTAGATAATAGCATGGCTTACTCAAAAACAACATTTAAATATGCGTCCTTAGATTACACGCTGTCACAGAATGCGTAAGAAAAATAAAGATTCACAGCTCCTCCCCCGTAGGTGACAGCGTGATAATATGTAGCCTATATGTTGACCCGACTTCTTAGTAATATTCATGCAAAAATTGAAGTAAATCCATGCAGTGCTTTTTGACTTTATCCCGGACATACATACAGACAAACAGACAAACAGATAAACAGACAAACAGACAAAAATTCTAAAAACTATATTTTTGGCTTCGGTATCGATTGTAGATCACGCCCCAAGTATTCTTTTAAAAAAATATTCAATGTACAGTTTTGACTTTCCTACGATTTTATTATATGTATAGATTTGCCACAAAAACACGTTTATGTTACATTAGTTTTTGTCCATGTCGTGGAGGGCAGAAATTGTCCTATGGTAACGTACTACCAGTACATACAGTATTCTATAACCTAACCTAAGTCATGGTCTACCCAGCGGATTGTCCGAACATAAATGCCTAAGGAAGGAACACGGGTGGGTTTTAGTCTCTGGCCCGGAACATAAAGGGCTAAGGAAGGAACACGGCTGGGTTTTAGTCTCTGGCCCGGAACATAAATGGCTAAGGATCCTTCCTTTCCTTTTCTTTCATTTAAGGGGGACTCGCGTGTCAGACTAAAATCCACCCGTGTTCCTACACGGGTGGGTTTTAGTCTGACACGCGAGTCCCCCTTAAATATTTATTTTATTCTGTTTTTAGTATTGCTTGTCATAGCAGCAACAGTATTACATGATCTGTGAAAATTTCAACTGTCTAGCTATCACGGTTCATGAGATACAGCCTGGTGACAGACGGACAGACGGACAGTGGAGCCTTAGTAGGGTCCCGTTAAAAGGGTCCCATTTTTACCCTTTGGGTACGGAACAATAAAAAACCAATTTACACTTTTCACTTCGCTACGATTTTCTTTTATTCAATACAGACAGGGTACCAAACTTACGATTTTGTTGTACGTGCTTAGAAGACCAAGTAATCATTATAGGCAAACCGCTTAATTGAGTCCTCGCCTGCGGGGTGCAGCGTGATACACAAGAGGCGAAATGTGCACTGGACAGTTCTTAAGATATGTGACGTCACTGTGGTTAACAGTGAAGAGGTGGTGAGTTTTTATTAGAATATACTTTTTTACAAAAGAAACAACCGACTTCCAAAAAAAAAACACTATAAAAAGAAAAATAACTTTAATTTCGGAAGTCGGTGTCATTGGTTCTGCATTTTCGTTTTTTAACACCGACTTTCGAAATTTAAGTTATTTTTCACTTTGTAGTGTTTTTTTGGAAGTCGGTTCATTCTTTTTTGTAAAAAAGTTTTTGTTTTTCACGTTTTAGTTGTACCTACCTACCCCACACAAATTCATATAACACTACTTGCTATGTGAATATCAGTGAATATGCGATAGCAGCAATCGCAGTTGATTTGCTGGCATTTATTGAAGAGTTCCGTTGTCTGTCTCCGAAACTCGTCATCAGATCTTTACGAAATTGAAATGGGGCCATTTTGAATAATTTCGGAATAATAAAAATAGAAAGATCCAAATTGAGAACCCCCTCGTTTTTAGAGGTCGGTTAAAAATTAGTAATTGATAACTTTACAAAAGTATGTGAAACAACTACATATGTGTAGGTAACAAAATAAAATATTAGGTAATAAACGTAATGTTCTATTTATTATTATATTATTATTATATGCAAGATTTATCAATCATTCACATAATTATGTCCTTAACAATATCACTGGAACTTGATTCTTCACTTTCGAAGCAGGCATCAACAGAATTGTCCTGCACATTTATAATAAAATCAACAACACCATCTAGGACTCTGTCATATTTGCAGTATTCGTCCTTGACTTTAATTATATGGTTAAACACAATGACTTTTTTACGGAATATCCAACAAATAATCCCTCCAACATATTTTTTTTTTGGTGCAAAGTACAGTCGATATTTTTTTGTGCTCACTATCCTTTAATATCACTCCATGAGGCAAACGCAACACTTTATGTCCGTTTCTTTTCAATAACTCCTCCATTTTGTAGTTATCTTCTGTGTAATGGCTTTTAATTAATTTAAATATGTTTATCATTAAAAGGCACGTCATGCCGTCGTAGCCAATCTTGCACAGCTGGCTTGGTAGAAGACATAGTCGGCTTTTTTTCTTCTTGAACCGAATGATAAGCTGCGTTATCCATTACTATGACAGAATTTGATGGTATATTAGGCATGAGTTTTTTATTTATCCATTTACTGAAATTTTCATAAAATCGTGATAATCAGCTGTTTTACATTTAGATTTAAATATCGCAAGTGCTCCGTCTACAAATCCAGTTTGGCCTCCACAATGTACGATGATCAAACGGTCTCCTTTACCGATATGAGACAGCACGCCGTGTACATCCTTTGTTTGCCAACATTTTTAAACCTTACAAGATGCATTAACGTACTCGTAAGTTTCGTCAAGATATAAAATATATTGTCCTTTTCTACGATATTTTGTAATAAGTATTTAGGTATTTCCACCTCCTCGATGTTATATTCGGCTGTTCGATAAGGAGTTTCCTTTTAGATCCGCATTTCTTAAATTTAAAACCTAGATCTTGTAATAATATTCTTAAATATTCCCTGCTGCAGTGTAATACATTATTTTCTCTAAGAACAGCATTCAAAGTATTCAGAGTTGGTATTGTTTTATAATTGTGTAAAACTGAGTGACTTTTCTGAAAACGCCTTTTTTGAAATAGATCTACTTCCATTCTTTTTCTGCGAATCTGCCGGTCGATTCTCTAAAAATCTCACCGTGAAAACTTAGGTGAAGTGAGTTTGTTTTTGCTAGGAATTGACATTATTGACAGCTCACTCCACGCTCAATTCACCTAAGTTTTCACGGTGAGATTTTTACAGAATCGGCCGGCTGTTTTGGTTTCCTCGGTGATTTAAAGCTTTTGTTGTCTTTTAATACATAATTTTCCTTGTTGTACAATTCTAAATACAAACTTTTCCGATAGTCCAGTAACTTCTGCTACGGTTTTGTTTAAAGGATTTGGATCCAGTTTTTTTTCTAAAATATTAGTATACGTTAAAAGCCATTCGCTTACATTGACTATTAATTTTATGTCCGGAGAGATATTTCGACTCATCTTAATAATTTAATCTCATGTATAACTCTCACAAAGCGCCCGCAACTGTCAACACGTGCGATTGCTAACCGCGTAGCCACGCGTAGCGAGCGAACTGAGTTTTGACAAGAATGCGCCTGCTGCCAGCACCACTCCTGCATCCGTAAGCCCGGTTTCCACCGCGAGCGGAGCGGACCTTTTAATGACTTCTTTTACCTCGCAAGAGAAAACTGCTTACATGTGTTTCCACCAACAAAGAATTGAGCGGAAATGACTCCGCTTGCAAAAAGAGTAAAAATGAGCTCGCTCATTTCTTCTGTTTCATTTCTCTTTTGCGTTGGGAATCAGACGACTAAACTCTTTCTTGGTGGAAACGCAAACCTATTTCATGAAAACGAAGTCCGCTCCGCTTAGCCATTTCCGGCTCATTACTCTTTCGCGGTGGAAACCGGGCTTAATTGCGTAACACACAATCTGAACCATTTTGAAGGACATTGCTAATCCATTGCTTGATATGTTCGAAAAATTTGTAGATTCAACAACGTAAATACCGCAATGAATGTCGTTTAATTATCAAAATGAAACCCATTGCCACTGGTCCCCGTTCCCATCCGCAGGCGACGACTCAATTAAGCGGTTTGCCTTTAGCTGCTTATCATGGTATTTGCAGTTCAAGTAGACCTAAAACCTCCTTACTTTGAAATTACCGAAATAAAAATACTGTTCAGTCGCATTCGAAATCTGAAAGGTCTCGCAAGTTACGAAAATATTGCTATAATTTAAGAGAAATAAAAGATATGTTCTGGATGCTGGCTCTCAGAACCTGAAGGCCGGGTTTGCAGGTGAACCGTCTCCCAGAGTCATGATACCTACGACAGTAGCCAGGTGAGTTGCATTTACTTTCATCGTCATCCTCTTGTCCTCGTCCCAATGGGGGGCAGCAAGTCGTCTCCCATACATCTCTAACATCTCTCCGTCCGTCATCTCAGTAGTCATTCTCTTTTCAGTCACATCAACTTTCACACAATCCATCCACGATTTCTTTGGTCTCCCCTAGATGTTACACATTTTGCATTGTAATAGGAGTAATCTGGCAAATTATTGAGAATAATTAAATGAAATTTTCATAATAATAAATACAGAGAGGGATGAATAGACCGTCCCTGTCATGGGGTGTGCGTTGAAATAAAACGATATTTTCCAAGAATATCAATTTTAACGGACGTAACTTTGTAATCCGCAATACAATGCAAATCAACCTTATTTATTACTAGTTCGTCCGCAACTTTCAGATACAAACTTTACTTTTAGTTAGTTATGGACTTGCTTTATGAGGGGCTCGTGGCAAAATAGTAACGGTCAATCGAAGGTTAAGCACTTTCCGCGGTCGTTTCGTGGATGGATGACCATCCATTTTATATATCGAGACCCCTCCGTGCCACGAAAAGCACGTTAAGCCGTTGGTCCCGGCTATCACACGTAGATCTTTGACAGTCGTTACGGGTAGTCAGGAGCCAAAGTCTGACTACCAGTCTTACTAATGGGTATCTTATTCCCAGTAACTAGGTTATGGAGTTCAGACAGGCAGTCGCTCCATGTTAAATACTGTTATTCAGCTGCATCCGCTTCGACTTGAAGCCGACCTCAATATAGTTTGAAAAAGGCTAGGTAGATTGATTCTGATTGGCTCTCTGCATAATTATAAGAATATTGAACTGTAAAATATAAGCAATATTGAAAAAACTAATATACATACATCAGCAGTATAATTTATTTGTTAGGTACAGTCAGCAACAGAAATCGATTAACACTTCAGTTCATTTAATCTCAGTTATTGCGCAAAATATTTGATACAAATATTTTCTGACATTAAAAGAACTGAAGTATTAATCGACTTCTTTTGTTGACCTGACCGTACATACATTTCGCACAAAGACAAAACTTTCAATAACTCTCCTTTGTAACAAGTGCTTTTATAACTGCATTATGTATCTGAATAATGGTCTAGATTCTCCAGACAAACACAAACAACATATGGAACAGACTCGATGGGTAAATTTCACCGCATCGGATAGAAATCCGGAAAATATTTTAGTTGTCCGAACAACGTCCAGTTGAATAGAACTTACTTACTTAGTTGCATACAGATTGCTAGACGGCGTCGGGTTGAATTCTACTTATTACCTCTATGTATGTAAAATTAGTTACAAAAATACATACAAGAACATAGTAACTTTCATACTCTAGAACATTTTTTCTTTTGTCTAGTCTTGTTGCAATAAATGGACCAAACTTTTGAGTTGAGACTGCAACCATTGTTAAAATATTAATTAAACGACGCTTCTACTTTGTTTGAAACCGTGCATCTAGAGTCTTGTGAGGTCATGTCTGAGAGATTAAATTAAAAGTCAGAATACAAAGTTTGTTATTAATTGCTATCAACAAATATTTGCTGTCGACGTTTAAGTTAAATACTTTGGTACTTCAAATAAAGTCAAAGATAGAGAAAGCCTTACAATCACAACTTCAAGTGAACACTTAGGAGCAGCGTGGCGGCAGCGGTTCAATTATTTGAAGGAAAAGTGTAGCATGCATTGTATTAACTTTCCTTTGTGTGCAACTTTCGCTGCAACTCGACCTCGCCGTGTACTCGCTCGGTATCCACTTGAGGACCTTTCTGACAGTAATACAAATACAATAGCCATAGAAAATATTCTTGTAAGTAAAACGTATCTTATTATCTACCTGTCAACTTTGTGGTAGTAAGTATTAAGGTTTAATGATCAAAATAAGATGAGAATAGCCTTATCTCTGAAAAAATAATACATTATGGGTTTTTCTCTAAACAAGTGGGGTGGCGGCGTAGTGCTATAAAAATACGTTTCTAAGTATCCTTTCACAAACAATATTTTCACCCATTGTCAGTCCACAATAAATTGTTTGTACTATTTTTTATTATACCCCGGGAACGTTCGCATCCTCCACAATGTTTGTCTTTCCAATCCCACACGTAAACAATTTTGCGCTGAATTTTTTATTCACAACAAACTATTTTTGATCTCGGTTCCATGGTTCCATCATATTGAATATGACAATTTTTTTTTTACTCTTCAGTAAGGATAGCGTAGGTATTTTAAGTATTTTGAAATCCACACTACCTATATGTACTAATAATAAAGCAGAAGAGTTTGTTTGATTGCGCTAATCTACGGAACTACCATTTGAATTTTCAAAATTCCTTTTGCATTTCTTGAGGAAGGTTTAAGGGCAATTAACATCACGCTATGACCCTAAGTAGCCATAAAAAAACACGTGGTTGAGGTCGCGAGTAGAAGCTAGTATACTATATACCTACTAGTACTATTTGTTTTTGAATTAGACTAGTTATTTTACTCAAATTATTTAAATAGTTACGTTACTCACTCAGTTGAAGTTGTTACCTAGACCTACTCAGTACCACCGTCTGATAAAATATTCTAGTACCTACACTTCAATAGTATTACCGGAACATCAAAGAAAAGTAAACGAAAATTCAAATCACAACTGCCATTCTCTGACAGTCGTATGAAATGGCTATAATAATAACGAGGCAAATAGAAATAGAATGTGATTCTGATTTAATTAATTTGGCTGATTGTATATCACGTCCTCTCCCAAAGTTGTCACGCCTTTCTAAGTACAACAAACCATGGTACTAATGTAACTCTAAGCACCGCTAAGCTAACCTGCATAGGATCACACTCGAGGCCCTGTCTGTCTATTCAACTAACACAACTGTCGACACAGTGGATCAGTCAGCACAGTAGAATTATCGACACAGTGGAACTATCGACAGAGTGAAACTGTCGAGTTCAACTGATTCTAACAGTGCACACATCAGTTGGAATACTAAATGTGTTGGATGTGAGGTTCAACTTTTAAATTCTGCGATGCTTGACGTAAAGGAATTTTCGAGCGAGTTTTGGTTTTGTGTTTTGATATTTGTTTCAAATGTTACTTGATTTTGTATTTGTATAATATTGTAATCAAAGCTTTTTGTCGCTCCCTCGTATGAGTCATCATCATCATCATCATTTCAGCCAAAAGACGTCCACTTTTGGACATAGGCCTCCCCCAAGCACCTCCACTTCGACCGGTTCTGTGATTCTCGCATTTCACGGGTTCCTGTGGCCTTCACGAGGTCGTCGGACCACCTTGAGGCCTTCTAATGCTACGTCTTCCGGTCCGCGGTCGCCATTCCAGAATCTTTCGGCCTCAGTTTCCCACAATAAACAAGATATGATTCGCGAGCGTACAAAGTATGTATTTACAGAATTGTTATCATTAAAATACAACCCTCTCAGTTCATATAATACTTTTGAATGACTATTTCATGAAATATCAATCAATAGGGTTATAAGGTTACACATAATAAATAATTAGGGGCCCGTGGCTAAATAATAACAACCGCACAGCTCGATCTTTACATACCGTGCCCCCTCCGTGCCTCGGAAAACGCGTTAAGCCGTTGGTCCCGGCTGTCATTCGTGGATCTTTGACAGTCGTTACTGGTAGTCAGAAGCCCAAAAGTCTGACAACCAGTCTTACCAAGGAGTATCGTATTAAGTACCCAGTAACTGGGTTGTGGAGGTCAGATAGGCAGTCGCTCCATGTAAAATACTGGTATTCAGCTGCATCCGGTTAGACTGGAAGCCGACCCGAACATAGTTGGAAAAAGGCTGGCAGATGATGATGACATAATAAATAGGTAAATCTTCAGGTTTCTTATACTTTATTTTAACAATGAAATATTTTTCTTATGTGAGTACTAAGGGTAGCATTGAAGCGAAGCAATCGCATTGATCTGCGATCCGGAAGTGCGGAACATAACGAATGTAATGAGCCCCTGACTACGGTGCCTCACGAATAATATTATTATTATTGTATGTTTGTGATCTACTAGAGCAACGAAAACTGCTTTTAAATGTATATTATTTTCCTTATCCATAAATTGGGTATTACCTAAAAAGGTAAATTAAAGACGACGGAAGGAAAAATGTTGGCATAATTTGTAAATCAGGTAAAGAAAGTCGAAACAAGGACAACGTAAATGAACACAACTAGAGAAATTGAAAGGAAAAACTGTTTATATTTCTCATCTCTCGTGAAACATCTTGAGTCCTAGCTCCATTTGGAAGCCAACGAGGTAATTACGTTAGCCAATTACAATGGCAATGCCTTTAATGATGACAGTTCATCAATATTACATTATTAACGTTGCTGCAAAATAACCAGCCGTTCCCACTGTTGGGATACAGGTGAGAAGGAATGGCCCTAATCCACCACGCGGGCCCATTGCGGTTTGGTAGATGTGACATGTCTTCGAATTTTTGATTCTAGAAAATGTCGGTTTCCTCACGATGTTTTCCATCACTGTTTTTGAAAGCAGTGGTGATAAAAGTGGTTATCTGGTCGCAGATGACATACTATTAAGAGCAGTAATGCCACCTTATAGTAGTGATATAACGAGTCTCCTACAGTTTACGCCGTTTCGCTAAAACTAATGAAAAGAAAAACACCAGGAAGATAATTAAGTATGTTCATAAAGCGCAAAGCGTGACTATTTCAAGGTTTAGTGGCTTCCAACTTGCTTACTTGAAGTGTAATATTTGTTAAATTAATTAAGATACATTGCTGATAAAAATTCCTGGCAATTGATTAACACTTGAAAATACTTACTGTTGGTACTGCTGAAGATTGTAAGACTATATCTTTGCGTTGTATAAACTACATTTCCTTTGTGTTGTATAATTGCATAGCACAGATGTGAGTTCTGTGAGCTACAACAAAAAAAGTAGTTGTTCCGGGTCTGGCTGTTTGTGTATGTGAGTTTAAATGTTTACACAATACAGGAGAAATTCCTAGTGTGGGGCAATGTTTAAAAAAAAAAAAAAACTAAACAATTTACCGGGTAATATGTCTTTCATTGACTTGAATGTGTCCTGGCGGCTGATAATATATCATGCTCACACAAATGTCTCGTTGACGGTGGCGTGTGTTGGATAATTTAGCTCCCTTCAAAATGGTTGAGCTGAATGGAGCTGATCTATGCGTCATGTTCATGAACAGGCGCCGTCATTTCGGGCTGGTCATCACTTAGCTGCCTCGGCTTATTTTTAATTATTTAATTTTTGGATTGTTGTTTTGTTTCTATTTGCTGTACTCTGGACGCGTACGTCTTTTTTACATCATTCTCACATATAATTAAGTTGTAACTAATATTTAAAATATAATTTAAAAGAGTGTCCATGGAGTTTCTTGTCCGTTCTTCTCCATAGGTACCTCCCACGCTTTGGGATGGGCAACTAGCTTCATATTTTCTGACTGACCGACTTCATGACAATTCAAAAGTGCCTGTAAATGATTTAATTGAAATAAACGCTTTGAGTTTGAATACAATAAATACCAAAACTAAGGACCGTTTAGTTTCATAATTGTGTAGCGTAGTTTATGAGACGTTCTTGCTCATTGCTAGGATTATATTGGTTTTAGAAACTCGTATTCAAGCTCAAATTGCAATTAAAATTGTAGCCTTGTTTAAATATGTTCCTATGTGGATTGTATGGGCTTTGTATATTAAGGTTTTTGTTGTAATAAACTTTTTTCTTTTTAAGTCAGGTGATGTCTATCGTAGTAGACGTGCACAGAATGATAATTTATTTTTAGTTAAAGTTAGATTCTTATTTTTTTCGAATTGTTGCTAGATAATTATTTTATTTACTGGGGCTCAGTAGGTGCATATTGTAAGCTTGATTTGGATTGACGATAGAGACAGACTATTGTACCTACTCATTCAACAGATGGTGTGTTCGGTGTGTCTTTCTTAAGATTTTTGCAGTAATCAACGGAAATCCACAATTTTTTTTATCAATAATCATTCAATTCCACTTCAGTTTCGGTTCGCGTTCGTTCTGACTTTTTTCTTTGTAATTCTTAAGTATTATAGTCCTCAAGAATTGGGCTCTCAAATGCACAAAGAATTTTTCAAATCCAACTGGTCCAGAGATTAGTGCGTTCAAACAAACAAATAAACTTTTCAGCGTTATTAGTATAGATATTATTATGTAGATATTATAGATATAGATAAAGTTATAAATAACAAAATTTTTAGACCAAATGAACTGTTTTGATTTAGTTCCAAGAGGACATTATTCTATCGAAATTTCGGCCAGCAGTGGACGTCATCCAGTCGTATTACAAAATGAAATGATGACAATGACCCCACAAGTGACGTCACGAGACCACCATAGACACCATACATTCATCAATTGACTCGCGCACGCAATGAGGTGAAACAGTATTAAAGTTGAATCTGAAACTATAACTTTGTGCAGAACACAGAAAATCCATTATTTTCAAACAATGAAATTACTGTAACCCGACAGATAGTGCACTTGTTTTGGCTGTATTTTATTGTGGCATTATTGAGGGATGTAGCCTATGTGGTGTATGTGTTAGGGCCCGACCACACGTAACACATCCACAAGACAACGACTACACGTGGACTGGCGCTCATTTGTATGTTTATTCACACGGACCACAATTGGCCGTCAAAATCTATCGTGTGGGCGACATTGATAGTTACCACAACGCAACTGCAGCGACACACCGTGGCTCACACGTAACCACTGCTTACCAATATATTGTCACTGCGATGTGGGGTTGGGGTTGTGAGGCTTGTGATCGGGCTCTTTATAAGACACTTTAAATAAAGGATTTTAATTAATTAAATAATCTGTTTATGGTAAATGATATAAAGACAAGGTTCTATTTTGATTTAAAGTAAAAAGCCTAGACAATTTGTGCAATACCTATCCCAATAAGATATTTTTGAAAATTTAATTAATACCTACAGAAAAGCAACTTCACGTTATAATTTAGCATTGACACATATTTTCAAAGAAATGACTGAAATCCATACAAAATAAGGAAAAAAAATAGCGCTCTTCCGTGCATGGAATACGATTTATTGCTATTTGAAGCGATAATAAATCGCTGTGATTAATCATGTCGCTTTAAGGTTGTTGCATACTGGATCGCGTTTGGTTTGATTTATTTGTAAGAATATCTTGCCTGTTAGAGTTGTTGCTTCCTTACAGGAAGCCTTGGATATTGGAGAAAGAAATATGCATAAAAATAAAAATAGAATGTGTCGTAAAACTTTTCCTGTTTTAGACTTATTTATATTCGGTACCACCGACTTGACAAAACATTGAGATTTCTTCATTATATGTAAGTTTATTTATAATAATGTATTGTTCACATAAACCTTTTTGGAATAAATTCCCTAAATAATGGTCAAAACCGTATCGGAATCCGTTGCGTAGCTTAGCAGAACAACGCAATCATACAGACAGACACGAAAAGCGACTTTAATATATAATAATCATGTATAGATAAGTATGGCATGATAACTAAGAAAGTCACCCCTGCTTTTATCTGGCTTTGCAAACTTCCATCTAAGGTATTAAGTTAACTACGAAACTTTGTTTATACTTGGGTTAAGGTTAAGCTAATATTATAAATTTTATAACTTCAAAAAACTTTACCCTTCAGATTATTTGTATTTCGAAGGGTTAGAGATTGTGGTTTGAGATGAGAAATATTGCACGATAAAGTTATAATTGGTCTTTACCTATGAAATTCAGTTCTGCAGTACTGGCCATTTCAAATCAAAATAATTTGTGTTTGGCTAAGAATTCTAATTTCAAACTAATTTTATTTTAAAAACATGGTTTTTTTATTCCAAAAGTAGTCATTTGTTTATTGATTAGTGTTACATTTTCATCGCATTTCAATCTTTTTCGTCATCATGGATACGTTAAAAATTCGAGTAATTATGGAACATGAGTACCGTCGTGGCAGCAACGCGGCACAAGCGGCACGCAACATCAACGACGTTTACGGAGCTAACACTACAAACCAACGCACCACCTGTCATTGGTTTGCTCGCTTCCGTTCTGGAAATTTCGACTTGAAAAATGAACCTCGCGGTCGTCCGAAGACTTTGGTCGACAATGACGAATTAAAGGCGATTGTGGAAGCTGATGATACACAATCTACGCCTGAATTAGCAGCAGCTTTCGACGTTAGCGTCAAAACAATATTGGTCCATTTGCGTCAAATTGGCAAGGTAAAAAAACTTGACAAATGGGTGCCCCACGAACTCAATGATCGCCAGCGCGAAGTACGCGTCGAGACGTGCCTTGCACTGCTCAACAGACACACAAATGAAGGAATTTTGAACCGCATGCATTGTTACCTGCGATGAAAAATGGATTCTGTTTGATAACCGCAAGCGCTCAGCAAGTTGGTTGGATCCTGGTTCAGCACCTAAACAATGCCCTAAACGAAAACTGACCCCTAGAAAAGTGATGTGACCATCACTAGACCACCAAACAGTGACCTGTTTAGTGGTCTAGCACCGGTGTGATTCATCACAGCTTCTTACCAAACGGGGTGAGCATTACTGCAGATGTGTACTGTGAAGAACTGGACACAATGAAGCTGGCGCATCTCCAACCAGCATTGGTCAATCGCTCGTCTCCGCTGCTCCTGCACGACAACGCGCGACCTCATACTGCACAGCAGACGGTCTCCAAGTTGCAAGAACTGGGGTTGGAAGCTCTCCGTCATCCGCCCTACTCACCAGACCTTGCGCCTACAGACTACTACTTTTTCCAGAATTTGGATAACTTCTTGGCGGAAAAAAAATTCAATACCCGAGAGGCAGTACAAAATGCCTTTGAAGAATTTGTTGCCTCCCGTCCAGCTGATTTCTTTAAGAAGGGCATCAATAAACTGCCACTGCGTTTACAAAGATGCATTGATTGCATGGGTGATTACTTCGACTAATACAATTAAAACATACATGAAAAAATTTCGTTTAAAATTGTTTCATACAAAACGGCAATTTCATAGGTAAAGACCTAATATAACTGTGCTCGAGTCAGTGTGTAGTAGTCTTTATCCCATTGTCATATAAAATGTACCTGGCAATTTGGAACGAGGACAAATATCAATTATTTTTATTTGCACATGACAGAGGGCAAATTGATAGTGTATAATAACATAAATCATCTTAAATGTGGATAAAATCAAACAATATGAGTGTGACCCTTCAACAAAGCCCGTAACATAATCAACCTATAATGTTCCCAACTGCTGGGACACAGGCCTCCTCTCGGTGAGAAGGAGTGGGCCGTAATCCACCACGCGGGTCCAGTGCGGGTTGGCAGATGTCTTAGAATTTTTTGGTTCTAGGACATGCCGGTTTCCTCATGATGTTTTCCTTCACCGTTTTGAGAGCAGTGGTGTTAAAATAATTTACACAAAGTAAAGCGCCTGTCTAGGTTACCACTTGTCCACCACAGCTCTAACAAAGCCCGTGGTAGTACCTAATAGACAACGGTAGCTAAAACGTCAAGGCTGGATTCACCTGCGACAACCACCCGGTGTCCATTATGACCAAAGTACGTAGTAGGACGTATGGGAGGACTCCTTACGAAGTTTATATTGGGGATGAGGCCATCGCGCGTACGGATGAGCTGGACTTCAACCATCCGGTCGTGAATGGGAAGATCACTCACTGGGATAACATGGAGGTGTGGCACCAAGTATTTTACAGAGAGCTGAAGGCGGCTCCTGAAGACCAGGCGGTAATGTTTTCCTGTGCTCCTGCTACCACCATGGAGGACAAGTAGGTACATATGTATTCTTTGTAGTCAATATTGATAATATACATAGATTAGCCTCGAAGACAATTTTATCTGTTAGTGCTTTCCAAAGATGAATATGTTTCTGACAGTGTTCTGACTAGTGAGTTTAAAAAATATGATGACGTGTAAAAGTGTTTGTAAAAACCTACTTACAGAAAATAAATCATAAATCATTTATTTATCATTTAACAAGTAGTCCAGAAATGATTATGACTACATAGCAAAAAAAATACTCTTTGTTTATTTAATCACCATTCTATTTTATTTATCCCTCCCACTGAAACAGTTATCTAAGTATTAGTAGTCGTTCATTTGCGTTTTACTATTGACAGGCCTAACATAATTGGGAAAAGGCTATTGATACGAAATATAGACTTTGACGTTTCATGATGTGCAAGTGACATTCAAGCAGTGACATTCCGTAGGGTGTAGCAATTATGAGGTTGACTAAAGATGCTACGATAAGATAGATACCTATATAACCTGGCAGAGCGACAACTGGAACATCATCCTCATAGGCTCCTATGCAGACTGTAGGCTCTAAGTTGATCTCATATATTGTCATATCCGTTCAAGAATAAGGAAATTTTGGAGCTTTTGGAGGATTCTAGCTCTGGTCCCGCGACTCAGAAATTATACTACGAAAACGTACTACAATGATAAAAAACTATTTAGGTCATGGTCTACCCATGTGCCAAATTTCATCCAAATTGAAAGCGTAACAAACAAACAAACTCAGTTTCGCATTCATAATATTAGTTAAAATTTTAAAACTATACATAGGTACTTGCTATTTCTACTCAATTTACTGAATACTTTTCCACGGACTGAGACAATCCGCATGAATAATATATATTCGATGGATAGATAAAACATGACTGTATTCCCGCCCAATATACATTTTTCAACCCAAGACTTAGAAATCGTCGCGACCGGTCGTATTTTTCGTGCCGAGAGTCCGACACGCAGAATATCTAATACTGTCGAGGTCTGTCCCGACACGAAAAACTGTGTGTTGTGGGGTAATTTTGTAAGCGCATGTACCGTCACGTCGCTTGCTCCTAGCTGGGTCAGTAACGTGGTATTTCTTGTGGACATCGTTTGTCGGAAAGGAATTTCCGTACCAACATAAACTAAGGAGTTTATGTTGGTACCGAAATTCCTTACAGAAATTGTCTTTGGGTAGAGCCTACATGCACAATGTGTGGATTGTATAAATAAATAATTAGATAACTGTTTCAGTGGGAGGGATAAATAAAATTGAATGGTGAGTAAATAAACAAAGAGTATATTTTTGCTATGTAGTCATAATCATATCTGGACTACTTGTTAAAATAATAATAATAAAATAAGCTTCGTTGGTGAATTGTTAAGGATAATCTAGACGGCAAACGCACACGGTTAAATATTAGTTATGATTATAGGCAATTCGTACAAAATAACTGCGAAAATCTATAAAATAAAATAATGTTTCAAATATTTTTATTATAGATTTTTTTCAGATTTAATATGAACACAAATATTTATTATGTGACAAATTAATTTCAACATCGTCCATATCCATTGAAGCTCCATACATAGTCGATACAGAAATTATATTTTTGTTAATTACAATACGACTGCAGTAATTACGAGCTGTTCGTTAATATTTATGAGTGTAATAACCTACTGGACACTGAATGATTCCTCTTGATGTTTCAGTAATAATAAATGTAGATCATCACCGTTTATGATTTCAGCCGAAAGTCCACTGCCAAACATAGCCTCCCAATGAAAAAAATATGTAGGTAGTAATTGGATATCAGTTGAGTATTTGCACGAAAATATTTTTGATTTTCATATTTCTTCACAAAATTTTCAAGGTGTACCTGTAATCACTTACTTTTACATACGTATTATATTTATGAAGTTAAAACAAGGTGCCTACCCCAGGAAGGTACCTTCTTGGAACTACTTTACTAAGCTACCTTAGTTGGTGCTACTAAGCTAAAATAGTTTTCCGATGTTAGACGACGATTAATGTGTGAGTGTTACTTTCAACCAATTACCTACCGTCGTCGTCGGTGGGATATATGAGTCTTATAATTTATTACCTTTTAGCTGGAATTATTATATTCTAACGTTTGATATTCTTAAGAATTTGCTCTTTTGTGGGTAAGAAATCAAGTTATGATAGATTTACGTCTATTCCGTCGGATATTCGCAGTAGGTGTCATTCCTCACAATTTCAACTCATCGAAGCATTTTATTTTCAGAATGGTTTACTGCATTGATATAAAGGACTCGGTCGGATCAATACTTTTCTCCACAATGCGAGTATTGTGTGGTTTTTCAATAGAAGGATATTCACGATTTGGTGTAAAGAACTTTTGATCATTTGTTCGCCACGGTTAAAATATTCACGGCAAACGGTGAATACTTCATACTATTGCGTGTGATCAGGAGAACCAGTAGTTGTTTAGTTTCAAATACGCTTTTAGTATGTACATTGTGCTGTAACATCATGTGCCTGCCTCTTCCCCTAATAAGCCGGTGTAAGGGCAAGAGAATGATGATGAAAATGTTGCTGATCTTTGACATCATTACGTGTAGTCGGAAGCCAAAAAATCTGACAACAAGTCTTACAAAGGGGTATAATATTACCCAGGAACTGGGTCAGATAGGCAGTCCCTCCATTCGTTAGACTGAAAGCCGACCCCAACATAGTCGGGAAAAGGGGAAAGGCTAGATTGGCAAAAAATAGACGACGTTTTTTAACGTGCAAGTGACAATCAAACTTGTGGTGAAGCAATAACGAGGGCGACTGTACCTGACAAATAAATGAATGTATTTGCTAAAGTTGTGTCTAACGGACTGAATATAACAGGGAGCTGTGTTTTTCATGATGATTACCGAGCGGCGTCAGACAACGGTAAATAACACAAAGTGTATACGTCTGGCGGACCTGTACACATTTACATACCTAAGATTAGTTGTACGGCTTCGCTACCAACCCAGTTGAATTGTTTAAGATGTATCTTCTCCTTTTTTTCAATAATAAAAACTCTTTGAAGTATGCACTAATATGGTGTGTAAAGTTTCTGTCTTTAGTTCCGAGTTGAGCACGATTACTGACAAATGCTTTTGATGACTGGACAGGTTCACTCAAATCTATGTGGTTATTTCCGGAAAATATCAATTCAGAAACTAATTTATATGGGTCTTCACATGATCTGAGCAAGATTAGGTCTAGACTTGACCTCTGAGTTTGTTTCGGGTTTCTACTGAGGGGAAGCCAGGTAGACAAAGACGACTTATTTTTTTAATATGACATTTAAAAGTGATTCCAATAACATATTTACAGAATAAACAATTCTTGAAACAACACATTGGCCCAACAGACAGGTGAGTGTACCACCACGCGGGGTGTTTACATTGCGTTACAACTGACTGTAATTAGCACAGCTAAAACTTAATTTGCATTGGAATTGTCGCCTAGAATGTTAACCAACAGTGCTCTGTTGTCTGTACAATCTAGGATAAATTACGCTATCACCGTAACTGCTGTAACCATTTAAAACTCGGCTCTACTTAACAACAGTAATTTGTTCAATTATGTCGAATTCACTCAGAGTTCTGCTCGCTCCATTATCGAAGACCCCAAAGATAAGGGGACGGCACATTTTTATCGGTGGTTTCTGCATTTGACATTATAATAATAATTCAGTTTTTAATGCCTTTTCAAAGGTTATGCTTCAGCAAGTTATGTGCCTTAATTGCTTATTTCTGCGTTTTAATGTAAGATAAAGGTCCAAGCAAAGTTTTTGAGCGTTTTTTCTCAAATGTTGTCCGTCCTAGTCTTTCTTCAAAAATTAAATGATGCAGTTTTAGTTTTCATCAAAATCGAGCCCGCGACTCCTTTGAGTACTTTTCGCTATTCCTCATAGTTTCGGATTTGGCCATCCACGACCACTTGAAAAATTCACCATGTATATTTTGCTGTCGAATAAAAAATAGTGCGGTTTCTACGCCTGTGTTTTTTATTTTTAAATACAAAACAATATAAATTAGTTTTTTTGTTTACTTTCATTTCAATTTTGCAGGTTTTATAGCGGAAATCAACGTAAAAATAAAGTGTTTTTTGGTTTGCCGTATCAATTGTGTTGTAGTGTATATACACAAATATGGGGTTTACAACATATTACAACATATCATTTTATGAAAGTTTTAAAATCGAAATATCCATATCCTGGCAATATAATTTATATATTTTATTGATATTTGAGTGGATGCGAGGTTTTTCTATACTGATTAAACTGTAATATACTTAATTGATTATTTTCGATTTGAAGCGAATACATTCGATTCCATCACTAAGTACTAGTAATGTAATGTAAGTAATACGTATAACAATTTTTTTTTTGTCAAAACTGATACACGTATTATAACGTCTGTAAGAAGTTATAAATAAGATACGTAATTCAATAAGATACGGCAGTTTATATACATATTTATTGTATTACGCATTTTAAAGTTAACATTTAAGGCAGCTGTCAAAAAATGGTTAACCTAGTGGACAGAGTGTAAGTTTGAAAATCTAACAGAGAAATAGACCCTGTTGTTTTTTGACGTGCGAGTGACATTTAACATTTGGATTTGGATGGTGTATCTTTCGCAGTCGAATTGTATAATCCGACATATTACAGTACGCCTAGCCATTATCAAAAATAGGGCCGTTTTGAAATGCGGTGGTTCATCGATTAGCCGGATTGAAAGCAGCTGAATAAAAAACCGCCGGAATGTATTCGCCGCCATACGTTATTCAACACTGCTAGCCATAATGTAATACAGCGAGACATTAGCCGCCTCTTTGACAGGTTTTAGTTCCGATTCTTAACACTCGTGGCGCTGCGTGACATAACAACAACAATGCCGTCGGATACAGAACTACGTCGACATAGGTTGCAAGAGCGAACGAAGGGCACCCCGAGGTTCGGTTTGGTTAGATTACTTTAAACCCTTTACACAGAAATAGGAGCCCAGCGAAGCGGAGGTACATCGACATAGGATGCAAGAGCGAGTATAGTCACCCTATAATCTAAGTAGTAGTACGATGCGGCTAAACGTGGCCCGTCTTATTGAAGAACGTATCGCAATGACAATCCGGCTAATCGTTGAACCGCCGCATTTCAAAACGGCCTTGTTTTTGGTAACGGCTAGCCGTAATGTAATATAGCGGATTATACAATCCGACTACGACATATCAATCACGAGGCCGACTAAACCATAAAATATACAGAAAGAAATAAGTAGTGCCGCAGCATGATTTTCAACAACAATAATAATGTAATATGACATCATTCATTAGTTCATTAAACGTAAGTTGTGCCAGAAAGCCTTTAGATTATATTGAGGACAAAAAGGCTTGGGATGCTGCTTCCAATTTCTGCATTTTGAATGTTTTTTTTATATACATATTGACATTATTTAATTTTTTTTTTATATAAGCAATGACATTTGCTTACTTTGTAAAGTATTATTTATTTTATTTATTGTGAACGTGAAGACGATGTGGGTCATTTTATTAATTTTATATTTTTTTATTTTATTATTCCCTCTGTTCTGTTAGATTTTTTTTTTATCATTGTCTGGCAGTTTGAGTAATTTATGTGGCCTACCCAAATGTTCTTTCTTTGGTATTGTTCGTCGAATCGTTGAGCTCCTTAGGTTTTGAGTTGAGCTGCACGATTTCTGACAAATGCGTGCACTGACTGGACAGGTCCTCTCAATCTGTGTGGTTCTTTCCTCAAAAGACTATCTCAGACATCGATCTACATGGTCTTCATATAACCTGACCAAGATTATGTCTGGACTTTAAAAGAGACTGTGACCTCTGAGTTTGTTTCGGCCTTTCTTCTCAGAGTAGTCAGATAGGAAACCCCGACCTCATCTAGTTTAAAAAAAACATGATTGACGTGTAAAAGTGTTTGTACAAATCTACTTACAAAAATAAAATCATTTATCATTTATAGTTGAACAAACAGCTCTGTAAGGCTTCCATTTCCCGCCTGACACTTACTCGTGTGTGGGGCATATCATTTGTACTTCATTATCTGGTCTAGATGTCTAGTTTATAGTGAGTAATGTCGCAACAGGAAATTGAATGTCGTTGCACAAGCTCTGCTGATTTCCTGTCGTATTCAAGCGTTGTGATAATCTATCAACATCTTGGTGGTTATGTAGTGGAATGTTGAACACCCGTCTGTGGTCTCATAGAGCGAGTATACGGTGCGCTTGGTTTGTATGAAAAGCGTTGAAAATACCGCTTCTAGCAGCGGCCGCCAAAGCATCTCCGTGACATTAAAATATATAATGTAATGAGCTCTCCCTTAAAAATGGACACGTTGTTTGACTGAGAGTATCTAAGCAAACGCTTCTCAAAAAAAATATATAAATAATTTTGCTGTTTTCGTATTTGTCCCTGATCCATTTTTGTACTTCCAAGAATAAAGTCGTAAGTTGCAATTCAAGCGTTAGATCCAGAACTGTTGGTTGAACTACCTATGTTTTTTTTGGATTGATCCAAATCACTTCAATCAGTCAGACGTTCAAATAAAGTCAATCTAAAAAAAAACTTATCCATTCAATCAAGAGCCTCAAAATACACAATACGAGCACAAAATAAACTATAAAGAAAAACGCTACACAAGGAACGACTCTCGTCTCCATCGATAAAAAGAATGTTCATTGTTCGTCGATGGATCTCTTTATAATGCTGATCGCTATTCTTTTGTGAGCTCCAATATATTTCGATGTTAAGCTCTCAAGGCATTAAGTCAGGATTTGTTCTGAAAAGCCTCCGACAAAGGGAAAATATTTCATAATTTGGGCTCGAATACATTGATGTGAGTGTGAGGAGTCGATCAGATCTCTTGAATCAGAGGAAACCGGACAGTGAGGCGACTTTATTATCCGTTTGGTGCGATCCATAATAGCGTAACTTATCAACTTATATAGTAGAAATGGCTTTCATCTTGACAATTAAAAACATTCATTGCGTTAAACATATACGTTGTTGAGCAGATTTTTTTTTAACAAATGACCATAATGCATGATTCAGATTATGATTGATAGTGTGTTACGCAGGTCTATGTAATACTGCTAAAGAATTATTTTTAAAGCTAAAGAGAAGAATAATAATGTCAGATTCCTTTTTTTTTCAATTCTTTGCATTTTGGCATTGTAAAAGCGACAATGTATAGAACAGTTTTCTGTTTTCACCATCTTTATTAAGACATTTTAATGTCATCACGATTTAGTGAGAGCACCATGACCGAAACCACCATCCCTTTCTCGTATTGGAATCATGATGACACTAATACTTTATAATACTGGGTGTATTATAAAGAATAAGTACCATTGTCAGTATTTCAATGGTAGGTACTTCAAAGTGACTATGTAGGTATTTTAGTATGTCCTTCTACGTAGGCACCTTAGTAAGACGTTTGGTAATAAATTACTATTCCCGATTGTCACCAACGACGAAGACCATTCTGTACAATAATCAATCATTGACCGATACTAAGCCCGGCCCAACCCGTAGTCTTGGGTTCGACTCCTCGCCGTAACTATCCGGAATTAACAAGCATGATCTCGGAATACTAATGACTCTGCTAGAGATACAGATCACGGGATCAAGCGAAAGTGCCAAGATCAAGTGTTATTATTCTATTATTTAAAGTTAGAAAGAAAAAGGAAAAGAGAGAAAATATGTCTACTGCGGTAAGCAGGACGCATACAAACAAAATAACAAGTTAAATTATAAATGATAAATGATTTATTTTCTGTAAGTAGGTTTTTACAAACACTTTTACACGTCATCATATTTTTTAAACTAGATGTGGTCGGCGTTTCCTATCTGACTACTCTGAGAAGAAAGGCCGAAACAAACTCACAGTCTCTTTTAAAGTCCAGACAAAATCTTGGTCAGATCGTGTGAAGACCATGTAGATTGATGTCTGAAATGGTCTTTTGAGGAAAGAACCACACAGATTGAGCGGACCTGTCCAATCAGTGCACGCATTTGTCAAAAATCGTGCAGCTCAACTCAGAAATTGAGGAGCTCAACGATTCGACGAACAATACCAAAGAAAGGACATTTGGGTAGGCCGCGTAAATTACTCAAACTGCCAGATCATGATTAAAACTAAGAAGGAAAACAGATAAAAAATGACCCACATAGTCCTCACATTCACAATAATTAAATGAAAAAAAATAAAAATACTTTACAAAGTAAATATTCATGTCATTGTCTAAATAAAATTCATCAATGTCAATGTGTATATAAAAAAATCCGGACATAATCTTTGAGGACCATGTAGATTAGTGTCTGAAATGATCTTTTGAGGAAAGAACCACACAGATTGAGTGGACCTGTCCAGTCAGTGCACGCATTTGTCAGTAACCGTGCAGCTCAACTCAGAACTTAAGGAGCTCAACGA
The DNA here is from genome assembly GCA_916614155.1 of Mesoligia furuncula. Classification (NCBI taxonomy): domain Eukaryota; kingdom Metazoa; phylum Arthropoda; class Insecta; order Lepidoptera; family Noctuidae; genus Mesoligia; species Mesoligia furuncula. The sequence continues at coordinate 1,495,854 of OU744790.1, read as the reverse complement.
TTCGACGAACAATACCAAAGACAGGACATTTGGGTAGGCCGCATAAACTACTCAAACTGCCAGACCATGATTAAAATTAAAACAATGACCCACATAGTCCTCACATTCACAATAATTAAAATAATATAATACTTTATACAGTAAATGTACATGTCATTGTTTAAGTAAATAGATACTTAAAAAAAAAAAAATATTAAAGTGTAAAATAGCAAAATAACACTCTCTAAACCTATTGGAGCAGCTCAATCCCAAGCCTTTTTGTCCTCAATATAGTCTTTTACAGTATAATAGGCTTTCTGGCATAGTTTTCGCTTTATAAAAGATTTGAATTTATTAAGGCTTAGTTCTTGAATGTGGCTAGGAAGTTTATTATAAAAACGTATACATTGGCATCTAAACGAGCCACCTATTTTCTTGAGCCTTGTTGTAGGAACAACAAATTTGTGTTTGTTCCTAGTATTTATATTATGGATATCACTGTATTTTTTAAACAGATTAATATTTTTATGTGCATACAAAAGATTATCATAAATGTACTGAGAAGGCACAGTCATTATATTCATCTCTTTAAATTTGTCTCTGAGGGAGTGTCTGGGACTTAATTTATAAATGGAACGAATTGCCCTTTTTTGTAAAATAAAAATTGTCTGAATATCGGCGGCATTTCCCCACAACAGAATACCGTACGACATCACACTATGAAAATAACTAAAGTAAACTAAACGGGGTGTCTCTAAATCAGTCAAATCACGAATTTTCCTAACGGCGTATGCTGCAGAGCTAAGCTTTTTTGACAATCTAAATATATAAAACTCAAAGGTGACTGACTGACATAGTGATCTATCAACGCACAGCCCAAACCACTGGAGGGATCGGGCTGAAATTCGGCATGCAGGTAGATGTTATGGCGTAAGCATCCGCTAAGAAAGGATTTTGATAAATTCTACCTCCAAGGGGATAAAATAGGGGATGAAAGTTTGTATGAAACTTTGCCAATTTTAAACCGATCGGGCTGAGACTTTATATGCATATAGCTACTATGACGTAGGCATCCCCTAAGAAAGGATTTTGATAAACTCTACCCCCAAGGGGATAAAATAGGGGATGAAAGTTTGTATGAAACTTTGTCAATTTTAAACCGATCGGGCTGAGACTTTGCATGCATATAGCTACTATGACGTAGGCATCCCCTAAGAAAGGATTTTGATAAATTCAACCCCCATGGGGATAAAATAAGGGATGATGGCGGATGTAAATGTATTAGTTTTTTTTAATAATAGGTACTTAACGCGAGCGAAGCCGCGGGCAAAAGCTAGTTTATCTATATGGGGGCCCCATTGAAGCTTGGCATCCAACGTTATGCCTAAGAATACTGTGCTATCTTCGGGTTTTAACTCTTCATCCTTAATGAGAACACTAGTTTCTACTTGTCTAACGTGGGGTATCGTAAACTTAATACATTTCGTTTTTTTTTCCGTTAAGAAGTAGGTTATTGACATTAAACCAGTTAACTACTTTTGCAAGGGCGTTATTTACATTGTCAGTAACCAGCTGCTGACGTTTGATTTTAAACAAAAGAGAAGTGTCATCTGCAAACAACACTATATCATGATTATCCTTTATGAGGTACGGCAAGTCATTAATATAAATAAGGAACAAGAAAGGACCAAGAATTGAGCCCTGGGGGACCCCCATTCTTACTACAGATCCGGGTGACCTTTTTCCGTTAACATCAACTCTCTGAATCCTATCACTCAAGTAAGAAGTAAGAAGATCCAGAGAGGCGTTCCGGATTCCGTAGTGGTGCAGTTTCCTGATTAATGTTTCATGAAGAACACAATCGAATGCCTTGGACAAATCGCAAAAGACGCCCAAGGCATCGCACTTGTCCTCCCATGCATTATAAATATGTCCTAAAAGTTCAACTCCGGCATCGGTAGTCGAACAACCCCTTGTAAAACCGAACTGTTTGTTATGCAGTAATTTATTTTTATAAAAAAATCTTTGTAATTGATTTAAAATAAGTTTTTCAAAAATTTTACTAAAGGTAGGTAGTACTGAAATAGGTCTATAATTAGTAGGGTCTGATGTACTACCCGATTTAAACAACGGTATTATTTTACTGTTTTTCATAGGATCAGGAAACTCACCACGGTCAATACAATTATTAAATATAACAGCTAAAGTAGGTGCTACAATGTTTATAATCGACTTAGCAACATCCACAGAATTACCCCATAGATCTGCGGTCTTTTTAACATTTAACGTGTGAAAGGTTTTAATTATATCGTTACAGGTTACATATTCAAAGTGAAATTCAGAATCACAAACTGAAACGTTTTCTTTAAGCAAAGACTCTGCGGCAGCGGGTGATGAGTTACGAGATTTAGTAGTTGATACTGGAATCTCTGCAAAGAAATTTTCAAAGGCCGCGGTGACTTGAGAATCTGATTTAATTATATTGTCATCAATAGCAAGGCTGTAGTCACTACTTCGGGTGCATGACCTTCCTGTTTCGCTATAATTGACATTCCAAGTCGTTTTAATTATGTTACTACTATTTTTAATTTTTGAACTCAAATAACGTGACTTGGCAATACTACAAACTTTCTTAACATATAAATTAAAATCAGCAGTGTTTATACAAATCCGTTCTTCATATAATTCATAAAGCCGTTTTCTACTTTTATGTATACCAATGGTGGCCCAGTCACTGAAGGAAGCGTTACTATTAACCGATAATGTTTTTGCAATAAAAGTGTTATCAAATTGTGTGCAATACATATTAAAAAAATCATTATATTGTTGATTAGGGTCATCATTAGTGAACAAAATTGGTAATTTACCCAAGAGTTTAGTTTTAAATGTTTCCAAGCGATTAGTTGTTTTTGGGTTAACAGTGATATCTTTTTTAGTAACTTTTTTGTTGTGATTTGGAATACTGATCAATTGTCCGCAATGATCCGAGTCTATTAGGTTAATAATTTCTTTGTGGGTCGGTATAACATCTGTATAAATGTTATCTAGGCATGTGGCACTAGTAGGAGTTATTCTAGTGGGCTCCAAAAATTGGTTAGCAAGATTGTATGACTGAAACAAACTTATAATTTTAGTACTTAACCCAGAATTTTCTAACAAATTAACATTAAAATCACCACAAGTGATGATAGACTTCTTTGTATTACAGATTTTGTGCAACACTTCATCCATAACTTTTTCAAAACAATCATACAATCCTGAAGGTGGTCTGTACACACTTAATATAATGAACTGCTCCAATTCTATACAGGCTATTTCAATTGTTCGCTCAACAGAGAGGCTCACAATATCCTTTCGGTCCTTAAACTTAAGCTGGTTATTTATTAAAATTAATGAGCCTGCAGGTATAGCATTTACTCTGTTGAATGAACTACCAACCTGGTGATTACTAAAATTGAAAATGAACTGGTGGCTTTTAAGCCAATGTTCTGTCAAACAAAGAATATCAGTATTGTAACAATTCAGGAATAATTCTACTTCTAAGTCTTTGTTTAAAAATCCTTGAATATTTTGATGCACCAGATTGATACTATTTAATTTTTTTACACTTTCATTTGACTTAATATTTTTGCAAGAGGTTGCCTCTATTGTCTTAATTTCTAATTTAAATGATGATTAATGTCATTAGTTCTGACCAAATTATTGGCAGAATAGTTTAAAAAGTCATTGCATTGCTCAATAGGAGCAATTTGTTTAGCCAAATGTTTGGCTGAAATAGAAAAAAAATATGATAGCGATACAGCTATCTGTCTTTTTAGATAGTTAGAAAGATAGTACATAACAATATTATGTCTATCTTTTGTCAAATATAAATTACTACCAACATAGTAGTTAGTATCATTGAGGTATAAAGTACTTACGTACTAGAGCTGACATTGCGAACAAAATATGTTGTACAGCGTGGCAACGCACGTTTTACAGAAAATACAATAAACTTACCGGTGAAACGTCACTCCTTGACTTTTATTCAATTTTCTAGAGTGGTTTGAACAGTATCTCAATACACACGAAGGCATTTTTAGAATTAACTGTATCAGTGCTACGTGTCACGTCGCGACAAGCGTCCGCAGACTAAAGGACTTCTGGTCCATGGACCACAAAGCGTGCTACAAATTATCGATTCGCGGCGGCCACTCTAGTACGTAAGTACTTATATCTCAATGGTTAGTATCAATTATCTGGAATAGGTTATCATTATATGTCAAATTGTGCAATGTCATGTTTATATCAAATCTGAAGTTATTTTCTTCCTGTGGCAAACTGTTACTGTAAGGGAATGTAAATAACACAATTTTTCTTAAACTAAGGTTTAACAATGTTCTATGATATTGGAGCAATTCTCCTTTATTTAAATTACCCCTATTTCCCATAAATATTACTAAAGTTGTTTCCTGCTTAAAGTTACATTTAATTATTTCTTTCATAATATCAAATAAAGAACAACCAGGCAAAAGTTAGTTTCTTTAAAAAAAAAATTCATTACAAATCGGTTTTTTTGTATCCAAAGGTTGAGACTGTTGAGAGCCCTTTTTTTAAAGGTTTTTTTTTACAAAATTTATAGCTTTTCTTGACGGGGACTTTATAATGGGTGGTATAATGGAATGGACTTCCCTAAGCTGAGAGCTCGTTACAAACTACCTGCCTTATTTCAGGCCAAAGTATGAACATCCTACCTTCTGCCGATTGGAATTGTTTTCTAACAGAGTGCTGTCAACAAAATCACAACTTGACGGACAGTTGGAGAAATTAATTGCTTAGCAGATTGAGGTTGTAGCTGATAACCAATTTGATGAGCAATACTTTTCCCGGGTTTTACATGAAACGCGTGGTAGACAGCGCTGCTAGCATTGGTTTTCAGAAGTAAGTTTATTATAATCGGAACACAACTTTCCGCTGCATTTGTTTCGTTATCCCAGTGTCCGTTGTCTGCAACAATTAGAATGTCCAAGGGACGGTTTGGGATCGACTTCTACCTCAGATTTTGGTAAAACTTTATTTGGTAATAATTATGACGCTAAGATTCAAGTATCTCGGGGACTATTTGTGTCGGCCTACCACTGATAACTGCCCGTGATATACTTGGACGACAGCGCAAGTATTCTTATGATAGTCCAGGCTTTCCATACGCATCACACATACTTTCTAAGGAAATTCCCAACAGTGGATACAAAAGGAATCATCTCCTACCCTAGCCCAAAGTTTGACATAAAAATAGACTTTAAACTTCAGTTTCAAAGGTTTTAAATAGAATAAGAAGATTTAGATTGTTCGTAATTGAATCTGAGTTGCAAAGGGTTCTCTTTTATAAATTCGTAAACGGTTTTGGACCTACACCAGAAATCGGTTACGATTTATATATTGTGTCTGTGCACTTTATGAGCTCGCGTGGGATAAAGCCAAGCTGCCAGATCATATAATGAGGCGCAATTAGGGGATGCGCCTCAAACATAACGATGCTACCTTATGAGAGTACCGTGAACACGTCATTATTAACAGATATAATCTTGTAATTGGCAAAAGCTGTAACGATGTCATCATGCTGTGCCATTCTCTTTATGGTTAACAGTGACCCGCCCCCACCTTCCCACAGATTTTACGATTTGTTTAATCATCGAGATTTCCTATTATATGTAAGTCTTCTGGAACAAATTGTCTAAATGATGATAAAAACCGCGTTAAAATCCAATGCGTAGTTGAAAAGGACAACGCGGTCGCACGGACAGACACGAAAAGCGACTTTATCTTAGATATATTAAACTAGGTTTTGACAGCTGCATCGCCCGCGTGTAGATCGGAATGTACTATCAGGATTAAAAGACCTATATGTTAATCCAGGCTATAAACTAACTGTGTGCCAAATTTCATCCAAATCCGTTCAGTAGTTTTTGCGTGAAAGTGTAACAAACATTCATCCATCCATTCATCCACCCATCCTCACAAACTTTTGCGTTTATAATATTATAAATAAATATATTTTAATAGTAGAATAGTAGGAATAGTAGAATTATTGCATGCATGAAAATGGGCGTCGTTACCGAGCTAGGCCTAAGAAATGCTGGCGTGATTTCCTAGACTAGTCCTTGACTGATTGGCCATCAGGTAGCGGCGTTAGGGTAGGGCGCGATTGGGCGATCGCCCAAGGCGCTACTTTATGTCCGCTTGTTCATAGAGCGACTCAGATGTACCAGTAAATTCCCTAAATCTAGCTACAAACTATAACTTCTCCAGATAAGAAATTTGAAGTTGAATTTTTCAACTGTCTTTTGGACACTACCACAAATTCACTCAACGAAAGATTTGAACAGTTAAATGAATACCCGGAAACTTAGTCTGTTTTGTACAATATAAAAAAGATTCCGCATATACCAGACCTTCTCAAACTCTGTAGTGGTCTCCAATTGAAATTAACTGTAGACTCTAAATCAGATAATATATAATATGATTGTATGTTGTGCGATGAACTAAATGATCAGAATGTGGTTACTCCTGTCTTTATTTTAAAATTTAGCAAGAGCTGTATCCAAGTGTATGGATAGCATTGCGAATATTGATTACTATAAGTACCTACCTGTAACTGAGGAAAGGAGTTTTTCTAAGCTTAAACTGATAAAAACCTATCTGCGATCAATAATATCTAGATTGACAAACTTAGCAACTTTGTCAATCGAAAATGAAATTGCGGAAAACAGACTTTGATGTCATAGTTTGCCGATAGAAAGCCTAGTAAAGTAAAAATTTATTAGTTTTTTTTAATAAGTAAATGGTTATTTCATTAAACCCTTTGCTTATTTTTTGTATAGGCTTTAATGGCCGATAAGGGGCGCTGTGGCCATCTTACCCAGCAGTAGGACAGTATTGATAAAAAAAATTGATGCTGGAAAAACTAAGAATTATAAAAAAAAAATTTGGTTGAGACTAACAAATATTAGGAGACCAAAGTAAATTAAAGTTATTAATTAATTATACCTATTCATTTTACTAATTTCGTACCTACTACGAGTACAAAAATATGTTCCTTAGCGCGATCTCTCTTATTCTTCTTTGCACGACTCTAAATATGTACTTCAATCCCATCAGTTCTCTAGATCAAATAACCCCCTGTGGTGAACCCATATCAAAAGATTGACCCTTGATTTATCTATAGATGGACAATATGCTTCATATGCGTACTGTAGAAATAGATAATGTTATTGGGAATCTATGAGAAATGTGATCATGTTGTTGTGGCAGTAGTCAGTATCATTACCAAGTTGGATTGAATACTGGATTGACTAAGTAAGTGAAAAATATACACATGTTTCTCACTTCACATTAAAAATAATATTTTCACGTTTCATGCTCTAAAAGTTCGTCTTTACTTTGTGTGTAGGTGACATAAAGTCGCTTTTTATGCTCTAGTGCATAAAGTTTTTTTTTTCTAAGACTAAGATAATCAGGCCCAACACGCACAATAAAACGTCGCAGATCAAAGTTTATTTTATTTTATTTGCTTTAATTTATATCACATCCGTTTTTTTAAAAAATACTGTTAATTAACTGTCAAATAAACTTAAATACTGTTATATACTGTATTCAGCTGCATCCGGTTAGACTCAAACTCAAACTCAAACTCAAAGCATTTATTTCAATTAAACCTTTAACAGGCACTTTTGAATTGTCAAGAAGTCGGTCAGTCATAAAATATGAAGCTAGTTGCCCATTCCAAAGCGTAGGTACCTATGGAGAAGAACGGGCAAGAAACTCCATGGACACTCTTTTTAAATTTCATTTTACAAAAACATTTGTTACATCATTTCTTTTGAATTTATGATTATATAATGTGAGAACGATGTAAAAAATAAAAAAGATGTCCGCGTTAAGAGCGTCCAGAATACAACAAATAGTAACAAAACAACAATCCAAAATTAAAACAATTAAAATAAGCCCAGGCGGCCAAGTGATGACCAGTCCCAACTGACGGCGCCCGTTCACGAACATGACGTATATATCAGCACCATTCAGCTCAACCACTTTGAAGGGAGCTAAATGATCCAACATACACGCCACCGCCAGCGAGACATTTGAGTGAGCATGACACACTATCAGCCGCCAGGGAATATTCAAGTCAATGAAAGATATATTATTACCCAGTAAATGGTAGCTATAGATTACATAGAACTCACATTCTGTGCTATGCAATTATACAATACAAAGGAAATTGAGTTTATACAATGCAAGGATAGTCTTACAATCTTCAGCAGCTCCAACAGTATTTTCAAGTGTTAGTCAATTAGTTGTGGAGCAGGACTAGCATTGAGCCAGGCATTTTTGTCAGCGATGTAATCCCCTAACTTATAATATGCCTGACTGCATAGTGTGCGTTTTATACAAGATTTAAATTTTGTCTCATTCAGTTGAAGAATGTGGGGAGGTATTTTATTATAACATTTTAGACAGTACCCCATAAAAGATGAATCTACTTTAGCCAGTCTGAAACCTGGTTGAACTAATAGGTCCCTATTTCTAGTACTATAATTATGTCTTTCACCTCTTTTACTAAAAAGATGTAAATTTTTCCTTACATACATGATGTTTTCATAGATATATTGACAAGGCACCGTCATGATGTTAATTTCCTTAAACAGTTCCCTTAGAGAATCGCACCTGCGGAGATTATATATGGCTCTGATGGCTCTTTTCTGCAGAATAAAAATAGAATCGTTGTCTGCAGCCCGTCCCCAAAGTAAAATACCGTAAGACATGATACTATGAAAGTAACTAAAATAGACTAGTCTCGCGGTATCTACATCAGTAAATTGACGGATTTTTCTGACAGCATAAGCTGCTGAACTTAGCCGTCCTGCAAGAGATTTTAAATGAGGACCCCATTGTAGCCTTGAGTCGAGCGTGATCCCTAGGAAAACAGTTTCATCGACGAATTCTAGTTTCTCTTGATTCAATATTATCTCACAATCACTACCCTTGACATTTGGTAAAGAAAATCTTATGCACTTAGTTTTTTTTCCTTTTAATACTAGATTATTAGCAGTGAACCAATTATGGACCTGCAGTAGGGCGTTTTTTACGTCGTCAAAATTTGTAGCACGTCTATTTACCTTAAAAATTAAGGAAGTGTCATCAGCAAATAACACCATTTGTGGTTGATTTTTTAATAAATGGAGTAGATCATTAATATACACTAAAAAGAGGAAAGGACCCAATATCGAGCCTTGTGGCACACCAATTTTTACTATTAAACCAAGTGAATTGACACCATTTATTTGAACTTGTTGTTGTCTATTATTTAAATAAGAACTAACTAAACTGAGCGCAAGTTTTCCAAGTCCGTAATGCTCAAGTTTCAAAAGCAAGGTTTGGTGATCGACGCAATCAAATGCCTTGGAGAGGTCACAAAAGATTCCTATGGCATCTTGGGCCTCTTCCCACGCGTTAAAAATGTGTTTTAATAAAGTTACGCCGGCGTCGGTCGTACAACGTCCTTTGGTGAAACCGTACTGTTGATCGTGTAGGATTTTATTCGTGTTAAAATGATTGAGCATTTGATTGAGCATTATCTTTTCAAACACCTTGCTGAAAACCGGCAAGACGGATACGGGTCTATAATTATTGGTGTCTTTACTGTCTCCGGATTTGTAAAGTGGTATAACCTTACTGTATTTCATTAAATCGGGGAAGACTCCTTGATCCACACACGAATTAAATACTAAGGCTAAGTAAGGTGCAATAGTCTCAATTATTGAGGTACAGATCTTAATGGACATTCCCCAAAGATCTTCGGTCAATTTGATCTTAATTTGCTTAAAAGCTTTAATTACAATTAAGGGGTTAATATGCCTAAAGTTAAATTCAATCGGGCAGGCTGAAACGTTCGCCCTTACTAAATCAAAAGCGAGCGAGGGCGAGGAATTTAAGGTTTCAGTTGTTTTGAGTGGGATACTAGTAAAGAAATTTACAAATTCTTGAGCCACTTCTTTGTTATCGCAAATGAGACCGCTTGACGTCTGCAGTGTGTAATCAGAATTATGCTTTTTATTCCTGTTTGTTTCATTATTTATAATTTTCCAAACCGTCTTTATTTTATTGTCTGCTGATTTAACCTTGTTGCTAATATATAAGGCTTTAGCTGCCTTACAAGCGTTCTTAAAAGTTTTAGAGTAAGTAGCAACATACTTATTAAAAGTTTCCGTGTTAATATAAGGCTTAAGGCCATACAGTTCGAAAAGTCTTTCCCTACTTTTCCTAAGCCCTTTAGTTGCCCAGTCACAAAATAAAAACTTGGGGCTGATACTTTTAGTGTTCTTCTTAAAATAATTATTGAACTCGGTTTGGACTACCGAGAAGAATTCATTATACAAAGTATTAACATTGTTCACTGTAAGGTTCTGATTACTTAATTTACAAATTAAAGTGCTATTAAATTTATTTAAATTAACTGATGTTATTGGTCTGGATTGGATCTGTACTTTTTGTATTGGCATGTTGTACTCAAAAGTTACAGTTTGACCACTGTGATCAGAAGGGAGATAATTAACAACGGCTTTATCTAAATAGTCGCAGCAACAAAAAACATTATCAATACATGTTGCAGTAGTCGTAGTTGTTCGGGTTGGTTCTACAAACACATTTGACAAATTGAATGATTTAAACAAAGGAGGTCAGCAAAAGCCCATACAACTTTGCCCAAACATGTACCTCGAGGTACACGTGCACCAAATCGTAGAGAAAAAATAGGGGAATTCGAAAATAATTGTGTTTTTATCCATAAATAATTTGAAACTACATAATAAATTATTTAAAGTTTTAATAACCTGTAATACAATTAAATCATGTGGCAACTTTGCATGTACGAGTTGACATTAAGAGTATACGTGTTCTGTGGACATCACATTATTTCGTGGGTAAATGTTATTCCGTTCGTTTCTGCATAGACTAATATATAAATGTTTCTGCGTTTCGGGATACTCGTCTGTGTTGTGTATTTTGTTTAATAACTTGGCTATTCTTTCTGGTATTCTGTTTGTCACCTCACGATTTGGTTCCTGTCCTGACGGATTGGGTATTCATAACGGACATTACGATTTGGATACTCAGGCTTTTGATACTTAAGATTTTAACAAATCTATTGCTTTCAGGCTAGTGCTTACAAACATGAGGTGCGTTTCTTGTCAAGGAGTACAGGACGATAACATACAGTCTTACAATATGTCCCATGTAATATATCTAACAAGACCGGCAAGGCACATCACCAAAATAGTGATAGCCAACATATTGCTGTGTTTGAAAGCCAACCATTAATGAAACATCAAATTGTGTATGGTGTCAACAATCCCTTGCTGGTATCCATACGCATTCTTTGTCTCAAGGACCTGAAAGAGATGAAATAGCATTTCTAATATTACCTATTAATATGAACAGATGAAGAGCACATTTTCATAGCATTGATGCAGGTGTAACACTTTTGGAAGAGTTCTCGGTGATGACAATGTCATGTCATGTCTTAGTTTTGTTTGCACTGGACTTATCAAATTAAGCAGGCCCGGTCATATTATGGGGAACACATTAGAGAAAATGGATCTTTTTTAATTGAAATCTGTGATGCCGAGCAAATCCATATACCAATTAAAAGTGCACAGGAAGTAAAACTAATAAGGGGAGGAAAGGAAGTAAAGCGAAAAGGAAGTAAAACGAATAAAATCAAAACATACAGGGTCTAAAATATACCTACATTTTATTAAATATGGCTCATACCAATTGGGAGCACGGAATCCACAGCTACTACTGTAGTTGCATTGTTGGCAAATGAACAGTGGATTGCTGTGCTCACATTATGACAATTATTTGGTATATGGGTTGGGCTCGGCATCAAGAAAATATAACAGCGCCTGCCACTTTCCTTGGTAATATTTTAGTGAGAGATGAAATTGAAAATGAAGAACGCTAATAAAAAAACAAAAATATTTATTGTTTTATTCCATACAACTAACTCGATTAGTCTATTTATTCCAATGTTATTGGTAGATATTACTGGAAAGATGACTTCCAGGCTTTAATTGATTCGAGTGCCGCTCGGGCTCCAGGGCCCGATAACAATAGGAAATGCTTTTGAATTCCATGAAGTGGGCTACTCAGTATCGAATCTCAAATTCAACTTCCACCCCTTATGCACATCACAATAAAGGCAGAGTAAGCATAAAAAAGGGTGTTTTATAAGTATTCGATGTTTCTTGGCCTAATGTTTTCTTTATTTCAAGAAATCAAGATGAAGTCAATAAAAGGCTTTATTTAAATGCGACTTCTATTCACTGAAACTTGATGATCTGGCGTATGTTAAGCTTGCTGGAAACCCTTGTATGTCGACGCTAAGTAACTCATTTATTTATCGAGTTTATTAATCGCTCTGATAGACTTCTAACACTGCTTCTAATATTATGTACTGGTCGTCAACATTCACAGCTTGTATTCAGCTACTTTTGGGTATAAGCATCCTTTCTTATGTTAGGTTTGTACATAACGTTGCCTGACGATAATCGAATAGACAATGAGAGTTATTATTTAATTTAGATTGAATTATAATATAAAAATATTTGAAATGAAACAAAAACAACAGCAGCTGAAGCAGACAACTGTCAAACTGTCAACTTCACATAGTAGTACTTTTTGATAGACTGAAACTTCAACTTGACAGTTTTTTCTTTTATTAGGTAAGGTAATGGACCAAGGTAGTATAATTGTGCCTAAAATGGCGAGCTTTTTATTACGATAAAAGTTATTTTATTCTCGTCCCCGGGTAACCATAAGAAAAATATATAAATGCAACATTATTCAGTGTAATCTAGTGTATTTTATGCCACTAAGTGTACCTCGGTACTTCGTTTGGGCAGATTGTGGTGACATCCTTTAATAATCTATTGGTATGTAAATTATTTTCTAAAATATTAATATTAAAGTCACCACAGATAATTACTGATCTATTACCAGTCGCAAGTTTTGCCAAAACATCTTCCATTACTGATTCAAATATAGAATAGTTTTGATAATTTGGGGGTCTGTAAACGCACACTATAACATGCTTATCTAGCTCAACACAAGACAGCTCAATGCTATGTTCAACTGATAGTTCAACTATGTCTTTACGAGGTTTGAATTTAATACAACTTTTAATTAGGATTAGTGAACCACCACGCAGCATTGAATTTCGATTAAAACAACTGGCCACACTATAATTGTCATAGTTAATTAGCATTTCAGAATCTTTTAACCAATGCTCAGTTATACAAATAATGTCAAACATTGTTTTTTCTAAAAATAACTCAATTTCCAATTGTTTGGAAGAAAAACCTTGAATATTTTGATGAAATAATTTCAAGGATTTCTGCTTAGCCCCTTTTCTGTAGTTCACTATTTTAGAGCCAGAAAATACCTTTTTGTTATTAAGTGTAGCTATACTGTTAGTGGTACCTTCTGTTGTCTTACAAACTAGTTTAAAATATCTGAGCTAACCAACTTAACATTAGTACTATTACTAATTGTGGTGCTAATTATGGATGACTTCGACATACTAATTATGTCTGGGTTAATATTAAGTGCTAATAGCCTAGCTATTTGACGTCTAAAACTAATGGGCAGATACACAGTATCCCTAGTCGACCTTAGCTTATCAACAAAAATGTTGGTATCAAAAAATATAAACTTGTCACTATGGTGACTAACTATGAAATGCATGTAATTATTTAACATGTGAATGTAGTTGTTTTGTCTGTTTGACAAGTGCTCAAAATATGGAAAAGCACACAAAATTATTTTCTTACAATTTAACTTCATAAGGTTGGTGACACTATCAGTGATATCATCATTTTTAACATTTAAACTGTTACCTATAAGTACAGTAATAATGGCATTAGGATCATATTCATTCCTAGTTATTGAAGAGATTATTTGTTTGTAGGAAGTCTGAGGCATGCAAAAGTTTTGTGAAGAATGACACAGGTTGTTGCTAAGTAATTTACCTAATCCTTTTCCAAAACTATCAGAAAACATAATAGAACAGTAACAAACTTTACTACAAGGGAGAGAACTAGCCTCAGTCTGAACTACTTGCAATGGACCTTGTTCAACATCTGGTGTATCTCGATCTGGAATAGAGACCTGAGCACTTCCTGACTGGGACGGGTCCTCCGTTCCCTTAGTTTGGAGAGTGCCAAGATTGGATGTGCTTTCCAATGAACAATGCGGGCTGCTGAGAGTCAGTGGGTCCACTCTGTCTGCATTGGAGTTGCACATATCCACTAACTCATTTGCCGCAAGGATATGCTCCTGAATTTGTTTTTCAGACAGCACATATTTAGTATAAAGAGAATGTATTGACTCTTCAAGTACCTGAATTTCAGACTGTAAGCGTTGTGTGTCAACCTCATAAATGTTCTTACTGTCTTCTAATTTAATTTGAAAGTTATTTAATTTATTTATAAGAAAAACACGTTCTTTTCTTAGTTTAATATTATTAGAACTGTGTAACTGGAAGCCGACCCCAACATACTTGGGAAAAGGCTAGGCATAATATGCCTAGCCTTTTCCCAAGTATGTTGGGGTCATCATAACATATAACAGTCATCATCATATTATGATGATGACTGTTATAATATACTGTATGCCTGTTTCATTTTCTCGCAATCGAAGTGAAAAGCAGAGTGTAAAACTCGGGCATAAACGAGCTATTTTATGCACTAGTTGTACAATCTACTATTTATTACATCGTTAAAAATACTAGGTGCAATAAAGACCATAGTATTATATATATATATTATTACCTATACATCTCATTCGACAAAAAGCAAATTCAAGCTAATTCCTTAAAAAGTGCCCAAGCGTTCGTAAATGTAGGGGCCTTCTGATAACAACTCTCAAGGAAAAGTTTACGAGTCTTACAAATAGTTGCGTTTTATCGCCAGCCCGGACCCTGAGGGTTCAATGATCTACAATTTTTTACTGGTATATTATGTTGATGCGGTTGACCTCGCTACAAATAGTCTGAGGGTAGTCGGCGAAATTATTAAAGTGAGGCAAGAAATGGAATTGATAATGTGGTATATTTAGTGTTGAAGCGCATTAAGTATTTACCGTTAGTTACATGAGTTCACTTAACCCGTAAAAGCTGGACTCTGCTCAGCCTGATCAGTTGTGTACGAGAGATCCATTGCCCCTTGAGGCTTTTTTTAAATCACATGTAGTAACAAGTCTACCTTCTAGGATAGTTTGTCACTGCCTTCGTGCGATAGATTGCTGCAGTGGAGTGTAGTCTCGTGCCACTTAAGTATATTTATTTATATATGGGAGTGTGCGCTCGCCGACGGAAGCGAATGCGTTACTCTCTTAGTCTTGTCTGAAGCGTATCAGATCAATAAGTTAATAAATAATTAGTAACTTCCATTGCAAATAGTGATGGCAGGCGACTATCATCTCAATTATGGTAATTCTCCTGCTATAGCACTGTTAATGATAATGTCAGCGCTTGAGCCAAACTACGCCTTAACTATGACGTTAAAAAATTACCCGTATAACTATTGGCTATATTTCTTCTTCTGGTGAGAAATTCGTATGTCCAGTGATACGTGGAGATAGGAGTCATCTTCTGTGTGGACAACAGCTACCTCTTGCCTACTTTAAGGGTCAATAAAGCTGTTCTAGAGGCACACCTCCTAGATAGAGCAGTAGATGAGAGATGCGTAGGTTTAATGTGGTTCATCTGCTAAAGTTAGTGCGTTAATCGAGTTCTAAAATGAAGGTAGAAGCTGCTGTGATACTTTGTCGCCCTTACTTCTTTAATAAAATTATGAAACTACATGTTTAAAAGGAAACTGAATTTCGATATTCCAATAAGCAAGTTTTTCATAATTTTTAATAAATTTTTGCTACGTACTGGCTTAGTTTGTGATGTTTAAAGATGACAATTTTTCTATATATTACAATTACGACTTCGCCGCATAAGTCATAGGTTTTAAGGCTCAAAACCGGTTCCATATCAAATATTATAATTAATATTCTCTGAATGAAAGACGCGTACTTGTGTATAGGTAATAATTTATTAATTATGCAGGTTTACATGGAGGGTAAAACTCCTCCTTTACGCCGATCGGTGTTTTCGCACCCACAGTCGCAAAGTGGGCTCTAATTTGAATTTATGCCAGCAATAAAAAATTTTGATGTCTACCAGAGAGTAGGTGTAGGATAGGTAGGATATAGGGTAGGATTTATTATACACGTACAATTTTAAAAGGTTATATTTTTAGTATTAGACTGAAATGTTGGCACATATTTCGTGCTAATCTGATTTTGATTTTTTATCTACTATAAGAAAAAATTGTGGTCAAAATTAATTTTTACCAGGTAATGATTATATTCGTATAAAACGCTAACTACTCATAGCCAAGTAAAATCAAAGCGCGATCTGTGAAATGCCCTATTCATTCTGTCGTACTACGCTTCATCGGCTCAATATAATAACCATTCAGTATCTATAGTTCGGTCAACTGGACTAACAACCGAACTACTGCTACTAGAGGATTATTAGTTGTAAAGCTCTTCTAGTACTTATTAGTAGTTCGGTTGTTAGTCCGGTTGTCCGAACTACTGAAACTTTCAGTTACAGTTTGGTTCTAACAAACTTAGTTTCAGTTCGGTTCTAACAAAGCACCAAACTACTGAAACGAAGGTCTAATAATAGTTAGGTACAAATTCTAAGAGAACTAAACATGAATATTTCGCCAGAAATGTCTTTAGAAGTGTAAAGGCACTCAAATACGAAACTATCGGGCCCAGCAATTAGTTCACAGATCAAACAATAACAACTCAGTATCTAGTTAGTTCGCGAATGTTCGACGCACAAGTATCTATGTTAGGTTGCGAATGTTTGACGAACAAGGTCGAAATACCAAGAAAGTTATTTCTAAGTTTTCGAGTACGGACCGACTGCGGCGTCGGCTGTAATTATTTAGATCAGTGCGTGCGTAATATGTTGAGAGAGTTGCGTGAACCAAAGTTGTTGAAAGGAAAGTTTTATGAAACGAAGAAGGTTTGTCAGATTATGGTTAAGGACCTAGGTGACGTTTTACTTTTCATCTTAAAACCTTTCCAGATAAGACGATTAATATTGCGCAGCCAAGTTACCAGGTGTTGTATTCCGTCCACATGCACTCTTTAAAAAGACTACGCACTTATGAAACGCTCGCATTGTTTTTTCTTCAATCTCAATTTTGCTGCTTTTGAAGAATATAATGTATTCGGGGTCACTATTAAATAAACCACAGTTAGGTCAACATCGCTATTGTGGGTATCAAAGGTCATGAAGGCCGCTATAACAACAATCTGTGAACACCAATCCGGCTGCGGAAGTCGAGATTATGACGATTATATTATTATTATACCATTGATTTGGACGACCCCTTTGGACGTTTAAATGCCTCATGGCAAAGATTTAAATCATTAAATTCGCACTACCGCATCAAAAGATAGTCGCGTTTCTGTTCCGTTTTGACACTTCTGACACACAATAACGCAGTGACTTGACATGATTGTCACTGTGGGGGCAAATCTAACGATTTAAATCTTTGCCTCATGGTCGACCTATAAACGCTCTACTTTGGTGTAACATTTAAATATTTGAGTAGCAATCTATGATCAACGACCGACAAATACGGAATGAATCGCGACATATATTACTTAGCCATTTTAAAAACCTAGTGTTTGAATTTATATTTCAGAGCTTAATAATTTTGACGTTTGTCTATAAAGGTAGGCTTATACCAAATGAACATAGAACCAGAACAAGAGCAGTCTGTTCTTGACGTTTTAGGGTGTAGGTAGACCAACGAAAGAATGCTCTGTCCCTGTGAATTTGAATGATCATCATTGTTTAGCATCAAGTACTGTTATGCTGCTGTGGAGTCTGTTTCTACTTCCTAGCTAAAGCACTGGGAAGTGACGAAGGTCGGGCGTTTTGGGTTACTGTCTTATGTAGTTTTGTCGTTCAAAAAGTGCTGATTCTCAGCCTAATTTGAATAAATGACTACTTTTCTTGTGACATATGTTACTGGTCTAAACTGACCTTAACATTGTTATGAGTTATGAGATAGCTTTTAGTAACGAAACTTATAAAATACAAGACATGTGACATCTGCACAGGGCACACACATGTGCATACCAACCTGCACAGGGCTCGCATGGTCGCAGGTTCAATATCCCTTCAACTGTCAAGAAATCTCCGAGAGATCGATAAGAACAGAACAGGTAACTGTGTGTCATTAGTGACAGTTGAGCTGATATCAAAGATAACGATCGGTTCAGTGGTTCAAGCGCAAAAGGTAACAGATACAGAGTTATTTTCGGGTTTACAATATTAGTATGGACTATACAAAACTAACTAGACAAAATTGTGTCCAAAATCATTATTTCCACCCGTATACTCTAAGATCACACAGACAACAGATTGTCTGTGTGGTGCCGTGTCTGTGTGGTGCCGGACTTAAAGAATTGCACCACCCCTTACTTCCCGTGGGTGTCGTAAAAGGCCACTAATGGTCTTACCGGAGAATGGGCAGCAGTGTTCTCTATTTATTCCACCATCATACCATACTGCGATCGCCAACCCGCCTGCCAAGCGTGGCGATTATGGTAAACCCCCCCCAAAATTGGGGGAGGCCTATGTCCAGCAGTGGACGTCTATCGGCTGAAACGACGAACGACTCTAAGATCCTTTCATATAATTCATAACAGTTAAGATAAGTAAACAAAAAACAATAACAATTTATGAATGTTGTCAGCAAAATTTTCAACCCGCAATTTTAAGTAGAACACTTTTTGTTCTGAAAATTTTAAAAGCTATATCTGGAATTTGGCAAGCAGACAGACTTTGCGACTGAAACTAAGGTCGTGGCTACACAGTAGGCGAGTAGGAAACGGTGTGCCCCCTACTTATCGCCATGTCTTAGCAGCACATTTTGCAGCTACTGGCGCGAACCGCTGCGAGCTTGGATCCCCGCTCTCTGTGTGGCGCGAGGACAAATAGTTATTTATCTGGCTGTTGCTTTGTTTTTCACAAATAGAATAGTGGTTCACTTAACGAAGAGCTCTGATGACAGGCCACGCTTGCTTTGGAAGTATGAAAATCCTTATGTATATTTTTCGGTGGCAAGCTAAATATGGATTATTTCAAAAGGACAGTTTCCTCATTTCTGCTAATTAGAATAGGTATTCTAATTCAAGCTGAGTGATGAGTTAGAGGTTCCGCACAGGTCGATCGATCAGGTTAAGCTACGCTTGCCGCGGTTGGTCTGTGGATGGGTGACCATCTTTACATACCGTGACCCCTCTATGCCTCGGAAAGTACGTTAAGCTGTTGGTCCCGGCTGACTCAGAGGTCACAATTTCTTGCAAAGTCCAGACTTGTTTTAAAATTAGGCTGAGAATTAGCACTTTTCGAACGTCAAATATATTCAGTCACTCCTGTTTCTAGGAGACGGTAGCCACCACAGCTGTGACGTCCAAGAGCAGGCAGGCTACCGAGCGGCGCTAACACGGGTTTATCATCTTTGCTGTAAAGGAAAAAAGAGATATTGTTATTGGCTGATAATTATGATTGATTATGATGTAAAAGAAATCATACACTCAGCAGGTCAATATCAGACAAAAAGGGATATATGATAAGAAGTTTCAAGCAATTTTACACAATACAAGAACAAGAGGGTGCCTTTTTTTTTGAGGATGGGAAATCATCAAATGACCCCTCCCGCTCTGGGTGGAGTGGAAGGGAATGTCAGACTCTTACTGACTAAAACCCACCCGTGTTCCTTCATTAGCCCTTTATTTTCCTGTCCAGCGGTAGCTTTCGGATAATCCCGCTGACCCGGCAGGCTTCGGCCCTTACCTCGGCAGGCTTCGGCCCCTTCAATTGATGCTGACGTCTCTTTGAGGCGCGTGTGGAGCACGTACGCGCCGTCCGGCACGGGCCTGGTCTTGATCGGACGGTGAGCTACCCATTACTCTCCGTCCGCTGGCCCGCGCCTACGGTGGCCGGGAGTCGTTACGCGGCTCCCGACGCCCGGAGCGTCTCCAGCGGCGGCTGGGACGGGAGGCTCTTTCCCTCAGCCATCCCGCCACCCCCTTCTCTAGCATGACTGCTTCGCAGAAGGAGGTGACTGACTCCCTCTCACTCCAGACCATAGCTTGAAACAGGGCTGGACTCGAGAGGTCGCCGCCGCTGCCGATCGCCTCGAGGTGGTTGGTGCCTGGGAACCACAAGCAATAACATTGAACCTGCCTAGCAGTAACACGCGATATCTATTACGATAATATTATCAGAACCACTTTTTCATCCTATGCATCACCAGACACTATTAAATATACATGAAGTATATTTTCAGTTCATGAATAACAGCAAAAATTTGGGACGATTTTAAAATGCATACAAAACGTCAAAGGACTGAAAGCCTACTAAAATATATTTTTGTCATTGAACTATGTGGTGAGACACAATAATTATCGACAAGTGAAACACGTCTGCTTACTTTAAAAATCAGTGATGTGTCATCAGCAAATAACACCATTTGTGGTTGGTTTTTCAGTAAATGAGGTAAATCATTTATATATACTAAAAATAGGAATGGCCCCAATATTGAGCCCTGCGGTACTCCCATTTTGACTTTTAAGCCCGATGAATTCACACCGTTAATTTGAACTTGCTGAAATCTATCATTTAAATATGATTCTATTAAGCTAAGAGCAAGTTTACCTAGTCCGTAATGCTCAAGTTTCAAGAGCAATGTTTCGTAATTCACGCAATCAAATGCCTTGGATAGGTCACAAAAAATGCCTATAGCATCTTGTGCCTCTTCCCATGCGTTAAAGATGTGTTTTAATAAGGTGACACCGGCGTCGGTTGTACAACGTCCTTTGGTGAAACCATACTGTTGATCGTGTAAGATGTTATTACGATTAAAATGATTGAGCATTTGATTTAACATTACTTTTTCGAACACCTTGCTAAAAACCGGCAAAACCGATACGGGTCTATAATTATTAGTGTCTTTGCTGTCCCCAGACTTGAAAAGTGGAATAACTTTACTGAACTTCATTAAATCCGGGAAAACCCCTTGATCTACACACAAATTAAATATTAAAGCTAAATAGGGTGCAATTGTCTCAATAAAGGATTGACAAACTTTAGTAGACATGCCCCACAGATCTTCGGTAATTTTGATCTTAAGTTGCTTAAATGCCTTTATAATGACTATGGGGTTTATATGTTTAAATTTAAATTCCACAGGACAGGCTGAGACATTCGCTCTTAATAATTCAATAGCTAGTGCGGGCGAGGAATTTAAAGTTTCTGTAGTTTTAATTGGGATATTGGTAAAGAAAGTTGCAAATTCCTGAGCAACATCGATGTTATCGCTAATGAGACCGCGGGAAGTGTCCAGTGTGTAATCAGTATTATGTTTTTTGTTCCTGTTCGTTTCATTGTTTATAATTTTCCAAACTGTCTTTATTTTATTGTCTGCGGATTTAACTTTGTTACTAATGAAAGAAGCTTTAGCTGCTTTGCAGATATTTTTAAAATTTTTAGAATAAGTAGCAACATACTTATTAAAAGTATCCGTGTTTATATACGGCTTAAGGCCATACAGTTCAAATAATCTTTCCCTACTTTTCCTGATTCCTTTAGTTGCCCAGTCACTGAATAAAAACTTAGGGCAAATAGTTTTAGATTTCTTCTTAAAGGAATTATTGAACTCTGTTTGCACTAATGAAAAAAATTCTTTATACAAAATATTACCATTCGTCATACTTAGGCCCTGAGCATTTAACTTGCTAATTAAAGTGTTATTAAACTTATTCAAATTACCCGATGTTATTGGTCTAGTTTGAATCTGCACTTTTTGTATCGGTGTGTTGCACTCAAAAGACACGGTTTGACCACTGTGATCCGAAGGGAGATAATTTACAATGGCTTTATCTAAATATTCACAGCAACAAAAAACATTATCAATACATGTAGCAGTAGCCGTAGTTATTCGCGTTGGTTCCATAAATACATTTGACAGATTGAATGATTTGAAGAGGCTTAACAATCTACTGCTATTTGAATTATTTTCCAAAATATTAAAATTAAAGTCACCACAAATAATTACTGATTTATTACCAGTTGCAAGTTTTCCTAAGACATCTTCCATTACTGACTCAAATATAGAGTAGTTTTGATAGTTTGGAGGTCTGTAAACGCACACTATAAAATGCTTATCTAGCTCAACACAGGACAGTTCGATGCTATGTTCCACCGATAGTTCCACTATGTCTTTACGAGTCTTGTATTTTACACAATTTTTAATTAATATTAATGATCCACCACGCAGCATGGATTTTCGGTTAAAGCAACTGCCTACACTATAGTTCTCATAATTAATCATCATTTCATAATCTTTCAACCAATGTTCAGTAATACAAATAATATCAAACATTGTTTTTTCTAAAAACAATTCAATTTCTAATATTTTGGAAGAAAAACCTTGAATGTTTTGATGAAACAATTTCAAGGAATTCTGCTTAGCCCCTTTTTTACAATTTACTAATTGAGTGCTAGAAGATACCTTGTTGTAGGTGAGATTAATAATATTATTATTGGTACCTTCTGTTGTCTTACTGACTAGTTTAAATTATTGTGGCTGACCACCTTATTATTAGTATTATTACTAATTTTTGTGGTGCTAATTACATCCGACTTCGACATACTACTTATGTCTGAGTTAATAATAAAAGCTAATAGCCATGCTATTTGACGTCTAAAACTAATAGGCAGATACGCTGTACCCCTAGTCGATTTTAAATACTCAACAAAAGTGTTGGTGTCAAAAAATATAAGTTTGTCACTATAGTGATTAACTAATAAATGCATATGATTATTTAACATATGTATATAATGATTTTGCCTACTTGATAAGTGCTCAAAGTATGGGAAAGCACATAATATTATTTTTTGACAATTAATCTTTAGGATTTCAGTGACACTCTCAGTGATGTCATCTATTTTTACATTCCCACTATTACCTACAAATACAGAAATAATGGCATTTGGATTATATTTATTGCAACTTATTGATGACATTATTTCTTTGTAGGATTTCCTAGGCATACAGTAATTAACAGCTGATTGACTCAGGTTGTTACTCAATAATTTACCTAACCCTCTCCCTAAACTATCTGAAAACATAACAGAACAAGAACTGACATTACTAGAAGAAGTGACAGCATAAGTCTCTGTCTCTGATACTTGAGATGAACCTTGTACAACATGTGGTGTATCTTGATTGGGGGGGATACATTCCTGAGCTCCTCCAGACTGGGACGGGTCCTCCGTTGCCTCAGGTTGGATAGCCTCAAGGTTTGATTCCCTTTGACAAGAACATTGATGTGTGCTCAGAGTCATCGGGTCCCCTCTACCTGCCTCCTTGTTACACATTTCCACCAACTCGTTTGCAGCAAGGATGTGTTCCTTTATTTGTTTCTGAGAGCTCACATACTTATTATAATGTAAATGTAGGGACTCTTCAAGTACCTCAATTTCAGACTGTAATCGCTGAGTGTCAATATGATAAATGTTTTTACTATCTTCTAATTTGATTTCATAGTTTTTTAATTTATTTATTAGAAAAACACGTTCCTTCCTTAGTTTAATATTATTGGAATTGTGTTTTTGTTGTTTCCTAAACTTATTGCATCTATTTATAATTTTATTTAGTTTTGCATATTTTTTTATTTTATTTTTACTTACTTTATAACTATTATTATTATATTTCGATATAGAATCTTCAGTAAGGTCTATTGTTATTAAGGAATGAGGGTTGCAATTTGTATTAAATAATTCAGTATACAAGTTATTACTTTCCCGAGCCTGAGTATGTTCTTTTAGTTTCTGTAACTTAGTAATACGTACATTTGCATGAATTAATTCCTCTTCTAGGTCCCTAACCTTACACAATGCCTCCTCATATAAGTTACTACAGTTATTGAAACCATCTGTGACCAACCGCAATTTGTCCCGTTCATCAACAACAACCAGGTATTTTTGATGAAGGTCTACTAGCTCCTGTTTTAAGCTTGTATTTTTGAAAACGACATTCTCGACTTCCTTCTCACTATCCTCTATTTCCTGTAACAGCTGTTGACATTTGCTGTTTGAAGCCTTAAGATCTTGAATGGTTGTTTTCAATTTAAGCTCCAACTCCTGAGCTGCAGCCTTACGGGTCATCACAGGCATGGTTTCAGGAATAAGAACTGAAAGTGAAATTAAAGAAACGGTGAGAACTAGTTAAATAAACAAACAAAGAGGAAAGCTAGGAATGGAAGGAAAAATTGGAGAAGTTAGTGTTGATTTAAAGGTAAAATGAGGTAGGCTGAATCGAATTGGAATGCAACTGATATGATCACGATATGATTAGATAGTTAGCACACAGTAACATTGATTTTAGTGACTTATGAATTTACATTTACTAAGTGGGTAGGATGCCTAGCTAAAGAAAAAATCTAGTTTTACATTAAATTACAATAATTATTGAAAATAACGATAGTCAACGTTATTGTTGTTATGTACAATCTAAGTAACAGTAATAGAATTTCAATATTTTGATATTTCCAATAATAAGTTTCTTTATGATCAAAGTAAACAAAGTGACTTAGACCCAGTGCAGGGTGCCAAATCAAACAAGTGAGTCAACGAAAGTGTTACAGAGTCTAAAATTACGATTGTGAGCTAATTTTAGGATAAAAATAAACAATACTCCCCGTTTATATCCGCAGGTCGAACATCAGCTGTTCGTGAGAGGTTACCGGTAACGGTGGGCAACCAAATACTGTGTTTAACTTTGTAAAAGTGCAGGAAAACAATAGTCCCGAGTATTTATGCAGTTATTTAACATTTAGATATATTATTACAACTTAATTACACTTAAAAACTAATTAAAACTAATTTTAAAATACGGAACAAAATTTTGACATGTCACTCGGGCAGTGTTGCCATGATTCCCTATATATTACCATAATAAGATACGTCTAGTTAACCCTATATTACCATAATAAGATACGTCTCGATATTATTACCATAATAAGATACGTCTAGTTAACCCTATATTAACCTTCATTTTGTACCACAGAAGATTGTGCATAATCCGTGTCTGGTGTCTTATCAATCGTCCTAACATATTAAATCTTATGACAGTTCCCATTCGCCGAACAAGGCAGTAGCATCAGTACTCAATATATTTGGATCACAATTTGTGGCTAGCATACTCGTACAGTAGTGATTATGCATATTGAGTTGAAACAGCGCCCAACGGCTCTGCTCTGTGGCTCTGCTGATTGACGAGGTGAATTTCAAACTCCAGACGTACCTACTGTTATCTGCTGCATAAATGTAATAGCATCGACCTACCCTCGCATGTCGGTGTGTGCATTTCGGTTGATTGCAACTGTGTGTCATAACTCAAATAGCTCATGATGTTGATAGTCTACCTAAATCGTACTTCGCCGAGGCTAACTCGAAGGGCAAGATTCACAGATCAACTAAGTAAGCGGCAATGCTAAGTAAGCGTTCCATACAGATATGCATCTTAACCAATTCATAAAAATACGCCTTTATTTTTAGACGTTGTAAGTTAAGTAATAGAGTAAAGCTGTGACTGAATGGTGGCCAAGGTTAGGCCAGAGAAACCAGAGCCGTCCAGAAGCGCGTTGGATTGATGATGTCGTCAAAGTCGCGGGAAACACCTGGCTGAGGGTCGCACGGAACCGGGAAGTGTGGCAGAAATAAGGGGAGTCCGGTCAGTAATGACTACTGACTGTTTAATTATACATTTTTGACGCTTAATCGTCTCCTAACTTTAAGTAGCGTTTATAATTAAACCCCCTATATAGTTATAATGTTCATATTCGTATGCAACGTTTACTTTACTTAGAAAAAAGGTGGGCTTTGAATCTTGCCTGGAACCCAAAATAGATTATTAATGTTGTGTCAATTTATTGTTTAATATGCTATTAAGCAGAGAACAGCAATAAAGCTTGGGAGTTACATTCCTTTTTTCTGCTTAGCACACAACACACACAACATAGCTGAGCTCATATAGACGATATGAGCTGAGCTAAGTAGATACAGTTCGTGACCACTCTCGGAAACAGACAAAGTTTAGTAACGCCGCGAGCAAGACCGGACTTAAGAGTAAAGTTTACTTGCCATAAAAAAAATAATCCATATTCAGGGAAAGCGACTATTTTGTCGAAAATAGGTCCCATTCGTAAAGAACATCTGAAACTATCCAGGAATTTCCGTGGAAATTGTAAGCTCGGTAAAACTAAAACGTAGCTTTCCTATTAGCTAAAATAATAAAACTTTACGGAGCAACCGTTGGCTAAGTACTATTAGTAAGTTATTCTGTGCCGTTGGGTAATCTGAGCGAAGATTTTACAATGTAAAAACACTGTGTACATTGTGTTGGTCGAATATTATATCTAACGAGTTATAAAAGTGGATAGAATGGAATGTGTTATCTACAGTTGTAGGCACATCTTCTTTAGTTCAGTTTAGCGAAGACGCGGGTACTAACTCACACTGGTTTAAAATTTTATTTAAATTTTTTGATAAGTAGGTGCTTTGTTTTTCATGTTCATATTCATATTCATTGTAAAACATAGGTATATTATAAGTTCTTATTTGTTAATATGTTGAGGGCGCTACGCTTTGCCCCTAGGGCGTATAAAAATAGTAAAGCAGTAACATGCAATATAATTAAAGAAGAAATTAATAAAGATATTATATGAATCACAAATAAACATGCAAATAAATTAGATCATCTCACTGAACAATGTCGATTAGATATCTTGATAAATTATGTGTAGTGAGAAAAATAAAAAATGTCCGCAGTTATTGTAATAACATGAAAATTGTCAGCACTTACTTATTAAAGAATGACAAAGAAATTGAATGATGTCATAGATTAAAATTAAATGTGAATAAGGAAGATCAGTAACAATAATAACAAATGTCAGACATTTTATAACAGCATGTCATTCAAATATTCGGTGATTGAATAATAGCATTTTTCCACTAAAAAAATCTTTAATTTTCTGTTAAAGTTGTGCAAATTTTCATTTTTAATGCTATTAGGAATTTTATTGTATATAACTGGACCCATGCCTAAAATACTTCTCCTTGCTAGTGCTGTTTTGTATTTACTTGTACACAACATGGTTTTGTATTGGGATCTAAGTTGAGTGGTTCGTTTTCTAGTATCTACTATCGCAGGAAACAAGTTAAAGTTACATTTGACAAACACTGCTACTTCAAATATATATAGGCATGGGAAAGTCAAGATTTTTAATGATTTGAAGACAGGCTCACAGCTATCAGTAGTTTTACGGCCTACCATACATCGTATACATCTTTTTTGAGTTCTAAGTATAGTTTCTCTTTCAGCTCAATTGCTTTCAATGGAGATTGCGGTAAAATCACACTAATATTATAAAGGCGAAAGTTTGTAAGTGTGTGTGTGTATGTATGTGTGTTTATATGTTTGTTACTTCTTCACGCTCAAACGGCGGGACCAATTTTGACAAAATTTTGTATGGTGGTAGATGACACCCTGGATTGACATATAGGCTACTTTTTATCCCGATATTCCCACGGGAACGATACTTATGCGGGTGAAACCGCGGCGCGCAGCTAGTTGATTATAAAGCCAGTCGATGTATGACAGATTTTAGATTGAGTAAAAGTGCTGAAAAGTTGTCGTGTTTGTTATTGTTACCCCGTTTGTTAAAAAGGTAATATTCTAAGTAAATGTATTTTCATGTCTCATACTCGGAAAGTAGTGCTTGTTTGATCCGAATAGCGGGTGGAAAATGTTGCTTCCCACCCTTGGGCGGAAAAGGCTCATAGTAATTGCTTTCCCTCCCTAGGGCTAACTAAATTTAGTTAGGTAGTCAGCTCAGTCAGACATAAGACACTATGATTATGTAAATATTTATCATGCTACCCATCAAATCTTATGAATGTGCGTTAATTAGGAGAGTTGGATAAAAAGCTCATATGTTAACGCCATTAAATCTTTCATATTTAGCGCTCAAGTTAATAATTTACCTATTCAACATACATAGGAACGATAATCGCCATTTTGATGTCAGTTGTGGTCGAGGCTAAAAAACATAAAAATTGGGGATTTCGAACATCCTGACTTTACCATACGGGGCTGTGAATATACATCATTTAATTATTGGACGAATTTATCCATAGTTTAAGGTAAATAAGTAGTGGTAATAAAGTTTTTTGATATCTAATGTCGAAGTTTCGCGCCAATCGTGTGTGTTTACATTTTTACTTTTCACAAATTTCACACACACAGATGTAGATAAGATTTAAAATGTGACAAATGTTATTGATAATTACAAACAACACGAAAATGCCCAGGTTTTAACGTAATATTCAAACACAGGTTCAATATCATTACCACTACTCAATTTGTGTTCAAAATCGCCGACCATTATTGTTTTTTTTATTGCGATGATGTGTGAAAGCGATTATTCCAAACAATTTTTTTTAAATTTCGTTTGACTGGAGTAATTAATATGACGAATGTAATCGATACTTGAAAATAAAATGAAATTATTTTAAGCAATAAATATAATAAGCATTGTTTATAATAGATAATGATTATGCTTTTCTAATATCATTTCAATCTTTTCTAATATTATCATGTCAATAACAGACAGGCCATAGGTACCTCATTTACTGAATTTCGCGCCGAAATGTTTCTATAATTGAATTTATATTCGGAATGCACTCGCTGTTTAAAATTATTTTAATTTATTGGACAATTATTTATTGTGGATTTTATTTTTGATACTTTCTAATAGTTTACTACAGAATTCCCAGTAAACATTTTTTAGGTAGGCTTAGCAAAAGTTTGTTTGAGAATGATGATAAATTAATTTTATAAATTGGATATTCTGCAAACACGTAAAGTGTTTGCAGAATATCCAATTTAAAATTAATTTCAATACATTTTGTTAGTTAAAAGAGTTTTTATTCAGTTTCTACAATTTTTTTAAATGTTTTTATTGCGAGTATCGATTAGGCCAGGGATGGGGAAACTACGGCCCGCGGGCCAACTCCGGCCCGCGAAGCGTTAAAATCTGGCCCACGATCATCAAACAAAAATCAAGTGAAGTTTTCGTATTGTTAGAAAGGAGAATGGGTAAGACCGTACCCAGACACAAAAAATGTGTCCAAACTTGTCCCCACAAAGACCAGCGCTCCTCAACCATCTACTTCGCAGCTAACTTAAAAGTTTAATTTAATTGCAATTTGCAATTTCTTTCTTATTTCTATAGTTATTTTGTAATATTGCAAAATAAATTAGAGTTTCAGAAAATACATATCAATATTTTTATTTCAGTAAATAATATAGCCAAAAATGCAACTACTTGGCCCGCCATATATTTCGTTAGTAAATTTCGGCACGCGAATGAAAAATTTTGCCCATACCTGGATTAGGCTGTATGCAAGTCTACTCAGTGGCGGTGACGCGGTATGTTCCATACTTCAAATTTAAAAAAGACTAATAAATAGGTACTATTCATGTTAATAATATCAATAAATATTTTAGAAAAACTACTATTTTTTATTCTCTCCCGTTTTTTTTGTCTGTGTGGTCTTAAAGTGTGGACTTAAAGACCCCCTTACTTCCCGTGGGTGTCGTAAAAGGCGACTAAGGATCGTACCGGAGAATGGGCAGCAGCGTTCTCTATGTATTCCACCACCATACCATATTGCGATCGCCAAGTTTGCCATAATCGCCATCGAGCGTGGCGATTATGGCAAACCCTCCCAAAATTGGGGGAGGCCTGTGTCTCATTAATTTGTCTAGGAGTAATGTTGCCAATTTGGCCGCCAGTCGTAAAAGTTGGTTAAAGTATTAATCGGGAGGTGAGACGGTATATAGCATTTACCTTCTGTGTTAGTACTAAGAAATGGTAAAAACATTTAGCAGAACTAAAGTTACCACGGTAAAAAGGAAAATGTATTTTCGTATTCGTCGGTTCCTTAAACGGACTCTTGGCAGCAATCCCTGAGACTGAATCTGTACTCGAGCTACACAATTGAGTAATTAAAGAGTCTCATTAAGTATTTAAAGTAATGATTGTATTAAGAAAAACAAACGGACTTCAAATGAAGACTTTATTCCAGAAAACATTTGAATGATGTCCAAAAGTTGTTGTTTAGTTGTGCTTCTCTAAACATAATAATTATACTCGTAGTCACATTTACATAGTACCTATGCGCTTACGAATATAAGTTGAATTAAAATTTTTGGATAATTAGCTTCAGCCTTCTGGACGTAAAAGGTACAAACAAAGACCCATTTCGGCTAATTGGATGGGAGGAAATCACGTCATTTTGTTTAGTCATCATATCCGGCTGAGCGGGTTGGGTCGAGTTCTATCTATATCTATACATATAATAAATCTGTAGAAGAGTCAATTCTGTACATTGAAAATATTGAAAAAATAAATAGCGGGGGGTGTTGCTGGATCGATAACAAACCCAAATATGTGATTAAAAAAATTTTTGTCTGTCTGTCTGTCTGTCTGTCTGTCTGTCTGTCTGTATATGCAGGCATCACGTGAAAACTAACGGTTCGATTTCGATGAAACTTGGTATAATTATACCTTATTATCCTGGGCATAAAATGGAATATTTTTTATCCTGGAAAAATACGTAGAAAAAAAAATCTTATTTTTCAGTTTTATTCATAGACGTTGTTCTGTAGAACTGCGAACACACGTTGCATTACCCGCAGTGGATAATTTTCCATTTCAATTTAAGAGAATACAGTTTCCTGTAGCTTTGTGTTACGCCATGACAATAAATAAGGCTCAAGGTCAGACCCTAGGAGTTGCTGGCGTAGATCTTACCGCGAGTTGTTTTTCACACGGGCAACTTTACGTAGCTCTTTCCCGTGTGAGCAGTCCAAGAAATCTTCATGTTCATATTCCGGACGAGCTCACTAACAATGTTGTGTATGCTGAAGCTCTCAATTAACTTTCTGTCGCTTTGTCACGATCACTTTTTTATTATTGCAAACTTTTCGTCACTGTCAGTAATTTACTGCTACATGCTACTTATCAAGGTCGGAATTACTATGAAAAAAATATTTACTACAGAACGCGAGCTCAACAGCAGTAGCTCAATAGAGGGATCTCCTTAATTATTATAGGCTTAGCCGTATTTGGGTCCAATAGATATTTATAAGATGTCATTGTCAGAGTTACTCCAAATGGAGAAATAAACCATCCACGCGAAGTCCGACATCCGCGCGGACGGAGTCGCGGGCGGAAGCTAGTTTTAAATATAAAAGGTAACATTTATTTGTCACCCAAGCATTTTCCATAATTTAGGTAGGTCCGGTTTTTCAATGAACGTAGATTGCAGAAATACACAAGGTAGCCTGAACTATAAACTGCTGGAGGCCATAAAGTTAGACGCACATAGAAGTTAACTACGTTGGCTGACCAACAATATAATTTAGTTGTACAACTTAGGAGTCCCGTGTGGAAGGTTAACAAATCGGCCCACTACCCGACCGGCTAACAAAATGAGCGATGCGAGAGAAACATCAACCGATGTGGCCTCATTGCGTGAAAACTAGCCCCCGAATTGCCCCCGACAACCACACGACGCGACCGGAACGTCCCAATCGTAACTTGTAAGTTAATATATGTGGATGCACCACATATATTACTAACGCTTAACCATACATTTTTGGCCAAACTATCCTTTGTTTAGGCATATTTATTGCAAGCTGATCGGAAAAATGTAGGAGGCAGCTGAAATAGGCGCGCGCGACCTTTTTTTCCACATTTTATAGGAAAGTGTTTACCTTAAGAGCAAACTAGTCGCGAGCTCGAACTCACTGGTGGTCATGGCCAAAAATCACGTTGTCTTATCTGGCTTCGTGCCCGACTGAGCTAGTATCAGTGATGAGCAGTTAGACGCTAGTCTACATGAAAAAAGTCTAGTTCTCACCCACAGAAATACCATTCCGAACTGATAGGCGCGGAAAAAAAAAAAAAAAGTGCTTCGGAAAAAAGTGTTTTATGAAAAAAATAATGCGTAAATCAATTAAAAATAAAGTTTATTGAACTCTTCGATAATTGAGCTTTGTCGGTACGGACTTGGTTTTGAAGATTTTACAGTTCTTATATTACTTATTTACACCCAAAGTTACGTTAAAAATAGCAAGAAAAACGAATCTTTGTTGGCTCATAACTTTTTAATGGCTTTTTATTTTACTATTCTGTTTCCGTACAAACAACACTAATAATAAGACAAAACGATATCATGCTTAACTTTGGATGCACAATGTCAAACAGTGGAGTAATACACTCCCGAAATTTGTATGGAAAAAATATCGACTAGAGTCACCTTAATGGCTCAATTGCCGCTACATTGTCGATAAGGCACGAGTGCAGCCAATATTGATACGTTGTCACTTCCTTAAAAGTGTTGCGGACTTTGTATTTTCATTATACAACGTGATTTTTATTATATGCGAAATCCGAAACACGTGTATTTTTAAAGAAAGAATGTGATAAACTAAAAGTATTTACCCCAAATTAAATTAAATAATGTTATTTAATTTGGGGTAAATACTTTCCCTGATCAAAAAAATACATGTCAAACCGCTCAATGCAAACTAACAAAATAAATAGAATCACGCCCTGTGTTTTACTGAGGGTTGGTAGAGGTGAAATAGAACACCCACCTTGCACCAATATTAGCTAATAGTATCAATAATTTCTAGTTAGAGTTACATATTAGATCGTAAACGTTTATTAATATTATATCTATTTCCTGCTTGAAATCTGATACGACAAATCACAAACATGCAGTGCGCTCCAGGCGGCCACTTAATGCAACAGACATCAAATCTGTATGATCGCTACACAGAACACTTCCAGGGCTTAATGATCCCATCCATACACTCGGCAAGCAAATTCATTTACCATGCTAGATTTCCATCGAAAATTCCGGATATTGTCCTGAAATCTATACATTATTACATACACTATAATAAATTAGTAACGAAGTCAAACATGTGCTTAAGTATTGCTACGAGGTGGAACGAGACCGATGTCGAAAACATAGTTCTTCGATTTTTTTACCGTTTGTCTGTTTGTCTGGATGTATGTTCCGGACTGACGCAAAAACGATTGAACGGATTCGGATGAAATTTAGCACTCACACAGCTTATAACCTGGATTAATACATAAAGTACTTTTAAAATCCCGGTAGTACGTTCCTGTGGGACAGTTTCCGACATCCACGCCGCCGAAGCCGCGGGCAAAAGCTAGCAACAGATAAACACAAGACAAGAGAGACAAGACAAGAGGGTTAAGAAAAGAGAGACAAGACAAGAGAGAATAGTTTCGGCCGTTTGGATCGAGACGATCGCAATGTTCTGCCGCAATACAATGTATCTAATTTTGCACCGTCGTTGCACGTTAATTTTAAATCACACATAATTATAGGGTTTTGTTATTGTTCATGTAACGCGTGCTAACCCTTATACAAGGGGTCCCAAAACTATCTAAAGTTATACATTAAGATAGTACGTTTTTGTTAGAACATAAAATAGAAAATCAAACCGGTATGAGAAAGTTTATAGTGGATGATTAAAACAGAAGACGATCCAGGAGGGGTCGAGGTAGGGGGGTGGAGGGGGGGTTCAGGGGATCAGAACGGAATAACTCACTGAAAGTGCTAACACAACACTGCCACAAACCCTCCCGAATAACCTTCCGTTTGCTGACCTCCAATTTCCCAAAGATATGTTCGAATAGAAACTATCCCGAAACAGTAGTGGCTGGGTTTTGTATGCGATCATTGTTTGCCATCAATATACTTCCTACCTAGTATAGAAATCATGCGTTGCATATTATATTTTTGACCTGTAATTTTAAGTTTTTTTTTTTCGTCATTATTTTGTAAAACCAAACAAATCCTAATAGAAAATAGATTGTAAAAAATAGCTTTGTTTTGACGTATAAATTGCTATCTTTCGATCCACCCGTACTGAGATATAAAAAAGAAAAAATATATTAGATAAGATACGTATTGAGATATATACGCATAAGACAGTTATTTTTTATGTTACCTTCTTCTTAGCGTGTCGAGGGCAAAAATATCGTTTTTTTTTTTTCTTAAATTTGTTTAATCCCATATTCAGCAAGGCGGATAGAATTCGCTGACGCAGCCATTAGATCCTCACGTGTGCAGGTGACAGGACATGCGTTGCAAGATGGGAGGTGAGTCATTGTCTGTGGAGAGACACCGCATACCTACACGCCGGAGGTCTGAGCCTTCCATGAAACCCCACTTCTGTCATAATTAAGGACGAATTTCACCAATTAAACCGCAATCAAGAGCTGTCAGTATCATAATTGTTCTGGAATATTGACACTGACAGCTCTTCAACGTGGTTTGCAAATGCTGGCTCCGGTAAGTTTTATTGATGCATCAGAAAGTACTTAACTAAGTGACGATGAAAAGCTTTATTGAAAGGTACTTTACCTCCCGCTGAGATGCCGAGAGACTTAATTTTCCTTTTAGGAGCTGCAACAAAAGAGAGGTTCTTGTTAATTGGGTGAGCACGTGAGTTGGGTTAGTTCCTACCTTCTTACATTGTTTCCTCGACATACCGACATTGACTGGCCCGTTGGTCTAGTGGTTAGTGGCCCTGACTGCTATGCCGGAGGTCGTGGGTTCGATTCCCACCCAGGACAAATGTTTGTGTGATGAGCATGATCATTTGTTCTGTGTCTGGGTGTAATTTATCTATAATATGTATGTATTTAGAAATATATAAGTATGTTTATCAGTTGTCTAGTACCCATAACACAAGCTCTGCTTAGCTTGGGACTAGACGGCGTTGTGTGATAGTGGTCGAATATATTTATTTATTATTATTTATTTATACCGACTGTTTAGCTATGTGTCCCTTTCTTTTACTTAAGGACACACTTAATTGGGTGTTACGGCCGTAAAAACTAGATTAAAATGAACTTTTGAATAGTTAACAAATTACAAGTAATACCTTTAGGAACTGCTATAATTGCTCTTACATAAATAACCAATAATTTAAGCTTGTAATGAATTAATGAAAAATAAACTCAAAGCAATTATTTCAATTAAATGATAAATGATTTATTTTCTGTAAATAGGTTTGTACAAACACTTTTACACGTTAATCATATTTTTTTAAACTAGGTGAGATCAGCTTTTCGTATCTGACTATTCTGAGAAAAAAGGCCAAAACCAACTCAGAGGTCACAGTCTCTTTTAAAGTCCAGACGAAATCTTTGTCAGAACGTGTGAAAACCATGAAGATTGGTGTCTGAAATGGTCTTTTGAGGAAGAAACCACACAGACTGAGCGGACCTGTCCAATCAGTGCACGCATTTGTCAAAAATTGTGCAGCTCAACTCAGAACTTGAGGAGCTCAACGATTCGACGAACAATACCAAAGAAAGGACATTTGGATAGGCCGCGTAAATTACTCAAACTGCCAGATCATGATTAAAACTAAGAAGGAAAACAGAAAAAAGAAATGACGCACACAGTCCTCACATTCACAATAATTAAATACAAATTAAACCTTGTACAGGCACTTTTGAATTGTCAGACTTTTTAATTTTGAATTCAAAATTAAATAGTCTGTCAGTTAGTCAGAAAGTTGTAGCAGTTGCCCATTCCAAAACGTAGATCTCTATGGAGAAGAACGGGCAAGGAACTCCATGGACACTCTTTTAAATCAAGATATTACAAAATCCTGGGTACATTATTCTTGTTGCTTCTATATGTGAGAACAATCTAAAAAAAGACACAAATGAAGAAACAATTCAAAATATAAGATTAAAAATAAGCCTTGGCAGTTAATAGATGACGAGTCTCAACCGACGGCGCCCGTTCACGAACAAGACGCGTGGATCAGCACCACCCAGCTCAACCCTTTTGTAGGGAACCGAATGATCCAACACACGCCCCACCATAGGTGAGAATAATATTTTGAAATAGTTCACCGCTTTTGTTACAGAGTAAAAATAAAATAGAGTAAACTTTCCCGATTATTGTAGAGTGGCCAGTTGGAGATGATTAAATGGTTACCTTACTTTACATGTAATTATTACCTTTGGGGCTGATTCTTTAATCATCTGATAACTTTATTCGAGGAATAATTTTGAAATGTTGACAGTTACTTTCAATTAAAAACTGCCAAATATCAATTTCATTGCTCAAATAAAGTTATCAGATGATTGAAAAATCGCCCTTATAATTATATACCTACTTTACAAATAATTTACATGCCTATGGTCAGTTATGATTGATCACGCTGAAATAATTAAAACCTCGAACATAATGTCAATAATATTCACAAATAATTTATTCACTGGACGTCTACTTATAAATGACCAAAAGTTTTAATTATAGCTGTGCTTTATTTACTCGTACATATTTCCATTTAAAAATCGAGGTTTTTGTCAAAATAAAACCTGCGCCGTATACAACTGCAATTTTAATAATAATAATAATAAACCATTTATTATCAGGTAACAAAGACCCATAGAAACATACCTTAACCTAAGTATACATAATATAGTAACCATTTTGTTAGTAAATAAAACTTAATAACCTTATTAGTATCACTTAGTTGTTGCACTAAATCTTTGTGCGTTCCGGTGGCACTTGTCCGCGAAAGCGGCGGAATACCACATCCTGCGGCCAAAAGCTTTCGTCCAACACCAGGTGCAGGTAGCATGTTGGTAAGCGCACCACAAACGCCTTAAAGTTGACGTTGCGATGCGACTCCAGCAGCCGCACCCTCGGCGCGTACTTCAACCGCACGCACGTACGTCACGATGTCTTCCGCGTCAGTGGTGTAATGGAGGCGGGAAATATACACCGGAGTATTCGGCTTCACAGCACGCAGTTTACCGTTGGGCTCCGTAGGAGCCTTGCCGCGGCGGTTCTTACAGCCACTCTGTCGGCGCTTCCTCCTTAGCACCGTCACGAAGCCGTCATCTTCAGCCCGGCCCGTTTCCTTTATAGGCACGGGTTCTGCGAGGGGAACAATGGGGGTGCTCACAGTGACCAACGGTTCAGATGGTCGCATCGGTTGGGCAGCGCTACGAGGAGGAGCTGCGGGGACGGGAGCGGGACTACGAGGCACGCTTGCAGCGCGCAACGCAGACTCAGCAATCGCCGCCGGCGACAAAACTGCTGACGCAAAACTCTTGACCGATGTGTCTGGGCAGCCGACAACTCGGCGCGTAATTACATTGCTTACACGCGCCGATGACCCAGTTAACGACACAGAGTTGCGCAACTCATCGAGTTCTGTGCGCAGGTCTGCGACGGTAATCTGGGATGTCTCCAACTTCCTCTGTACATAAGCTAGACTAGCCTTCACAAGCACAATGTCCATCAACAGGCTCGTAATGTCGACGTGGTCGAATGTGACTGGAGGTAACTTGTTCAGATCCCTCGCCACAAACGTTGGCACGTCGTCAGGGTCGGTAGCCTTCAGAAGCGTGATGATGTCTTGCACACTTTTCTTTGTCCCGTCGCGCCGACGAGACACCATCTGGTTTAAGCTGCGCTTGCGGCGGCCTGTTTATTGGGTGCCTGTTATCATCGAGACCCCTCAGTGGATAATTGTAGGAATCTTGGAATATTGACTATTCCTCTAAATAGTGTGTCGACTGGCCTAACTTTAGAATATTGCTAAGTATTTAATTCAGACTATTGAAGTCCACTGCTGGCCGACTATTGCAGACTATTGCTGTTTTATTGTCCTTTAGTCAAATCACAACTGACATTCGCTCGACAGTTGCATAAAATTGTTATGTATAACACGGCAAATTGACGTAGATTATCAATTTCCTTAACAATTATTTTCTCTAACTGTACTTGTAATAAGCGAGCTCCATCGGCTGAAAAAGTAAGGCTTACAAATTTCTTAGCTCCGACCAATTTACGATAGTAATGAAAAAAAGAATACTTGATAATCACCATTATATTTTCCGAAAAAAATAATCCATACCAATATTATAAATTCGACAGTAACTTTGTCTGTCTGTTTGTATGTTACCTTTTCACGCCTAAACCACTGAACGGATTTCGAAAAAATTTTGGCAGAGATATAGATTGCATCCCGGGGAAAGACATTGGATAGTTTTTATCCCGATATTCCCACGGGATCGAGACTTATGCGGGTGAAACCGCGGGGCGCTGCCAGTAATACAATCAATCTTTATTTTGCCAAAAGAATAACAACATTCAACCCTTATTTTCTATGAATCTAAAAGGATAGATACTCAATTATTAGTAACTCAATGCACAATAATAAATACCTATAGGTAGGTCTATACAAAACTGATTTACCCTGACCCCCGTACGAGTTATAAAATAAATACCTATAGGTAGGTCTATACAAAACTGATTTACCCTGACCCCCGTACGAGTTATAAAATGTATTAGGTACGGAACGAGGAAAGCGTTCTCTGTCGA
This sequence comes from Mesoligia furuncula, assembly GCA_916614155.1. Classification (NCBI taxonomy): domain Eukaryota; kingdom Metazoa; phylum Arthropoda; class Insecta; order Lepidoptera; family Noctuidae; genus Mesoligia; species Mesoligia furuncula. The sequence goes on along the minus strand of OU744790.1, from coordinate 1,457,153 downwards.
ATCGTTATAAGCCGATTTGAGAGAAAATAATTAGATAATCTCTCTTTTCAAATAATACAAAGCAAAACTGTGGGTAGAATGTATCACACATTCAAATTGTTGTTTACTTGTTTTTTTTTTACTTTGTAGGTAGTAGCATAAGTTCACATAGTATATAGTATAGTTTACAAATATTTGTATTGTTTTGTTACTTTATATAAAACAAAAAAAGACTATTAGTATAGTAATTTTGCATGAATATTACTAAGAGGTCGGGTCAACACAAAGGCTACATCACGCTATTATCACGCTCTCACCTACGGGGGAGGAGCTGTGAATCTTTATTTTTCTTACGCATTCTGTGACAGCGTGTAATCTACACTATAAACTGTTTACACTATAAAAACTACGCTATTTAAGTAACTTGGGCAGAGAAACATAGTTTAATGAATGTTAGTAGTATAAACACAATTTTGAAGCAGCGCCATCTATGAGATTTCATAAAAATTAAATCAAGTTACATGTTAACACTTTTTGGAAATTAATAATTTAAATTTGATTATGTTGGCAAGGTTAGTAGTTAGTTATTCCTAAAATTCATAGATGGTAATGTGCATTTTCTTCATAAAAGTTGTATCGTATAGTTCGTTTTGACAAATTCAAGTTCCAACAAAACCCTCAAAATCTTGAGCAGAGTTGAGGAAGACAATTTACCAGCCGCATGCGTCATCTGTTTGCCGTCATCTTGGTGTTTTGTGGAGTCGCGAACCCGGTAGCTTTGTGGGAGAAGTATCGCCATCATCTGTCTGATGATTTTCTACGAGCTTTGAGGCGTGCTGGAGACGAAGTCGAAGTAACTGATGAACGCGAGCTCAACACCTGTCTCAACTGTACGTCGCTTGCTCCCACGTCACCAGTCCTGACTCTACATTTTGGCTCCTGGCAGCATAACTACCAACGTAGTTTATAGGGAAGTGTTGTAAGGTATGATATCTTTGTACGTATTTTTACTCTTTTGTGTCCTGGAATATATTCCTGCATTATTTTCTCTATTTCCTTCAGTCACATTTTATGACTGAACTCAGCAGGATTCCCATACAACTTCTCTTCACTTACTTCGCTTGCAAAAAAAAAAATATTTTAATGCTATTTTAAAAGTTGTTTACTTATAAAGCTATAGCGACAATTGCATCTTAGGTATTTTTGGTGCTGTAGAGCCTTCACGCAGACGACGTTGCGGTCAGCAGCTAGTTTAAAATAAAATAAACCTAAAAAAGGACCACTAATCCCACAAACCCACTCGAACGTAGCCGGTAATTTTCAGATGAAATTCTGTAGGCTGTAGGCTAACCAACATAACCAACACAACGCTGTGAGGTGGGCGGGCTCATACTCAGGTGTGTACAAGTTACAGTGCGGGGTGAGGCAAGGGGGTCTGACCTCGCCCAAGTTGTTTAACATCTATGTGAATAAGCTGATCGAGGAACTCAGCAGCACTGGCATCGGATGCATGATCGATGGTGTGTCCTTCAACAACATCAGTTATGTTGACGATATGGTGCTGCTGAGTCCGTCGATCAGCTGAATTAGGAAGCTGTTAAATATATGCGAGTGCTATGCTGGAGCTCATGGACTAAGGTATAATGCCAAGAAAAGCGAGCTGTTTGTTTTTAGGGCACAAAACAAGACTTACGAAGTGGTACCACCAGTCTCGCTATGTGGTGCCACTCTAAGCAGAGTCAAACAGTTCTAGTACCTTGGTCACTGGGTTACAGAGGATGAACTGATAACTGTGATATAGAGATGCAACATGCTGGCCCACAGATTTGCAAAGTGTGACAGCAATGTCAAGATAACTCTGTTCAGGGCTTATTGCCAGATCTTTTATACATGCAGTCTGTGGACCAGATACACGCAGAAAGCGTTTAATGCCCTGCGTGTTCAATACAACAATGCTTTTAGGATATTGCTGGCTCTACCTCGTTTCTGTAGCGCATCAGGGATGTTCGCAGCTGCGCGTACTGACGACTTCTTTGCGATTATTCGTAAAAGATCTGCTTCGCTGCTGCGTCGGATGCGGGGCGGCGACAACAGTCTCCTGAGCATTGTTGCTAGTAAGACTGAAGGCCACATTATGGGGCACCTGTGCGCAGTGCATGTACTGTTGCCAGGTGTAGCCGTGAGGTGGCGAAATTAAGTATTATTAGTTGTGTGTCAAAGTCTATTATACTAACATAGGTTAAGGAATACTAACAAATGTATGGGTTCTACCTGAATTAAAGATAAATAAATAAATAAAAAATAATAATAATAATTTATCTTTATTTCAGACATACGTCCATACATTTTTACAAAGAAAGTATTAGTAGGGTTGTTAATAGTAGACAAAACAAGTTACACACTAAGACTATTTCCTATTTCTGTGCAGGTGTACACTTGCCCAGTACACAGTAAAAGGACTGTCTATTTTGCAAGCTAACGTTCTGAGGCCAGTGTTGGTGCTGCTACGGACCCTGCTCATCATCGATGCAGTTCTTTTTCTAATGATGCAAAAGAAGTCATCGATGGAAGCATCTGCAAACATTGCGGAAGCACTGCAGTGCCGGGGTTTTCTCAACACTGCCCTCAGCGCGTCATTGTACTGAACACGAAGGGCATTGTAAGCCCGCCGCGTAAAGTTGATCCACAGACTGCACGTGTAAAAAGACTGACAGAAGGCTCTGAAAAGTGACAGCTTTACATCTGTGGTACATCGTGCGAATCTGCGGGCCAACATATTGCAGCGGACTGCCAACGCCCTCCTTTCCCTCTCTAGGTCTTCATCGTCCTGTAGCCGATCTCTTATCATGTGACCCAAATATTTTACTTTAGACACCCTCACTAGTGCCGACCCACCGATCTTAATTGGCGCCACGTTTGATCAGCCTTGTTCCCTGCTTTTCAAAGCATGAGAACACTCTTACTAGCATTATATTTGAGTCCATGTGACAGGGCATATGATTCACAAATGCCCAGAAGTCTCCTAAGCGCACTCACTGACGGGCTCAACAGAACCATGTCGTCCGCATAACTAATATTATTGATTATTCTTCCATCTATTGAGCATCCGACCATGGCTCCGCTGAGCCTGCCAATCAGCGGGTTAACAAACAGGTTAAACAAACTCGGGGACGTCAACCCACCCTGCCTAACACCGCATTTCAGATAATATTCCTGACTCTGTGTATTGACCCATCTGACAGCATTCTTTTGATTACTATACCAATATTTGAGGAGAGATACCAGCTCCTTCGGCACAGTGGTTTCTTCAAGCAGTTTATGCCAAAGAATATCATAAGACACCAGGTCGAAGGCCCTTGAAAGATCAAGAAAACACGCATATACTGGTGTCTTCCTGTCGGTATAAGTACCTTACAGTTTGTTTCAGACACATAATTGCCGGTACGGTACGTTGACAGGTTGTGTCTGAAGCCAAACTGCAAGTCATGTATCTGAAGATGTTCGCTCAGCTGCGCGTTCGCAATAGTTGTGGCCAATGATATCGGGCGGTAATTATGCTTGTCAGATGGATCCCAGTTTTTGTTTTTTATTATTGGAACCACTACTGTTTTCATCATATCCTCCGGAATAAAGGAATGTCCTATACAAAAATTAAACAACAGAGTCAGGACTCTGGGCAGATGTACACCTGCATAACGCAGATGTTCTATACTTATACCGTCATGACCTGGTGACTTTCCACGCTTCATTTTTTTTATGACATTTTTCACGTCTGATGCCATAACTCGACCGTACTTCTCACCAGGTCTGACGTCTGGTTTACTTAAATTACTAACATCACATGGCAATAGTTCTACCGTAAATAAATCTTTAAAAACATTGGCAATATTTTGATCCCCTACTGCACTGTCGACACTCACAGGAACACTCGGCCTAGGATTCAACTGCCCCGTTTTTTTCCAAAAACTGCTAAAATCTTTAGCCTCATGTTTAGCCGCCAGTATGTCCATTTTTATTTGCTCGGTATTATCCTGGCACCATTTCAATTTCTTTTTAAACTCTTTTCGTGTTTCACACATACTCAAAACATTGATAATAAACAGTTGGTAGGACGGATTTTAATCTTAAAATTGGTACAGACAGCTGGGTCAGAGCTCAGTGTGTATTGTAGGTCTTAAGTGGCGGCAGGACGGAGGCACACCGGGATCCTTCGTGTTTGTTAATTGCGGTTTTATTGTGATTGAATACCGATTGGCTGGCTATATAATGTGCTACCTATGTAATAAAGTTTAGCGAACACTGGAACGTTAGAGGTGGAAGAAATTGAGGCCTTTACCCTTCCCTAAGTGTGAAGGAAGGTGTTAAGAAAAAGGGCATTTGTTGGAACCCTCGTGGGTTCTACAGCAGATACAGGTCCTGGTTAATGTAGCAATCAAAATTTAATGTAATATTTATTACAATAATTCATTGATGCACTATCACATGTGGCAATGTGAGGCAACCTCATAAAAAAACTTGTTTAACACACAGCTAAGCCACAATTCCACTAATCTTTTCGAACTACCGGACACTAAATAAAAACGAATTTATTCAGCAGTGTGGTTTTAGTTTACCTAAACCTAATGGACTGTCGATTTCCGTAGTTGCATTTATTGCAACATTTTGCTTTGGCTATATAATAAAACAATCGGGATTAAAATGAATAATAAATTTTTCGCAACTCGTATTTAGGTAAGCCCGCGCTTACACCAAACATAATATGTATGGACATATTGTGTCTACTAGTTTCGTTTATCGCTCACACCTAAACAAGTTGTAAATCAAGTACTTGTATATACGTGATCAGACCGGAATAGCTCGTGTAAATGCGTGGTTACAATAACAATTTCTCAAGTATCTAGGCCTGAGACCTCAATTGTAAATTGCACGCAACTGAGGTCGATGGTCGGAGGCCTATTTCAGTCATCCACTGTCAGTTCAAATCTATATTACTAATATAATAAAGCTGAATACTTGTTTGTTTTTCGCGTTTATCTCTGGAAACACCAGTCGGATTTGAAATAATCTTTTTGCATTTGATAGCTCAACTCTTGAGGAGGGTTATAAGCGATTCAACATCACGCTACAACACACTACGAATCAAAAGCACCTATCCGAACATGGCCCCCACTTACTCGCTAAAGTAACGTGTTCCCAAACGTGCCACTAAATCAATGAGGCGGTTATAAAGTACACGAAACTCAAGCTGCGGCTTTCACGCGATTTAATTTAATTGCAATTGTTTTCACACTCTCTTCCACTTTGAGGTAAATTACTTGGAAACTCATTTACCGCAATAGTCATAAATTCAGGACGATCGCTTTACGGGTCTATTTGAAACAGCTATTTGCCATTATATAGATATCACAGTTTTCATTGAGTAGTTGACATTGAAGAAGGCATAAGAAATCTTTGGATAACTTAAACGTCAAGGATTTATTTATTTTATTATCTTTCTTAATGATAATCATTTCCTAGTATACCTAAAACATGACCGTGATAAAACTGCAATCGTATCACAGTCCGAGATTCCTTCTTTATCGCTCTGTCTAATTCTTAAAAATACGTCCACAAATCACCAATCTTTTGTGATTGTGTCAAGTTCATTTTTCAAAATAAAATACGAGTAATGTTACCGTTATTCAATATTTAAAATTAAAACTCAAGTTCTTAGCCACCACATGGATGCCCTGGTCCTGGGATATTCCATCAGCCCCTCGGTGGGCCCGATGGCGGAGACCACGGGACACTTGTTGTACAGGTAGCGGTAGCAAGTGGCACGCACGTGCGCAGCCTTGATGCGGTCAACGGCGCGCAGCTGGCTTAGCAGCGTGGGGCGGCAGCCGTGGTACAACGTCCACCGCCCCATGTCCATGCATGTGCCCAACAGTGTCCATTTCTGACAACATGTTCGTCTTCAGGAAATTCTTGGCCCTCTCGACCTCCGTGTCCGTGACGCAAAGGCACAAATACATAAGCTCGTCTTGAATCAACATCATCATATCGACTAGGTTCATTACACCGCTTACAAAATGCACTCCAAAGAGTCCGCAGTCTTTGTAGGTAATATTGAATGCTTCGTAAGAGTCGCACAAGCCGCAGCAGAGGGCTTCGCGGGCTACCCGCACGGGGTGGGACTCCCCGCCGGGCTGCGAGCGGTCCCAGCCGCCGAGTACGTACCTCGCCACCTCAATCACGATCCTGTCGTCGTCGTTTCGTCACGATATTTCACTTCGGAGCCCGTGTACCTATAGGCTTCCATGTATAAGCACTTTAGCGGCTCCAGCTTGCTCAGGTAGTTGACGGCGAGCGACGACATCTGCTCGTGTGTGATGGCGCCGGTCGCCGCCAACACTGTGCGACACGGGTCGAAGCACTTGGACAGTTAGGTACCTGCAGATGCAGATGCGGTGCAGATGGTGGTGTCACACTGGTGGTGAACAATATTATTAATGCCAAAAACGTACAATGTTATAAGACGGGTGGTGTATTTCAAGCTGACGATATAAGTTTAGAGTATATACTAGTTATTGGTGTAACATGTAGATCTATACTGAAATTTATGAACAGTCTGTCGTCAAAGTAAGAGTGAACGAGGATCTTCTGGGTACGTTCGTTCCATCGTAGACCTCATCCATTGCGTTCCATCAGGTGTGATTGAGGTTAAAATAAATAAAATAAAAAACCTCCTATGTACCGTGTTTCTGGCAAAAAAATTACTTTGACTTTGATCACGGTAATTATTTGAAAGATCTATTCAAAAGTTTTTGTATTCCTTTATGATTTTAACGATATATATATTTAACGATTTTAATGTTTATTAGTACTTAAGGTGGTGCAAAAATAATGAATAACTAAATGTTTAAAGTTAATCATCATCTACCTAGATGTTGGATTGTTGGTGTCAGCTTCCAATCGAAACGGATGACACTGAACTCCAGTCATTTTCTTAGACACAAATTTTTTTATTTTATAAAATTGTTTTAAGTGTTGTTTGTGAATATTATTTACTAGCTTCCGCCCGCGACTCCGTCCGCGCGGATGTCGGTCTTCGCGTGGATGGTTTATTTCTCCATTTTGAGTAACTCTGACAATGACATCTTATAAATATCTATTGGACCCAAATACGGCTAAGCCTATAATAATTAAGGATATCCCTATATTGAGCTACTGCTGTTGAGCTCGCGTTCTGTAGTAAATATTTTTTTCATAGTAATTCCGACCTTGATAAGTAGCATGTAGCAGTAAATTACTGACAGTGACGAAAAGTTTGCAATAATAAAAAAGTGATCGTGACAATGCGACATAAAGTTAATTGAGAGCTTCAGCATACACAACATTGTTAGTGAGCTCGTCCGGAATATGAACATGAAGATTTCTTGGACTGCTCACACGGGAAAGAGCTACGTAAAGTTGCCCGTGTGAAAAACAACTCGCGGTAAGATCTACGCCAGCAACTCCTAGGGTCTGACCTTGAGCCTTATTTATTGTCATGGCGTAACACAAAGCTACAGGAAACTGTATTCTCTTAAATTGAAATGGAAAATTATCCACTGCGGGTAATGCAACGTGTATTCGCGGTTCTACAGAACAACGTCTATGAATAAAACTGAAAAATAAGTTTTTTTTTTTCTACGTATTTTTCCAGGATAAAAAGTATCCCATTTTATGCCCAGGATAATAAGGTATAATTATACCAAGTTTCATCGAAATCGAACTGTTAGTTTTCACGTGATGCCTGCATATACAGACAGACAGACAGACAAAAATTTTTTTAATCACATATTTGGGTTTGGTATCGATCCAGCAACACTCCCCGCTATTTATTTTTTCAATATTTTTAATGTACAGAATTGACCCTTCTACAGATTTATTATATGTATAGATTTCGACCAGGCTGTATTTTTTATTCTGGTTAAATCAAAAAAGTAATATCATTTAAACCGCCGCCAGGATTGAGTCATACTTGTACGTTTTAGAGTCATATTGCAATGCTTAGTTCTAGTGATAGATTTGCTACTTCTTTAATGGTGTCTTTTATGGCTGCAATCGTCTTTGGTATGTTCACAATTATAGACGGGTGTCTTCCAAAAATCTCAAGCCTGTAGTTGAAAAACCAGGTGACTTCGCGGGCAGATCTAGTGGCCAGGGGACAATGCACTGCATTCTCGTGAAGTTCAGCACTCATGACTATCCAATTTTCAAAATATCTGAGTCGCGATGAAAATGTTATTAATGTAAAAACTGTTATAAAATGTTATTTGCGAAAATGAGAGCATCTTCCAACTAGGTCATCACTTTTGCGCCACCCTACCTATACAAAAATTGTCTGCATCGCTAACTTGACTACTCTACTATATTATTTACAGAAATCTGTCTATAATTATCTCGAAGCTCTGCTGTCCTTGGTCAGCGCCGAAGCTTGCCCGCTTCACCAGGGAGCCAGAGGCGCACAGTTCACTGTCTAACTCCTTCGAGGATCCTCGGCGTCACGTTTTTGATATTTTCCTTGTAATAAAGGCGACATCACCTCGTCTTTATATCTTGTTAGTCGGGCTTTCAGGCCTTCAAGATATTTACTAAGGTCCTGAAATCTACGATACTCGTATTCTGTCGGGATATAAGTGTTGACGATATTTGTCCTAGAGATTAATTCTCCTTTTTCATTCGAATTCATCACTCGTTGTATCCACGACAGATAAGGGCTGACTGGCGTGTACGATCGCATGGCGCTGAGCGGGGCCCCGACATGCACGCCCGCCAGCTTGCCGGCGTGGAACAGCGGGCTGCCGGGCTCGCCCGGGGGCGTCTGCTGCTGCCTGTCGGAGCACTTGGGCGCTACGCATAAATATGGCGCAAAAGCAGACTTCTCGTCGTCATTACACAAACTCACGACACCTTCCCTGACCTGCAGCGAGCGAACCTGGTCCTGTTGACCCCCTTTGTTTTCCTTTGTGAATCCGAAGCTGGCATACTCGATGGAGTGACCAGCCATCGCCTTGTAGTCTACGGCCGACAACTGCCCGTACTCATTCATGGGCACTGAGTTGATGTAGATCAAGCCGAGGTCGGGTTCTAAGATCTTAGACGCTGGTGGTCGTTCTACAAGCACGACCTTTCGATAGGTCTCCGTCTCGTTGAAGGGTATAGTCATGTTGCCATATTGTATGTGTGTAACGGCAGCGAGGCAGTGCGCAGCGGTCACCACCCAGTTGGGTGAGATGAGCGTGCCGATGCAGCGGCGGTAATCTTTAACTAGAGCGACTACGTACTGGTACTTCTTGTTGCCGTCATCGGTGTCGGAGTTGCGTGGGGCCACCTTTGCGTGGAGCTGGTGCGCCAGCACCGCCGCTACCAGCATTAAGGTATGTATAGTCATGATATTCACGTGTCCGTCGCACAATTTGCGCAAACTCTTTTTTAATGTTTTGTAGCTAACTTACCAATGCGCAGTTACAAGTAGCGATACTCGTAAAAATTTTATGCACGTTTGTATAAATATATGTACATAAATTTAATAAAAAAAACCTCATAACCAAATAAAGCCGTGGACGGAATAGAGTCCACAAAAATAATAACAACAATTTGTGTGATCGATTCTTCTAAAGATACCTAGTTGTTCCGGGTCTGGGTGTTTGTGCATGAGAGACTTGTGTTTGTAAATGCATCCACTCTAAAGGGAAAATCCTTGTGTGGGGCAATATTAAAAAAAAAATGTGTAACTAAGTACGTGTTTTATGTAAATTTTTGTGATCCTTATGTTGTTATATATGCTGTATGTTTTCCATATCTATCTTATATATAAAAGAAAGTCATAGTTAGTTATTTAGTTACACTACATATAACTCAAGAACGGCTAAACCGATTTGGCTGAAAATTTATGGGGAGGTAGCTTAGAACTAGGAGACGGACATAGGATACTTTTCATCCGGGTTTTTTTTTATATGTTTTTAATACTTGTCGGAGACATCATTAGTACGGGAACTGACTTGACAACGAGACGGAAGCAGTGTGACGACAACGACTATTCGGAACGCCAGCGCCATGTGGTGGCGCTTGACAGAGTCTGGCCTGAGTTCGTGGGGGGTCGACTCTCTACGACAACGCGACAAGAACGATGTTGAGCTCTCTTGGACATTGGACATCGTACGAACAACATGTGCTCAGAAACTGTCCCGCGTTCCGTATCTGGTTGTGTCGTGCACCTACAGTCTGTAATTTGCTAGTGTGATTAAATTGTTCGTGAAATTATAATCTGATTTGAACTGCAAACCGTTTTTCTGTTGCGCATTATCCAACACTTACCCACAGTAGCCCACACATAGTTAAAATATGGCCGATAATAACGAGACACACTATACCTTCCCCGACATACTTTTATTTACTTATAGGAGTAGGGTAGGAGTAGTTTAGGAGTAGGGTAGGAGTAGGTTAAGAGTAGGGTAGAAGTAGGGTAGGAGTAGGGTAGGAGTAGTTTATGAGTAAGGTAGGAATAGAGTAGGAGTAGTGTAGGAGTAGGCGTGGTGTCCCAGCGCCGGGCAGCTAGAAATAATTTGTATGGCAAAACAACGTTTGCCGGGTCAGCTAGTAATAATATAAATTAAAAAATTTAAAAACCTCTAAAAACTAAAAATATAAGTAATGTTTTTTGACCCTCTAAGTTTAATATAAGTTGTAGGAAATTAATATTTTGTCTGTTTGTTTATGACGGATAAAGACTTGCATTAAAAAACAAAATATGAAATAAAAAAACTAAAAAAAACATAATAAATTATCATAAGTTGCACAATACTGCCTCTAGATGGCGCTGTACCAACGGGTTACGCTTTCTTTCAAGTACCTATAGAAGTCACAAACGACTTTTGTTTAATTTTCAAATTACAATTTTGTGAATTGAAATAATAACTTGGCAGCAATCGTACTCTTATTTTTAGCTTTACAATGAAGAAAGTGATTCTTATTAGTTAATCTCTAATCTGTTTAAATAATTATCGTCGAAAATCAATATTTTGTTGTGTTTAGTATCGCTATTCAATAACAGATGGCGTTGTGCCGTGACGTCACTTTTGTATACCGCGGTGTTAAGATTTTCTTGTAAGGTAATGACCTCTTATGTATGATTGTATGGTATGATTTTGGCTTGGTTACGTTATGTGTTAAAGTTTTGTTTTACTCTGGACACCCTTGTCATAGTTATAATGTTATTATAACCATTAACTCCTAATATCTTTACCATTACATATATTCACAATAAAAAACAACAGAATTTTACTATATTGTGATAACGGGCTACTACGGAATCCTATACTGTGCGTAGCCCGACACGTACTTGGCCGGTTTTAAGCTTTATAATATTATACCTATTGCTAGTAAACATGCTACGATCGACACGTGACTCGCAGAACCCGCGCTGATGTAAGTAGTTTTACTACAGTGAAACTAGTTACTCTCGTCGTCGTCGTCTCGAGGTCGTTGTTGTTCATTCCATACTAAGTACTAACATATTCCTCTGTTTTCTCCCTGGTTAATGATACTCGTCCAAAGATTTTGGCTTAGTTATCCATACTAATACCTATTATAAATTCGAAAGTAAGTCTGTCTGTATGTTACCTTTTCAAGCCTAAACCACTGAACGGATTTGTATAAAATTTGGCAGAGAGATAGATTGCATCCCAGGGAAGGATATACTATAGTTTTTATTCCTCGGGATCGACACTAATACGGGTGAAACCGCGGGACGCTGCTAGTAATATTATAAATGCGCAAGTGTGTCTGTCTGTTACTTCTTCATGCTTAAACCGCTGAACCGATTTAGATGAAATTTGGTATAGAGATAATTTGAGTCCCGGAAAAGGACATAGGATAGTTTTATCCCGATATTTCCACGGGATCGACACCTATGCGGGTGAAACCGCGGGTTGCTGCTAGTATATATATTTTAATCTAAAATTACCATAATTACGTAAAAAAACAAAACATAGGCACATAGTGGAAGGTATAAAACTGTCTGTCTATTTTTTTTTTTTTTGGGTTCCTTAAAAAGCAAAACGGAACTCTTTTAAGGTCACTTCGTTGTCCGTCTGTCTGTCCGTCAGTCAAGACCGTTTTTTTATTTGCACCGTAAAAGATCCCTAGATTGTACTGCACGCTTCACGATTCAATTTACTGAACTCTACAGTAACATCAAACAATATGAAGCAACGAGGATTAACTCTTAGCGCCGAAGCCATTAACTAGCTCATTTAAGTTAACCGAGTGACGTCGGTACCTTAGCTCGACGTAATTAGATTAGTCGTAACAGCATTAGACGTCGATATAATTGCACTTAAGCCGAGCTGTACACTATCAGATAGAATATGTTTGTAGAGTTATATTAATTCATTTATTTTGTTACTAATACTTAATTAATTAATAAAAATAATAAAATTAAATCTTAACTTATCTAAAACTATACAGAAACTTAAAAATAGCGTCGAAAAATTCAGCCGCACCGCTGTAAACTGGTAATGTACCCAAGAGACTGGCGGCATTACCACGTTGTATGGCAAAATAATGTAATATATACATATATACGTTATATTAATAATATTGTTACGAGCTTCAGGTTCGTGACAATAAAAACTGTCGATTTAATAACCAAAAACTGACACTTTAATCATTTACACTAATTACAACGCAGATAGTTCTAGAACCTTCCATTGAAGAAACATCTAGAATGTTCGAGTACATACAGGCCCCGACCGACCAGATGTCGATAGTCAAAGAAAGTTCTAGAAAGTTCTCGCATCAAAATTTCTAGAAGCATCTTGACTACTAGTTCCGCTACTCAATACTAGGTGGCGCTAGTGGTAACTAATGTCACCATGTACCAGGATTTAATTGTGGCGCGCAACAATATGATGTCATTATGTTCAGGGCTCTACTGCTCCGTTGGTCCAGTGGGTGCAAGTGCTACTGCTGAGCCGGAGGTCCCGGTTTCGACTCCCAGGGCGAACAAAGTGTTATTGGGTTTTTCCTCCAGAAATTTTTCGGTAGCAGCGAGAATATCCTGATGTCTGGATTTGTGGCCAATTGATGATAATAGAGTCGCCTCCTATTGCATGGGACAGAAACGTAAATAGCGAAACGTAGGTATACTTCTGCCTGACCCTTCGGGAATTACAAGCGTGAAGTTATGTTATTTATTTCCAGAGGTAGCTGTTGAAGAAAACTAAACGACTCCACGACTTCTCTTGCGGTTGTTGGTCTGTTTGTCACTGATGTTATTCCCAAAAATAGCGAGATTTTATAAATTGTTAAGGATTAAATTAACCCACTAAAATAAATCTGGGTACATTTGCGAGCCCGACTCGCTCTTGACCGGTTTAGATTTCATGATACACCATATTGAATACTCATTTCTATGATTTCAAGCGAGTTTTCTTACGAACACTTTTATCATGGCTTCACGTTTCCACTGACTCATAATGCCAAAAGAACAAACAGTCCCGTGAGCGAAACCGCGAAGCACAGTTAGTATTTCATAAGTATTATTGTTTGTAGTTCCCCCCGCCTATCAGATTAGCGCTGCAGGGAAACTGAGATTGCACTTTAGTCGTTAAAGTTTTGTGAGCATCGACCCGAGACAAAAGGAAAATAAGAACAACGTAGGGAGATTACTTTAATGTTTTGTATTTACAGAGGACTACAAGGGGCCTAAAAAGGCCACTTTGGCAGAATCATAAAAGGATAACATAATGGACAGTTAAATGTTAAGTTAATCATATCAAAACCCATTGGTGAAGCATTTTTCAGTTTTTTTTTTTTGTCTTTTCTAAAATACCAATCAATCCAATCCAAATCAAATCCCAATCTCTTTGATTATACCTACGTAGTGCAGCGAAAAAAAGAAAAACACGGACTGTCTTTGCCTTATTATAATTCAAAATGTTATCCTTTTAGGATTCTCCAAAGTGCCCTTTTTAGGCCCCCAGATTAGATAAGACAAAATCACGATTTTCGAACTCTCAAAGATATTTAAGTAAACGACATCTCCGAAATTCGCCGTAATTTTAATAACAGTTAATTTAAAATTAAAAACCAATAAACAACTTGATATTCATAAAGACATATCCTTCGCTCACGTTACTTAAATAACTTATCTGAAGGAATTTGAAAATAAAGTATGTACATGTTTGAGTGCAGACCAAAATTCAATCGAAGATCGTCTATTTGTATTGTGTTAACTGATGTTAAGAGATTTCATGAAGTTCTAGAATTTTGTGTCTGAGAGAAACTAAATTATTTAAGTGAGAATGCTGAATGCTGTTCGATCATGAGCTGGTTAATTAACAATATGACGATATAGGATAATATGAAGAATGGCACAATGGTTAATGCAAACAAGAAAATATCAATTAGAAGAGTGGACGAACGGACATTGAAATCGATTACAAAATGTGGAACATGTCGCAGTATATTCATATAAGAGAAGCACAAAATTACAACACAAGTTATCCTTTCTCAATGCTCAGGGGAAGTGTCAAAGTGTTTAGTTGGAGTGTAAACTAACATTTGGACTAAGTAGAGTGGCGCCACATGGCGCAGACTGTCACAATACTGAAAATACGAGCCATTAAAATCTATCTTAGCTAGGGTTACCACACGTCTCAGCCATGGCTGCCACACGTCTAACAATAACCGAGTATATTTATAAAAGGGTCCTTTTGTAATCCTAAAAATGAATGGTCTGTCTGGGTTACTGCGCCTTTTCCGTGCGATACTAAACTTACAATATTTTAAGGACACGAACCTTTTTTTTAGAGGTGGTTAAGCTTATCTTTTTGTCATGTTACACCTGTCTTCAATAATGCAGCTCACTTTCATGACATATGATGTACAATAAATAACTACAGTTATTCTGTGATGATTCTTTCTGGATTCTCTCTGAAAATTATTCTCGGAAAATTATTCAAATACAAGCAATGGCAAGGGGAGCAGTAGTAGCCCAGTGGTAACAGCCGTGACTTACAAATTTTTGGTCGTAGGTTCGAACCCAGACATGAGCTTTACTTAGTGTAAAATTATTTCATCACCACTGCTCTCAAACATCATGAGGAAACCGGCATGTTCTAGAATCGAAAATTCGAAGACATCTACAACTCGCACTGGGCCCTCGTGGTGAATTATGGCCCACTTCCTCTAACAGAGGGGAGGCCTGTGTCCCAGCAGTGGGAACATTATAAGCTGATAATGCTAAGCAGTGTGCCCGATGGGAATTCCCATCGGCGGAAATGACGAACTTCCACATAAAGTTTCATCCTCTTTTGAAAACTCGAGAAAATTCAACCCCTAAAGGGATGAATTCCTTTACGGGTTAAATTTCCTCAAGTTTGCCCGTAGAGCTCGCCTTCGTTATGAAAGGAACTCTTGTGCAAAATCCATGTTTCTAGACACAGCGGTTTAGGTTGTGCGTTGTCTGTAGACTCAACATGGATATAGATTACCATCCCTCTTCTCACTTGAGTTTACTGTCTCGACTAAGCTCTGGTTCAACATAGTTATACTAAGACATACAACGTTAAGGTTTCAGTCGATAGAAATCCGAGATAAACCTCATTCTTAAGTGACCCTACAGCAAAAACCGGTGAAGTGGGTTTCGGACCACGCACATTAAAGAGTTCCGTAGTTGGGATGAATTTATCCCAAGAAAAACTTAGCATTGTAGTTGATAAACATGTTCTCCCATAAATCGATATACGTAACGGTCAATTTTCCAACTGCAAACGTAAGATTGTAATAGCATGTTTTACACGGCTTTTTTCTTTACTTGTGTTGACCTTGGTTCTTGCCAAATTTCATTATTCTAGTTCAACGGGAATCACCCTATGGTTTTGATTTATTTGCGAGTATCAAAATATGTCGCTTATATGACCGTATTGTTGCGTTGACTTAGAAGCTTCATTTTGTAGAGCTCTAAGGGACTGTACACTTACGTCTTTGATATTAATTTTAACTTGATACCGCCACGCGTTACTGAGAAAAAGGGTCTAGACAGATTGACAGCTGAACGGGCAAACGGGCAACGAAGTGATCCTTGAAGAGAGTTTACGCCGTGCGGCATTTCATACAAACTTTCGAGCCCTTATTTTTCGAAATGAATGAACCGTGAAACTTCATACGCATAAGCAGGATACAAAGGTCTAAAAAGCTAGTAGAGAACATTTCCGAAAAGTCTTATTTAAAAAAAGATAACTGGTAATCTCTGTTTCTATGGAAAATTTAAATTAGGTCTAATTTGGCTGTAACACTATTTTTCGAAAATGTTCTTAAGTAACTTTTTAGACCTTTGTATCCTGCTTATGCGTATGAAGTTTCATTAAAATCGGTTCATTCATTTCGGAAAACAAGTTCTTGAAAGTTTGTATGAAATGCCGTACGGCATAAACGCTCTTAAGAGTTTTTTATTTTTTCTTATGAAGTAGTTACAAAACCCAAAATTAAAAAAAATGTCGAAGACAAACGTCCAAATTGTCCGATCTTAACTGAGATCCCTGGTCTTCCAACCCTAATCCAGGGGAAGATGGGCAGCAATGTAATTAGTTCACCAGAGGTTGGCGACGGGGAACCCGTTACAAATGCGCTGAAAAATACTGAAACTGAAGGATTTACGTGTTATCTCTTTGTGTGAGACAGTCGACACTTGTCCCTGGGGGTGAGCAGTGTTTTCTGACAGTTTCATATTTGCTTTGGAAACGGAGTAGGGAACTACAGACACCGAGCGCTATTGTATAGTCGACCTCGCAATTGCTATATCACCCTAAGTTTCATTGTCACTCGCACGTCATCAAACGACAGAGGTCTATTTGTCTAAGGGCTGATTTTTTCATCGCCAGATAAATTTTATTGGAGGAATAAAATTGACGTCTGACAGTTTTTGTATGAAATAACTGTCAAAATTTCAAAATTATTCCTTGAATAAAGTTATCAGTTGATTGGAAAATCAGCCCTAAGTGACACATCATTAATTTCAACCTAGGAATAAATATTGCGGTTTTACAGGTTTTGTAGCAGCGGGATTGTCCGAAAGGTTTACCACTGGCCCGGAACATAAAGGGCTAAGGAAGGAACACTGGTGGGTTTAAGTCAGTAAGTCTGATACTCCCTTCCACTCCACCCAGAGCGGGAGGGATGTGATGTGATGATTTCTTAGCCTGAAAAAAAAATAACGGGTTTCACTCCGGGAGTGCCGGCAGAAGTGAAAACTTGAATATTAACGTTGTGCATTTTTGATATTTTCGAATCTTACGAATTTTCGATCAGGTCACGTGTCCTGACGCGAGTTTAACATTTTTTACCCATTACAAATAAGGTTTACAACGCCGCTAAAGAAGTTTTCACTTCAAAAGGGCTGATTTGTCAATAGTCAGATTTAACTTTTATCTGAGGAATAAATATTGCGGTTTTACAGCTTTTGTATAGAAAATATCTCAAACTGTCATAATTATTCCTTAGCTAAAAGTTATCTGACTATTGAGTGAAGTTTCATTTAAGTGGAAATAGTAGTCAAAAATTATAAAAAAATGTTTCATATTTTTTGCAAAAAAAAATTATTACTTTGCCACATAAATGAATTTTGTACACAAGATGTCGCATTAAATTTTAGAATCAATATAATTACGACAGGCATGTTGATTCGTACACGATTATCGTGAAGCACGGATCTGTTCGAAATAAACTTCAAAGGTGCTACTTCGCTTCGAAGCTTCGTTTACGTACAAACCTTTGATTGAATTTGAAAACTTATTATGAGAACCAATGGCGCTTGGAGCTCCCTCCACGTGTACAGTAACGGAAATTAACAAGTTAACTTTGATATTTGCTTGACTATTCAACCGTTTTCACACAAATTCCCATTACGTGAAATTAAATTAATATTTTCGTCAAATTCTACTGAATTAGGTTTAAGCTAAAAGTTGCCCCTGATGTAGCTCCTTCATGTAATGACGATACCATACAAGCCAAACTTTACTTTTTTATAATATTTTGAGAAGAGAACCTTCTGTGCCTTGCAACCATTACCTAGACTCACAACATCTCTTTCATTTTATTTATTCTTAGATACTACATAAGTAAGATCGTAGTAGATTCTTAAGCTTTACAAACAATTCCAATGTGCCGATGAAAGCGCCCGAGTCAAAGCTACGCCGTAGCGTCGTAGCACTCGTAGCGCGTAGCACGTAGCTCCTAAATTGTTTATTTGAATCTCGAACACAAACGGAGAGCTATAATGTTTGTTTGTTTTATTATACAGTTAATGCTTTTGTATGATTTTTAGATTGAGATGTAAGTGCTGGTTAAAAAGTTTAAGATTTTGACCGGTGAACACAAAATGTAGATTACAATGTTTCTGAAATAATTGGCAGTTTATTATTCATTCGTTTTGTTGTTTGATCACCTAGTTTATAGTAAAAGGTTTTGGTTTGAATCGGTTTCCCTTATATTCAGGCCGTCACGTTTAGACCTACGTATTTGATATTAATTTCAACTTGATACCTCCACCGCTTCTGAGAAAAAGGGTCACAAATAATTATTTTATTTAACGTGTTTTTTACGATTTGTCACTTCGAATTACTTTTAACCATATAAGTTGTATAAGTTTTTGTAATCAGCTTTTAAAACCCTTAATTTTGATATTTCACACGATGGTATTAGAAGAAGAAAAAAAATTCGAACTCCACAATATTGCACCCTAAATCCGCCATTTTACTTTGTTTTTTATTTTAATGTGACAGTGACACTCGCGCTACCAAGACAAATCTAAAGACATATAATTTATTCAAATCTGTTCATTCGTTTAGAAGTTACGAGGGAACAAAGAAACGGACATACATACATGCATACAGGTCAAACACATAACCCTCCTTTTGGGCTTCGCCGCAGTCGGGTAAAAAGGGAATGTCAATGTATAACAGAGGACAAGTTACAGATTACATTCGTCATACAACTGCTATCATCCGCTAAATGTTTTAATAAAAATAAATAAATCCTTCGCTCACAAAGGGAGAAACTTTTCTGTTGTTACATACAAAACGTAATACGCCGAGAGAAGTAATTTCAGGAGAAAAGAATAATTTATTTTTTCGTTGAAGACGAATCTGTGAGGGCGGAGTGTGGTGCAAATTACCAGAGGAAGCGGGGAGAAAGCATCAAAATTCAATATAGATACTTACAGACAATTTCGATTTTAATTTCCTGATGAGAACAGTGAGTTATGAATAGGTTTATGCATAGCAGCTTTAGTAACACCGCATTCATAATAATGTGGCTGGATGGTCTATTTCCGGAATGTGTTTCTGGATGACTTATCATAACACGTAACGTAGGATCACGCTTGTTACCCCAAAAGGTTGTGCAGAGGAGTAAGGTCAACAACAAAAGTCAAAAAAACTGAATTGTTAATATTTTGCTCAATAACAGGGATTAAATCGACTTTTGTTGCTGACCGTACCTAGGTAAAGTACAACCACATTACGCAAGTAATAGACAATTAGTTAGATCGATTCGTTAGTTCGATTTTAGATGACTCGTCATTATTTCGTAGTGTTAGTAAACGGTTCACCGTTTACTCGACATAAATGACGTATAGAAACTGACGGTTTTGAATGGCGGAAAGTGACGGAAGTTAAGCACTTGACATACTTTCGTCGTCACGAATCTTACTAGCGCTGCCGTCGCTAGACGCTGCCGACGGCGGCGCCGCGATTCTGTGTTCTGTTGTGTGAACGCACAGTAAGTACCCACGCACCCGCTCCCGCGCCCGCTCATCACTCCGAACATCTCTTGCTAGACAAGCGCTGAAAACACCGCGGCCGCGCGACTATAAATCTACAAGCTTACTTCTTTCGCCCGGCGTCGATTTCCTACCGAACAAAGGCACGTTTCTCTAAACTAAACACGTACTTCCTGGTTAGTTAACCGAAATCGAAAAGGTTGGTTGTGTATCTTTGTTAAAAGTTCGGGTGAAAGTAACTGTGGGTGTGAGCCTGCATGTAAGTGAAACTGTAGTCTGTTGGATGAAATCTCTTGAGACTGCTGAAACAAGTCTAGAAAGGAAGATCTTTATTGTACACTTGAAGTTTATTTTTCCGCTTTAAATAATTTGCTTATAAAACTGACGACTATTTACTAAATCTTCTAAACGCTTATTTCTTTTCATGTCCTTTACCAATCACCAAATATTACGTCCACCGTTATAAAGTACTGGGACGAAAACAGTAACATTTCTGAATTAATGTCACAACATAATAATAACACCAGCCTATCACTGTTCTACTCTGCATGAAAGATCTCACAGTAAAAAATCATTTAACTTAAATCTCATTGATATATGATCTTCATCTGAACCACTTAACTGCCATGAACACCAGTGCCATCGGCATGGTCGCAGGAGTGACCTAATACTGCACATTTGTCCTCGCACCGCGCGGCGACTATAAATTACTGCAATCTTTAATACCGACGCCTGCTCTGCGGACATGGTCCGATGCAGACCACGATTTACTTCGCGAATAAAGTGCTTCTACTACAGAGCACGCAGACGCATCTGCGGCGGCTGCTAGATACGGTAATGTCAACACTTTCCATACAAAGCAATTGTGTCAGTGGACGTCACCGTTCGCTTATAGGAAGTTTTGGCCCGTCACAATTTCGACAATGCCTGTGACAGCCGAATTTGCGCTTTATAATTGCGCGGCCCCGAATATAATTAGTATTGGCGTTTCTAGTTACTGCTAACGCAGAGATTCCGTGCTCTGTGGGTTCAGCTATTGTGTTGTGGTATTACACATCTCTTTAGCACTCATAACAATGGACAATCTCGATAGCGATCCGTGGTCAAAATCAATTAACTACAGGGTAATTGCGTAAAACACTATCAGAGTAATGGGTTTCATTTTGACAGTACAACAACATTCATTGCGTTATTTACGCTGTTGCGTAGAGACAGTTTTCGAACATAAGAAGCAATGGATTAGCAATATTCTTCAAAATGATTCAAATTGAGAGTAAAAGTGCAATTAGGTGCAGATTTATTGTATGAAGTTTAAGATTTCGATTGAGATTGACTGTGTTAAATTGGCAAAATCGTATAATATAATTTTGTAGAAATTACTTCGGGTCGGCTGCTGCTGTTCAATAAATACTGCTGAATCGCAAGTGTTGACCCGAGCAAACGTGTAGCATCCCTAAGGGATGCAAATCTGTATCGAGCATTGATTTTGGTCGCAGGTTCCGATTGTGATTGACCACGTAAGCGACGTAAGGGATACCTCAGATTGACCACGGAAGTGATGTAAGGGATACCTCAGATTGACCTCGGAAGTGACATAATGGATACCTCAGATTGACCACGGAAGTGATGTAAGGGATACCTCAGATTGACCTCGGAAGTGACATAATGGATACCTCAGATTGACCACGGAAGTGATATAAGAGATACCTCAGATTGACCTCAGAAGTGACATAATGGATACCTCAGATTGACCACGGAAGTGATGTAAGGGATACCTCAGATTGACCACGGAAGTGACGTATGGGATACCTCAGATTGACCAAGGAAGTGATGTAAGGGATACCTCAGATTGACCTCGGAAGTGACATAATGGATACCTCAGATTGACCACGGAAGTGATGTAAGGGATACCTCAGATTGACCACGGAAGTGACATAATGGATACCTCAGATTGACCACGGAAGTGATGTAAGGGATACCTCAGATTGACCACGGAAGTGACATAATGGATACCTCAGATTGACCACGGAAGTGATGTAAGGGATACCTCAGATTGACCACGGAAGTGACATAATGGATACCTCAGATTGACCACGGAAGTGATGTAAGGGATACCTCAGATTGACCACGGAAGTGACGTAAGGGATACCTCAGATTGACCACGGAAGTGATGTAAGGGATACCTCAGATTGACCTCGGAAGTGACATAATGGATACCTCAGATTGACCACGGAAGTGATGTAAGGGATACCTCAGATTGACCTCGGAAGTGACATAATGGATACCTCAGATTGACCTCGGAAGTGACGTAAGATTGACACAAACATTGTAAGAATTTAGAATATCAAAAATCGTGATAAAAATATAAGCCAATCAAGCGGGACTGACTGGCCAAGGTGCGCTGGACTTAACTTGTGTCAAACAAGTGACGAGACTTAAATGATGATGTGGTTAAATGGCTACTTGGCCAAATAATTGCGGTCCACTCTTGTATCAAATAGACACGTTTATGACCAATTAAACATGGCGTCTGCCAAGGTTTGCTGGTCATGGTTCGTTAAAATGTACATACTAAAAATCCAAAAAACACTGACAAAGATGCTGTATCTCATTCTCCTACGATAATCACAGTGGGAAAACCTGTTCTCTACCCGTGCCGTCATGGAACGGTTCTCAAGTGAGGGAGAGTATGTACTCCGACTACTTCCTGATAGTTACATAACTCTTTTGCAGTTTTAAATACCAATGAATAGCATCTTCAAGCATCAGTAACCCTATTTATTTGAACAACTTGGGACATAAAAAGTAATGAAAATCTATCTATGTCACCTCCCAAACCGCCCGAACATTTTACTAGTTCATAATTCACAAATATTCAATAACTTTGCGGATGGAACATGAGTAAAAACAAAAACATGGTAAAAACTATTTTTTAGTCGTGCTGATACGTGCCCGGAATAGGGAAGTACGTGGAGTCGCTTATTGAATTGTTCGCTCCTTCAGTTGCCCGATACACGTGCTGTTCTGATTTCTTTCGAAGACCTTTGACTTGAAGATTAAAAGGTTAAACAGTTTAATCTTTACACTCATTTTCTGCCTGTTGACGTGGTATCGCCTATATTTTTTGTGTCTGTTAGAGCCACAAAAGCCCAGAAACTTATTTGACAGAACTTGTTTAGTCTAGAAGGGACATTTCACTAACATGTATTGTAAATATCATTCATTCATTTTCAGTCTGTAAATAGAAGCAACGTCTTGTGAATAAAGCTACTTATGTAAAATCTTATATAGGTACGAATTACTCGCTAAGGCGTTCTCTAAGGGCTGCAACATAGAACCTCTGTCAAAATAACACATTTCTTCCCTTCAGGGACATAATCCTTGGCGACGAATGCAGGGTCATGAACCGTTTACGTATATGCAGAACAATATTGTGCCTATTTTCAGGACCTACACGTCTCCTCACTGGATTTAATGGGCGTTTAAGTAAGATATTATTCTATATTGCTTTAATTTGTATAATTTATTTAATCACTCCTGCTCTCAAAACGGTGAAAGTAAACATCGTGAAAACCAGATGTCTACCAACTCGCACTGGGCCCGCGTGGTGGATTACAGCCCATTCCGTCTCTTTTTACTTGATTTTATATTTAATGTTTTAAGTGTATGTGTAATAGATGAGGCCTGTGTCCCGGTACACTGAAAAAAATAATTTCTTAGTACAGCACATTAAAGCGATTTCAATACTGACTATACAGTAAGAAGAAATGTTTTTAAAACAGTAAAAGACAAAACAGTAACTTTTATTGATTGAACATACTATTTACCATTGCTATTTACTGAAAAAAACAACAACAAAAAAAACGAAAACCACCATTACTGTAATGTAAGTAAATTTCAATGGTTAACGAAATGAATAAAACAGTTAATTTTGTGACCTTTTACCTACTTTAAACGATAAAGTTTACTGTCATGACGGTAACATTTTGCCTCAAGCTTTAACTGTTTTCGAATCAGTAAAAAATACTGTTATGAACGTTAGGCTCATATGGAACTGTCTAAAGCAGTTCAGATCAATGTTTATTCATTTTTATTTACTGCTTATTTCTTTCAGCCTAGAAGGAGCGTACAGGCTGAATATATTTATGTTTAAACTGCGTGTTCTAAAAGAGAGATTTTGTTATTCAAATATTCTTATATCATTTCCTCAGTATAATCCTGAATATGCAGCCTACGTTTATATTTTCTTTAGAAGATATTTCTGCAGACACAGAAACAAGTAACCTGGTGTTTGAATAGGATTAGAAAATATTACTGCTTTCCATAATAAAGATTCGATTATAATACCAGTTTTACAACTGCTGTGTAAGTATGGAATCTTTTAATTTGTATAAGTTAAGTAGCAAGTTTTTTACAAGTTTTTCCCTTTTTTTGCAAGTTTCAAATTGTACACAGTTTATATTTCATAAAAGTTTGAATATGGGAGACAGGAGCCCATACTAAGTAAAACCTGTGCTACGTGTCTCCTGGGGCCCTAAAAAGGCCACTTTGGAGTATCATAAAAGGATAACATTATGAATCGTAATATAGCGAAAACAATCCGTGTTTTTCTTTTTTTCGCTGCACTACGTAGGTATAAATAATCAAAGAGATTGGGATTGGATTTGGATCAGATTGATTATTATTTTAGCACAGACAAAAAAAATAACTAATAAATGCTTCACCAATGGGATTTGATACAAATAACTTAACGGTTAACTGTCGATTATGTTATCCTTTTATGATTCTGTCAAAATTGCCTTTTTAGACCCCCAGGTCTCATATTAAGTAAGTAAGTATTAGTAGTTAGTTAGTTGGGAAATAAATTTATAGAAAAAATTAAATACATTTTTTTCGGCGTGTCAAGTGCAGGTGCACCCCGCCTGCTCATCTCCCTCACCCCGACAGAAATTTGAATCAACACAACAATCGTGACAATTTTCAAACTAAATTCGCTACTCAACCAATGCCAATGAAAATCAGTGTAAGGGTTACCACACAGGGATAACTGGTCATCATCATAAACAGCCTACACTGTGCACTGCAAGACACAGGCCTCTCCTATTGGTTGTAATTGATCAATAGACGGAAAGTATCATGCAATTTTGATGTGTGCACCAACTGTAAATTTTTCCTGCCCAGCACATCACCAGCCTCGCGGGCGAGTATGGTGAGGCTCCAGTTAGATAAATTAAGTGGTTCTATTTGAATCTTAATTTTTCAATTGATAAATGAATACCTAAGTGTATAGTGTATACCTAAGTACCTTCAGTATAGAACCTATATATCACATCTGTCCTCGTACTTGTCTTGTCTTGACTTAAAGAATAGCACCACCCCATACTTCCCGTGGGTGTCGTAAAAGGCGACTAAGGGGCGTACCGGAGAATGGGCAGCAGCGTTCTCTATGCATTCCACCACCATACCGTACTGCGATCGCCAACCCGCCTGCCAAGCGTGGCGATTATGGCAAACCCCCCCCCCTTTTGGGGGAGGCCTATGTCCAGCAGTGGACGTCTTTCGGCTGAAATGATGAATGATGTTGATGATGACCTCGAACTTGTCAATGGCTCATTTACTTTTGCAAGAGATTTTTGTACAAGTAGCCAGTTGTGGGTCAAAAGGTCATAAACTAAAAACTGATAAACTGTACTTTGGACTGACGTTTGGAGTCCCTTGATCCTTGTCGAAATCCTTGAAGTAACCCGTTACTTAACAAACTGTAATTCAATCTAAATAGTAAGTAAATAAATACACCACCGACCTCTCACACCACCGTTATCAGACGTCAATCGCGGAACAAACTCGGACAAAACGCGTGACGACATGAGATCGAGCAAATCTGAACTTATCCTAACAGTGCTTGCGGCTTTATCTAACGGGAAAAGTGTTGCTATTTATCAAAAATATTCGGAACAGAAAAATAAAGATACTCGTAAAACTTGTTTGCTAGAGCACTTTAGTAAAGTCTTTTTGTATAAAAGACTGTTCACTATTGCTCTGGGGGATGCGAGTCTGTGTGACTTCTCGTTTAAACCTTTCAGACATTTTCACATTGTATTTTTAAAACTGTGTATCTGTAAAACTAGAAAACAAAATAAAATATATTAACTGGTAAACATTCTTTGGTGAAAATTGAACTATTAATAAATGACCGCTATACCTAATTACTGATGAAAAGTAAAATAAATGGAATCGGACCATAATCAGTTATTATATTATGAAAAACACACAGCATTGGAGCAATGTGCTTGCTGTTGAGTTGTTGCTGTAACACTTGGTTGGTATTTCCACAGCCTCCAAGACGTGGAAAATATAAAATTGACTTGTCCTAGGGCCTGAATAATTTTAAGGAAAGTGAACAAATGTCAAAAGGGAGTGCTGTTAATTCACTTATTTTTCTTGGTTCTAAAAGACTGTCAGGATCCGTTTGTGAGATATTTTACATCAACAGCTTCATTAATAGAAACTGCCTCCGTTTCACTTTTTAGTAATAACAGAGAATAAACAACAGGCTATTTGATTATAGCCTTAAATATCCGCATAAACTAATTTTTTGCATTAATTATTTTATGTTAATTCCCAAGAGCATTGAATTATACTTTTAATTTAAAACACTTCCGCGTTGAAGTGTTCGGACTACTTCTTAAAAGGAAGTTAGGATGACCTAGTTGGTGCGTTGCTGCCCAATTAATCCCTGTGCGTTGCTGACCTTGCTTTAGCAGCTAGCTCCTTCTGTTCTAGATCCACATTAGAGATCTCAGCCAAAACACCCTCTGCGGAACCTAAAAAGTCTTTAGTTTTGTTTAGTGGCATACTCATTTACTTCTAATCGAGTGTGTGAGACACATGGGGTGGGTGAGCATGAATGTAAGGTGTAAGATGGCAGTCATACCACGCAAGCTGACCCACTTTTGAATAAAGAATGCTTTACCAAAAACAATAGAACACGCACGTATTGTTTAGCGCCATTGTTGAGTGTAAACCATTTGGATTAGAAATATTTTTCATGCGCTTGCATCTGAATACAGAACGAAATATTTGAAATAGGTGTTTGTGTAAACGAAAACATTTTTAAAAATGTTAGCTCCTAAGGGCTTAAATTTCAAAATTGTTTGTTGTTCGAAAAGTTAAGTTCATAGCGTTACAGATGTCTTGAATTTATTTTTCGAATAATTCATTTAATAATGGCAAATTCGCAAAAAAATTACGTGAAGGTGACATTAGTTCGTCGTTTTACAAGAAACTACTGTCTAATAATTTTGGTCACTACAAAATATCATCAACATTATTGGGTATACTCACTCAGGTCAACTTGGAGGTAGCCTAATCACTTTTTCAAATTCGATACAAGTGCAGATTTTTTTTTTTCGGTTCATAAATATGTTTAGGTATTCCTAATAATTGAAAAACCTTTGAAGGAATTTAAAAAAAAAAAACATACTTTATACTTCAGCTAAGTATCCTTTACATAAAACATAAGTATTTCATCATCAAAATTCTCTTGCCCCCAATTCATTTGGGGTCGGCGAAACATATATGTTTCTCCCATACCTACTTGATTATTAGTCATCATCTCAATAGCCACCCCCTTTCTAGTCATATCATGTTTCACACAGTTTAGCCATCGTTTTTAGGGTTCCGTACCCAAAGGGTAAAAATGGAACCCTATTACTAAGACTTCGCTGTCTGTCCGTCTGTCCGTCTGTCCGTCTGTCTGTCACCAGGCTGTATCTCAAGAACCGCGATAGCTAGACAGTTGAAATTTTGACAAATTATGTATTTCTGTTGCCGCTATAACAACAAATACTAAAAACAAAATAAATTAAATATTTAAGGGGGGCTCCCATACAACAAACGCGATTTTTTTGCCTTTTTTCACTCGATATCAAAAATGGCAACAGGTAGGCACTTGAAATATTCACAAAATACTCAGTTGTATTTTAACTTTAATAATAAATAATAAAATTAAAATTAAATAAATATTTAAGGGGGGCTCCCATACAACAAACATGTTTTTTTTTGGCGTTTTTGCCTTGTGGTACGGAACCCTTCGTGTGCGAGTCCGACTCGCACTTTGCCAGTTTTATTTGGTCTTCCCCCACTCCTCCACATTCCAATTCAAAACTTTCTTCACGACATTTTCTTCGTTCCTCCGCAGCACATGTCTGACAACCGATGTCCACACAACTTTTCAGTCACCAGTGCCACTTTCAGACAGCATCTTATACTAATTTCATATTCTATACATTCACGCAACACCATACATATCATTAAGTAAGTCTAACACGAAATTAAGTCAAAGTCAACGCATTTACTTCAAATAGGCACATAAAAGGCACTTTTGAACGTCAAAAATTACAAACAAATAGACTTGATTCTAGTCGCCTATTCCAAAAGGTAGTTTTCGTATGGAGAAGAAAGGGCAAGAAACTCTACCGGTACTCTTTTAAAATGTTTTACAATATTTTGCATACATTAATTATATAATAATAATACGTGAAGACGATGCACCTAAAATAAAATTATTATACCACAATAGGTAAAAGAATTAAAAATGAAACCATGACATATAAATTAATTATCTGATAGATACATGGTGCTCACATATTAAAACCTTGGTAAAAGTAAACGATTTTTATTTAAATAAAAAAAATACAAGTAATGAGTCAGGGTGTGAGGTAAAGTAATTACAGAATGTAAAGCAATGTCAAAAAAATAATAGATTTTACAATTAAATTAGCAACCAGTTTGATTTTGTCTAGACTCTAGATTGTCCTATAGAGCAGGACCTGCATGTTTCCAAGCGTTCTTATCTTAGATATAATCTTCTAATTTATAGTATGCTCGTTTACAAAGTGTACGTTTAATTTGAGTTTTAAACTATATTTTAGACAGAGCAAAAATAAAGAAACAAGTAGGTAATAAGTACTGTTATCTAGTTTCTATAGATCTACCGGCTTTACAACCTTGTGATTACGTTATACCTTCTTTTCCTTTTTTCCATGTTCAATATTGTACTGTTTGAAACATTACTCCATAAAATCATCCTGCATTAAATTTCTTCCTAAAATAAAATAAAAAATAATAATTTCACAAAATCTTTAGAAAACTCTTTTGAAAACCAGCAGCAACATTTCCTGTGAGCAGGTAGACCGCAGCCTGAACAATTCGTCGAGCGTTTTGATATTTTTATTTATTTTATTATGTTTTATGTTTCCTTTTATACAGATGACGTAAAAAAGAAATTTTTCATCTCTCATACTCGGAAAGTAGTGTTTGTTTGATCTGAATAGCGGGTGGAAAACGCTGCTTCCCACCCTTGGGCGAGAAAGTCTCATAGTAATTGCTTCCCTCCCTAGGGCGGGAAAGAAATTTAAAAATAGAACTAAATGTAGTTAGGTAGTCAGCTAAGTCAGACATACGACACCCTTAATTGATTGTGTAAATATTTAATATGCTACCCATCAAATCTTATGAATGTGCGTTAATTAGGAGAGTTGGAAAGCTCATATGTTAACGCCATTAAATCTTTCAGATTTCGAGCACAAGTTAATAATTAACCTTGAATAAATTCAACATACATAGGTACGATAATCACAATTATGATGTCAGTTGTGGTCGAGGCTAAAAAACATAAAAATTGGGGATTTCGAACATCCTGACTGTATCATAATGGGGCTGTGAATATACATCATTTAATTATTTGACGAATTTATCCATAGTTTAAGGTAAATAAGTAGTGGTAATGAACTTTTTTTGATATTTAATGTCGAAGTTTCGCGCCAATCGTATGTGTTTACATTTTTACTTTTCACAAATTTCACACACACAGATGTAGATAAGATTTAAAATGTGACAAATGTTATTGATAATATTATAAACAACACGAAAATGCCCAGGTTTTAACGTAATATTCAAACATAGGTTCAATAATACGTATTAATCATTACCACTACTCAATTTGTGTTCAAACTTCAAAATCGCCGACCATTATTGTTTTTTTTTATTGCAGTGATGTGTGAAAGCGATTATACCAAACAATTTGCTTTTTTAATTTCGATTGACTCAAGTAATTAATATGACGAATGTAATCGATATTTGAAAATAAAATAATATTATTTTAAGCAATAAATACAATAAGCATTGTTTATAATAATGATTTATGCTTTTCTAATATCATTTCAATCTCTTCTAATATCATGTCAATAACAGACAAGCCAATAGGTACCTCATTTACTGAATTTCGCGCCGAAATGCTTCTATAATTGAATTTAAATTCGGAATGCGATCGCTGTTTAAAATTATTTTAATTTATTGGACAATTATTTATTGTGAATTTTATTTTTGATACTTTCTAATAGTTTAGGTACTACAGAATTCCCAGTAAACATTTTTTTGGTAGGTTTACCAGAAGTTTTTTTGAGAATGATGATAATTAATTAATTCTATAGATTGGTTATTCTGCAAACACTTTACATTTCAATACATTTTATTAGTTTAAAGAGTTTTTATTCAGTTTCTACAAATTTTTTTCTTGCGAGTATCGATTAGGCTGTATGTAAGTTTTGAATCGAAATAAGAAAGTTGGGTCAGCACTAAAAAGTGTCACGTCGCAACACAATTTTTAGTCATTTTTATCAAGATTATCGTGTTCTCTAAGTAATTTATGAAAAATGGTAAAAGTAAGAATGCAGACAGAATGATAATAATACGGGCCCTAGTAAGCGAAACGGCCTGCGGTGGTGACACAGAATCTACTCATGTGGCGGTGACGTGGTGTGTTCCATACTTCAAATTTAAAAAAGACTAATGACTACCTATTATTCATGTATTTATTATCAATAAATATTTTAGAAAAACTACTATTTTTTACTTTCCTCAAATTCGAAATGAAAAGTAGAGTGTTTAACGCGGGTGAAGTCATCAATTCCCACTCGGACTATAGCCGCCCTCGCTGCGCTCGGGCGTCTAAATGCCTCGTATGGGAATTGATTCCTTCCGACCCTTGTATAACAATCTACTATTTCACTCAAAAGTTCGCCCTGTGATACTTATCAAGAAAAAGCGATCGATCTGTCAAAACTTTAGAAGGATCATTATTCAAACTGACTGCAGCTTTTTAATTTGCTTAAAACAGAAATTTTTAAAAGTTTTTGAGTTCAGTTGCTAGTCCCGGCGGCTCGGGAGTCAACAGACCACGGAGCCTTGGGTACACATCGGAAGCGGATACAGTGTTTATACAACCTCGCTAGTGTTTCTGGAGACAGCAGCCAGAACAAACATGGTGGAACTGACCTAGATTCTAAATAGAGCTACCGAGATATGCCTTAACAGACCTAAGCACGTAGTTTGTACGTGTTACGATGACTAAGTGCTGCAGAAATACCCTGGGTCAGCCCCATCCTTTCTAAGGGGTTAAGACCGGCTCTCAGAGATTAATCAATAACTTACTTCAATTGTCCCAACTGTGAAACACACTTTCGATCACAATCCGAAGGATTTTGAAGGAAGTTGCTAATCTGTTGCTTCATATACATAATATAAAGTCACGGCTTTCCCCAAGAGGGTAGGCAGAAGCTGCAGAACGCCACCTGCTACTTTTGCTTGGTTTCCGTTCATATATCCTACTTTTACAGAAAAAATTGTCTGCTCGACAACGTAAATGATTTTCAAATGTAAGGCCTTGCCATTGTCAGTGTGTTACACTATGATCCCGCTGGTATAGGAACGCTGTCAGTAAAAAATATGACAGATTGAAAACATTTCAATTTTGTAGTAGGCATAAAATTCCGATTGGGGGAACGTTGGATTGGATTTTTTGTTCTATTGTGATACTATAAAGCTTCCCCTCGTGAGCCAGCCTGAACATTTTATAATATTGTTGTGAAAATTCCAATTTCTATGTTAAAGCAAAACCTCAAAAAAATATTTTTAAAAGGGCCTCTTTGTTTACGCCCCAACTTTCACAATACTTAGGAAACAATCTATGTAACCGGCGACGTGGATCAGACTGTACTACATTGCAGCTAATTTATAAAAAATTAAAGCCAAATACCTAGCTCTGAAAATATTTTAGTAAAGCTAGCTATTTCCACCGCCTCCAAAATTCCGGTTAACTTATCTGTCAGATAAATTACAAACATACGTTACTTGTTTTATTGTAACTAACTTATTGAAGTTCAGTTAGTTTTAACCTCAATCGGTTACGTTACGGGAAACCGAACATAACTCTTGAGCTTTCTGCTATGTGAGCCTTTCTGTAAAGTCTGTGACATACCTACCTAGACATAAAGGATTACAGAATTACGGATCCCTAAAAATGGCAGAAAGTATAACAACAGTGGGTCACCACGTAGACCAGTGGGTCACGTGGACCTCGTGGTACCGAGTACCGACTCGTTGTTAAACTTTATATTCCTTGTTTTTACTTCCTACCAATTTTGAAACTGAAGCTTTAGAAGATTATAGAATAGAGCGATTGACTGCTGCGCTGCGTGTCGCGGGTTCGATTCCTGCATGGAACAAATATTTGTATGGCCTACAAGTAGTTGTTCCGGGTCTGGCTGTTTGTATATGTGAGTTTAAATGTTTGTAAACGCACCCTCAGTACAGGAAAAATTCCTAGTGTGGGGCAATGTTTTAAAAAAAACGAAAAAGAAAAGAATAAAAAAGAAACTTTTATTTCAGACAGCAGTCCATAGGGTTAGTAACAATTTTACTTAACTTCTAGTGTTAGTAGGTTACAGACACAGATATACAATTAAAATTCAGCGTGGAGCTGCAACCTCCTCCGCCACATCGAGCAATCCCACCGATCGATCTGTGAACACACTGAGGAAACTGTTGGTACTGGCGCGAACACGCGTCATCAGGGATGCACATCTATTCCTAATAATGGCGGCAAAACCATTAATATAAAAGTACATACCGTGTCCCCGATGAAGGATGAACGATAGAAGCCGTTTAGGAGATGAATGTTCAAAATCCTTCCTTAGTGCGCACCTGTGCTATGCTATATACGACTCACGATAGCTCGCCGACTAGGCGCAACGACACGTCGCGGTCGACAATTTTCATAAATTTTGTTCAAAGACGTGAAATTGATGTCATGTTGCAAAGTCGCAACGACAGGCTAGGGAAGTCGCACGCTTTCACTTCTTATCGCAGCGACTAGACGTTCGGTGCACGCGCAAACACGAAGACAGTCGCATGCAACAGGTCAGCGTCGGTCTTGCTATGAGCGCATGTATGTTTCAATTGCGATAAAAAAATGTACATAAATGAATTTACACTCATCCTGAAGAATTTGAACAAAAAACAATTGGGGCTTTTTGAACAAAAAGTAGGGGAAATTGCCTACGGTCATGGCGAGCGGTTAAAGCCGAAGTCAAAGTCAAATCATTTATTTTAAATAGGCACGGGGACAACGGGAATAAACGACATATAAGGCACTTTTGAACGTCAAAATTCACAAGAAAATAGAATTGGTTAGTACTTATTGGATGGACCCAATAACGGCGACTCTGCGCCTTCGCCTTCAAACAATAAGCACCAAGTAAGTGAACTAGAGGCTCCGTATTCACCCACAAGGTGAACATCGTGACCGTCTCCCACGAATAGCCTGCCGTAACGACTAGTCGCAGACGTAAACAACAGCTTTGCCCATAGTCTAGTGGAAAATCAAGTCTCTTGTTTTATTGTGAAACTGTGAAAATTCTATCACGAGAGCTTTGGACCAAATAACTTTCAAAACTGTAGTGAAAATTTTGTTAAAGTGAAACCCTAAAATAAATGTTTTTAAAAGAGCGGGAAATTGTTTCCCAACTTTTACTAAAGCTCGTAGACCGTCCGTTGTTCCGTATCCTCTATTCGTTCCTGTATTGTAACATACAATCATACACACTTAGATAGTGATTCCTTTAACTTTAATGATACAAATACTAGGAATAATACCTCAATCGGAGTAGCATGAAACGGAAGCTAACAAGGTGCATCAAAATCATTAATTATTTATTATTTCTTTATTGTTTTCAAAAAAATACACAATTCATTACACTAGACGTTAGATGGATAAAACTGTCGATACCCACATAATTATTAAAATCAAACATTATCCCAGTTGCAATTGCTCAATTGAGTAGCCACGTTGTTACAAAACTCGTTTAATTCAAAAACAGATCATACACATGCATACCAACAATTTTCAAAACAATAAGCTGGCACCTCACAGATCTTTCAACACACGTTCGCCCCTAGTTTTCCTGATCTGCGTTATGTAACGATCCTGCCTAGGTGGCGTTGTGTTTATTGGTGCAATTCCTGAATCGCGGTGTCAAGATTCTCCGTCAGCAAACGACCATCGCCCATACGTTTCGTCCCGCAGATAAAAATACTATACTAAGAGGTAGTGTTATTGTATAAACAGAAGATTTCACCCCTCTCCACTATAAGGGGGTAGGTATAGACTCCAGTTTATAAAGCAAACAAGTTCTGGTGCTTTAACGGAAGTTTGTTACCATTGTGTTGGTGTCGTTTAAACTTGTGGTAGGTACGGAACCCTTCGTGTGCGAGTCCGAACCGCACTTGGCCAGTTTTTTGTTTAATTAACTGTATGGTAAAACCCTGTAATGGTAGTTTAAGCTGTTATAAATAAATAAATAAATAATAATGGCACGAAATTTACGTTAGGATAGAAGATAAACCCTACATAAGTAGTTACCTAATAAGTCCTATTATAAGTCCTGGTACCTACATACTGGTGAATGGTCGTCATAGATATATGGTGATAGTGACCACTAAAGTGTCATGTCACATGTAAAGGTTATATAAAGTCGAGGGAGTAGGCCCTCCCCCCTCGACTTCTACAAAAATTGCTGTAAAACATGTAATATTTTATGCAAGCGACAGCGTAGCGTATTTAATAATCTTAACAATACTGTATCACTTTGTAGTTTCTAAAACTTTACTTCGACGGGGTTATACTCCGCTTGGGAACGAAACCATAGCGACTTCTAATTCGATCCCAACGCCATCTATCGAATCAGAGTTCAAACTTATTTTAGGGTGAATATGTCATATTTTAGTGTGAAAAAAATAGACAGGGCTATGAAATAGTAGACGAATATTTCCTCATATCTCACATAATTATTATTGTTTAACTTGTGGCTGTTTCAAGCAAGTTTGTGTCGCTGCGTCAAACGTTAACAACAACAACAACAACTCTGAATTGGAACAATTACTTATCTAAGTAATTTTCGCTTTTTTGTGCTACTATTTAATTGTGAAAGTGACAATGGTTCATTACGGTGGTACGGT
Source organism: Mesoligia furuncula (assembly GCA_916614155.1). Lineage (NCBI taxonomy): Eukaryota > Metazoa > Arthropoda > Insecta > Lepidoptera > Noctuidae > Mesoligia > Mesoligia furuncula. The sequence goes on along the minus strand of OU744790.1, from coordinate 1,422,007 downwards.
GTGGTTATAATACGTTTTGTAAATATTTTTCCATGTAAACTATATTATGGACTGATTTTTCCAACGCCAGATACTTTTATCCGAGGATTAATTTTGAATTTTTGACAGTTCTTCAAAATCTGTCAAAATCTGTCAAACGTAATTTTTTTCTACGAACAAAAATTACCTTTCGATTTAAAAACTAGCCCTTATTCATGTAAAAAAGCTAGGTAGACTCTTAGTAAATACACCCAGATAACCAAAAAAAAAGGTTTAATTAACGAAAAATACGTGTAAATCAGATGCGTGGTTCTCGAGATGTAAGTGCACTAATGCACAGACAAAGAGACATGACGTTTAAAATTACATTTATTTCAGACTAGCTGCGCCCCGCGGTTTCACCCGCGAGTTAATGTCGATCCCGTGGGAACATCGGGATAAAAAGTAGCCTATATGTTAATCCAGGGTGTCAGCTACCTCCATACAAAATTTTATCAAAATTGGTCCAGCCGTTTGAGCGTGAAGAAGTAACAAACATATAAACACACACACACACACACACTCACACACACACTCACAAACTTTCGCCTTTATAATATTAGTGTGATATACATCCCTTATAATTATGACAAAAAGCGTTAGTAGGGTTGCTAGTTGTACACACAAAAACAAAATAAAAATAAATACAATGGAAGGAGAGAATTATTATAACTTTGAAGAGTTTACAGGCTGATTCGAGTGAATCGTAATTATGACTGTGACTACAAGTGGCAGCACACCATTTTCGAATCATCTAACAAAATGTTTGACGATAGAAGTGGACACCAGGCTTGCTGATTGGCCAATATGTTAGGGCTGCTCTGTTGTGTAGCTCGTACGCACATTAAAGAGAAGAGCAGTGTTATAGCTTGATATAAAGAAGCTACTACATCATTAGCACTCGTGTCTCCCACGCAATATTGCTCCGTTACCGACACCTGTCTAATGCCACGGCCTCTCCAGGCAATGCCGGGGAGTCTCGTTACTTTTTACCTTATTGATATTTTATAATCTTGGCGTTCTCGTGTTATGTGGTTTGTGTAAAAGAATAGACGGTTTTCATCTCCTTCGAGTGCAGTAAAGGGGTACAGTTGTATTACCCGAGGTACGTTCAGAAACAAAAGTCGATTGACACTTCAGTTTTTTAAATCTCAGTTATTCAGCAAAATATTTATTCAAAATTGCATTGTATTCCTGCTGCATTTTTGAACAAATATTTTGCTCCATAACTGAGATAAAAAAAAACTGAAGTGTTAATCGACTTTTGTTGCTGACTGTACATTGAAACGAATGACAGTTACCAATCCTTTTAGTGTTAGGTTTAAGTACCAGCCCCTGATGCGCATGTTGAGGAGGCCCCTGAGGCCGTTTGTCGTAAGTATTAAGAGGAACTTCTGCCTAACCATCCCCAGTCGGAGACGAAAGCAACATGAAAATGTTCTTACCGAGCTTCCGCTTGATGCCACTTTTGTGACTTCAATACACTGGCCCCGGGGTAGTTTTCCAGTTTTAGAGCCGACTAACCGACTTCTTGACAATTCAAAAGTGCCTGTAAATGGTTTAATTGAAATAAATGCTTTGAGTTTGAATTTGAGTTTCCCTATAACTATACATATACTAATTTCATGATTTTTTAATGTCGTGGTAATAAACAGAATAAAAAGTTTAGCATAACCAGCCTAAAATGCTCCCACCGCTGGGACATAGGCTTCCTCTCTGTGAGAGGGAAGTTATTGGCGATAATGCAGCGCTTTTATTTGAGCTGATAAAATGAGATAATATAAAGATGAAGAAGCAATAAATAAAGTGGTTGAAAACACTTTCAGCGGCTTCGTCATCATTTCAGCCGAAAGACGTCCACTGCTGGACATAGGCCTCCCCCAAAAGGGGGGAGGTTTGCCATAATCGCCACGCTTGGCATGCGGGTTGGCGATCGCAGTATGGTATGGTGGTGGAATGAATAGAGAACGCTGCTGCCCATTCTCTGGTACGCCCCTTAGTCGCCTTTTACGACACTCACGGGAAGTATGGGGTGGTGCTATTCTTTAAGTCCGGCACCACACAGTCAATAGCGGCTTAAAATAATAAATATGTAGCAGGTATATACGAGTAATTTATCGTTCTTTTATTTTTCCATTGGATAAATTATGTCATTATGATAATAATATCAGACTATTCCACAATTTTGTCTTTGAGAGTTCAGTAAATTCAATGAATTTGAAACTCTTTTACAAATCAGAAGCGACCCTCACTAATGACTGAAAAACATGTCTCTAAATTACCATCGTTAGACGGCTGTGCCAAATACAAGCTTGTCTTGTACGACATTGAATATAATTATATCTATGTCAGAAATACAGGGAGCTTTTCCCAACTAAGTTGGGGTCGGCTTCCAGTCTAACAACAGCAGCTGAATACCAGTATTTTACATGGAGCGACTACCTGTCAGATCTCCAAACCCAGTTACTAGGTAACATGGTACCCCTTTGGCAATACTGTTTGTCAGAGTTGTCGGGCTTCTGACTACCCGTACGACTGTCAAGGTCAACAAATGACAACCGTGACCAACACAAAGCGCAACGCACACAAAAGCTTAACAAAGCTTTCCGAGGCACCGGGGATCTCAAAATGTAATCATGGTCTATACCTATACATATTATATATTAATGTCCCTTTTCTTGTCTGTGTCTGTGACCGCGTTGTTCTCCTAAATTATGCACCAGAATTAGAAGCAGTTTTAAACATCACACCCACTTATGAGTATAATACATTAATAATTTTACATATATTAAAAAAATCCCATCCATATTAAAATTTGTATCAAAGCATTTTCGTATCAGAACTATCTCTTCAAGTTAGATTTGAAGTGATAGTGAAGATTACATTCTTTACCACCCTTTATACACACATAGGGACCTCCGATTTCCTGCAATGGTCGCGGCAAATTTTTATGAGCATCATTAATTAGGAGCGGCGTCTCACGGCATTTGGAACGCATTCAAGAGCTCTGCTTATATGAGACAATCGTTCCACACGGTCTTCACATACACTCTACACGTGGAAACTTGTAATTGGCCTTATTTTGTATAAATTATTACTTACTGTATTTGTTTAGCTGTAAGTTTCCTAAAATAAAATAAATACATATTGTGCTTGCGTGAACCGAGAGAAGAATTTTTGTGATGTCAAAGACCTTGTTTCAAAGTGTCCGCATAAACACTCACCAGAAATTCAAAAGTGGTAATGAATTGTTGTGGTATTATCTGCCTGATAGTTTAAAGGAAACTTAGAATACCTGAAGCGGTAAAACAGGGCACTAGCTTGGAAAAAGATATAGGTAATTATAGAACGGGGTTATGTCGGACTCGTGAAGAGTCCTAGAGATATCCAATGATACGCACAGGTACCCACTCCTCTAGGACTTTGGAGGAAACTCCTGCCCCTTATAATTTTTCCAATCTAAGACTAATAGGTAATAGGTACTACGGGCTGATAGGGATACAGTTGTATTACCCGGAGGTACGGTCAGAAACAAAAGTCGATTGACACTTCAGTTTTTTAAATCTCAGTTATTGAGCAAAATATTTGTTCAAAATTGCATTGTACTTCTGCTGCAATTTGGACAAATATTTTGCTCAATAACTGAGATAAAAAAAAACGGTAAAACAGTGTAAACGGTAAACAGTGAGTTTTTTTTTCTTGTCCGCAACTCCACGTCAATGCGCGTATTTTGCGTATGGAATCTAAGAGTAATGAGGAAAATGTCGCAAACAAAGTTTTGAGTACAATTTATAGTGGATGGATATAAGAGTAGGGGAAGACGATTTTTTTTTACTTGTAGTATATAATTATGTCATGTTGTGTCCTTTTTTGTCTGTGCTAAATAGATGTAAGTATTTTATTTCTCTCTAATTATGGCTAGAAATGGGGTGACTGCCGCGATGGCGACTTATAGAGAGATACGGTCAGCAACAAAAGTCGATTAACACTTCAGTTTTTTTAATCTCAGTTATTGAGCAAAATATTTGTTCAAAATTGTAGCAGAAGTACTATGCAATGTTGAACAAACATTTTGCTCAATAACTGAGATTAAAAAAACTGAAGTGTTAATCGACTTTTGTTGCTGACTATACCTACGGAAGAAAAATACATGTTGCACCAACCCTAAATAAATAAGGACAAGGACTGGCGAATGATGATGGGTACTTAGCAACATGGAAACAACTGAAAGTAGTTTTTTGACTGTCCTGCAGGTCATACCGACGTACCCTGACAGGTTAGTACGTCACCGCATTATTGTTCTTCGGTCGTGAATAAACTTCCCAATCCAAGCAACGGGCTAAAGACTCCAGTATTTATTTACTTTACTACTTAGCGACCCTTGTTGGCTTGGTTTTACGACTTGTTAAAATATCAAGTATTCTTTATTACGTGTCGGTTTATTATTAACTAGCTGTGCCCCGCGGTTTCACCCGCATAAGTGTCGATACCGTGGGAATATCGGAATAATAATTATCCTTTGTGTTATTCTGTTGTATAAGCTATATTACTGTAAAGTTATATCTAAATCCGTTTTCTAGTTTTTGCGCGAAACAGTAACAAACATCCATCCATCCTCACAAACTTTCGCGTTTATAATATTATAATAAAATAATATAAAGTAGGATTAGTAGGATGTATTATACACAAATCTTCCGGAATCATTTCTCTGAATGATGGAGAAAACTGCATCGAAATTCGTAGCGTAGTGTCGAACATCCCGCTTACACAGACAGAAACGAAAAGCTACTTCATTCATAGTATGTATAGATAAAGATGTATACACAGTAAAATATATAGGGTAACGTGTTTACTTCTTGAGAAATTTCAGTGTTATTACGGCCCAAGTAAGCCAAATGAGAATGTTAGCCCAGCACTTGTTTATTTTCCTTGCACGATACAATCTTCCGATATTCGGTTATGAAACTGGATTGCCTGTGAGATAAAGATCTTGTGGGAATGAAGGAAAGCTAATGGGAAGATATACCTAATATCGTGTGATTGATTGGGTCTCCGTATCACTGCGCCACTGTCTTATGGTTCATATAAAAACAACTGACGAGCGGGCAGGGGGTCATTTCTGCACTGCCAGGCATAATAAACAATAATAAACCTTTACTTCTTAATTTTGTGTTAGTAAAGGAAACTTAAAACTTATGTAAGTATCCAAATAATATTCTTATACTAGGTAGTCTGGAGCCTAACTTCACACCATCCACGTAGTATTTATTACTTTACTAGTGCGCTCCGCGGTTACACCCGCATAAGTTTCGATCCCGTGGGAATATCGGGATAAAAAGTGGCCTATATGTAAAACCAGGGTGTCAGCTACCTCCACACAAAATTTTATCAATATTGGTCAAGCCGTTTGAGTGTGAAGAAGTAACAAACATATAAACACTTTCGGCTTTATAATATTAGTATGATTGTGCGCACGACGACATATCAAGCTGTACATTTCCAGTATAAGCTGCCTTATCATTGAAAATCATTTTTTTTTTGTGTTGTCCACACGACGACACATTAAGATATACATTTCCAGTTTCAACTGGAAATATATATCTTGATGTGTCGTCCACAAAAATAGACGAAGCCCCCCCAGTGACGCACAAACCGTATTTAAATAAACAAAAGCGCACCACAGAATATCCAACCTGTGAAGTAGCCAGAGGACCTAGACGAGTGGCAATCGAGTTCGAAGCGTTTCGTGATTCTACAACCACTATCAACAGGGGGCCTAAAAAAGCCACTTTGGAGAATCATAAAAGGATAACAATATGAATTATAATATGGTGAAAACCGTCCGTGTTTTTCTTTTTTTCGCTGCACTACGTAGGTATAATCAAAGAGATTGGGATTGGATTTGGATTGGATTGATTGGTATTTTAGCACAGACAAAAAAAAATAACTGAAAAATGTTTCACCAATGGCATTTGATACGATTATCTAAACAGTCAACTTTCCATTATGTTATCCTTTTATGATTCTACTAAAGTGGCGTTTTTAGGCCCCCAGGATTCACAAAAACTTTTGGATAAATGAATTAGATTGTATGTCAATTCAATACATTTTTGACTTTTCGTTCATCAATATGGCTGATGAATGTCACTTTGTCTAGGCCTTCAGATACTTTAAAAGGGTACTTACGATACTCACGGCACTAAAAGCCTCGACACAGCTACGAGTACAATTCAGTCACTTACAAATGCTTTGAGTCCAAAACTCGACTCAGTAATCATATTCCCGATTCCCGGTGCTAAATGCTTCCTTCCTGCGTATGGTACTAGGAATGTGATGCATGTGTCGCCTGCTAATGGCACGCCGCTGTCCCTTCACTCAACGCCGTGACACGGACATTGGACAGCTTTTGAATGATGGCTGAAAACAGATAGCAGTACGCAAGGATTATTACGGCATATTTTGTAACATCAAAAAGCACTTTTCAGGTGCTCGGATAGAGGCGGCAGAATATATAACATCAGCACAGCATAATCAACCTTTAAAGTACCCACTGCTGGAACACTGGCCTCCTCTCGGTGAGAGGGAGTAGGCCGTAATCCACCACGCGGGCCCAGTGCGGGTTCCTTGATGTCACATGTCATCGAAATTTTTGGTTCTAAGATATCATTTGCCCTTTACTATTTTGAGAGCAGTGGTGAAGAAACAAATTACACAAAGTGCCCGCCCGGGACAATGCGTAAGCCGGCCCGTTAACTTTGGGCCACAACTACCTCAGAATATGTTTTTGCACATGCTTACATGTTCTTCAAGGGCTGATTTTACGAATGACATTGAACGCGATCAGCACCTCTCAACCACGTTTAAGAGCTGTCAGTGTCATCCATGTTCTGGAATATTATCACTAACATATCTTGACCACAGTTTAGATGTGCTGATCGTGTTTTTCTTTGGTTATTTTGGCACTTTAATATCTTAAAGAGTGTTTCTAGTGTACAATTTGAGCATATTGACTCGACATAACGTTTTCGCTTGATATAGCTCCATATTCAGTGGTGTATGACAGTGACGAAACAGTGACGATTATTGATGCGTTTTGCAGTATGACAGACGGATATGTAAGGTCAGCGACAAATGTCGATTAACACTAGTTTTGTAAATCATACCTAATTATTGAGAAACGTATTCATAATAAATTTGAACTGTGAGGTACCTAATTGCGAACACACTAACAGTAGAAATGGCTTTCATTTTGACAGTTCTACAACATTCATTACGTTATTTACGTTGTTGAGCAAACAAATTTTTCGCACATATGAAGCAATGGATTAGCAATATCCTTCAATATTATTTAGATTGATATTGACAGTGTGTTACGCAAGGGGGCTGATGTAACATTTAAGTAGCTTCAACTATAACAAGTTCCAGCAAGAAGCCGCACGTACGCCGCACTTGGCGGGTTTTCAGAAAACCATAAAGTAATCATCATCTGCCTAGCCTTTTCCCAACTATGTTGGGGTCGGCTTCCAGTCTAACCGGATGCAGCTGAATACCAGTATTTTACATGGAGCGACTGCCTATCTGACCTCAACAACCCAGTTACTGGGTAATACGATACCCCTTGGTAAGAATGGTTGTCAGACTTTCGGGCTAAAAAACCATAAAGTAATATGCATGAAAAATAACTATAACATAACGAAAACCCGCCAAGTTTAAATGGAACAATATTATTGTATTGATATCTAAAAAGTTTCAAACACAAATTACTTACAACAGAATTGCAAAATAAGGCCGGTGCAAAGAAAACGGTTTAAAACTTGGCGTTGGTTTCGATTTCAACTCTTTTGCTGGTCAAACATCTACATGAAGTAAGGAACTTGGCCTTCTTTTTCAACATTATGTTTTTGGTGGGATTAGCTATTACATGAAATGCTGAAAAGCAATGTATCGAATAATTGTATTGCTGACTGTACCTACACTGAAAAGTCGTTTTGGAACATTCCCTCCATTCATTCATTTCATTTTCTCAATTTTGCCATTTCTAGTGCCATTAGTTCGTACAACACAATGCCAGAGGTATTTCTTAGCTTTGTACGTCTGATGGTTTCAAATTGTTTGTTGAAGCAAATATTTGGTCGTCCCAAATAGGTGAACTTGTTATAACTTTACTGTTGTAGGTATTCGTATATTCGTCATCACCTTCCTGCTCTTGTCCCGCGTTACTTGTGGTGGTCACGACACGTTTTCTTCTTCTTTCCTCCACCGTCACGCTATCATTCACTCTTTCATATAATTCCTTACACAAATATACATAAATATATTGTAAGGATTATAATATGCATTGTTTTAATCAAATTCTGTACATTTTTATTTCTTTTGTGTTTGTTAAGTATTTTATTTTCACCACATGATACATAGCCGATCTAAACCTATTAAAAACTCACCTTAGAGATATACAAATAACAAATGTAAGGGAGAATCCACCTGACGTTCGTCATCTATGAAAAATGTGACCGTTGTTATATCTCCTTTGATTCTATCCTCGGCGGAGAATAACAATAACGAAGCTGTGACGAATATTGATGTCATGACATCTTGGACTGTGCAGCACCAGGAGCAGAGATGCCGGTAGATACAATTACACCGCATTATATTGTAGTCTTTGAAGTAAATGAAACATTGGTACAACGCCCTACGTGACGTAGTGACAGTATTTCATAGAGAATATGCAAACATTCAGAAATATGTACTCAATATTTCGGCAATTTCCAGATTTGTCAATCGTTGTGTCTTTTAGGGTTCCGTACCCAAAGGGTACAAAACGGAACTCTATTTCTAAGACTTCGCTGTCTGTCCGTCTGTCTGTCACCAGGCTGTATCTCAAGAACCGCGATTGCTAGACATTTGAAATTTTCTCAGATGATGTATTTCTGTTGCCGCTATAACAACAAATACTAAAAACAAAATAAAATGAATATTTAAGGGGGACTCCCATACAACAAACGCGATTTTTTTGCCGTTTTTTGCTCGATATCAAAAATGGCAACAGGTAGGCACTTGAAATATTCACAAAATACTCAGTTGTATTTTAACTTTTATAATAAATAATAAAATTAAAATAAAATAAATATTTAAGGGGGGCTCCCATACAACAAACATATTTTTTTCGGCGTTTTTGCCTTGTGGTACGGAACCCTTCGTGTGCGAGTCTGACTCGCACTTGGCCAGATTTTTAAAAACAGTTCCTGATTTGACTAATTTACTCTTCTAAAAGGGACTCCTCCTTCCCTCAGAACTACTCTGTAAAAGATACACAAATATCCTAGAACAACTCCAGTTCTCATTATTAGCAACCAGCCACGGAGTACCGGCGACGGCCAACCAGATGAATATCTCAGCACACTCCAACTTCGGACCGGACTACGGATATTGCCTTTCGCTATCGTTGCATTAAACAAACTGCTTCAGACTCGCTACAATATGAAGGAAGTTATACCGGATATACGAATTAGTTCTTCATCCGGATTCAAGTTTTATTCTCAAGTTTATTCAAAGGAATAATTAATGCTGAATTGCTGACATAAATTCGTAATTTTCTCTGGGTGATTTATTACAAATCGTTTAATTTTCGAGGCCCAGCCCTGCGATTATATTCGTATTCGTGACGACCGAATCATAACGGCAGAAAACATTGTGAACCTGTCTAAAATAATAATGACTCATCGTCATGACGGATGTATGAGTGAACAGACCGACACTGCTCTCCGAAAAAGAATTGAACGACATCCTGTCAGGTACTTTCGATAACATTCAATCATTTATTTACTGTGCGCCATGTCATCCGTAAGGGCAGGGCTACGTCTTCGATTCACATAAAGCATCAGATTTGGCGCAGTGTTCAATAATTCAACGCGACTCCTCCGGACTAACCAGAAACGAACTATAAAAACTTTATGGCCGATAAAAATCCTATCCAGTTAATCTTGATACACCGTCAATATGGAATCACTTGGTTTAGCGTTGTTAGTGGCTGTGTTAGTTTCTTGAAGCCAAGAATCTGCCAGCTTCTCTTGCAGCATTCATAGAGCTACTGAGATGAAGAGAATCCTCTGCACAGGCTCCGTGCTAACCACCACCTGAGTGGTCACAACCATATCGCATGCTCAACGTTATCTACATCCGCATGGGCATCGAGTACTCGCCTGACTACCAGATGCGAATGCAAATGTAGGTAGCTTAATCGTAATTTTATTCAATAAATTACTGCGCTAGATATCGTCATGAACTCAGGACGTCAGTTTTTCGAGAGCGGCCGTATTTCATTGTTAATCATAAGCAATCATTTTCGTCTTTTGCTTTGCAATCCGCGCAATTTTTAAAATGGGTCCTTGCGAGTCTCTTAGAAACAAATTCAAAACAATTGATATACTAACTCTGCCTTCTCTTTATATTTTAGAAAGTATTTTATATATTCGCAAAAACTTAGGACTCTTCAAAATAAGAAGCGATTTCCATAATATAAATACACGTAGTAAAATTGAAATTGTGTTACCTAAATTTAGATTAACTAAAACTAGGAAGTCATTTCTTGTAAACAGCATCCGTTTTTATAACAAGTTGCCAAAGCCGGTTACAAAACTTAGCGATGGAAAGTTCAAAACCCTCATCAAACGTGTCCTTATCAAAAAAGCATATTATAAGATTAAAGATTACGTTGAATACAAGGTAGTCTGGCAATAATTCCTTCTGCACATGTGGCTTCCCTGGCTTCTCATTAACGGCATAACTATGCAAATGTCTATTAACTGCTCTCAAATTACGATGTTTAATTTTTATTTAATTTTTTTTACATACCTTTTGACATAATTTCTTTATTATTTGACATTATATACAGACAATTGAAAATTTTCACCTCTTTATTAGTGGTTTTAATGGGAATCATAACACTTGGTTTTAGTAGGTTTTTATTATTATTTTTCTTTTATTATTACTTATCCTTTTGATAGATTCTTATTTTGTAAATGTGAGGACTTTGTAGGTCTTATAGATTTTAGATCTGTAGAGCATTTTCTATTTTATCAAGTAGTTGGTACTTGTTGACAGGGCTGCGCTGTCCTCTCATACCTACTGTAATCTGGAAACATTGTAAAAGCCAATTATTTTTAAAAAGAGTAACCATGGAGTTTCTTGCCGGTTCTTCTCCATAGGAAACGACCAATTGGAACCGTGCACCTAGCTTCTGACGTTTCATAAGTGCCCATGTAGGTTTATGTGAAATAAAACATTTTGATTTTGATTTTTGATTTTACTAAACAGACATGTTGAACTAGTCCACTTCCTTCTAAGGTGGTTATTGATCAACAGACAATTATATTTTCGAATATATTCTATTAAATATAGGAGATATTCCGGCTGTTCCGTTATTCATAGAGATGTTGTTGTTAGACAAAGCAATATGGCGCTGAACGGCTAATAGCTTCATTCATGAAAGCGCTTCAGTAAATGCCTACAGAATATTTTGTTGAATCGGTTCCAATGAATTCAAATATTTAAAAGCAATTTACTAAATCTACTGGATATTAAAATGTACGTATTACTTGTACTTATTACTTGTACTACACACATCAAAAGTGTCTAGGGATCAAGCATTTTTATGCGGATTTCTTGAGATTGAGATGTGGCTTTGTAATAAATTTATGATTTTATAAATTTATATGGATCCTTTTTGGTGCATTTCATAATTTGAATCAGGAACTGTGAATCAAATTCGAGTAAAAGATGAAAATCAGCTGTCAATATTTTCCCTATAAAAACATACAACGCATTGAAGACATTATTAGTGCTACTGTTTCCCTACTACTGATTAAAACCAACGTTATTATGGAGCGGCGACGTCATTTAAGCAGGGAAGAAATGCTCAGAGCCGTGGGAATGATAGAAGCTGGTTCCCGGCAACGTACTGTGGCTTTAGCTCTGAATACAAGTCAGAGTGTTATCAGTCGACTTTGGACACGTTACCGAAGCACTGGTACCGTGGCTGAGCGCCATGGAGGACGGTATCGCTGCACCACACGGAGAGAAGACCGATACATTCAAATCTTAACTCGAAGAGCTCCAACAATAACCGCCATGATGTTAGCCGTGAGGCTTCATCACTCTTCAGGGAACTTAATTAGCAACCAAACAGTCAGAAACCGCTTGCATGAAGTGAACCTTCATTCCCGAAGACCGCTACGGGTACCACCTATAGCAATGCACAATCGTAGGATTCGATATCAATGGGCTCTTGAACACAGAAATTGGGCAGAAGAACAATGGCGTTTCGTGTGCTTTTCTGATGAGTCTCGTTTTGGTATGAGACCGGATACAAGACGTATACGACACTGGAGAACCCCTGGACGCCAACAGCGATAAAAATCCTGCCAGGAAGTCCATCCTTATAGTGGTGGAACCATCATGGTATGGGCGGGTATTTGGATCGGCGGAAGAACTGAGTTGATTTGGATCAGAGGCAACCTCAACGCTCAAATTTATGCTGAGACGATTGTATCAGACGTCATCGTTCCTCTACAAGTGCAAATCGGTCCCTTATTTCAGTTAATGCATGATAATGCACGACCGCACACCGCAAGAGTTGTAAGACAGACTCTCGCCGCAGCTAACATCAATGTCCTGCCCTGGCCTGCTCAGTCGCCAGACTTGAACCCGATTGAGCATGCATGGGATATGCTACAGAGAAGAGCTCTGCCGAATATGGAGGGTATCCAGTCGCAAGAAGACCTTTTTTTGTTGTTGCAACGTACATGGGCGGCCATTCCACAGCGTGATTTGGATGAACTCATTTTGAGTATGCCAAACCGATGTTCTTGTGTTGTTAGTGTTCGCGGTAGAAACACGGATTATTAATTGTTTAAGTTACCCAATAAAATTTTAAAGAAAACTGTTATTTCAGTCTTTTTTTCGAACTTTTGTGTTAGTGGTTCAAATGTCAAAAATCCCTTTATATGGCAAATTTCTTTATTAATGCAAAGGTGACTTGGTTTATCGTTACTGTGACAAACGAAGACACTTTATTTGATGAATCCTTAAAGAAAATTTTAATTAATATCAATCAGGAGAAAAGTTATTGCAAAAATATATGTTGATCCCTAGACACTTTTGATGTGTGTATTACTTGTACTATTACTTGTTCTATTACTTGTGAGATAGCAGTGGTGGCCCAGTGGAAACAGCTATGACGTAAGTACGAGTTTAAGGTCATAGGTTTGAAACTTCGAATCCAGGCAGGTTCTCAAAACGGTGAAGGAAAACATCGTTTGGACCGAAACTTGGAAGACCAACCCGCACTGGGCCCGTGTGATGGATTCCGGCTCTCTCCCTCACTCAGAGAGGAGGCCTGTCTCATGGGCGTTACACTAATTATGTATATACATAGATATCCCGGCCTGTGGACCGGGATATCTATGGGCCGGGGCGTAAAATCGAATATTATTTCGCCGCCCGGTTGTACCGAATCATGCCAACACGAACTAGAGTGTACCACGCCTCAGCAGTGGAAACATTATAGGCTAATTATGCTTTAACCAACATGAAAGATATGAGTCTAGTTCTCCTGTGCGCAAGCCTCAGAGCGCACGTTGTCTTTACTCCTTACAGACATTACAAGTAGGCATGGTATTTTCTAGTAATTGGTTTGTCGAGATCCGAAGAAAGGATTATTCTTCTAACTGAACAGACAGCTGTGCTGCTGGGAGTTTGTTGCGCCACTTCTTCTTCCCAGCGAAATCACTAGGGAGTGATGAAGTGCCGGGCGTGTCGTGGGACTGTCTGTGTAACTTTGACGTTCAAAAAGCTAATTCTCTGCGTAGTTTGAATAAATGACTTTTGATATGTTTAGATGCTCTCCGTCTTTTTACGAGTACACCCTCAAGATTTCCCATGGCAGGCGTTTTCTGAGTCTAATTTTGTCAAGAAACAGAATATCTCAAAATAATGTGAAAATAATGGTTCACAAAAGTAGTAAAGTAAAATTAAGTTAGAACCGTTAACTAGAATTTAACTGAATAAATTTCTATCGATATCGTCCGAAGCTTCCGCCAAGCGAGCGACCGTCCAATTTTATGTGTTTGTACGTCCGCTGTAATCTCAGGAATAGCGGAAGTTTTCACACCGTACCTGCCCCGATAGGGATAAACAAATAGGGGTGACGTAATCATCCCCATTAGAGCGATAGAGCCCCGGTGCGACTAAGTACCACCCTATTAAGGGCTGGAGCTCTACTGTATAGGATGCTGTCAAATTTGGCTGGTGGAAACAGAAGAGGACTTCATTAAGTACAGGATTAATTAACCAGATGTGAATCCTTTGTCAGCACAATCAACACAAATAAAAGTAATTATAGAACCATCAGCGTGACGTCGCCGTCGGCGCCGGCGTCATTGCGACCTCGTCATAGCAGCGGTGACTGTTTTAATCGTGTTTTAACTCAGTTCAGTGATTGTGGTAACAACGTTTAGTGCATATTATTTTACTGTAATGCCAAGATATTTCAACAAGCTGTGCCCCGGATTCGTACGGACTCTTATTCAGACGACAATCGCACGCTTATAACTTGACACACTGATCAAGTAAACATAATTACTTACCACCTTACTAATAAACGTTGTATATAGCGTCTGTATAGTTACACAACGCTTTGTCTTCTACTTTCGAACGTCAAATTACTGACGACTGAAAGAGAGAAATCGGTGTGTAACTATTCATTTGATATAAGACGTAAGGGAGTTAATCGGTACAGATACTCAAGAGTGCATACTAATCATGACAAGTCAAAAATATTGGTCTAATTAAACGGAACAATTATGGGCTGCAACAAAAATAATGTCAATATTAATATCTGTGTTGTATTTTCACAATCATTGATAGACGTCTTTAGGCGTTAATTTTAACTGACTTCAAAGGAAGAGGTAATGCATTCGACAAGTTTGTTTTATAATGTGGTTGCAACGCAATCTATCTATCTATACTATCTATACTAATAATAAAGCTGACGAGTTTGTTTGTTTGTTTGAACGCACTAATCTCTGGAACTATGGTCACGCGCGAATTATCTGCGTCTAATGTAAAGTTATTTTACTGTCTAATAATAATGGGTACAGTTCACAAACTCATCATCATCATCTTCCTGCCCTTATCCCATGTTACTTGGGGTCGGCGCAACATGTTTTCTTCTTCCATTCTCCCCTGTCAGCCGTCACGCTATCATTCACTCCCTTCTCTTTCATATCATTCCCCACACAATCCATCCATCTTTTCTTCGGCCTTCCTCTCCCTCTCCATCCATCAACATGTGTATTCATAACTCTTTTAGTCACATGCGTTTCATCCCTTCTCATCACATGCCCATACCAAGCCAAACGATTTCCTTTCAACTTTTCTGTCACTGGCGCTACTTTCAAACTTCCTCTTATATACTCATTTCTTACTTTATCCATTCTCGTCACTCCACACATCCATCTCAACATTCTCATCTCCGCTGCATGCAATCTTTTTTCATCCGTCTTCTTCACGGCCCAGCATTCAGACCCATAAAGTACGACAGGCCTTATCACGGACTTATAAATTTTCCCCTTTAACTTGAGGGGCATCCGTGGGTCGCAAGTTGTTCCTGTGACCTGTCGCCATTTCATCCATCCTGAGTTGATCCGGTGCGTTACGTCCCGGTCTACTTCGCCATCTCCTTGGACAAGCGACCCGAGGTACCGGAAGTCGGAGCAGATCGGTAAGGGCGTTCCGGCGAGAGATATGGGCACAGGACTGGAGAGACCGCCGAAATCGCAAAAGAGGTACTCGGTTTTGGTCCGGCTTACTCTCAAGCCAACGGTCTCGAGTCTTTCCCACCATACCTCCAATCTGCTCTGGACCTCTAAGCCGTTCTCGCCAACCAGCACAATGTCATCGGCGAACAGCATACACCAGGGAGCCTCTTCTTGGATATCTGATGTAAGAGCATCCATTATCAGCACGAAGAGGTACGGGCTGAGTGCTGAACCCTGGTGTAAGCCGACAGCCACATCGAAGCTGCCAGTAGTGCCCACTGTAGACCGGACTTGGGTACTGCATCGACTGTACATCGCTCTAATCAACTGCACATACTTCCCTGGCACACACAGTTCACAAACTGCTAATGATAAGAATATGTGAAAAACTGCTAATGATAAGAATATGTGAAAAACTGCTAATGATAAGAATATGTGAAAAACACCCTTTATTCAGTAACTAGCTGCGCCCCGCGGTTACACCCGCATAAGTTTCGATCCCGGGATAAAAAGTATCCTATGTGTTAATCCTGTGGTTATAAAGTATCTGTGGGCTAAATTTCATCCAAATCCATTCAGTAGTTTTTGCGTGAAAGATTGATAAATATCCATCCATTCATTCATCCTCACAAACTTTTGCGTTTATAATATTAGTAGGATAGTAGGATACATAACATAAATTACATTTTTAAATATTTGAATATACAGGGTTATTTCAAAAACACCAAAAACCTCTTAAGAGGTCATTGTACTCATCATTATGAACAACTTTTACTATGGGACCAAACCTGAAATCGCGAAAAAAAATCAGGTGTTCCCTATATTTGTGTTCGTATATAAATCGTCAAAATGTAGGGAACAGCTGGTTTTTTTTTCCCGATTTCAGGTTTGGTCCCATAGTAAAAGTCGTTATAATGATGAGTACATTGACCTCTTAAGAGGTTGTTAATGTTTTACCAATAACCCTGTATAGCCGTGCTAGAGTGCGCAACTCCACGGCAATGCACGTATTTTGCATACGGAAATATTTGAATATAAAAGTAGTAAGTAACTATTAATTCACACACGTTACAACAATAAATTATTCCTAATTAGTTGTTTTCTTACCCCTATTCTGAGTTTTTGAAACTCGTCGTTTCAGCCGATAGACGTCCACTGCTGGAAATAGGCCTCCCTCAATTTTGGGGGGGGTTTGCCATAATCGCCACGCTTGGCAGGCGGGTTGGCGATCGCAGTATGGTATGATGGTGGAATAAAGAGAGAACGCTGCTGCCCATTCTCCGGTAAGACCCTTAGTCGCCTTTTACGACTCCCACGGGAAGTAAGGGGTGGTGCAATTCTTTAAGTCCGGCACCACAGTTCACCACACAGACAAACTATTATTATATATTATATTTTTTTATTATATTTACATATTATTATATTTTTTTTATTTATATATTATATTTTTTTGAAACTATTCTAAGTAATCTCTACAGTAATGAAGGCTTGCTACAAGGTACACTTCAGTATCGTAAGTAAGTGCATGAGGTGGAGCTGGGGAGATATGAGGTGTTAAGTAAATACCATCTGTAGTGTTCTAAAAAACAGCTTTTTATAACTATATTTGACCAAAGTCCTCGTGTTTCAAATGCCTTAAACATTTATTGGTCACAAGTTCGAGTCTCGGCGAGTTATCGGCGACTATCCTACTGTAATAGAGCATAAATCTCGGATTTACCGACCTATGCGCTAGGTTCTGGAAATATACCACGTAGTATGTTCAGATAAGTATATTATTACCTACGTAGATTTTTGGGTAAAGCCTCAAGGCACTTGAAAACTTACCTAATCGGCCGCTATGTATTTATACTAATAATTTTGTATGTTTGTTTGAACACGCTAACCTCTGGTGCACACCTCTGGTAACCTCTGGTGGCCAGTCTGATTAAAAAAAAAAATTTTGCTTTGGATAGCCCAATTCTTGAGAAAGGCTTGACTGTTCAGCATCACGCTAGGACCCTAAGGCTCTTTGTACACGGCACGGTTTCTTTACGGTTCGGCGTATAAACCGTGCCGTAGAAAAAACGTGTCCGTCAACAACCTTCCTTAGGGTCAGATCACACCTCGACGCGACGCGGCGCGCACTGTTCAAGATAGCAATACAATTATAGACTTTATCGACTACACAAAAAGGTACACAATTAAGTGGGGTTGGCCGCGCGGCGTAGGTCGACGTAGTAGACACTGAATTGTGTACCTTTTCGTGTAGTAGATAAGATCTATAATTGTATTTCTATTATGAAAACTGCGCGCCGCGTCGCGACGTGGTGTGAACTGACCCTTAGTGATCCTTACAACACTGGAACCGTCCTTACACATGTCGAATAAACTGTAGTTTTTCACGGCAAGAAAAACTTGTGTGTACAAAGGGGCTTAGGATCCGAGCAAAAAAAAACAATGGCACTCAGGGAGCGCCGTCAGAAGTGAAAACAAAACACAAACAGAATACTTTGCCATTACTCACTGACGATATGTCAGTGAGTGATGGGATTTACCAACCAAATAGTAATGTTTTGACAAGTGAAATATATAAAATGATCAATGGAATTAGCTTAAAAATATTATTAAAATCTCAATTAGGATTGTACATTTATGCTTGGAATTGCTTGCTTGGTTGCTTGGTCTTATCTTATCTTTTCTTGTCAATCCCAGTATCAGGTGGAATGACACTGACAGCTCACTCCACGCTCACTTCACCTAAGTTTTCACGGGGAAGTGGTTACAGAATCGCACTGCAGTTATATAGTTTTTTTTTTTTAAACTAACTTCAATAAAAAGAGGTTCTGTATTCGACCCGTAATGTATGTATATTTGTATGTTCGCGATTTTCTAAAAAACAACCTATTTGATTGGGGTTTCGTTACAAAAATGCATATTTTTCAGATGAAATTTTAGTATATTAGAATCTGATGATCTTCAGATATAGACAAAACTAAATAATTGGGGCAGACTTCAACAAAAAAAAAATAGGTTTTATTTGGGTTTTGTAATTGGATCTTAAATTATTATTTTAAAATGAATACAAGTTGTTACATAGTGCTGCTAGCATCGCTACCATGAAACGTAAAGCTAAAGGGAAGCCAGCAAAACATAACTCATACCCAAAAGATATAAAGGAGAAAATACAGAAGCGGCGCAATCTTCAAATTCTCAGATGAACTGATAAACCATATAATCAATTACGAAAATGACAACATGCAAAACATGCTCTCAAATCTTGATCCAACGATTGATACAAACTACTCACTGTGGAAAGTCACCAAAAACTTAAAGCGTCCCAAAACACACGTACCATCGATCAATAGCATTAAGGGAGGATGGGCTAGGTCTGACCTCGAGAAGGCAACAACTTTTGCAGAACTGTTTTTCAACCGCTGCCCGAGAGTTGTAACGAACATAGCAAAGAAACCAGAGTACCTTAAACCAGCAAATCAAATGTGTTTGCCCCTAAAAAGTACAAGTCCTAGAGAAGTCCACCGTGAAATAAAAGACTTACAGAAAGGGAAAACACCCGGCTGTGACCTCATTGATGCAACACTTCTAAAAGAACTTCCACACAAAGGAATAATGAAACTAGTGCACATGTTTAATGCCTGGAACATTTTCCTGGTCAATGGAAGATCGCGCAGGTAATAATGATAGCAAAACCAGGCAAACCCGGACAAGAGACAACCTCTTATAGACCCATCAGCTTGCTGGCAGTTGTCGGAAAACTCTTCGAACGGATCCTCCTTAATCGAATGAAGGAACATCTGGGCACAGTTTTACCTGAACACCAATTCGGGTTCCGTGAAAGACATGGAACGATTGAACAAGTCCACTGTATAGTCGACATTATCAATAGAAGCTTAGAAAACAAACTATATTGCTCAGCGGTCTTTCTTGACATCAGCCAGGCTTTCGATAGGATGGCTCGATGGACTAATTCATAAAGTAAAAAAGATGCTGCCACACTGTTTTCTTCATATACTCAAATCGTACCTGGATAATAGGAGTTATCAGGTGAAGTACAATGAGGAATGCTCCGATCTCCACGAAATCAAATCTAGTGTTCCACAGGGTAGCATACTGGGCCTAATCTTGTACCTCGTCATTACAGCAGATATACCCACAAACGAACACACATCAACTGCGAGATATGCTGATGATACGGCCATACTGTCCACTCACACTAGCCCAGAAACTGCTTCACTACTGTTGCAAAATCACTCACACGAATTAGAATTGTGGCTAAAAAGGTGGCGAATAAAGGCAAATGAAACCCTCAAAAGAGAAACTCAGAAGAGAAACTTGTCCTCCCGTTAAATTAAACGACGAAACAATACCTCAAGAAGATAACGCAAAGTACTTGAGAATACACTTAGACAGAAGATTAACATGGCAAAAACATATCTGGACTAAAAGAAAGCAGCTAGACGGAAAACTCCGAAACTTCAGATGGATAATTGGTCGCCAATCACAACTAAATGACAACAGCAAACTGCAGATATACAAATCGATACTTAAACTTATCTGGTCTTACGGCATAGAGCTGTGGGGAACCGCTAGTAACAGCAACATCGATATCCCAGAAAGATTCCAAAGCAAAACACTAAGAACAATGTTCGGTATCTCCCAGTGCATCAGCAACAAATATATAGACCTCAGCATAAAAACTGTCCGGCAAGAAATAGCCAAAAGCAGCCTGAAATACCAGGAGAAGCTAACGACCCACGTTAACAAACTTGCCCAGACACTGAGCGGAACAGGAAGACTCCAATATACGCGACAAAAGAGACATAACATCCCTAATCTAAAATTCCCACAATGAGACATAGAGAGAGTATGTTGGAAAGAAAATTTTGAAAACTTTATGACTCTCGGCGATAACATTCTAACAGATCTTTATCGGCCAGAAAATTGGCTTATTGTTCCTGGAACAGATTAACATGTAGACGATGAATAAAAAAAAATACAAGTTGTTGTGTAAAGTGAAGCGAATTAAATATTATTTTTCACTTTTACACTATGTGCTAGCGACGGTTTCCGAGGGCCCATTATTGAGTGTGCAAGTCACCCCCTGCCATTTTTACCCGACTGCGGCGAAGCCCAAAAGGAGGGTTATGTGTTTGACCTGTATGTATGTATGTCCGTTTCTTTGTTCCCTCGTAACTTCTAAACGAATGAACGGATTTTCATAAATTATACGTCTTTAGATTTGTCTTGGTAGAGCGAGTGTCACTGGGTATATCAAAATTGAAAAAATATAAAATAGCCGATTTTTGGCGCAATATTATGCCTTCAAAAAAAATTATTTTGCTTGAAACCTATCGACTGGGGTATCAAAATAAAGGGTTTTTAAAGGTGATTACAAAAATGGTTATGGTTAAAAGTAATTCGAAGTGACAAATCGTAAAAAACAAGTACCAAGAGCTAAATCGTCTGCGAAATCTTTCAAATTTGAAAACTAAAAAGCTGGAAATAAAAAACAAGTAATTAAAAAACTAACAAGGCCATTTTAAATTAAATAAAAGTTGGAAGCAGGCGGGACCCATTTGAGTTTGAAAATATAATAAATAAAAAATGGTATGGGTCCCGCCTGCTTCCAACTTTTATTTAATTTAAAATGGCCTTGTTTTTAGCTTTTCAGTTTTTTTTACCGCAGTCGGGTTTTTTATTTTTTTTAATTACTTGTTTTTTATTTCCAGCTTTTTAGTTTACAAATTTGAAAGATTTCGCAGACGATTTAGCTCTTGGTACGTGTTTTTTACGATTTGTCACTTCGTATTACTTTTAACCATATAAGTTGTATATATTTTTGTAATCACCTTTAAAAACCCTTTATTTTGATACCCCACTCGATAGGTTTCGAGAAAAAAATTTTTTTTTGAAGACAGTATTGCGCCAAAAATCGGCCATTTTATATTTTTTCAATTTTGATATACCCAGTGACACTCGCGCTACTAAGACAAATCTAAAGACGTATAATTTATCAAAATCCGTTCATTCGTTTAGAAGTTACGAGGGAACAAAGAAACGGACATACATACATACATACATACATACATACATACATACAGGTCAAACACATAACCCTCCTTTTGGGCTTCGCCGCAGTCGGGTAAAAAACCCCACTGCAGTAAAAAAATTAAGTTAAAAAATAAATAAATAAAAGTTGGAAGCAGGCGGGACCCATACCATTTTTGTATTACATTTTCAAACTCAAATGGGTCCCGCCTGCTTCCAATTTTTATTTAATTTAAAATGGCCTTGTTTTTAGATTTTCAGTTTTTTTTAACTTAATTTTTTTACTGCAGTTGGGTTTTTTTAGTTTTTTAATTATTTGTTTTTTATTTATGTGTATTTTTTATAAAACATTGGTCAGGCAGGGGCCATAGTCTTTCAATAGTCCCTGAGATCCCACTTATCCAGGATACACTGTAGTATTTATTCACGTGGTGTTCAATTCACCGGGATTGCGATCTTTACGTGCCTTCGAGACATGATTCGAGGGCCAGTTCGTCAGTCAGTCAGTCTTCGGCTCTTCCCTCAAAAGATAATTCCAGACATTCCCTACAGATGCCTTACACATCGTTGACTCGTGAAGCTCTTGTAAAATCTCTCTTTAGGCTGCTCAACATGCGCCAAGCCTTAATGGATGGCTTGGCGCATGTTGAGCAGCCTAAAGAGAGATTCACGAGCTCACGTGAATGTATTCTATTGAATACATTCTATTAAACAAGAATGAATAGAAAATTAAGGTAAATTTTATTTAAAATTTACAGTCTAAGCCACCACGTTCCGCTTCTTATTCTGACGTAGTCGGGCATCGTCTCCGAAGGCCCCACCACGGCCACCGCCGGGCACCGATCGTACAGGTGCCTGTCCGCCAGCGCCCGCAGCTCAACCGCCTTCAACTCCTTCAGATCCTTGATCACCATCTCCAGAGACTTTCTCCCGCAAGTGTACAGCACCTGCTTCCCCAAGTCGTGCGCAGACCACTCCACGTTGCTGTAGCGCCGCGCCATGTTTAGCAGAGCGAGGTTACTCCCCCTCTCAATATCCTCAGGTGACAACAAAGTACACAATTTCATCCATTGATCCTGAAGCCTGGTCACTATTTCGTCTAGCTTCCACTTGTTCGCGATGAAGTACACGCCCCACAGCCCAACGTCGCGATACACAATGTAGAAAGGCTCGTACCGCTCGCACAGCTTGCCGATGGCCACCCAGCGAGCCACCAATGGCGCTTGTGACAAAGCGCGCCCCTGGCTGCGGTCCCACGAGCCTACGATGTAGTTCAACACCAGCATCTTGTAGTAGTCAGGACTGGTGTACCCCGGAGCTTCGAAAGCGATCGCTACGTGACAGAAAGGCATAGAATCGTCGCGGTACAACACTTGGGAGCCGGTGAACCGGTTGGGCCCCTGCTCCGGCTCACCGATCGGCACCGGTGCTATACACCCAAAAGTCGGTAGAGCAGCGCAAAGCAATTGCTCGTGTTCTACATTCCCTGCAGATGCCAAGCACAATCTATAAGGCACGTAGTTCTCGCACATGAAGGTTGATGCGATATCAGCATCAAATCGTTGTAAATTTTCGGATGTACCAATAACGCGCTGGGCAAGCGGTGTACCCTGGAAAGCAGTTGCGTTAAGGTAATCGAAAAGCACTAGTTTTGGATCGGCATCAGTATCGGTGAGCTCCCGACAGATGTTGTCCCGCTCCAGGTCGATCTGGCTGTCGTTGATGTCTAGTTCAGTGACAATCTTGCACAACAGGTCCACCGCGAAGAGCGCGTTCGCTGAGGGCAGCAACACGGAGAACAATTGCTCCTCTTTCGAAGTGTGCACTGTCATCTTACCACCTATGTCGATCAAAATGTTTTCCATTTGCTCCGTCTTGATCGTTCTGCACCCTCTGAAAGCCATATGCTCTATGAAGTGCGTCAGCCCGTTAGTCCAGCACGTCTCGTAGCGTGGGCCCGCGGCTACCGCCAGCGTCACGCAGGTGAGGGGCGTGTTCATCACTTGCGTGGCGATCTTCACTTCGTTAGGCAGTGTCGACACCTGCAAACTACTGCTACTTTCATGCCTGACACAAATCCTGGTGAGTCTTATGGAAATAGATTTAAGTACAGTTTTAAACATTTTTGTAAAATATAATTAGGTATTGTAAAACGTCATATCTGCTTATTTTCTTTTTTTCGAGAAGGACTCAAGAAGGACTAATGTAATATAGCTGCACAATGATCTTTTTGGCGCGTGGCCAAAATCAGAACTAACAAGATGGTGATCTTGTATTTAAACAACAATTGAACAAATGACGACAAGTGAATACCAACAGCGCCCCCTTGTCAACGTCATTCGAGCGCCAGAAGAACCTTGTAGCAGTGTGAAGCGAAAAAATGTATGATCCATCCCAGCCGTACGTCGGATCAAGGCCGCCGTGTTGGACGTAGCATACACACATTGAACGTATTAAATAAGCGTAGGTTTTCTATATATTTTAAATCAAAATGCCACCATTTATATCAAAATGCCAAAAAATGGGAGTTCTTCTAAAGTTGTCAGCAACTGCAGAAGAGGGGCCGTTCAAGTATTACGTAAGCAGATTTTTTGCAATTATTAACCCCCCGTCCCCCTCGTCAGCAAAAGCAAGCATAGCTCTTACCCCGCCCTCCCATGCTTACGTAAACATTGGTACGTGCATTTTATTTATTTTACTCGGTTCTAAGCGAGTTATCTTATCCATTATTTTTATATTCGGGAACCCCTGAAAATGCTTTTCTTTTTCAAGCATAGGACCAGTAGGGTTGCCATATGCGTTCAAACCAAAATCGACAAAATTTTGTAGAAAATTAGAAAAAGTAAAAAAATAAATACTGCTGACGTAATCACCATCCATCCCCATCCCCATGTCATAAAAAATAAGCAAAGCAAAGACCCCCCACCCCCCTGTAGTGCTTACGTAATACTTGAATGGCCCCAGAGAAGAAATAAATAGTAAGTGGTTTTTGATGAATTTATTTTATCATAAAAGTGCAAAGTATCCTCAATAGAAAAATATCATGAAAGATTTGAATATGAAAGATTTAGACATATCTTTCAATAAATCGTGAAATTGTTTCACGATCCATTTTGGCGTCCATTGCGCTCTAAATGGTGAATCTGTTGTGCAGCAAGTATAAACACGATCAAGCACGCACGACGCACGACTCACGATCGTTCGGACGTACGTCCGCGTCATTAACTGTCTATCTGCACGACGCGACGTTCGCGGTGGTAGGCGCTCTCGCGCTCGCTTGATGCAAATTTGGTCGTGTAAATCCAACAATTAATAAATAATAATTATCGCCGTACGTCGAAACTATTCACGTCGTTTTTCGTTGTACAGCCAGATGGACTGGATAAGAGGCTTAAGTTGTGATTAAATACATCGTACATGGAATTAATTAGCACTAAAGTATACTATATATGTATTCTATCGTAGTACTACAGAGGCATGGGGAACAGGGTGTAAAGTTCACTCATTCTCTATAGAAAAGGGAGGACCCTTCGACCAGACGGGTGTCGTATCTGGTGGGCAACCGCCCGATGATTCATGTCGGACTGTTGTATAAATGCTAAATTGGCGTATCTAGTAGGCTTTTTTCCAGGGGGGTCTGGCCACTAAACTTTTTCTTTTTTTTTCGTTTGGTAACCATCCGTCTGGGATGAAAGGAGGGTTATGTCGGACTCCTACTGACTAAAACCCCACTGTTACTTCTATTACCATAAGGCAGGGGCCCGGGAGCCCCGAGAGATACTTGTATGTACATTCGCCGCAACCTCGACTGATATCGATGACCGACTGATGCCTAGCGGGCCCCATCCCCGGCGTGGTTTGATAATCATAAAAACAAAAAATAAATATGTAGTTTCTTGGTTACTTACCGATGGTAGGTGATGTGTTTGGTATTTTTTATCCTTCCTTTATAATTCCGGCACAATTTAATAGCACATACCGTCATTTTGTCGCTGATATTTGTTTTTTACTTGGCGCGCGTAATCGTATTGACAGTAAAGCGACACGATCTGCACTAATCGGTGGGTAAGCACGTGTGAGCCAACAGTTGGCAGACACTTTTTGACACGTTTGCGCGCACTTGACGCTCCATCTAGACATTTATATAATCAAAGTTCCGTGTCATGTTCCCTTTGTTCACATAGTTCGTAAAACTTTATGAGTATACCCACAGAAATCTAAATAAATAAATTATAAGGTAGAAAGATGCAGGTAGTCTAAATAGAAGAAAAAAAAAATCCAAAAGTTGATTTATTTACTTTTGGAATGATGAAACATTAAGTATAATTATTATAATATAATCATTTTGTAACATTTCTATTTTCAAAATAATTTGTTTCAAAATAGTAATATTATTTTATAATTTTGCTAGTAGCCTAACTTAAGTATTCCTTCTTGTTTTAGAGAAATTACCTATTGTGAGTAGGAGGGTCAAAGGAAGAGGGAAGAGGGTAGCCTTCACTTACCAGTCGAAAGTGAAGTGGAAGGGCCCAGCTGGTCAGTGAATATGAAACAAGTGGTTTCATACCAACGAGATATTTTGCCAAATTATTCAACACGTCTTCACGAAGCGTTCGCCGTGCAAACGAAAACCAGCTCAAAAACCATATTGATTGGAAATCATAAACAAGAACGTTTACATTTTCGATAAGATACTGCGATGATAGATACAGTTGGATACAGTAATGGGAAGCACGGAATGAGAGATCTAATGAACAGTTGAAGTTGCATTCATGGAAATATGCAGATATATTATTATGTTTAAATATTATGGGATCCACGCCCCAGCGTTTACTTGATAGCATTGATAATAATTGGAGCTATACAAAGTATTAAGTTGTAAATTACAAATTAATTTTAGTAATATTAATATAATATTGTATCATATCCGTAATAAGGATTATTTTGAGGTTTCCAATCTTCTTTTCATAATGAAAATGAATACTTAAGCTATAGCCGCAATAAGTCCTAATAAATACGATTTGTTATATTTGAGATAGTGCACTGGCAGTATACAAAAAGTAGGAGGGCACGGCCACTGACCTCTATAATACAGTACTTGTATTATAGAGGTCAGTGGGCACGGCCCACCCACCCCCTATATTATACGCCTATGCTGAGGTAAACTCTGCTTGCGCGATGCAGGATTTTGCGTGACATTAGAAAAAAGAGTAGTTCGCATGTGACGGTGTAGATGCCGCTACAGTACTAAGAAGGCCACACTAAGGCTTCCTGTACATGACGCCGAAGCCGCACCGGCGCTGGATCGCAAGTTTGTGTATACCTGTATTATACAAGAGGTCAGTGATACCAATGAATATCGCCTCTATGCGGTGCTTACGCGGTGCGGCTCCGTCGTCATGTACAGGAAGCCTTAAGCTTTGAAAAGGTCCTTTACCTGAAGCCATCTACTGAACTGCCGACACTTCATGAAAGTATTTACTTATTAAAAGATCAAACTTTCACGGGCGAAACTAGTGTGCCGCTCATCTAAAGTGACCGGGATCACACACTTCGACGGTGTAGTGTAGCTCACACTGCACTACGGTCGCCTGGCCCTGAGAACTTCTAATGTGAGGTACCTCTTTGTCTTCTGTTCATAGTAATAAACAAAGTCACTTGTGTTGCATGTCTGTATGACCGCGTTGTTCTTCTAAACTACGTGTCGGATTATGATGCGTTTGCCACAATCATTTAAAGAATTTATTCCGGAAGGTTTATAATATTAAATCTATACTTAATATTATAAAGCTGAAGAGCTTTATTATTTGTTTGGTTGAACGCGCTAATCTCAAGAACTACTGATACGAATTGAAAAATTATGTTTGTGTTCGGATAGTCCATTTATCGAGGAAGGCTATATATATAGCCTTCCTCGATAAATGGACTACTCAACACAAACATAATTCCGGAATAAAGCTATATAGGCTTTATAACATTACGCTACTACCAATAGGATCGGAGCATCAATGAAACATGTTGCAAAAACGGGAAAAAACATTTTGAAAGCTTCTATTGAGTACGCTGCGTAAACGGTTAGAGTTACACCGCATTATATTGTAGTCTTTGGGTTAGAGTTATGCAAAAATCATATATGAGTTTTATGACGGAATTGTTGTCACCTTCCTTATAAGCTTCCACTACGACTATGGTCATAAATGAGTAATGACCACAGAGTACTTTTTAATATAATGACCTGGCATGACATTATGACACGTCAGCTTGAAATACACCACCCATCTTATTGACATTGTACGTTTTTGCATTAAAATAATATTGTTCACTTTCATTGTTCAAGGATGCTCAGAACAACTAGCCTTCTGAAAAGACAATTTAAACCATTAAAATGTTTTATCAGACACATCTGTTACCCACAAAATTTTACTCACTACCTCCAAAATCTGCCGGTCGCTCGATACTCCAAGATGTTAAACGGCTTAACAATCGCCACGGAGGCGAGAGAGGGCTGCACCGCGTGCATCGGACTCTTCATCGACGCCGGCTCTCGGTACGAGGCCAGCTTGGAGAATGGAATGGCTCATTTCTTCGAGCATATAGCTTTCAAAAAAACCAACGCTCGAGACAAAAACCATCTTGAAACACAGATGGCGTACCTCGGTGCCAAGTTCAAGTGCTGCGTAACTCGCGAGCTAGTGGTCTACTACGTGGAGTGCCTGAGCCCGGACGTCCCGCTCGCCACCGATATACTCATCGACTGCGTGTTCAACAACGCCTTAGACAAGAACGATATCGAGTATCAAAAACGTGTCATCTATGCGGAAATGCTAGAACACGACAATGATCCCGGTGCAGTGGTGGTGGACTACTTGCATGCCAGTGCGTTTCAGGGCACTCCCCTCGCGCAGACCGTGATGGGCCCCTCTGCCAACCTGTACAACTTCACAGACACCACCATCTGCAGGTACCTGTCCAAGTGCTTCGACCCGTGCCGCACAGTGTTGGCGGCGACCGGCGCCATCACACACGAGCAGATGTCGTCGCTCGCCGTCAGCTACCTGAGCAAGCTGGAGCCGCTAAAGTGCTTGGACATGGAAGCCTATAGGTACACGGGCTCCGAAGTGAAATATCGTGACGACTCCATGCCCACCGCGCACGTCATGGTTGCTGTGGAAGGGCCGTGCTTCACTGACGACGACAGGATCGTGATGGAGGTGGCGAGGTTCGTACTCGGCGGCTGGGACCGCTCGCAGCCCGGCGGGGTGTCGCACCCCGTGCGGATAGCCCGCGAAGCCTCTTGCTGTGGCTTGTGCGACTCTTACGAAGCATTCAATATTACCTACAAAGACTGCGGACTCTTTGGAGTGCATTTTGTGAGCGGTGTAATGAACCTAGACGATATGATGATGTTGATTCAAGACGAGTTTATGTACTTGAGCCTTTGCGTTACGGACCCGGAGGTCGAGAGGGCCAAGAATTTTCTGAAGACGAAGATATTGTCAGAAATGGACACTCTGTTGGGCACATGCATGGACATGGGGCGGTGGACGCTGTACCACGGCTGCCGCCCCACGCTGCTAAGCCAGCTGCGCGCCGTTGACCGCATCAAGGCTGCGCACGTGCGTGCCACTTGCTACCGCTACCTGTACAACAAGTGTCCCGTGGTCTCCGCCGTCGGGCCCACCGAGGGGCTGATGGAATATCCCAGGACCAGGGCATCCATGTGGTGGCTAAGAACTTGAGTTTTAATTTTAAATATTGTATAACGGTAACATTATTTTATTTTGAAAAATGAACTTGACACAGTTATGGGAAAAACTACAAATGCCCCAGTAGGAGCGATTTTTTTAATTATTATACAGATATTATTTTATCTCTTCGGCATATTTCTTACTAGCTGTTGCCCAGTGCATCACTTATATCGTTGAGAAACTACCTCGAGAGCAATGATACATAGGTACCTGAAAGTATCGGAAACTAAGAATGCTAGCTTAATTAAATAAATTGTGTTTAATAGACAATTAAATGTTCTTTAAATGAAAGTAATAAAACCTCCTGTAGTTACTGTAAAGTTATGGCATAGCCGTGAGACGCCCTGTATAGTGCATGTAAACTGTAAGTATATTTGTAAAAACGTACGTATAGAAACAGTGGGACATTTAACTTTGTAACATAATTAACTGTAGGACGGAATGGACGGCTCGCGAGGCGCACGAGTCTGTTAACGCCGAGCGCGTGCGCAGTTACCGGGCGCTTGTGACTCACTGGCGGTGGTGCGGGGCGACATTGCTAGGTTGTGCCGAACCGTAACTAGTTACGTAACCTGGTCGGCTCACGACGAACCCTAGAAGTGCGGGGAGTTGATAGGGGTCGCACTATATCGTGCCACTCCAAGTCAGCTGAAGGCTCTGGAGCTGGCTTGGCAACAGATAGCTTACAGGGTCTGCTCTTCTTTCTACCATGGACGACAACGTCTGAATCGCCTACATACGGTGTTAAGAGACTGGCATGATACTTCCCTCGAGGTTCGCTCTCTTTATCTTTAACCTCATAAGTGGTTACGGAAACAACTTTACTAATGCGATATGGGCCCTCTCGTCTCGGGGCAAACTTACTGGTAAAGCCTTTCGCGGCTTGACTAAGTCGATGGCTATCCACGAGTACGAGGTCACCCTCCTGAAACTTAGTTCCAGGACGGCGGTTTTTGTCCGCTGCATCCTTGCGAATGTCCTACTGGCGCTCGACTCGCCACTTCACCTGTTGCAGGCGGTGTACAAAGTCCCGTAAACACGGCGTAATTTGGGGTACGTAGTATTCTTAGTCTACGACCGCTCCCAAGTCGTGGGCTACGTCCACCGAGGACCGGAACTCGCGCGCAACGTTAAAAAGGAGTGTCCCGGGCCTTGTTGGGAGCCGTATTCAAAGCGAATCGCACAGCAGGCAACACTTCCGGCCAACGACGATGCTCTGGATCTATCAGGATCGCCAACATCTGCTTCATTTCGCGATTTTTCCGTTCAGTGGCGTTGGCCTCGGGGTGATAGACTGCAGTTAAATTTTGATGAACGCCGAGAACGTGCATTGCTTTTTGCATCACCGCTGAGACAAATTGTGTTTCATTATCCGAGATAACTCTACAGGGAAATCCATACCACATAAAAACTTCTTATATCAATACTCTAGCGCAACTATCTGCGTTGGCTTCGGTCAAAGGGAACAACTCTACCCATCTGCTCGCCGTATCTTCAACTAGGAAGATCCACTTCTCACCCTTACTAACTTCAGGCAGAGGACCAAACAAGTCCATGGCGAGGACTTCAAATCTGCTTCAAATTGCTGGGCGACAGGGGTTTGCAGCACCCCAGCAGGCTTAAGATTAGTAGGCTTAAACTTCTGGCAAAGATCGCAAGCCTTGAGATACTTTGCCACGTATTGACGCAGGGAACACCCAAATATTCCGAAATATTTTATTCCGAATTTCGATGTTCCGATTTTCAAAAGTCTGAATTTCATAATACCTAAGAATTATAATGTCTATTATTAAAAATCACGAAATTTATGTTACCGAAAGTCATAAATGCGATTTGTTTGTTTTTCGATTTTCGTATGTTCGAAGAATCAAATGCTCGATGGGTTGTCGGTCCGAAAATCGTCATTCCGATTTTCAATTTTCCGAATAACCTGTTAAAATTGGTACCCCCTTTCTTCTCCTAAAATTGTTTGTCCGAAAGTCATTATCCATAACACGTTTGCTATAAACTTCAGTAACCATAATGTTCAAAAATTTTATTTTACATAATTATCTTTACTTCTAAATCTATTCTGTCATAATATCGAGTACTATAATAATTAAATCTCCTAATTTTGCATGAATTATAGTCATATGTCCTAAGTATTGTATTATATAATGTGTATTATTCCGAATGTTCATTTATAATAAAATTGTTAGCTCTAAAACATTTGCTAAAAATTATGTTTTAATGACAGAAACGAATCGCTGTAAATCCGACTCCACGCAGTCTTGTTTGCCCTACCCCTAGAGTGTAATTTAAAATCGCGTAGGCGCGTAGGGGCGAGGCGGCCCGCGGGCTGAGGAGCAGGAGGCTGTGAGCGAGCCGCGGTGGTGAGCGAAAGCCGCATCCGCATCCGACGGGTTGCTGTAGCCTTCAAAAGCTCGTCGGGCCACCTTGTGGGAGGCCTTCCAACGCTACGCTAGTCAAGTAGTGTCGAGAATCGAACTTCGACACCTTCGCGTGCTGCAGGCAGCGCCTCCGAGGCGGAGCGGAGTGCGGCACGGGGGACGCGGGCACCGGACTGCGCGAGCGACGGGCGGCGAGGGACGGCCGGCGTCGCGCACTCGCGCTCTCAGAACACTTCTCCACGGGCCACCGCGTGGTATATATGTCGATTTTATAAATATATTCAGTTTGTCCAACAAATCATACAGTCCACTTATTTTCTCATCAGCATCTTCGAGACCTCCACACTGTTCTCAACAAGTAGTATCGCAGTAAAAATCTTTCGCGGTTACGTGCATCGAAGTCAAGTATTATCGCAGTGAAGCTCTATCGCGGTAAAGTGCATCGAAGTGTAGTGGCTTCGCAGAGGTCTTTCGCAGTAACGTGCAACGCAATTTTGTAGCATCGTATTAGCATTTAGGGGCCGTTCAAGTATTACGTAAGCAGATTTTTTGCAATTATTAACCCCCTCGTCAGCAAAAGTAAGCATAGTGTGCAGTAACTGCAAATCCTCGGCAGCATCCAGCCCTCGCCCCACAACTGCAGCTACAGCTGGCCCTGAAACAGCTGACATGGAGTCTATTATGTCAGAACTGAAGGCCCTCTCAGCGCAGATGGACAACTTGCCTGCTTTAATGGAAAACGTGAAAGCTATCCAATCGGAACTGGCGGAGCTTAAGTCGATCAGATCGGAGTATTCCAGTCTTAAAACAGATGTCGAGTTTCTGGACCATTCGGTGGAGACATTGGCCAACAAGGTGTCGGGGTTGGAGAGTACGGTGGACTGCCTTAAGAAAACTAAGGAGGAGATGGCGGCGTTACATGATCGATGCTCCAAAATTGAAGATCTACATCGCGAAACTGAGCAAAGGTCAAGAATGAACAACTTAGAAATTAAGGGTGTTCCATCAACCAACTCAGAAAATCTGTTCGCAATCATTGGCAAGATAGGAGATATCATTGGATGCAGTATCCCTAAAGAACAGATAAACTTCATTGCGAGAGTACCGATGCGAAACAACGAACAGAATAAAAATATAATTGCTCAGTTCATAATAGATACCTCAAAAATGATTTCGTGGCCGCTGCTAAAAAACTAAAAGGATCTATAACTGCAAGCAAGTTGGGTCTGCAGTCCGACAGTGTCATCTACGTCAATGATCATCTAACTTTTGAGAACAAAATGCTGTTGAACAAAACGAAAAAGCTTGCTAAAGAACAAGGTTTTTTATACACTTGGGTAGTTGGTTGCAAAATCCTTTTTAAGAAAAATACCACTTCTCCAACCCATCATATAAAAACGGAACGGGACTTAAAAAAGTTTCTCATTTAAAAATGTTGTGTCAATTTTATAATTTGTCGTACTTGTATACTCGCACGCATTGCGCTAATAGTTTGAGAAATACTGGTGCCATTTTTTTGTGCGCATTCCTTTACCGCTGCCCTTTTGTTCTCTTATCGCTCGGTGTTGACCATAGCTATTTCTCTATTGAATCCTATTTGCATGAATTTAAGGTTGTAATCAGCTTGATCTCGCTCATTTTCTTAATGTATCATAATTTATTTTTTTGCTTTAAACTGAATGTACCTCACATTACAATTTCTATTGAATCACTATTCATTATTAATCTTTCTGTTTGCGATGTCACCTATTAGTGTATTTTACCAAAATGTTCGGGGATTGCGTACAAAAACGTTAATGTTCTATCGTAATGTGTGTGTTAATTTCTACGACATCATTTGCTTAACTGAGACATGGCTTATTGAGGGTATTAAAGAGAGTGAATTGTTTGACGACCGTTATACAGTATGGAGGCGTGATAGAAATTATTCTAGCACGAAACAAACTTTGGGGGGTGGTGTACTTATTGCAGTGCGACGTGAACTGATCAGTGATGTCCGTAGTGAATGGTTCTCCTCTGCCGAAGACTTGTGGGTTACTCTCACCCTACACAAGAAAAGACCGCGAGTGTCGTATAAAATGCATATTTGTGTAGTGTATATCTGCAACCAAAATCTTGGCCACTCCCAAGCAGGTCAGTTAACTAATTTTTCTAATAGCCTAACAGATATTGTTCAGAAGCATCCAGCTGATAAATTTTTAATTCTTGGCGATTTTAACCTTCCAAATATAAACTGGGAACCAGATGCTGATGGTCAGTCTGTTTGCCCTAGTAATATCCAAGGTCATGTTCAGGTCAATTTGTTTGATGGCTTTACAGTCTGCAATATCTCGCAATATAATTCGCACGTAAATGTAAACAATAAAATACTAGATCTAGTTTTATCTAATAGCGAGGTTTCAGTAGCAAGTTGTGCCGATCCTCTGGTGCCGGAAGATCCACACCATAGGGCTCTCTGTGTGTCTGCTGATTTCGTGGAACTTCATATTCTTCCTGCGCGTCCTCGTATAAAATTTTTATATCGATCGGCCGACTATAAGGCCATTAATCACGGGCTAAGCCAGATCGACTGGCTCAACGAAGTGAGCACTAGGACACTCGAAGATGCCGTATCATTTTTCTATGACACAGTCAATGACCTACGTGATTCTTTTGTACCAATTAAGACGGTAGTTCCAAGCAGCAAATACCCTCTCTGGTTCAAACAGCCTCTTATAAAAATTCTAAAAGAAAAAGCGAAGTACCACGCAAAATTTAAGAAATACGGAAACCCATCTGATCATGAGTCTTTTGTTTTGCTCCGACAGCGTGCCAAGGATGTTGAAAGAGAAATGTTTAGCTGCTATATTACAAAAATTGAAGAAGACATTTTTAAGAACCCCAAAGCGTTTTAATCGTATGTAAAATCAAAAAATCAAATTAATGCTTATCCTTCCTTACTTATATATAGAAACATCACGTCAAGTATAGGAGAGGATATCTGCAACATGTTTGGTGACTATTTCTTTTCTAACTTTCTCAGTTCTCCTAGTGGTATCAACGGTGACGACAATCTTTCCACTGACCAAGCACAGGGTTCAAATATGCATTTGAGTGATATTGTTTCGGACATACATTCAGTCGAAGTTAATGAATTAGAAGTATTCAATCTACTCAAAGGAGTTGACTTATCTAAATCTGCAGGACCAGACAATATTCCGCCAGTTTTTATACTCAACTGTGCCAAAAGTCTGACTGCTCCTCTTTCACTTCTATTCAGGCGGTCCCTAAATTTAGGTGAGGTACCTACAATTTGGAAGTCGGCGTTAATCACTCCGATCCACAAAAAAGGCCCTAGAAACCTCGTGGAAAACTACAGGCCCATATCAAAACTATGCATTTTCGCTAAAATCCTGGAAAAAATAATTTACAAGCAGCTTTATGCTTGTCTTAAACTAAGCATAAAGCTGCCAACATGGTTTCCAGCGAGGTCGGTCCACAACCACCAATCTCATTCTTTGTGGTGACTACTTGTCTGAATGTATGGCTCATCGCACACAAGTAGATGTAATCTACACAGATTACAGCAAGTGTTTTGATCGCTTGGATCATGCTATACTTTTGCGTAAGCTATTGGCTATAGGTATCAGTGGTAATCTCTTCAGGTGGTTCTCATCTTATGTGGCCAACAGATGCCAAACTGTTGTTCTTAATGGGTACACATCAAGAACTATGATTACCCCCTCAGGGATTCCACAGGGATCGCTTTTGGGACCCTTGTTATTCAACATCTTCATCAATGACGTATCTTCATGTTTCTCTAACTCCAGAGTTCTTTTGTTTGCGGACGACATGAAGATTCTAAGTGAAATCAGTACTTACGAAGATGCTGAACGTCTTCAACGTGATCTGGACAGATTCCAAGAGTACTGTACGGCCAACCGCTTGGATCTAAATGTCTCGAAATGTTATACATGTACCTTCACTCGTAAACCTAAACCTATTCTTTACGATTACAAACTAGCCAACACTCCAATAGCCAGAGTTAATACGATTAGAGATTTAGGCGTCACTTTCGACTCGAAACTTCTTTTTGACACACACATCGATAATATTATTAAAAAAGCTTCTAAAGCATTAGGTTTCATCTTGAGGATATCAGCTGATTTTAAAAATAACAAAACACTAAAAATTCTTTATTGTGCTTTTGTACGCAGTCATCTCGAATACTGCTCACCAGTATGGAATCCTATTTATAATATTTACGTCAATCGTATCGAAAGTATTCAAAAGAAATTCTTGAGGTACATTCAGTTTAGATCCAAAACCTATTTGCCTAATTATTACAGCCGCTGCAGGAAGTTTCACATTCTTCCACTAATTGAGCGGAGAAAAATTGCTGACATGGTATTCTTGTTCAATTTGGCAAATGGTTCAACCGACTGTTCTGAATTGATGAGCAAAATTGGGCTGCGTGTTCCATCCTTCACCTTAAGGAATCATCAA
This sequence comes from Mesoligia furuncula, assembly GCA_916614155.1. Classification (NCBI taxonomy): domain Eukaryota; kingdom Metazoa; phylum Arthropoda; class Insecta; order Lepidoptera; family Noctuidae; genus Mesoligia; species Mesoligia furuncula. The sequence continues at coordinate 1,385,503 of OU744790.1, read as the reverse complement.
CCTCTGTATGTTCCCTCTGTGCGGTGCATATATCGACAAAACTCTTATATGATAAGAGCTAGCAGGGCATACAACTCGATGTGTCAGAGTGTTGATGATCTTGATTTATTCTCCACCAGTGTTCCTAAACTAAAAAAAATATTGTGTAAAAACTTCTTTGAAGATCACTAAAACCTGCTCAGCCTTTTCTTAATTCTCTCCGAGTGCTTACTTATTCTTGCTTTCGCTTACCTGTCTACTGTTTCTTGTGCTACCCTAATACTGTCAGTGAAAACTTTTAATTGGCCTTCTTTCACTAACTGTCAACTATCTGTATCCTAGCTGTAAGTTTTCTTAAGAAATAAAATAAAATAAAATAAAAAATAGCTCTTAACCCCCCCCCCCCCCCCTCTCCCATGCTTACGTAACATTGGTACATGCATTTTATTTCTTTTACTCGGTTCTAAGCGAGTTATCGTATCCATTATTTTGGGGAACCCCTGAAAATGCTTTTCTTTTTCAAGCATAGGACAAGTAGGGTTGCCATATGCGTTCAAACCAAAATAGACAAAATTTTGTAGAAAATCAGAAAAGTAAAAAAATAAATACTGCTGACGTAATCACCATTCAGACCCCCATCCCCCATGTCATCAAAAAAAAACTAAGACTAAACAAAGCAAAAACCCCCCCGCCCCCCTGTAGTGCTTACGTATGTACCTAATACTTGAATGGCCCCTTATCGATATTTTGTGCGTCGAAATTCCGTATTCTACTCGTATCTTCCTGCTGTTCAGTTTTACAATGCGTTTTTATTCCAATTAATTGGTAGGTAGGTACTCTAATAAACGGAATTCGTTTTTTTTATGTTTCGAATTATTAAGTCGGAATTTTTGTTATTTGATCTATTGAAACTCGGTATTTTGAGTATAGTAACTGTATACGTTAGGAATATTGAAATTATAAAATAGGATGAATGATAAATCGGGGTTGTTATAATAGGAATTTTGAAACATTCGGAATTATGAAAATCGGTATTTTGAAATTCGTATTTGTGACTGACGGAATAAAGATTTTCGTTTGTTTTATGTAGTGTACCTACCTTACCCGGGATTATATTGCAGTCTGCGAGTGTACCTACCCAACCAAAAGGGCACGACCACACGTTGCAGATTCATCTTCAACTTGAACCTGCGGGATAACTGCGTAAGACACTAGGTAACAGCAGGAATGGCTTTCATTTTGACAGATCAACAACATTCATTGTCGTAGGGGAGGGTTTGATAATAGCGTGCGGTTGATAATACCGTGCTCCAATAAAAATCTGCCTATAGAAAGCTATGGCTGTGTACGCAAAAAATGGTCGCCCATGCGGTTGGCAAACCGCATGGGCGACCATTGGATACGAGCAGTACATGTGCTGAGAACTTTCGCGCATTTTTTCTGTGACCGACGTATCCAGGTATGTACTTCTTTTTGTAGGCTAAGTTATATTGTAGTGATGTATTTTGAAGCGTAATTTGGTGTTACTTAAAGTAGATGTGAGTTTAATGGCCAAAATGTTGTTTGTAAAATACTATCGTGGCAGCAAAGCAAAATGGCGTAGTTTGATAATGCCACGCTCAAAGCGCGGTATTCTCAAACGGGGCGCGGTATTATCAACTGCATATTGTAGTTGTTTTATCTTTTTCAGATGCCTGAAAGTGCACCAAAAAGAAAAAAGGGGTCTTGGGACCCACTTCAAATGCAAGCTGCTTTAGAAGCTGTTAGTAATGGGAGGAAAATAAAGGAAGATCATTTATGCTTCCAGAATCTTCAATAAGAGATAGATTAAAAAAAGGAGAGTACTATGACCCTCGACTTGGCCGGAAGGCTACTTTTTCAAAAGATGATGTAGAGGAGTTAGCTGACCATATTATTCTGTTGGCTAAAACATTTTTTGGAATCTCACAGCAACAACTACGCAATTTGGCTTATGAGTTCGCGATTGCAAAGAATATTAAACACATTTTTTCTACAGAAAAGGCAAGGCAGGTTAATGCTGGGTGTATGCGTTCTTAAAAAGAAATCCTGGGATCTCTTTACGACTTCCGGAACCAACAAGCATGAATAGAGTGTTGGGTTTTAAGAAAACTGAAATTGCATTGTTTTTTCACAATTTAGAAGAAATGACAGAGAAGAATGCTATCCAGCAAAACGAATATTTAATGTTGATGAAACAGGCATTACGACTGTTCAAAGACCTCGAAAAATTTATGCACCTAAAGGAGTTGAGCAAATTGGCAAAATTACAAACGGAGAACGTGGGCAAAATGTCACAGTTGTCTGTGCCATGAATGCATCAGGTACCTACTTCATTCATCCCACCTATGTTTATATATCCACGCCAAAGAATCAAGCCAAGTCCTAAGATTGGAGGGCCTATTGGAGCAGAATATGAGTGCTCAAAATCAGGTTTCTCAAAAACTGAAGAGCTTTTTCAGAAACGGCTCCGTCATTTTGCCAAACATATTAGTGCAACAACAGAAAACCCCACTCTACTAATTCTCGACAATCATGCTAGTCACTTGTCACTTAATGCTTATCAATATTGCCGGGAAAATGGGATCCACATGCTATCTTTGCCTCCGCACACTTCCCATAGGATGCAGCCGCTAGATGTCACTTTCTACGGTCCACTGAAGACAGCTTATCATAGAAAGTGTGACTTATATATGAAAAACAATCCATATGAAAAAATTACTCATGTTTTGGCTTCCGTTTTCAATAAAGCCTATCAACAATGACATACCAACGGAAGCACTTTCTACACATATCACAAATGAAACCGAACTTTTTGCTAGCACTTCGCGTAATATTTTGGAGGTATTAAGTCCAGTGCCTCAAAAAATTCAGAAAATCAAAAGACGTTCAAAGAAACAACACTCCCAAATTTTGACCGCTACACCACTAAAAACACAGCTAGAAGATAAGGAGAGAAAGAGGAGATTAAAAGAGGAAGATAAAAAAGGTAAAGGAAAACATGTAAAAGGAAAAGCTTTAGCAAAGGGAAAATCTGTGAAGAGAAGAGTGTTAATTTCTAGCAGTGAACAAAGCAGTGATGACATTCCCTTAGCACAATTATGTAATGACGACGATGAAGATGATTTGGGCACAGACAAAGAAAATGATAATACACCCATTGATAATGATAAATGTTCAATATGTGGTGAGTTTGGCCGTTATAAGTAAGTCTGGTTTCGTTGCTGCGCTTGTTCAACCTGGATCCATAAAGAATGTAGTGGAAAAGAAACGGCAGAAAATTATGTTGGCGACTTCTGCTAAGATAAATATAAGCACTATAGTCAACGAATTACGGATGACTATAGTAATGTAAAATGGCTGTGAATTTAACGTAGTTGTTATGCCTAAATAAATGTTGATTGACCTATAATATCGCCTATTATTCATAACGCACGGTATTATCAAACCGAGGCACGCTATTCTCAAAACAGGTGGATAATGCCGCGCTTTCATAAGTTTAGTTTTTCTTCCTATATGTTTACATAGATGCTGTAAAAATTAAATATTGTAATTAAATTGTATTGCTAGGTAACCTGTAATAATAAAAATCTAGCTGGGGTCGATCTGATCCGCACTAGAACATTATAGCTGCGGTATTATCCAACCCTCCCCTATCGTTATTTACGTTGTTGAGCAAAAAATTTTCTGACATAAGAAGCAATGGAATTGCAATATCCTTCAAAATTATTCATATTGTGATTAAAAATGAGTTACAATACAATTGTCCTAACTGTGTAACACATTATCTGTTACATTAGCTGATAAGCAAGCATTTTTTTAAATTCCTTTTGTGATTGGTTTTAATGCGATTACAAGCTCACTTTACGACGTTCTTAAACTCGCGAAAATGTATTAGCGCTAGTCTAAAGTTAGCCGAAGAAATTATCTTCCGTTGGTCGTGGCGGGAACTTCAAGCATATTATTGTTTCACAAATCAGTCGCCGTCGAGATCGCCCTGTTGAGACGAGAGGACTTTAGGTAGGTACTCAAATTTCCGGCTGCGTTCGGATATAATTTATTTGCGTACTTAATAGTTTTTATCAAATTATTAAATTAGTAAATTAAATTAGTAATTTATCAAATTGAGGAAAGAAACTGCAATAAGAAATATGAAAAAACCACTTCCGAAACCTTATTAAGGGGATTACAGGACCTTAACGCAAAAAACGCAAGTTTTAGAATCGTTAGATGTACCTACCTATATGATCGACTACAGTAGGTAAACAAAATCAGAAAAATATATGATATTCTTTTGGAATGCTAGGTAGACACTGTTTGTTGAAAACATAATATAACTAATTTGATACGGTAGAAATAATCATGAAGTTACCTCTAAAAACTATCTTTTTACAATAAAAACCATACTAATATACCTACTTACTACATTCAATCATTCTAATTTTTTGTCAGATTATTCAACAAGCAACACTAAAACACTAGCGTTTTAATTTTTTAGTCGAAACAATAGATTTTTAAATACACTTCTGGACACATCTATTGGCCCACCTTAGAGTTTAGGTTTCGATGGCCCCTACCGAAATATGATTGCTAGATTGAACAAAAACTGTTGATGCAGTTTTAAACCTGATACATTTTACCATCTTTTTCGATCGTATTGTTTTAAATTTGAATTCAGAATACCATACGACATGGAGCTACGCCTAACAAGTCGGATATGCGCCTTGTTAAAGGCAATTGATTTTTGAATAAAAAACATGTTTTATCAAATAAAGGTTTAAGTTAATAACGCGTGTTGCCTCCATGGGCATCTACCACAGCTCTCATACGATTAGGCATAGAGTTTATCAACCGCTCTATGAAATTTTGAGGGATCATCTCTCATTCCTCTTCTATGGCAGTTTTCAACTCCTGCATCGTCTGGGCAACTGGCTGTCGAGCCCTAACACGTCTTTTTAGCTCGTCCCACATGTGCTCAATGGGGTTCATGTCTGGGCTTCTGGCTGGCCAGTCCATAACTGTGATGTTCACATCCCGAAGATATTCCCTGACGATGCCGGCCGCATGGGCTCTTGCATTATCATGCATAAAAAGGAAATTTGGGCCCACATAGTCCGCGTATGGTATCACGTGAGGTTCTAAGCACTCACGAATGTAGGTACCTTTCAGCATTTAATGTTGGCAGCCGTGGTCCTGTAACAACCTCAAGCTGAGTTTTGCCGCTCGCGGATATACCGCCCCAGACAGTCCATGAGCCACCGCCATAAGCAACCCTCTCTTCAAAGCAGCATTATGCGAAACGCTCTCCCTTACGTCGGTAGACCTTCTTCCTTCCATCATTGCCATGTAACACAATTTTAGACTCATCAGAAAAGAGTACACGGCTCCAATCTTGCTGTGTCCAATTTAAATGACTGCGTGCGAAATGAAGGCGCGCTGTTCGGTGGGCTCGCGTTAGTTTGGGCCCATTAGCTGGCTTGTGTGGTACCATATCGCGTTCTTTTAACCTTCTCCGAACAGTTCGAGCGCTCACACATACTCCGTGGAAGTCGCGAAGTTGGTTTTGTATCTCAATGGAGGTAAGGTGACGATTTCTCAAGCTGGTCGTCACGAAGGATCGATCCTGCCTTTCAGTTGTGACCCGAGATCGTGGCCTTCCTTGGCGACGAACAAAGCCGCCAGTCTCTAGGTACCTCCGATAAACATTTCGGACCGCAGATCGACTTAAATTAAGTTGAGCACTCACGTTTCTTTGGCTGTGTCCGGCCTGAATAAGTGCCACAGCTTAGGCGGCGACTTCAGGTGAAGTATCCATAGATTATTGATAGTACCTCACCTTAATGTTAAGAATAAGTAATGTTTGTTGCAAAACCAAAGATATCAATCACTTTTTCAAGAATTAAATCCAAGTAAACCAATAAAACCAAGTTTTCTTAGTATTCGACTGTTTGATATCAACAAACAGGCTCCAAATTGTCTTTTGTTTCTTTAAATTCTGTGTTCGAAATTCAAAAAAAAGACTATTGAATGAAATTGTGAATGTGCCAGGTTCAAAACTGCATAAAAACTTTTTGCTCGACCTAATATAAAATTTTAGCTAGGACCAAACGAAACTGATAATACAAGGTGGGCCAATAGATGTGTCCAGAAGTGTAGATAATTGCTTCATATTTTGCAATAAATTACCAGCGTTGTGTCATCGCGCTTCTCTTTCTTTTCTATGCAGTCCGACAGTGACCACGCTCTAAGTCATGTAGTCCCCTTATAAGCGTTAAGAATCGATAAACTAAATAAATGCCGAGGCTAAACTATTATAACTAGGTACTTACTATAACAATATTATAATATTTCCAGAGAGATTATTCTCTTTGAATATTCTAAATTTCTAATGTTGATATTTGAAAATCTGTATGTTAGTGACTGTCCCACACGTTTTGTTACTTAGAAAATAAGTAACGGTTGGGTGCCTGGGGATCTTGGACTAATTCTGAATAATCGAGTTTTTTTTTATTTAGTTGACTCGGGACTCGTTTTTCCAATTATCCTGCGACATATTTATGTAAAGTAGTGCGAATACTTCATTGCGTCTTCCGTCAGCTCCTCACTTCACAATTTTGTGGCATGCATCGGTCGGCCTATGAAAACATTGACTATACTGAGAACTTCGTCTTAGAATACGTTGCAATAAAATTGGTGACTACAAACGAAGAAGTAAACGAGAAATGTGAATGTGCAGGAATAGTGAGGATTCGTAAAAATTACCTTTCAGTCCCGTCTGCTGCCTTGCGCTCCATGGCTCAGCGTGGCGTCCGGTCTGCTACACATTTTTTCCACAGGTTCTGGTTAATGTTATTGTTCGTATCTTGAGAGGATTGTAGCAAAGAATCACTGAAGGACCATTTCTTACTAGAAAAAGTTTACTGCGCACGGAGCGCGTCGCGTGTTCACATTCAGACGATTTAGTCCAAGTGCCAAAAAATACTCCGGGTGTGTTGAGCATCTGCGCTTCCGTAGTCCATTCGGAAAAAGTCAGCGAACAGGCGGTGATCAGACTGGTAACTCACTTAAATCAACACCCTCTCCATTACACACAAAAGTTTGATTACGAGTTGTGGGGTGAAGGCGAACCAAAAATGCCTAATATGAAATGCGGTTGGGAATATCTACCTTATGCGAGAACGGTACGTAACGGTAACAGTGAATGAGTCGCAAAATGATCAACGTTTTCATAATATGGTAAAACAGGAGCTAAAATAATCTTAAAATAAAACAATATTCATACAAAATTATAATTTATTATCTTAGTAAAGCTAAAATATAAAAATATAAAAGGTATTTGAGTATAAACAGAGCACATAAATATGTCACGTCGACATTACCATAAATATACATATAAATTTATTGCTCCTTGTTAAAAAAAATACAAAACGCCCAAAAACTTTTTCGTTAATTTTTGCGAAGTGATACAGGTTTGAGACAGGTAGTATGATAAACTGACTATTTTAGAATTTACCATGGTGGATGCACAAGAGTTAAAACTAAGTCTAATTATATGAGAAGTTTTTGGGCAACCAGGCAGGGAGCCAACACTATTCCATTACTAAGTGAAAATACCAATATCAATGTCACACTTTAATCCACCGTTAAATCAAAGATTTTTATTTTAAAATAATTTCGCTTCCAGAGAATTTTGTAAAACCAACAGCTATACGAGGTTCCGAGGTCCTCAGAAACTAGGCATTAGACACGAACACAAATAAATTATTTCACATTGCAAATACAATATATCAAAATCGACATTGATAAAAGTAAAATCATCGAGCTGAAAATTTAACTTAATAAATAAAAATATGATCACAACTTAGAGAGCTTAAGAGAATTCACCGAATCGAATCAAAATCATCTTCGTTGTACAAAATAAGATTTTCTTTAAAAGGGTAGCAATGCTTTGTGTGACGACTAATTCTCTGCTTTAATTTAGAGGTCTACTGAAAGTTACATACCATAATTATGATTAATTTGTTGTAAAACTGATTATATAGTCGTAATCGTCGTCACAAGACGATATTCAAGATATTCATCTGCCCAGAAATATTAATTTTAAGGAAATATTAAAAACTTGTTCGTAATGTTTTAAATACGAACATAAGGTTAAGCCTAACTCTACAAAAGGCTTATTCTACAAAACCTTTTAACTACAAACTTTAGATACACTTCTAGCAAGTGATTACAGAGCAGCGCTAATAATTCGACATAGTTCCAGCATGCTACCGCGTAGAAAGAGGGTATAAGATATATATTTCGTTCGTAAATTCGATACGTGTACGTTATAAATTCGATAAGACTTATGTTGATAAATATAAGTTTTAAAAGTATTGAGCAATATTGTTCAATTTATTTCGTAAATGGAAAATCGTTTTTTATATGTTAGATTATCATCAAATTCTACTTCTGCAATGCAGCTACAGTTACTAACCAATGTAGGAATGATACTGACGAAACTTTACGTTTGAAATCAAAATCTTTCGCATCGAAATCATCTTTGATTATAAATATATTGAGACAAGGATTCGCCAGAATTTTGCAGTCAAACGTTTCAATAGCAGCCTTTATCCGAGATTCGATCTCTATAGGACGAATACATACATATCACTGTACTTTATATTCACGAACTGCATCTCTGCACAGACATAAAAGTCAGACTTTTGTCACAATCACTGCTGCCTTCGACTAACAATTAAAACTGCTGCCTTAATAATAATGCAGAAATGTTTCGTCACAAATATTTTTAAATCCTAGTCTCAAAAAATACTGGCCAATTTTTGGACAATTTATTGTCAAAATACATACATAAATATTTAATTCCGAAATATACACATAGATACATAGTGTAAAAATTGCTTACCATATTAATATAAGAAATATATCGTAACTAGTGGAGTGTACAAATGATGTCTTACATAGAGACAGTATAAAATCGAGAAGACTTGAAAAGATTATATCTACTCTAGGGATATCAATCTATTGGTTATTTTGCTTCGTAAAAAATACTTAATTATAAATGTTAAGACGGACAGTTCGATATTAATACGATTGATTAGTTGCCTAAAACGTGTTGTATGGCTGAGTGATCGTTGTGAACGAACTACTTTTCGATTTTAGTCAACTTTGAATTCCAGGTTCATGTTCCTGCACTACCCGAGTGACGCCACCGACATGTGATAGCAACGAGCTCCAATATAGGGGTTTTCTCTTATCACAAAAACTTATTCATTGATAGAATACCTCGAAAACACCGGCAAGTTTTGGAACCCTTCGGAAATACTTCATTCAGTCGTGTACAAGACTGTGTAGAGAAGAAATTAGGCCGAAGAGAACAAAAGTGCAATTTTAAGTCAAAACTATTACATAAAAAACCGTTTTCCCTGCAGATCTATATTAACTTAATTAAACTTGGAATTCAAAATTGACTAAACTACACTAAAAACTAGAGTTTTGTCATGGATACATAGATCTGTACTTTCAATGAATATTTGAGCACAATGTAGAAATCTTACAATATGGGTTAGATACGTTAACATACAGCAATCGTTATACTGACACATCAATCTAAAATATGGGTTAATTGATAAATGTGCGACACTCGCGACTTAATCTATAAACTGTGGAATGTAGATTATTAATCGATTTTATTTCTGAGGCCGCCTCGCTGCGTATACATCACAAATGGTTTTAAATGTGTCCATCACATTAATTCTACTTCTACTACATGTAGATATTAGCTACACATTGTTCAGGCTTCAATTCATATACTTGCCAATTAGTCAGCCGTTACACGACTAGCGGAGCATTAAATACAGCAACAACAAATTCACACACGACATTTAGAGAGAACATTAAAAATTTACTTTACAACATCGTTGAGGCTACCTCGCGTCTGACTTGATAACATACTAATGACAGTACATCTATTTGGCAACACATTATACTGAGTATTAAATAGAATAAGAGTAAAATATATTCTGAGCGCTTTCATCGAGTGATAAACAAACTTGAGCGGGCTCGGCAGACTTCGTTCTAGAGGCACTGGCGCACTGTTCAGGACTGATAGAGGCACTGGCACACTGTTCAGGTCCGAGTGAACTAGAGCAGGTAGCCGCTGTAGCTGCCATATAGTGTTATCGTTCCCGGGCAACCTTTAATGTGAACTATGATTCATGCATTATACAGTGTGTTAGGTTAAACGAGGGACATACTTTAAGAGAGTGTAGTAACCATGAAAATGAACAACATTTACTAAGAGACAGACACTGAAATCGAGAAAATAAAACCACCTGCTCTATACATTAATGTTCGCATAACTGGACAAAATGTAGGGAACAGCTATTTTTTTTTTCATATTTTTGAGTCCGCCCCATATTAAAAGTTGTTCATTTTTATGAGCACTACACTTCCTTAAAGTATGTCCCTCGTTTAACCTAACACACTGTATAATGCATAATAAACAACACGTTCCAGCCAGTTTTTTAATCATTCTTAATTCTGGGAGTGCCGCAAACATGTAAACATCTACGGAATATTTCGGCTCATAAGAGCTAATCGGAACAATGCGGCCAATGCCTGTACAACGTGACGTCTTCAATAAGTGCTGGTACTGTGAGCATGTCGCTGACGACGCAGGCCTTGCGCTTGCACCTCACACACTCGACATATACTATAATGTAAATAGCATTGGTATAAAAATAATTTGGTAAAAACACATCATATAATTATCAATATAAATGCTAAAAATCTACAAGAGCTATCTTTACTATGGAATGTCCCTAACTCATACCTCTTAATAATCTCTTTTATAATCTTAAAATCGCTACGTTACTTATTTATAAATATAATATTATTATAAAGTTAGCAAAAAGATTCATTTTTTTTAAAAAGATTATGCATATCTATATCTAGTGGAATGTAAAGAGATTTTCTTTCAATCTCGTAGTGTTAGTGACATTACCCCTTATAATTAATGGTTAGATACCCAAACCTTTGTAAAAAATACACCGATTATTGGACGTACTTGTTTTTTTTTATACATTTTCTTTTTAAAGTGGCGCGGAGCCGAGTGCGCGCTCGTACAAAATATACATAGAATGCGACGCGCTCCGTCCGCTAACCGTCTCCGCGTCCAAGGTTCACCTCGACACAATAAGAGAGCTAATGACTACAATACATTTCGACTTCATTACGATGGGACGATTCTTAAAACGTTAAAGCTATACACGCTTTAAAGCCTGACCAGAAAAACATTAACACGAGTAACCACACAGTTACAAAAACGACATTATCAAAACCCGTGCGATATTTTCCGGTCACAATTTGACGAAAATTTAATACCTTATCATAATTATATTGGAATGTGATTTGTCACCGACCAGACTCCACGAGTCACACGTGCTCTCGTTCTGAACAAGATTTGAGCCACGTCATAGTGTCATGTTAGCATTATCAGTCCGTCATATAAATTACTTTTATGATAGTTTGTTTGCAAACTTTTTATTTCGAATATACAAAAAAATTAAAAATCTATCGCTTCTACCGGACTATGCGACAGCAAAGACAGGGTTATTTATATTTTTCACGCATATCTATGTAAGTGGGTAACTCTATACTACCTCGAAGCATGCTAACGGTTGGAAGGATTGTAATACATGAAGAGTCTGGTGCTACAGTTATAGGCTATAAAATACTAAATGGCCTATACCAAAAATCTATATTTTAGGCGTCAATTAGTAAAGTTTTTTTACTGACCACGTGAGCTTTCGAAATGAAGGACTGAAGGAGACGATTCCAAAAATATAATAACATACAAAAAGTTCAAAACAAGGTAATTTTTTAACGGGTACAATTTAAATGCCAAAATAATTTTTGAACCTACCAAAATGGATAAATGCTCACCAAATCTTGTTTCCCTGAAATAGTAAAATTAACACCCAAAAGAAAAATATTGGCGACGTAGGATGCAAGAGCGAGATAAGGGCACCCCGAGGTTATATAGGTTTGGTTAGGTTACTTTAAACCCTTTAAACAGAAATAGGGGCCCCGCGAAGCGGGACTCCGTCGACATAGGATGTGGCATAGAATAAAAGGGAAAATAGGTTCATTTCTACAATACTTTATGAAACACAATTTGGTGAGCTGTTATCCATTCTGGCAGGTAATTAGATTTTTTTGGTAGTAAAATAGGTACTTTTCTGGTTTTTAACCAGTTTTTTTTTAACCAGTCAGATGCAGTTGGTGGCGCTAAATCTGAGATAGAATTACAATAACTGCCATCAACTGCATCAGACTGATTGAGAAGTAATCTTGTTTTGAACTGTTTAGTGTTGCGGTCAGGATCTTGATCTTTACAATCCATTTTACGGTCGCTGCAGCCGTTGTTTTCTTCACATGTGAGAATCAAATCCAAGTAATTTAAACATCTTCGGTACAAATTTGGGAATTGTAGGGAAATACACTATAGGATGACTCTGAGTTAATAGGGGGGAAAAGGCCAAGGGATGAGAACTCTTCTGAAGAAAGATGGAGCGTAGTGCATACAGGACGAAACTGGTATGTTGTAGAGGGAAACAGAAGTTAGGATACAGGTATGAATGGCTTGTGAAGAACCTTTGCCGAAACAGCTAGTTCATACAAACGTAATACCAAAATTATTTGTAAATCAAACATATTGTTAAACACGATATACACGGTCTAAAACGGTGGTTTCAAATCTAAGTTTAAAACAGTGTAGACAGTGGTTTGAAACCAAATTTCGTATGACCTTTAACGTCCTTGGTAGAAAGGCCTGCGTTGCAAACCAGTGGCAGAAGTGTTGGTTTAAAACTTGTTTAAAAACGTGTAGCTTCTTGTTTAAAACCGCGCGAACTACAGTCGCGCTTGTGCAGGTGGCGAGCGCAGACGCACACGTTGCGTCGCTCTGTGTATAATATGGCGAACGAACATTAAGAAGTGCCCTGTCTGTGGGATTTAACATGTATGGACACGAATGCAAAAAAACGCTTGGGACATTTTAGCCACAAAGTTAAAAGATAGATGTTGATCCAGCAGAAAATGCGGCGTCTGCCAAAAAAAAAAGATCTAAATATGAGCGCGCTATACGTCCTCCTTGCGTAGCGTTTTTTGTGTACTGAAGTTTGGTGTTGGTTTTAAACTGTAAAGGCATCTCGCAACAACAACAACTTCAAGATCACCTTGGTTTGTAGACTGGTTTCAGACCGTGTATATCGTGCATTAATGTAGTGTGTATTGATTCCGATTGGATTACAGAATATATCTAGGTACCCAAATATATATTTTGAATAGACACATTTAAAGACGAAATATCGTTTTTAAATCGACGATAACTAAAATTTGGTATTACGTTTGTATGAAATATGCATCAGCATGCGTAGTTCGCCGGCCCCTTAACGACGCCTAAGCTCCTTTGTACACACATGTTTTTCTTGCCGTGAAAAATTACAATGTATTAGCCGTGTACAGGTACGGTTGTTAGTGTTGGATGGATCACTAAGGAAGCTTTTTGACACACACGTTTGTTCTACGGCGCGGTTTATACTGAAAAACCGTGCCTTAAATAAAGGGCCTAACATTTCCAGTGGCAAGATTTATGGAATCAAAATAAGATGTTAATTTTGTTTGATAACGATATCGGCGCAGATAAATTTATGAGTAAATATCCGATATTTGTGAATCGTACGGCATTATTGAAGCCATGTCTTTGTTGTCGCGCAGTCGGGTGTAAAACATTAAGGGATACAGTAATAATGGACCCTGAGTCACAACATCAACCTTTCGTGGAACGAGAGCAGTTCTATTTCCTACAGTGAACCGAAGTGGATAGCATATCTTACATAAACAGTCGCTTGAAATAATATTGAGGTATAATTTTTATAATCTTAATACACCTAAACAACCCTTGTATAGAATAAAAAAAAATGTATACATTGCTAAAACTATGTTGTACGTATAAAATTGTTCACGTCTACGGGGACTTAATAAAGAACTTACAAAAATTAACTTAATGTCTAAGTAAAGCATACATAGATGATTAATATACGATAACGTATTTTGTACTGTAAGGTTATGCTTTATACGGTGATATGTCACCCATGGTGGATATCAAGAAACGTTTGTTCTGTTTGTACACTTCGACGCGGAATGGCAACGTTTGTTTGTTCATATAATCTAATCGGTTTCGGTCTAGCTGCCTAAAATAACTTGTACTTGAACTATTTTTATTATGAAAAATCATCTATGATCCATTCTTTTACTTAAGATCCTGAATTAACAAACCAGTGTTGAGCAATTTTTATGCAATAAAAGAATGGACGATAGAATACAAGTTACATTGATTAATCTCGTTTTAATAAAAGCGCAGGATGTGATCCAGTAAGATGATACTAACCTAGGCTACAAGTAGATCCGATTTCCATAATTGTAGAAGTGCAGAATCTAATAAATCCTTCAAAAATCCTTAAGTAATACTTATGAGTTAAAGTTAAGAGTACAGAATATAGTATAGAAGATATTATAAGAAGAATGGCATCAAACGCAGTCTTAAATCTAAGCAAAATTGCAGAGTAAATGAGATTCCAGACGAATTGCAGACTCTCTGCACACACAGTACATGCAAGTATTATATTATTATCATCCTGCGCTTTTCAAATACTAAATAATATGCATGTTGTAATTATTGTTTCAGTCTTTGGAATTTGTGTATTGGAATGTTTAATATATTATTATAAAAAGTGTATAATTAAGACAAGAGGTTGATTATTTCGAAGGTTCCCTGATGTCCACGGAATAATTCAGAAAAATGTTGCTTTTCACAACTCTAATACGACGATATAAAAATTCTAAACATCAAAAGCTTGCGGACAGTCGTCAGTTAGAACAACACCCTAATTGCGTAACTCATTATCAATCACAATCATTTTGTTTGTTAGTGAGTTACGCAGTTACCCCGCAGGACTGGCGGCTAGATTAGACCTCGTCTACAGTAGCACATCAAGGATTACGCAACATTACATCTCGAGGTACAGTTAATACTAACAATAAGTAAAAATGCAGAGTATACAACTCATTGATTACACTTCTAATCTCAAGTTACAAAAATGCGTTCATAATACGTCCGTTCGACTCAAATGTACGTCAAATATGCAAACGGAAGTGGACATATATACTTGTTAGTGTCCTGTTTAAATTCATGGACATCGAACCTTCTTGAATCCCATTTTGAAGACAAGGTTTTTGGTCCAGTACGATTGTTCTGCGAAGATGGAGTAAAGCCGATCGGGAGCCACGTAGTCGTAGATGAAGGGGGGCCAGGTGGGTGGACATCATGCGGCCTCGGAGTCGGCCTCGGTCTTGGGCACGACGGGCTCCGTGACGAGCTTGGTCGGCTCGGGCGTGGTCGGGAAGCTGTTCGCGTCGGGGGACGATTTCGCCTCGGGAGTAGATGATGAGAAGCTGGAATGTTAGTCGTTGGCATGAACTTCAGGCGTCATTCTACACCGGTGACCATACGCACAAAGAGTGATAAAGGATCTTTTGTGCGCTATTATAATTTCTAACGTGACGTAACGTCACGATTTTATCGTGGACGTCCACGACATCACGCTAACACAAATAAAATGTATGGAAATCATAATCAGCCTATAATGTTCCCACTGCTGGGACACAGGCCTCCTCTCTGTGAGAGGGAGTGGGCCGTAATCCACCACGCGTGCCCAGTGCGGGTTGGTAGATTTCACATGTCTTCGAATTTTTGGTTCTAGGACATGCCGGTTTCCTCACGATGTTTTCCTTCACCGTTTTGAGAGCAGTGGCGATGAAATAATTTATACAAAGTAAAGCGCCTGTCTGGGTTCGAATCTACGACCACCACCACTGCACATGCACGTCACATTATCGTGGACGGAAATTTAAAAGCGTCTTCAAATATCGCCATACATTTTACATAATTATCTGTGTTATCGTGATGCCGTGACGTGGACGAGGACGTCCTCGATAGTAATGCCACGTTAGAAATTAAAAAAGAATTGTCACACACATTGACTGTGCGGGGCTGCGGAGTTAACATTCGTGATTTTATTGTGAAATTTATTGAAAAACTATATGACGGGATTAGTTCCGATTTTGGGCTCGCACTAAAATAATTTTCTAGCGCTATATACAAAAAGAAACACTGATAATGCCATTGACGAAAGCGAAATAGAATAGCTATTCACAACCACTCGATACGCTTTCGTTCGTACCGTATCGAATCATCTATCGAGTCCTGTAAACGCTCGCGCTGTACACAAGTCTAAAACCCGAAAATGTTGTCAGTTTAAGGGCTGATTTTTCAATCATCTGATAACCTTATTCGAGGAATAATTTTGAAATTTTGACAGTTATTTCATACATAAACTGTCAAACGTAAATTTTATTCCTCGAATAGAAGTTATCTGGCGATGGAAAAATCAGCCCTAAATAAAATAGACGACCGCTATTTTTACGACAGCTGTTTGTTGACGGGGGCATGGCAAGGCAAATCAGTAGGCCAATTCTCGTAATTTAAAACGTTCAAATCTAGTCGCTGTCAAAAACTTGTCTAGTCGCTGTCAAAAACTTGTCAAAATGTGGAGAAATTAGAGGTAATTTTTACGAGACTTGCCGCTCAGTTTATCGAAATGTGTAATTTTCGATACGATAGCTTGTCGGGTGGTTGTGAATACCTATGCAGATCTGTCGGGCGACCAAGATGTCAAAAGAGGAAAACGGTTTCAAGAAAGCACTTCGAAGAGTACAATTGAGTGAACTTAGAACAGCGATAGAAACCTTACAAGGTCACTGTCACCCTCCTACCCTTATCACAATTATTATTACCTACATCTCTATTAGCCGTCATCTCATAGTCACCCCCTTTCTTTGTCATATTCACATAATCCATCGAAATAGACGACCCGCAAAATCATAACATTATGAGGGTCATTTTTGTTTAGTTTTATTTTCTTTCATATATTAATGATTGTCTGGCAGTTGGAGAAACATATACGCGGCCTCCCCAATATCCGTTACTGTCTTTATTTTTGTTCGTAGAGTTTTATGAGCTACACAATTTCTGACAAATGCGTGCAATGACTGGACAGCCCACTCAAATCTGTGGGTCTTTCCTCAAAAGACCATCTCAGACACTAATCTGCGTGGTCCTCACTAGATCTAACCAATGTCTGGACTTTCAGAGACTGTGACCTCTAAGTTTGACTCCTCTCAGAGTAGTAGGTTAGGCAACACTAACCTCATCTTTAAATATTATTTCTTTAGATGTGTAAAAAAAGTGATTTTTTACAGTCAATTTTCAGAAATAAAATATAATTTATCATATTATGTGTGATTTATCATAATACTTACACTTGCCTCATGGCCTCGCTTTGTCCGATTTGCGCGAGGAACGCCTTATTCGATTCCGGAGTCGAGCCCGGTGAGAAGCTGTGAACAAATGGACAATTACGACTGTATTTCTGTATTTATTATATAAATATATAATATTTGTTTCGTATCCTGGTGGAACTGGGAAATGCCTGACGATGATTTATGTATACATATGGTATCTATTACCTACTGTTGTTTTAACCGGCTCCATGAAAAGGAAGTTAATACATTCTGCGTTAGTTTTTTTCGTGTATGAACCCTGATTTCTCCATAATACTGGGCTAATTTATGTGATTCTTTTTTCATTAGGTAGAGGAATTCCGCGCGGTGGTCCTATGTAATTTTATGAACATTGCAGTTGTTTCTTTTTTTGTTTTTTTATCTTCAATAATAGCTTTTAATCCAGTTCGTCTATGTTGATGATGCAGTTATCTTTTACATAGTGTTCCATAAGTTTGTGTGTGTTTCACAACATAAATAAATAAAAATAAAAACTTTTTCATTTTTACTTTTACAGCATCACAGTGTTTCTACCGTACGTGACTGTTTTTACCGTTTTATAGCTCTTGAAAAAAAAGTGTAGTGCTAAATCGCTATGCAATCGGGTTTACTCAAAAATTTCAAGTAGACAATCAACCAAAATAGCATCATAGACAATAATGCCATCTATTAATGTGTTTTAGAACTAGCAGAGTTCTGTGATCGACCGATAGACAGTTAACTGCGTATTGTTCGGATAGATGTCGCTTTCCTAAACAAAATTGTTCAGTAAAGCCAGCCAATACACAAAAATATAATATGCCCTTTAATTATTATAAACGTTGCTTTAAAGTTAAGTAACGATTGAGGTCAGCTTAGACAAATATTTTTTGACATTTAAACGTCTCTTAAGTTAAGTCAACGTGTATAAATAAAGGGGCTAGTTTACATGCTCGGCACGATGAATTATCTAGTTTACATGACGCTCTTTACTGAATACCTAAGTGGCTTTTTACGACCACACGTCGGCACCCAGCATTGGACCGATGTAGGTTGATGATGATGATGACGTAGTGAACCTTGCCAATAACTAATTCTGTACTACGGTGCCGCCTGCGTCTTAGCATACGCTTGTCCTATCAACTAATTTATTTATTTATAAAGGTACACCAACAGCTTCTGTATACAGAACGTCAAATAACAGTAGGTAACAGCTATCTGCTTAAACAGTTGCCTATAACCGGTGAACCAACATTCTTTAGTAGTCTAAACTAATATTAATTCCAATGGATAATGGTTTTTCAAGAATCGGATATGAATTTTATAGCGAAAGTTTGTTAGTATGGCGGACAGAAGCACCTCCTTCAAGGATACAAGTGACTTAAATATAAATAAAATATACCACCATATATAAACACTGTCATTCTCTCGAACTGACATTACATAATCAAAACATCCAGTTGATGTAACATATATTATAGCTTTGAGTATTAAACCAACTGGAGGCGCCATTGTCAGGCGATCCCCGCTGCCAAAGGTACGAGACCGCCGGTCATAGCGGTTATATACATGTGTGCGTATAGTTTATGCTTGTGTTTGTTTTTTGTTTTGTGTGTGTGCGTAACAACGCGATCGAATTGCATTAGTGTATTATTGCGTTCCCTCGTCCCCCGCGATAAGTGACAGACTTATTTGCATAGATATTACTACTCGTAGCGTCTCCGGTTGGTTTAATACCAAAGTATTATAGAGAAGGTAAGGGATGAGACCACACGGTTCTTTGTTATCAAATCAATTATCGCACAGTGCCCAGCTGTTAATATGGCATATCGGAAAACTTCGGCTTTGTATAGCGCCGTCTCCGTCATTTATAGCTGTGTGACTATCTCTTTCTACGACTCGACGTGCCATATTTAACGGGAGCGAACTGCGAATGGTTGTTCGTTTAGGTTATTATCATCTTAGTAACAGGTTATTGGTTTAGGTTAATATAATATACAGTGTAACCTGGTTAAGTGGCCCTAGGTATTTGAGAAACCTCTACTACTGATAATTACAATATAAAAACATAAAATATGCAAATGAAGAACTGTACATTTCGACCCGTCTTAGCCCCGGCCTTTATAAATAAGACAAATGTCATTTTAAACCTGGTTAAATAAAAGCCTCTATAAGGTAAATAATCCAAGGTCCCTTGAGATCCCACTTATCCAGGTTACACTGTATTAGTAAACTGTTATTAGTTATCATCATTTTGACGTGTATTTGTCTTTTGAACCAATTCACGGAAATAAATATGATTTACTAGCCGCATAAGCGTGGATCCCGTGGGAATATCGGGATAAAAACTATCCTATGTCCTTTCCAGGGACTCAAACTATTTTTATACCAAATTTCATCTAAATCGGTTCAGCAGTTTATGCGTGAAGAGGTAACAGACAGACAGACACACTTTCGCATTTATAATATTAGTATGGATAGTCGCGTGCAGCAGCAAGCTGGTTTATAATAATTATAATGTTTTCATTCCATTAGCTTTGCATATTTCATTATGTATGTATTTGCGCAGCTTAGTCACGGTGCATTAGTGCGTTTACGCATGCATTCGCTATTCACTGCAAATTACACAGCCTCATAGCAATTCAACACAATGTACAACACGTTTAGTGAAAACATTCGTCACATCGTTTATAGCATTATTATTCGCATGTATAATGTTGTTCTACAATTAGCGAATAGTAATTGGCTTTGGCATTATTATTAATACATGTAATTCAGGGAGCTGAGATGTCGAACAAAAGTGCCCTTGCTTTAGCTAAGCAGGAATTAGCATTGATAAATAATTATCAGTTACTTAACACTCAGGAGGGTGTTATTTGAAATCAACTTGAAATCAATGTTGTGTTGTCACGAAGAACTTTGCAATGTGCATAACATGAAACTGATAGTGTCACATTGCTACTAGCCAAGTTGTATGCGTCAGCCGCTTCGAGTAGCTGAACTTTGCAAGTTGTTCTAAAGCGTTGAGCAATGGAAGGAAACAGTGGATATGTCGAAATTTTCAAATTTACGAAGAACGCTCAGCAAGTGTAGGATAAAGGTATTCTATTGTTTATCGGGCTGAACAACGCTCATCTCCGCGTACTTTAGTACGGAATCCATTAAAGTATGTTAGTGTTGTAGTTTCTCATATTATTAGGTCTGGGAGCCTTGGCAGAATCATAAAAGGATAACATTATGAATCATAATGGACAGTTAACTATTAAGTTAATCGTAACAAATCCCATTGGTGAAGGATGTTTCAGTTTTTTTTTTGTCTTTCTTAAAATACCAATCAAGCCAATCCCAATCTCTGACCTACGTAGTGCAGCGAAAAAAAAAACACGGACTGTCTTCGCCATATTATGATTCATGATGTTATCCTTTTATGAATCTGCCAAAGTTCTGCATTTTGTAAATTTGTAGACCATCTCACCCTTGAGCACAGCAAGCATTCAACATTATTCAAAACAAAATATTCAAAGCACAGCTTACTAATATCAATTCGGTTCATTATCTATACTAATTAGGATACTGTTGTTTACGTTGCGCGTTATTATTTTTTCATTTGTAGTGAATGTTTCAAAGACCACATTAGTGCTTTACCATAGTAATCACCGATGATAAGACGATGTATGCAGCTGGTGACATCTCTAAAGAAAGCCTTTTAAAACAGTATTAATTCAAATATATTATTAGACACATAAAATCAGGGAAATAAATTCTGAACTCAAACTCAAATGAACTCAACTATAATTTTATACAGTTCTATGAAATTTAAGTCACTGTAAATTGACGTAGGGCGTCAATTTGCTTAACAATTATTTTCCCTGAGTGTAGAATCGTCGCAACATAAGAGCATTGTTTTGTAAGCGCACAGCAGTTGAACTTATTACTAAATACGCAACAACCGTCGCACGCAACGTTGCTTGCACGGCGGCCATTTTGTGCTCAGCGGATATTTTTTTGCACAGCGGTTATTTCGTGACTAGTATTATAATGTTGAGAGCAGTGGTGGCCCAGTGGCATCGACCGCGATTTACGAGTTGTAGGTCGTAGGTTCGAACCAAGACGCTTTACTTTGTGTAAATTATTTCATGCTCTTAAAACGGTGAAGGAAAACGTCGTGAGGAAACTGGTATGTTTTAGAACCAAAAATTCGAAGACATGTGACATCTACCAACCCGC
Source organism: Mesoligia furuncula (assembly GCA_916614155.1). Taxonomy (NCBI): domain Eukaryota; kingdom Metazoa; phylum Arthropoda; class Insecta; order Lepidoptera; family Noctuidae; genus Mesoligia; species Mesoligia furuncula. Next base: position 1,363,834 of record OU744790.1, on the reverse strand, counting down.
ACTGGGCTTGCGTGGTGGATTACGGTCCATTCTCTCTCACAGAGAGGAGCAACTGTGGGAATATTATAGGTTGATGATGATTATAATGATATGGGGTAAAACTTAAGTTTATGGTTTTGGAATTCACTGTGTTCCTGTGAGGAGACCATGTAGGTGGGTTTTTGGTAATATTTTATTTTGTTGTAAAGGTGTTTGTAAATATATTATGTTTTTAGCATATTATTTACTTATGGGTTTAGTATTAGGTGTAGTTTAAAATATTATATTGTTGTTGAATGTTTATACTGAAAAATTTAATTTATGGAAAATGATATAGATAAGATAAAGAAAAATTGTTACTAGTAGGTGTTATTTTAGTTGCTATTGTTTGTTTATCTAAGTTATTTTATGTGAGATTAATGTTTTCTTTTTTTAATTATTGGTACATTATAATATGTAAATCAATATATTTAAGTTGTTTACAAGATTTTTTGATTTCTGTTTGTGTAATGAAACTGAAGGTTGTTTAAAAACATGAAATTGAGTTTATTTATTTTTTGAATTTAGCCAATTATGTAGAATTATGAATGTAATTTGAACAAGATTTGTAAATGATTGTATTCTGTAGGCGCGCCGCGACGCTGTCCACAGCGCCGCTTTCTTCACGACACCTCGGCGGTCTGTCCCCGCCAGGTGAGACCCCCAGTTACCTGGGGGAGGCCCGGCGGAGGACGACCAGCGACAGAGGTGCCGACTTAAGGCGCTCCAGGCTGAGGATGTAAACCCCCGTCTGCAGACGCTTCCAGGTCGAGTCGGTCACGCTCTAGACTAAGAGCATCGTGTTGAGTCACACCGCTCAAACCACCATTCAGACAATACTAACATTTTTCTCTTTCGTTTCTTATTTTGCTAATTTCCCATATAATTTTTCTAATATTTCGTATTTAAATTTTACTATAGGTTCAAATTTCAAAAAATACAATTTTATACTTACATAATTAATTATCCTTATTCTAATACTCGCTAAAGCTACGCAAAGCAATTTTAAATGTAGTAATATACACTAGTATAACAATATAAAAAACCGTGTAGTCACCAAAATAAAATGTATACCTTCCTTCTCATTATCACACACTCTAATCAACCTTATTAATATAAACGTAAACTCTCTCATATCATATAACGACTTAAAAATATCAACAGTATAAATTACAATAAGTAATATTTATCATATTAACTCGAATCCAACCAAACACATTTGAAAAAACACCAAATACTGTAAATTATCCTACACACTACTAAAAGAATATAATCATGAAATTCTCTTCATCAATCAATAAAAATAACAAATTTCCTAACATAACATCACTATTTTCTCTCAAAACCCAATTCCGTCATTTCCATTTTCAATTAATAAAAAATACCATAAAAATGACATAAATACATATAATAAACTAACTATTAGTACCCTTTGCACTCACATCCTACAAAACTTACTGTATACAGACATACCCGAATAATTTCATCCAAATCTGTTCAACTACGATTATGATTATTTTAGTAACTAACGCCTTGTCTTGACCATGGTCGCTATACCAATGTGCTACCATTTACCCGACTGCAACGGAACCCAAAACAAGGGTAATGTTTGCCTTATCCATACTAATATTCTAAATAAAAAAAATAACTCTGTCTGTACATACAGACAGAGTTATTTTTTTTAACCAAGAGTAATCTTACAAAATGCGGCCCGTGTGACATCACACGGGCCGCATTTTGTAAGATTACTCTTGGTTAAGGCAACTACATTACCTAAAGCGTGGTCTTTGTATTATTATTATTATTTTTTTTTTCTATCGTATCAGATTGGTTGTATATGTTTTCAACACACTGTCTATCTATCTTGAAGAATATCATATATTTTTCTGATTTTGTATCTGATCTGTTGTTGTATTTTGTATCTTTTTTAGTCTATCTTATACCTTGTTGTTATTAAAATGTGCGTGCACTATTGTATTAGGTAAGCCTGTGATGATAGTGTATGTGTTTTAAAATAAATAAAATAAAATAAATAAAATGTATGTTACCTTTTCACGCCTAAACCACTGAACGGATTTCGATATAATTTGGCAGAGAGATAGTTATTATCGACATACCTCGCGGGCGATGCCGCGGGTGGAAGCTAATATTTTCATATAGAAAAAGGTTGTTACGCTGTTGTTCACTATTATTATTACTATTCTAACTGGTGAGTACTTACTTATCCACATCCTTGTATTCGCCGCTGCTCATGGAAGAATCGGAGCGCCACTTGCCTCCCACCATGTTCTGCACACTGGAATATTTACATCAACATATTATATTACACTGAAATGTTTACTTTTAAAATAGCTCTCCTCCAGGAACAACCAATTGGAACCGAGTACCTATCTTTTGACCTTTCAAGTGCCCATGTATGTTTATGTGAAATAAATAAATATTTTTATAAAAACGTGATTACAAAACATACATTCTAAAGGATATGGTTGAGGTGTCAAAAAGAAAGCGATCAGTTGATGAAAAACGCCTTTAGAAAATTTATCGATTGCGGCTGGCATTCTTTGATATTTGACAGTCGTTACTGGTAGCCAGAAGCCCGAAAATCTGCAAACCAGACCTACCAAAGAGGTATTATGATACTAAGTACGGGGCTACGCAGGTCAGCGCCAGGTTTTTTACAGATTAGCCTTACAATATCTATCAAAAACTCACAATGGAGAGACAAAGGCAAGGATGTAGACTTGGCCCTGATAAGCAATTACTCCATAAAAAATACTATTCTGACTGCAAACCGAACCTAACATGTTTGGGAAAAGAGTTTGCAGATGAGTCTATGGTCTGTTCCAAAAGTATGTGATGGAAATGTAAACAAATGTATCAGAAAACCGAACGTGTTGATGGCAATTGGTAGTGCCACAAACAATTTGATTTCATTATTTGAATTCTCGAAATTCTAATTTTAAAGTCATTTGACAATTCGAGTTTAATTTTATAACCTTTATTTTCGTCGATTATTTTTCAATTACAACATATTAATGTTATTTCTAGCACATTGTTGGGAAAAGTAGTGAAATATAAAGTTCAAACCTTTTAGATGAATGTGTTACTAACTCCCTTTAGTGGGTGACTGCGTAAGAATTTAACGGGAACAGGGTTTGTTTACAAATTAATCTGATACTTTCAGAACAGTTATGGTACTTACACGTGCTTCATCTGCTCTCCCTGCGAGCTGAGCTGCGCGAGGTAGGCGGCCTGTTTGCGATGGTGGTACATGTGCACGCGCAGACAGCTCGGGTTGCGCATGCGTTTCTGGCAGATGTCGCACTGCAGCGTGCCCTCGCGCGTGTCGTGCTTGTCGCGGATGTGCACCTTCAGGTTGTAGCGGTTTGCGAAGAACCGATGGCACGACGGGCACTTCACGCCGCCCGTCTTGCAGTTCCATCCTGCTGGGGGAATGGGAGTTAGATGGGGTCGTGGTTCATACAGGTTTCTCGCTGTTTGAGTTTTTGTAACTGGTTTACCAAGTCACAAGCTGAGTGCCCGGTGGCATTTTCCAAACTTTCATTACCTTTTAAGCTCTTTAGGGGATAATTTACATGAGGATAATAATAATAATATTGTAAAATATGTTTGTTTTTCGTGCAAGTAAGCAGCCATTTCATTGGCCGAGCATAGAAGAACAGATGTTTAATTAAAAAATAAAAAAACCCGACTGCGAAACTGAAAAGCTACAAACAAGCCCATTTTAAATTAAATAAAAGTTGGAAGCAGGCGGGACCCATTTGAATTTGAAAATATATTAAAAATGGTATGGGTCCCGCCTGCTTCCAACTTTTATTTAATTTAAAATGGGCTTGTTTGTAGCTTTTCAGTTTCGCAGTCGGGTTTTTTTATTTTTTAAATTACTTTTTTTATTTCCAGCTTTTTAGTTTAAAAGAAAGATTTCGCAAACGATTTAGTTCTTGGTACGTGTTTTTTACGATTTGTCACTTCGAATTACTTTTAACCATATAAGTTATATATATTTTTGTAATCACCTTTTAAAACCCTTTATTTTGATACCCCACTCGATAGGTTTCGAGTTTTTTTTTTTTTTAATACATTTTGCGACAAAAATCGGCCATTTTTATTTTTTTTTCAATTTTGATATACCCAGTGTCACTCTCACAATTAAGACGAATCTAACGGCACCTCTGACGCTGAAATCGATCAATCCGTTTAGGCTACAGAGCGTGCCAAAGAAATATACATACATACATACATACATACATACATACACTCGAAAAACATAACCCTCCTTCTGACGCAGTCGGGTAAAAACTCCGACCGCTGTTACGATATGATCCACGTTAATTTACAGAATATCCATTAATTGAAGTATGGTGTAGGGCGAAACTGTTACCGTCAACAGGGTACCAATCCAGACTCCAGACTGCTATTGTCAAACTTCATATTTTTATAGAAAACCCAGGATCCCATCCAGTTATAAGCGGGGGGTCGCTTGCAACCGTTTAAATGGGTTGACCAAATAATTAATTTTACTTGCTTTCCATCTACCTTACTCTTATAACAGGCCTGAAATTACAGAAGGGCAATTCCCGTATTTTTAAGAACGTCTAAAGCCCAACTCCATCTGGCAAGTACCTCTAATTTACATACATTTTTAGCAAGTTAACCTTCTTCTTCTTAGCATGTCGATTAACATCGATTGTCGCTAAGATGAGGTTGCGAGTAGATTTTGGACGTTTTCAGTTAAGAGAATTATCCTTTTTAGGGTTCCGTTGCCAAATGGCAAAAAACGGAACCCTTATAGATTCGTCATGTCTGTCTGTCTGTCTGTCTGTCTGTCTGTCTGTCTGTCTGTCCGTCTGTCCATGTGTCCCGTCCGTATGTCACAGCCACTTTTTTCCGAAACTATGGGAACTGTAATGTTGAAACTTGGTAAGTAGATGTATTCTGTGAACCGCATTAAGATTTTCACATAAAAATAGAAAAAAAAAAACAATAAATTTTGGGGGTCCCCATACTTAGAACTGAAACTTAATTTTTTTTTTTTTTCATTAAACCCATACGTGTGGAGTATCTATGGATAGGTCTTCAAAAATGATATTGAGGTTTCTAATATAATTTTTTTCTAAATGAAAAGTTTGCGCGAGAGACACTTCCAAAGTGGTAAAATGGGTGTCCCCCCCCCTGAAACTTCTAAAATAAGAGAATGATAAAACTAAAAAAAATATATGATGTACATTACCATGTCGACTTCCACCGAAAATTGGTTTGAAAGAAATCTAGTAAGTAGTTTTTTTTAATACGTCATAAATCGTAAACCGCAATTTACCATTTATTCAATCAACACAAACATAAAATTTAAAAAAAACATTTAATTTCCTAAACATAAACCTTATGCATAAACCCGGATGTTACGGAACCCTCGGTGCGCGAGTCAGACTCGCTCTTGCCCGGTTTTTTTTATTTCAGTAAAGTATAGCATAAAGCAGGTGTGACTTACCAGATTCCCTGGCAGACTCTGGCAGCACAAGCACGCTGTGGAACAGCTCGTTGTCGAAGTCAATCAGCGGCTCGCTGCAAGCAACGCGCAAAGTAAGTACGGAAGCGATGCTGGTATATGGAAGCTACAGTAGCCAGTGGTTATGACGCCTGTCCCACGGCCGACGCGATGCTCGGCGACTAGAGCTAGCAACTAGAAACGAGTTGGCGAGCAACCAGTGTTCTGCCCGAAAAGCGATCGTCACTGAGCGAGGATTTCTTTGATAGCTCTTGTCGCTACGAAAAGTGGAGAGAGTTCTCGCCGGCAGTGTGAACAGTCAGGTATATCTCTTCTGACCCGGGTCCTACGTCTGTTGTACGTTTCTTGGGCGAGAAGTATAGCTGGTCGCTTCCTCGTCGACTTTGGGACAGGTGCCTATGTCGGTGAGTGGGTGGATGCGCCAGAAACTGGATTGCGGAGGTCAGATAGGCTGTCGCTTCATGTAAAATAGTGGTATTCAGCTGCATCAGGTTAGACTGAAAGCCGACCCCAACGTAGTTGGGCAAAGGCTGATGATGACACTACTACTACTATGAGGTACTTAATAAATGAAGTGCTGATGCCTATTTTTGCTTTAGCAGATGTCTACCTACTTGCTGCAGCACAACCGTTGTCATGAATCTGTGCGAAGTATATATTGTATTTATTTTTGAAGTGAAACCTTCTTAAGGCGCGTTGAACATTTTTGACATGGGAAAAAACCATTGAACTCGCGTGTTACCGTAACCGACGCCTCTGTTTTATGTTTTGGTCATTATAAAGACATCAACGCCCGATACATTTTCTTTGGCAAGAATGACCTTCAAACATATTTATAAAATTACTATGCTTTTTCAAGTTTTCACTTCTGTTGGCACCACTATTTTTTTGTTTGTTATTTCATATGATATGTTTAAGAACCACATTTCACTACCTACTACGACCTATTTACAGTAAAACCTTACCTCAGGATGGAATCCGCGAATTGCAATTGCTCCGTGTAAAATACTGATGACCAAGAGCTTTATCGTCACACACAACTTGTAATTAGAGCCGCCTATATCGAAAACTACTGACTTAATTAATATGTCTTGCCGCTTCGTCTTGGTGCATATGTTTGCAAAGCCAGCAGATTTACAGCAGCAAGCGAATAAAGTGCTAAAAGCTTATTTTTATATTTAAATAAATGACGCATTTATTTACAACGGCATAAAAAAGGTAATATTTAAAAATAACTGCAGAACCGATCCATGTATGTTTGGGTAAAGGGTAAGCTGACGCCTGTAAGGGTAAAATATCGGGCTCTGTGGGGGTACGTACCCGTCGTAAGCATAGTCGGTGTTCTCGGGGTGCGTGGGGCTGTCCTTGATGGGTCGCGGCTTCTTCTTAACGTTGTGGCTGTTCTTGGTCGGGGTGTTCTTAAGCAATCTGTAGGGAAATGGCCGTCACATCAGAATATATACTAATCTTATAAATCCGAAAGTAACTCTGTCTGTCTGTATGTTTCTTTTTCACGCCACTGAACGGATCTCAATGAAATTTGGTATAGAGTTAGTTTGAGTCCCTGGAAAGGACATAGGATAGTTTTTATCCCGATATTACCACGGGATCGAAACTTACGCGGGTGAAACCGCGGGGCGCTGCTAGTGTACTATATTTTGATGGAAGTAAATAATGTTAACTAAGTAGAAAAATGTCAAAGTGGTTCTAAAGTATACATATAAAAACCAGCCAAGTGCGTGTCGGAACACGCACAAAGTAGGGTTCCGTGGTCGGGATGAATAAATATTTTTATCGGGCGCAAAAATAAGTTCGTATTATACAGTATTCTTTTATTAAAATACTATGAAAAACCCCACGTTTATGAGCATTGAAATTTTTGTTCATCCCTTGGTTACATGCGTATGGAGTGTCACCCTTTTTTATTTTTGCAAAGTTTCACTAACAGTATTGTTTAGCGGTGCACAGAATACACCTTACAATTGATGAAATGTAGATATCAACGGAACTCACAGAATAACTTAAAAAATTTACAACTAGATGTTGGGACTATAAAGCTTGAAAGGAAACTCAATCTGTCTCGTACCTCTTGAGTGGGCTCCTAGCGGCCTCTTCCTTGATGGTGATAGCATCGACGGGCTCGGGCGGCGGTTCCGAAGACGTGGTGTCTTCCACTGCCGGCGTCCACTCGTTGACGGGCTCGGCCTCCTGCTGTGGCGGCACCGGATTTGGCACCTCGTCCGGCATGGCTGTGGGGGACTCGCTTCGCTGTAAATAGCGAGTAAAGTTTGTGAAAATTAAGTGATTTGTTTCATTTCTACTCTAGAAAATCATTCCTCCAAGACAGAGACTAACTGGCAATGTTAATTGTCTAAAATAGCTGTAGATAATACTTTTACTGATAACTTGAGTTATTCACGCCCGTGTATGTAATTGTATTATCTGGACATAAACGTATTTCTATTCTTACATTATTGACCAATATTTGTACACTTAGTTTGCTATAAAAGTTTTTTTAATAAAGATGCAATCAACTGCATTCAGCATTACATTGTATGCCGTTCCTGTGAGGATGTGCTGGTTTCGTCTCTCAGAATGCTCACTGCACTTAAACGTACGGTGACGGTTACGCTTCGCGATCCCAGACGTCACCAGTAGGGTCTAACTTTCAAAAACCTCTTCTAGAGTTTTATCTAGATTAAGTAACTGAATGTTGTTGTGTGGTCTAACTACTCTGATAGCTACCTACGGTACCAATTAACAATCCTTGTAAATAGTACATTGCAAAAGTCACTTATTTTCAAAAGAAAGTGCCTAGTTTCTTGCTGTTTCCTCTCCATTGGACAAGTTGGAAAGTCTCTTAAGTGTTCAATTGCCCATGAAGGTTTTTTTTTTCCCATCGACAATAATGACGAACTTCCATACAGGGGATGAATTATCAAATATCAAATATCCTTAGTGGTCACCTTCCTGTATAAAGTACTCTTGTGCCAAATTTCATGCTTTTAGACCCTGCGGTTTAGCCTGAGCGTTGTCTATCAGTGAATTAATTAATTTAAATTGTTTATTATGTAGATGATTATATGAAATCATCTAGTATGCTTCAGCTATTTCCTACAACATAAAGAGAGGTACTAACTTCCCGTCCGCCGGTGAGACCCTTGACCTGCAGCAGCTCAGCAGTGTGGAGGAAACCTGACAGCTCCTGACGTCGCACGTGCACCTCCCCGCGGTACATGAACTGCAGCAGCTGACGCAACTCTTGGTGCGCGACGTCCTTCAAGATCACTATGGGATGTTCACATGGGTTCATCTGTGAACAGAGATACTTCATCAAGCATTGTTGTATAAAAATAAATGGTTGTGGTCGACTTGACATGTTAAGGCTGCGTTTCCACCAGAGATGTGCGAAGATGCGTAGCGAGGGATGTGTGTGAAACAAACCAATAACATCGCTTCATTTTCATAGCTTGAACTAAGTTAGCGTTGTTATTGGTTAGTTTTACACACATTCCTCGCTACGCAACCTCGCTCATCTCTGGTGGAAACGCAGCCTAATTCAGCTGCATTCAGTTAGACTGGAAGCCGACCCATAGTTGGAAAAAAGTTAGACATGCGATGACTTGACATGCTAAATGGTGTTTCAATTCACTGGATGTCCAGTTTTGCACGGTTTCCCTCAGATAATGGATAAGTGTAATGAAAACAAAACAGAGACAACAAAAAACTTCCAGTTGAAGTAACTACTCATGATCACATAACAAATCATGATTTTTTTCTCAATGTATATTGTAAACAAACTTCCAATAAAATTCATACCAACAAGTTCCCATAGACAACGCAAGTGAATGATGTTGGGTGACAAGGTCGTATTCATAACAGCTGCAACAAGCACTGATAATATGATTGCATTATAGATAGATAGGCACATGTGTATGGCACTGCTCTCTTGCTTCTTTATTATTATATGATATAATGAAGCCACATTAAAAGACGGACAGCACCATTTGTATGGTACAGCCAGGGCCCGATCTAGCTATTTAGCCGCTCCGGGCAAAAAATACATTCGCCGCCCTTTACACTAACTCCATATCTCAATTTAAAAATCATTACATAGCCACAGAATAACTAATATGACATTGCGAAACAGTTCCTTCTTTCCTATTTAGGTATATCGCCTTCTTTCTATCGACTTGGTTTGCTTAGTGCTGTCTTATAATTGTCTCGGGAGACAGCATTAAGCAAATTATAAGACACTAGCACTTTGCCCGCGATTTCGTGCGCGTGTAGGTATTTCATACTTTCTCAAAAAAATTCGAAAATTTATATTTACGATCTTTATCATTTACTAGCTGACCCGGCAAACGTTGTTTTGCCATATAAATCATTTGTAGCTGCCCGGCGCTACTTCGTTCGCGTGGTCCTACACCTTACCCACCCCTACCCTACTCCTACCCTACTCCTACATTACTCCTACACTACTCCAACCCTACTTCTACCCTACTCCTAACCTACTCCTACCCTACTCCTACCTTACTCCTAACCTATTCCTAACCTACTCCTACACTACTCCTACCCCACTCTATAAGTAAAAAAAAAAGACAAAAGTATCCTAAGTCCGTCTCCTGGTTCTAAGCTACTCCTGGTTCTAGCTCCCCACCAATTTTCAGCCGAATCGGTTCAGCCATCCTTGAGTTATTATAAATAGTGTAACTAACACGACTTTCTTTTATATTATATAGATTTAGATAAATAAGAAGTAGGTATTGGGGCCAATTTTCAAGTTTATTAACCAAATGAATAAGATTTTTAAAATAAACTCTTTTTAACCCTGTGGAATTTTGAAAAATCGTCCGAGATGTTTCTATAACTTGACTTAAAGATTATTTATACCAATTTTCCAGTTAATCAAGCCACGTGATAAAGTACTCCCCCGTGAAATTGACTACCTCTCTTCACAATGTTAGGGGTAGATTTTCGAAAAACCCTCATACACTTTATTATTTATTTTGGTCTTACATACTGAGTTTTGGTCAATTTTCTAAAACCCCCTACACTTATTATTGATTAGAGTTTAGAGTTAATCGGACCGCGCGTTAAAATTCTTCCATGCAAACTTGAGCACCCCAAAATAAGGGGTTTTGGGACGTTAGTTTCCTTCTTAAATCTCTAGTAGAGAATGTAAATATCTCACTTTCGATAAAAACATTGTATCTTGCACTAATGTTAAGAAGATATTTTTTTTTTTATACATGAAAGTGTATTTCAAGATAGCGCCGTGGAAAAAAAAAAATTTTAAAGTGTCCCCGAAGAATTTCCCCAAAAATAAATATTCGGTTAAATAAGAACAGCCGCGCAGGTCGATCGATCAGGTTAAGCTATGCTTGCCGCGGTTGGTCTGTGGATGGGTGCCTCGGAAAGCATTTTAAGCCATTGGTTCCCGCTGTCATTCGTGGATCTTTGACAGTCGTTATGGGTAGTCAGAAGCCCGAAAGTCTGACAACCAGTCTTACCAAGGGGTATGGTATTACCCAGTAACTGGGTTGAGGAGGTCAGATAGGCAGTCGCTGTATTCAGCTGCATTCGGTTAGACTGGAAGCGGACCCCAACATAGTTGGAAAAAGGCTAGGCAGATGATGATGATCTGTTAAACTATCAAAAATCGCGGAACATACATGGGGTATTTTCGGATATCCGTAGGTATGAGAAATGTTTATTTTTTTTATTGACGTCAATATTGGGACCATCCTGTATACATATAGAAGAAGATAGCACTTTAAAATATGTTGGTCCGTCTAAACATTTCCAGCCACAAAAATAGCATTTCTTTAAAAGAAAAACCATTAAAAATACTTTTTTTGGTTTGATAAGCATGCTAATTTTTGTAGGATTTTTCTCTCTTAGTAAGAAAATTAAGGACTTCGTGCAACTACCCGGTGCCCTCAATTATGCTGCTTTGGGAATTTGCCCGGCTGCCCCCTCCCTAGATTGGGCCCTGGGTACAGCTGCTATCCTTGATAAATTTATAAAATATTCTACATTGTTTACTTATAAGATATTATGTTTGTGAAAATCAAGTCTACTGACAGGTATTTGTATAACAACAAGGAGCACTTTCACTTATATTTTATCTTGTTTTATTTTCTCAGATACATTTAATAGTATATTGATCTGTCTAATAAACACAAGCACTAACAACTGACCTTACAAGGCTTACAGACACATTCTGCTAAATAATGCACAGAATAATTTGTGTAATATCTTGTCTGTGTGGTGACTTAAAGAATATCACCACCCCATACTTCCCCTGGGTTTCGTAAAAGGCGACTAAGGGAGACCGGAGAATGGGCAGCAGTGTTCTCTATGCATTACACCATCATACCATACTGCGATCGCCAACCCGCCTGCCAAACGTGGCGATTATGGCAAACCCCCCCAAAATTGGGGGAGGCCTATGTCCAGCAGTGGACGTCTTACGGCTGAAATGATGATCTTGTTAAAATAAGCAAACTGTTTACTCAGCAGTAACAGAAATAATATGGAAACTACTGCAAGTGAATAGCTAACAACTGCACCCTTGTACTGTTTGATTAAGTGTAGTTATCTTAAAGCATACATTTACTACTATAATTATTGGTACATGCAGTTTTTAATAAAACACTGACACAGTTCACCGTTCTTAGTCATAGGATAGGTTACTGAAAACACATGAAACAAAAATGTTAATATTTGTTTTTTATTTAAATATAGACGATACTAAAGACACATAAATATCTTCTGTCTAAGGCATATTGTTTGTAAATGCCTCTAGCAAACACAGACAAAACTGCAATTTCTGGTTTATGTAGATAGGTAAGAACAGCCCAAGTGTTACAACTATTCAATAAACAACTATTGTATTAGCCACATTCATGCTATTACAACAGCAGATATGTATAGTTTTTATTTGTTTTAGTTCCAATACAGAGATATGGAACAAAGGTCATTGTAACAATAATAGAAGTGATTCATTGAATTTCTTCACATTACATTGCATGTTTTGAGCAAAATTTGTATTGTTTAGCTGTTGGAAGACATTGGGTACAGTATTTTAGGAATATTTTTGCCGTGAATGCTCACACTATCATGTCATCATTAGATTCCTTTCCCTGTGAGGTTGCACATAAAATTATGTTCTTTTAGAGGCTCAAATCTAGTAAAAGTGTTTGAGTAGAACTTAAGTTACTAATATCCAATATAACTATATACCTAGGCCACACCTTAATGAATGCCTAAAAATAAATATTAGTGAAAATGGACATAGACTGTGTTTCTATTGACAGTTATCATTTATGTATGTCATGAATGTATAGAATGGAGCCTTCATGTGAACTGCCTCAATAGATAACTATAGTGCTAACCTTTGTAAGGAAATTACAAGTGATAGCAGCATTTTATAGGCTGCATTGGTTAAAATCCTCTATGTGATGTGTAACTTTTCTATTTATATATGTATGAAGCACTCATTTCTATAAAATAATCAAAATGCTTACCAATTCAATGGGAAAAGTTCAGTAATACAACAAAATAAGTACAAACAAAGTAAATTTTACACTGCTTTCATAAGGGCATTTCAAATTGGAAAGTAATAATAATAATAGACAGCCTCCCCTTCATCTCTCAGAGGTGAGGTGAGGTGGGCAGGGAAAGGTAACAAACAGATCAACCCTTCTGTCTGCTTCCCTTTGTGAGGGGTGGGGGAGCATATTGCAGACACATATCTAATCTATCTAAGTATCTGTAGACTAAAAATCAATATCATTAGCTGCCATACTGGACACAAAGCACATATATAACAATGTCCATATACAACATTACAATATGCATACTAAACCAACCACAAGGAGTCAGGGGGTAGGTATAAGCAATGAGAAATGTTGTATTTCTTGTGAATAACCATGGGTGGCGAAAAAATATACTGAATATCGTTACTCGATTATGGTATTTTCTAAGTATTTCAGTAAGCATAGTAATGCAAAATTATGCGAAATTAATTAATCATACCTTAAAAAGTTCCTTAAAGTAAGGGCTGCATACGGAGAGGATCAGCTTGTGAGCGTGCACGTACTGGCCTCCAGCTGCCAGGGTCACGTCCACCAGGTCTTCGCCCTCCAGCAACGCATGAAACGATTGTGACAAATTCGAATGGAAATCGTTCCATCGAAGCGAGAACTGTTCGGGAATAGCCATCCCGCTGACAAACCCCGACAATCACGACAAAAAAAAGCACTAGACGCCCTCCTAACACTACCTGTACCACTTTCAGAATAGCAACGCGTCCCAACAGTGATACATAACTGAAAACTCAAACGCGAATTATTGCCCACGTATACGAATCGGGTAGGAACGTTCTATTTCTCAAACATTATTTACAACGCATCACTACGACGGTACCCGTCCCCGCGATTATTTATAATACACAAACAATATTGACTGACATGGCAATACAATGGAATAATAATCAAAATGTCGCTTGGTTTGGTTTGCTACGCGGATTCTTCACAATGCACCGTTCATTGTCCGAGTCCGACAAACAACATGAACATTATGTCAGAACGTATGAAAAAACTGAAAATGTGCATTAGTGTTAATGTTTTAAGTATTTGAGAATAATTTATTTATTACATTTTTAGAAGTATTTTCATTACTGAATTATTAATTTTTATTTATCAAATAATTTTAAAAAAAGTTATCAAATACTATTGTACCATAGACGAAACTTTTTTTAAGTTGCTTATACTCCTTGTACTATAGACTATAGCTGATTTGGCTTTATTTCTATCTGTAGAGAGAGACTGTAGCGTAGCGGTAGACTGTCGATGTGGGGATGTGGGATGGGCATAGTGGGGATGATATGTGGTTGTGGTATGTCATCAACTCATCATGTATCAAGGTTGTGCGGCGCCGTGTGTGATCTTGATACTTTAATTTGGGTATAATGAAAATGTTATTTTGAAAACAAACACATAGGTACAATACGATAAAAACTTTGAAAAAAAGATACATTGCAAAATCAAAATAGGCGAAGTAGATTAGTAGAGGATTTATTATAATTATCATCTATCCTTGTCACTCGAAACTGACATTGCACTAAAAGAGACATCGGTATGGTTCACAGAAGAGCCTGATCAGAAAACCGAATCAGAAAACCGGACGTATGCGGCCGGCCGTTTATCGCAAACACCCTGCCTGGTTTAAAAGGTATATACGCTCCTCCTGGAAATCTCTGTTTCTATGGAAAATTTAAAATCGGTCTAATTTGGCTGTAACACTATTTTTCGAAAATGTCCTTAAGTAACTTTTTAGACCTTTGTATCCTGCTCATGCGTAAGAAGTTTCATTCAAATCGGTTCATTCATTTCGAAAAACAAGTGCTTGAAAATTTGTATGAAATGCCGTACGTCGTAAACGCTCTTAAACATTTATCGAAATCCATGTCGTGAGACGTGGATGGATTACATGCAATTTTCTTAATTTATTATTATAAGAACATTAAAATTCGATATCATCGGTACTAATAATATTAATTTTCTGAGGTATGGATTGGTTCGCGAACTCCGCGTTCAACTTTATCAGCGCGGGAGCGTGCTCATAACAGTAGGTACTGAGAACAGAGAACTGTGAAGCGCAATAACCCATTCTAAGATTTTTTGTGATTATAGTATTCAGATTATGTGATCCCGTGTTAACGAAAAGGAAGCTTTTGGTTCATGAGTAAGTTTAATAATTATAGTTGAAAAAGTTCCAAAAGAAAAGTTTTTCAACCCTACCTACGTCAAGTTTGTAAAAATGTTTACGTCTGCCAAATGTCAACTTCAAAGTCAAAGTCAAGTCAAGTCGTTGACAGTCGTTGATATTCTATTATTTACATTTAATGAAAGGATCATTGAATCAGTAATTTAGAAGTGCTCTGTGATTGAATCGACCATGAAAGTGTAATGAGCGTGAACGAACACCCATAATATGTTGTTAAAGTTCGTGACCAACCGCGAGGTTTCATGACGCGTCCGCTTATCGATCATGTTAGTTTAACTCGCTGTTAGTATAATTACATACGTGGTGGCACGATGTCGGCTCTGAGCGCGCAGGAGCGAGCGGAAGCGGCGGACCGCGCGCAGATGCTGAAGAAGATCCTGAGCGCATCCTTCTACGCGCTGGCCTCGTTCATGATCACCGTGGTGAACAAGACTGTGTTGACGACGTACGCCTTCCCGTCGTACCAAGTGCTCGGCCTAGGGCAGATGGTGGCGACCATCACGGTGCTGTGGGTCGGCCGCTTCTCTAGGGTGGTGCAGTTCCCGCCACTATCATCAGACATTCTGAAGCGCATCTGGCCGCTGCCAGTCATCTACTTGGGTAACATGGCCACAGGTCTCGGTGGTACCAAGGAGCTCAGCCTGCCGATGTTCACAGCTCTGCGCCGTTTCAGCATACTCATGACGATGCTGGGCGAGAGGTTCGTGCTGGGAGTGAAGGCCTCCTGGTCAGTACAGACCAGTGTATACGCTATGGTCGGCGGCGCTATGCTCGCTGCCGCCGATGACGTCACATTTTCGTGGACTGGGTACACCCTGGTGCTGCTCAATGATGTATTCACTGCTTCCAATGGGGTGTACATGAAAAAGAAACTGGATGCCAAAGATCTTGGTAAATATGGTCTGATGTATTATAATGCTTTGTTTATGATTGTCCCAGCGACAGTGATTGCGTGGATCACTGGAGATTTACACAGCTCAGCTGCGTACGAGAACTGGGATGACTCCTTGTTCCTTGCGCAGTTCCTAATGTCTTGTGTGATGGGGTTTATTCTGTCCTACAGTGTAATGCTTTGCACTCAATATAACAGTGCACTTACTACTACAATCATTGGGTGCCTGAAGAATATCCTGGTTACATACTTGGGAATGGTGATTGGTGGTGACTATGTGTTCTCTTTGCTGAACTTTGTGGGGCTCAACATCAGTGTGCTGGCCAGCCTGTTGTACACATACGTAACATTTAAGCGCAAGCCCACTCCCGCATACACCCGGATTGAGGCACCTAAAGTGGACACCGTATAGCAGTACCGGAAGAGGAGACCGACTCAGTGCTCTACATATTTAGTATAGTATTGAAGGTGGTGCCAAAGATGACTGTAACAGTGAGTAGTGAAATGTAAATTTGTTTTAACTCAGACATACCACACCAGCTATTGGGATTTGCCAGTTTATGGTCATGATCTGAATGCTTAAATTATTTTTGTGAATCAGCAGCATTTTTTATTTTTAGTGTGTGGTCACATTTAGAGCCATCAATATTTTTAGTGTTTTTGTATTTAAATGTTGTGTATCAGAATAATAAATGAATGTTTCATATTTAAGCTGTGCATTCATGAAATGACCACTTGTGGTATCTTTAGAGTTTTATAAGTAACACTTCATAAATGCAATACCTGTTATTATCTAGAATATCAATAACTATTGCCAATATTACAAACATTTCTGTTATAATAGCTTCATATGTTTATTTAAAAGCAGAAACATTAATAAGTATATTATGCAGCAAGTAATAAATAACATAAAATAGATTTCCTCTTAGGAGGATAAAAACTATATTTACTGTTGTAAATAAGTACTGGCAATTTTTTTAAGTTTTACATCTCCTCATAATAGCATACTCAGAGAGAACTGATCGTATTTAAAGTTTACCTAAAGAATTCGTCGGGAAAATAGTGTATTATGTACAATATGCAATCATTACAAAATATACAATTACATAGTGTTATTTAAAATAATACTGAGAATATTTACAGATTTTTATCTAAGACAAGGCACAAGATATATTATTATGTTTTATTGCATTTTATTATAACTGAATAAGTGTATCCTACACTCACTGATTATATATCTAGATCAATATGCACTCACATACACTTTTTAACATACAGTGAGGTATACCTATGGGTATTTTTACTTTCATCCAAACACAAATGGAATGTACGTTATGTAAAGCTGCAGTGTTTATTATTCAGAATTTTACATGCAATACAGCAAGCATTTTGTGCAATGATGCCCATTCACAATCATGATTCAGGGATAAAGAGAATAGGGAACTTAAAGAGACATTCTTGACAAAACAAATACAAATAGTAGAATTACAGGTAGGCTACTTGTGAAGAGAACAGACATCCACCAGGAGCTGTGTAAATAATAATTATAAAAACGTAAATAGGATTACTTAACTTAAATGTGCTTTATAAACTATTTTTACAGATAATTTCTGCCAAAATTTTGATTAGACTTCAACTAAACAAATTAATAATAATATAATAATAATATATTCGACAACTATCACACAACGCCGTCTAGTCCCAAGCTAAGCAGAGCTTGTGTTATGGGTACTAGACAACTGATAAACATACTTATATATTTCTAAATACATACATATTATAGATAAATTACACCCAGACACAGAACAAATGATCATGCTCATCACACAAACATTTGTCCTGGGTGGGAATCGAACCCACGACCTCCGGCATAACAGTCAGGGCCACTAACCACTAGACCAACGGGCCAGTCTAAATTCATAAATTGCTATAATATTTTGGATCTGTTTTGAACTTTGAAAAGTTTACAAGTTCACTGTTGCCATTGTCACGTCACTAAATGAACCAAAATGTAAAGTCCACTACTGTTTGCATTTTAATAACAATGCTTTCAGTATTAAGGTACAAAATACCGTGAGACAAGATGCTTTTAATCAAAATATCTATTTAAATTAATTTAATAATATGCAATATATATTCCTACTTTAATAGTTCCATGTGCAGACGATAGTGGATTTGGATTTGTCCCAACTGTCAGAAACTATGATGATGCATAAGTTAATTACGTCTCTGATTCAAACTATGATTTGAAGTGAAACACAAAAGTAAAGGTTTAAAAACAAAGGAGAATGGGTAGACCATACCCAGACACAAACTTAATTGTAGCATTGTGAATTATGTTGATTTTTGTTGCGCTCATGGCTTTTTAATCCTAAGACAGTATGTCTGAATTCACTTAGAGAAAAAAGATATGTAAGTAAGGAAATTAAATTCATTTAATAGAGGGACATATTTAACTTACCCTCTCAATACTTATTGACCCGCTAATGATGGACACTTTTGAAATTAATGAACCTCTAAAAACTTCTAAATCACGTTTGTTTTACATGTACCTAGGTAATATACCAAACTTAACATAAATATGTTCGGCTCAAATCTCAGGTTTGATTTTTTTTTTAAATCCTAATTATCAGGTGCATGCAAGCAAAGCCGTGAGTAACAGCTGACAATATATGTATTACTCCAACG
This sequence comes from Mesoligia furuncula, assembly GCA_916614155.1. Lineage (NCBI taxonomy): Eukaryota > Metazoa > Arthropoda > Insecta > Lepidoptera > Noctuidae > Mesoligia > Mesoligia furuncula. The sequence goes on along the minus strand of OU744790.1, from coordinate 1,344,914 downwards.
ATGGTTGGTCCCATAGAAGTTTTTGATCAGTATTAGAAACAGGATCGATTGGCATCAAAAATGTTTTTGTGTATAATGGCTATTTTCTTGCTAACTGTAATTTTTTTTGAAAATCTGTGAATGGGGATCAAAATTCCATAAAAAATTATGGATAGTCTCCTAAGACCATTTTCGCGTAGCTGCAACGGATAAGGTACTTCCCCTTACTGCGCCGCTGAAAGTTTCCACCCTGTATATATTTTTAAATTTTGCTAATTAAGCCCTTTCATTTGATACCCAACGCGGCATGATAATTTTTTTTTTTTGTTTTGACTTTATGTCCGTTAGAGGGCGCCATATTCAATGTATTGTGACGATCAAGACGCTTCCAACGATACCTCATTTGGCAAATTATGACAAGTAGTTTAGAAGTTATGAGGGAACAGATGAAAATACGCACATACATACATACATACCGGTCAAAATCATAACCCTCCTTTTTGCTTCGCCGTAGTCGGGTAAAAATAGGTATGAGCTCCCAAAAACAGGCGCTTAGATTGTTTAATAATATTTTTAGCAGCGCATAATGAGAATAATTATTAAAGGTTCGATTAAATACATGTTTTCTTTTATACACCTCAAAAATTACAAAACGTTAAAAGAGGCTCAATTATTTAAAAATGCTGCATTATTATAAGCGCAAAAAGTTTTTGACCTGCTAAAATCTCATTAATTTCAATAATTTCAAAAAGGGTCCATCATCAGCAGGTCAATAAGTTTTTAGAGACTAAGTTAAATATTTCCCTTTATTAAATCCATCTTACTTCCTCACATATCTTTTTGTCTCCAAGTGAATTCAGACATACTTTCCTGGGATTAATAAAACTACTCCCTAAAGGGCATAAAATACAGACATCCTAACTAATACTGTAAATGCGAAAGTAAATTTGTTTGTTTGTTACCTTTCACGCCTAAACCACTGAACCGATAATCCTGAAAGTTTGCATATACATTGTCAGGTGTACAGAAACGGACACAGGGTACCCTTCATCCCGAAAAAAAGTGCTGTTCCCGAGGAAAACAACAATAACATAATTATGATAATACATGGCGCCACGTGTCTTTCGAATAAAAAACACGACAACGTCTGTCGGGTCAGTTAATAGTTCATAATGCTACAGTCAAATTTTTTTTGGGTACGAGGTGCATACAGATTTACCCAGTGCCCTTTAAACCATAAATCTCGCAATATTAATTGAAGCTAGTACAAATATAGTAAATTATTATTATATTATTAATATATTTTCATAGATACGAACATTTTATTATATTTACACATAATTATGTGATTGCAGCACTGTGTACTTGTCTATTGAAATAAATTATACGAGTACCTCACCTGAATATGTTTAGGTATTATTCTAATTGAAATACAGACATTTCACTTAACGATCCAGTACATAATTGTACAGGGTGGATTTTTGAGACATTGCAGTAAGCACATCAAGCTACCCGAAACTGTCAAAGTTTCCCAATCAACTTTGAACCTTATGCTTTAGCAATAAAGTTGAAAATCTCTTAAATAAGTTTAACTGATTGTAGTACCTTGATGTGCTGGCGTCTGTACATTACCATAGTAGCTGCTGGAAAACTTACAAACGAGACTGGCATTAACTTTTTGATAAATGTTTAACTGCAATCCCAGATTCTCCCCTGAAAAAATTTCCATAAATATTTCAATAGGGAATTAAATGATTTCGAATAAACTCATGTTGTACCCTAACATTAAAAAGTCTTGAAACTATAGCGAGATACCGAGATATTTGTGTTACAACAATTATATTTCTTTAAGTTTGTTTCACATACTTAATGATATTTTTGTTGAAATAAGGCTTGAGATACCGATTCGTGAGCAATATACTACATAAGTAGAACATTATTATAATAATATTTTTCTCTCTAACCATTTTAAGTAGCGAGTAAAGATCGAATATAATTTAGCAATACACATACCTAATTATATGAATCATATTTATTCACATCATACATGGTAACTAGATATTATAACTTGTTCGATATTTGAAACTTATACCTATAATTATAACTTACTCACTGTAGTGTTAAATAGTACAAGACTGTTACAAAAAGAAATGTAAAGTGTTTTGCAGTTATTTATCCTGTTTTATGACGTTTTTTTGGAGCTGTTATAATGAGTCGCGCGATAAGATAACACACGGAGAGAGCAATCATACTAAATTGTATTTTAAGAGCTACTACTACTAGTGGTTTAATTAACATTTCCTGAAAACTTGCAGCAACACTAAGCTATACAACGATAATTTCTTATACAGGGCTATTAGTATAACATTGACAACCTCTTAAGAGGTCATTGTACTCATCATTAAAAACAACTAGCTATGGGAACAAACCTGAAATCGCGAAAAAATAATTAGCTGTTCCCTATATTTTGACGAGTTATACGAACATAAATGTAGGGAACAGCTGATTTTTTTTCGCGATTTCATGTTTAGTCCCATAGTAAAAGTTGTTCGTAGTGATGAGTACAATGACCTCTTAAGAGGTTGTTAATGTTTTACCAATAACCTTGTATAATACAATTGCCTCAACCAACAATAAAATGTCCGATAAGTTAGTGTTAAATCAGGGATTACCGCGTACCGATTGGTCCCGATTCGGGATGGGAAGGGGAACTCGAGTGGCGATGTATGAACTAGGTATACATTATGTAAACAGGCCAGGCGTGCTTAATTGTGAAGTAGTTTCGCGTCTGCCGATATTCGGTACCTGTAACTCGGTATCGGCAGTATATTTAGGTATAGGTATATAAGTATATTTTGGTGCTTGTATGACGTTTACAGGGGGCGCTGTTGGTTAACATTTGTGCAATTGTTAAATGTGTTGAAAAATAAGATGGCAGTGCCATTGAAGACAAAAAAAAGTTGACAGTGTTAGTTCCGATTTTGGCCACGCGCCACAAGAGCCTTGTAGCGCTATACATACCACTGGGGTGTGATATGGAAGTAGGGACTTGGGCAATTGGCTTCTTATTCGCTGAGGCAGGTTCCAAGCATTCGGAAGATGTTGCTTCTCTCATATACGTCAAGAATCGGCAGAGAAACCAGTACCTAACTACTCGGTTACACCGACTCAACTCATAAACAGGGACTCAAACAGTAACCGTAATAAGTGTTTTTAACACTATTCTTTAAAACTGTTTTAAAAGAAAAACCCTTCTAAATGTAACAGATACAATAATGTTACAGAATCAAAGTGTAAGCTTTTATATGTGTAACAGAAATAACTAATTTAAGCATTAATTGTGGGTATAATTGCAAGTCAAAAACGCGCGGCGGGCAGACAGGCGCGTCTATGGCAAAATAGCCTCAATCCAGTCGGGAGTGCTGCTATTTTGACAACGCCGCGTTTACCTGTTACACTTATTAAGACTGTTAACACTTTCATATCGGTTACAGATATTACTGTTACACTTTTAAAAGTGTTTTTGGTTAACACATTGAAAAACGCATTTATAAGGGTTACAATTATTTTGATTTTGTTGTCAATTCAATATGTAACACTTATACCTAATTCTATAACCTCAAAGAAGGTGTTTTTTAGTCCCTGCTCATACATTGTTCCTTGCATTGCAAGTTGCTGTCTTATTTTAAGTACTTACTTACAATATCTATGGAAATATATTTTACTTTCCTTGTAAGTACTTTAGAGCTACCGAACAAATATTTCAGTAAGTACCTATGAAAGAAAAATAGTGAATTTTATCTCAGCAGCTCATGTTACAATGATTTCCTTAACAACACGCTGGACTCAATGCAATTGTCTCATGAATAGTACTCGTGCTTATGTAATGAATTGCATCACCATTCACAATGTAATAGATAGAGGAAATTGCCTGCGATCCAATAAACGAACACTGTTAAATTGTTCTTCGTCTTCTAAACAATCGACTGTGAAACTAATTTATTATCATTCAGGAGCAAGTCAATGTGTCACTTTCTGTGAGTTCTCACAACGCGCAACGTTCAAATTTTCGGTCCATTCATACAACATTGTTTGGGGTTGATTTTTCAATAATCAGATAGCTTTTATCTGAAGCATTAATAAGTATAATAGTTTGTCATATTGCCTATATACATAAACTATCAAACCGCAATATTTATGCCTCGTAGAATCTGCGCAACTCCGCGCTCTGTTTGGTATTTCTCGATGTGAAAAATAACGTGAACACTTCTGCTGGTTCTTAGCTACCTCTATGCCAAATACCTACACCAACATCGATTTCATAGTTTAACTGATAAACTATTCACGAAAGAGCCGCACTTTTTCATTAAAAAACTCAGCAAGGAAACGACATAAGGAAAAGACAAATAAAATATAAATCCGGCCTTGATTGAACTAGTCGGTAACTGTAAACCGATATTGTAATATCATTCTAGTTTCCACTAAAGTACTAGTAGTACTAGTACTAAAGTACTAAAGTAGTAGGGTTCGCAGAAACTACTAATTGCCACGTGCTACTGAAGCGCGACCTGTTCTATATGGCCACTACAGACCTCTCGAACTCAAGAGTCTAAGTTCGCAGCATTCGGGAGTTCTTTTAAGGTCGTATGGACTGTGCTAGAGACTTGTGCATACACGAAATATTGATCGTATCGTTTTCTTCTGCTAACTTTTGCGAAAATATTAAACCAGGTTTATATCCTTTCTTACAATTCCTAAATCAGAACCCTAAAACCGGAAATCAACTTCCCATAAACTCAAACTCAAGCCATTTATTTCAATTAAACCATTTACAGGCACTTTTGAATTGTCAAGAAGTCGGTCAGTCAGAAAATATGAAGCTAGTTGCCCATTCCAAAGCGTAGGTACCTATGGAGAAGAACGGGCAAGAAACTCCATGGACACTCTTTTAAATTGTATTTTTACAAAAATGTTAGTTACATCATTATAGTTGAATTTACATAATTTAACATTAACTATTATTTTACTTTGTGTCGTAGAAAATAGAGTTCAAAATACAGTTATAAATTTGAGAGTAAAAGTCTGCACAGGCGATCGACTCGAATGATTCAATTTGCCAATAACGTTGCTATACTTGCAAAGCGGCGCTTACCTGCGTGTAACCAAAATACTTATAAAGTTGTTCACTAAAGTGATTATTTGTAACTTGTAAACAGGAACAAACCTATTACTTCGAATCGAAATGATATACAATCATGTTATAATCTTTTCATGTACAAATCGATTGTGTAAATGTACTTGACATTGTATAACTCGGAAATGCTATTTCTTAGATATGCGGATACTTTTCTATGATGTGTAGAGATGCTGATTGTATCGCACATCTTATCGTTAAAATGTTGTGTAAGAACACTAACAATAGATTAAATATAATGCCATTACACGTATTTATTATCTAAATATCTCTGTTCTAGATCTATATCAAATTATAGAGTACATTCTTAAACCAAATAATCTAATGCTCTAATCTAATCTAACAATTTTAAAATCTGATAGTGGAAACGAAACCAAATCTCACTTTACACGACAACAGTCCCAACATATTTTCAGTGCCGGTTTATTTTACCACGCAAAGGAGGGTGGGTTTAAATGTATGGAAGCCGGTACCCGAAAAACATGGCAACCAATAAAAATAATTTATACATCATATACAGTTTACAAAGCCGATAATTAATTAGATAGAGCAATAGTCGTTAGGGGTTGTATATCTCTGAACGGACAGCGAACTGCGACTATCCCCCATAACAACTATTGTTCTACATAATTACTTAGACCTTTCACTCTGTATATAAATTATTTTTATTGGATCTAATTAGTTTTCGGGGTACCAAAACGCCCATCCTCCTTTGCAAATATAAGACTTAGGGCCGATTGGAAATAAAGGCTATAAAGGCTGGAATAAAGGTTATTATGATTATGCAATATACATCGCATGCATGTTTTAGTGTGATCCTGCAACCGGGATGCGGCCATGCTCCGCACCGGCCGGATTGTTTTATAGAACTACTCGACTATTTATTATATTACTAGCAGTGCCACACGGTTTCACCCGCGTAAGTGTCGATCCTGTGGGAATATCAGGATAAAAACTATCCTATGTCCTTCCCCGGGATGCAATCTATCTCTCTGCCAAATTTTATCGAAATCCGTTCAGCGGTTTAGGCGTGAAAAAGTAACATACAGACAGACGGAGTTACTTTTGAATTTATGATTTTAGTATGGATTTATGGAAGATCTTTACCACTGCTCGCAATATCAATACAGTTAGCATTGGTAAAATAAAAAACTATCTGAAGCCTTTAATCCAATTATTTCACATTAATTATATTCATGTCACATCATTCGTGGTTGAGAACGTCTTAATTTTTCGGTTTTGTTTTAATCTAATTTGGAGCACATATTTATCTAAACAGGTCCCGAATAAAGTCGGAAATCGCATGTGTGCCACTGTTCTTCCTAACCTTACTGCATATTCTTATGACCAGTTCAGTTCAGTATCCACCTCTTGACGCCAGCTTAATAGTCTCCAAAGTGTTCTGAAGACTAGCTACTATAAACCACTCATTATTTGAGAGTAACGTTCTAAAATATATACACGTCACAAACTTTAAAGGTCTGTTGCGGATTCGCGATGTGATGCACACAAAGTTTGTGTGCATCGCATCGCGAATCCGCAAGACACAAAGTATCTGTGGAAGCTGTAATCTGTACATATCTCAGAGAAAATTTTAGCCGTGTCTGCATACGTCTTCATATTCCCCGACGGCCTTGTAGCTCTGTATATACTCGTACATATATAGCGACTCTTCACATTGCAGGAGCTCTATCCGTCTGAGATTTTTTGCGATTTTCGTCCCTATAATCGATTCGATTTAAATCAATGATCGTACTTATAGGGAGGAAAATTGCAACTACACAAAACACTAGACTACACAACTGCTGTTATGTAGTTAAAGTTATACAACGCTGTTTACATTTACGTTATCAAGATTAAGCAAATTTGTATTTCGTCAAGCTAATATAGTTCCAAGTTTATATTTGTAGTTCCGTATAAACACTATCATTATTTTTAATGATAATGACGTAGAGTAGGAAATGATGTTCGTGAATAGTTTGTGTGTAAATGCTGCAACATTTACTCTACTCACAAGTTGCCGATCTACACTTCAATGTGCACAACGAGATTCTAAATCACGTTCTTAGTAAATTCACGAGAATTTAACTTTTTTGTAAGTTGTGAATAATCATCACCGTCATGTGTATAGTTATCAGCAAAATGTTATTGTTAGTACGGCATTTATAGAGTCATTGTTTATCGTTGTCAAATATCATAATGTTAATGTTCGTGTAATTCCAACAATGTCCATGCCATATTGGTGGAATCACACGCGCCGGATAAGGGAATATAAGATAATATAGTATAAGAGGAATATAAGATATTATAGTTAAAGGCATTAGTATAAAGGCATTATTGTCGGCCCTTTAGTGATTGTGTGGTAACTGCTGTGTCGGTTCTATGTCAACGCGGCAACGTGGTCAAAGGAATATGTCTGACGAATGTACAACTAGAAACAATCATTATTATATCACCTATATGAGACAGATTCATATGTGGGAACTTGTAACATGTCTCGCGTCACGTAGGTGAGCTACATCATGTTGCACGCAAGGGTGCGGGACAGAGGGCGACGTTGCAGCATCACGTAGATACAGTGCGCAACATAATAATTATGAATAATTATTATTTCGGAACGATGATGTGTTGTGATCGTGGCTGAATTGAATGCTTAGTGTGAACTTTGCATTATTAACAACCACTTAAGGAAATAGTTTCATTATCTACGTTTTAAATTCAAAAAGTATATATGTCGCACGTTCGTGGTGCATCAGTCCTTTGATTTATTATTGAAAACAGCAGCGTTCTACCTCGCCCCGCACTGCAGCGTGCACTGATATGTACTGTGTACGGTACGCCTAATCACTCACAAATTACTAGGCGAGCGTTGCTTGCAGCTACAACAGCAATTTAAATTGCTTTGTCGCTTTAAAATTCAATAAACCATTCAAATCGATATCGGTCAGTACATTAGCCTACTTGAGGCGCTATTCTAGACATGTGTATTATTCAAAAGCCGTGTTTCTTCGACCACGTTTCTGTAGAAACGTAACAAAGAAATGGGACTATTTAATCAAGTAATTTTGAAATTATGTACTTTAGTCGTAAGGTTTTCGCACATTATGCTTATTGAATTTTCGAGTTTAGATAAAACAACACAACTTTTTTAAATTATAAAAAATACTAATGCAATATTAGTTACCTACTGTCATATTTAAGTGTTCAACTATAATATATACACATAAAAACATGTCAAAATGTTTGCAAAATGCAATGAAAATTATAAACATCAGCTTCAGCTGTATCGCAATATGTACGAATATAAAATAAATATTATATTAGTAATACCTATTTAATCCGTCAAAGGACAAGCGACATCGAAAAATATATTTTATTCTGTCGCTGCGAGCAGAGACGAGCAGATTGGAATAATCAATGTTGTAAAACTGCGGAATAACTATTTGTTGAATTTCTACAGTCATACGAGAGCCAGGGGCGTCAATGTATTCTCGGTATCGGCATGAAAAAAGACGTAGGTAGGTAAATTCAATTAAAATAATTTTTATTTTTTAATGTAATCCCCCATTACCCCAATGCATTTATTACATCTCGAATTATACCCCGCAAAAAATAACTTTCCTCTTTCTGTAAAAAATGCGCATTTATTGCCGCCTTGAGTGCTTGAGTTCTTCATCGTTGGAAAATCGTTTCCCACGAAGGTCTTTTTCAAATTAGGGAGCAAATAATAATCACTCGTGGCTAGGTCCGGGCTATAGGGTGGGTGGTTAATTTCTTCGAGACCACAATCTCGCACAGCAGCCTTGGAAACACGCGCCGTGTGCGTTGTCGTGAAGAAGCAACAGACCGGCGGTGGTCAGTTTACCCCGTCTTTTTTCTCGTAAATTTCGTAAAGTGGATGCGTAAGATGCTGCGTTTATGTTTCACCTTTTTTGTGTACTCCATCAGCAAAACTCCCTTTCAGTCCCAAAAAACTGTGGCCATCATTTTTCCGGCAGACGGAACGACATTGAATTTCTAAGGGCGCGCAGTACCCTTGTGCCACGGCATGAACTCTTGCTTGCTTTCAGGGTCATAATGATGAACCCACGTTTCATCTCCAGTAACAATTCGATCGAAAATACTTGTTGGAACTTCACCACAGAGAGAGCTCTAAAAACTCTACAGCACTCGATTCGCACTTGCTTTCGAGGCGAGGATTCGCGGCACCCATCTATCACTAACTTTTGACTGGTAAAGAAGGTCATGAAGAATAGTGTGTATGGAAACAACAGAGAGGTGGGTCATCTCTGCTATAATTTTGATCTTCATTCGGGCATCCTCCAGTATAAGCTTCTCAAGTTTTTTCACGTTTCCTTCCGTAGAGGCAGTAACAGGGCCGCCCGAGCGAATGTCGTCTTCAATACTCTCTCTCTCTGCCCCTTTTAAATTCACTTAACACTTTTAAACCATCCCTGCCTAGTTGCTATTCCACCAATACGCACTAAGCGTTTTCAAATGTCTTTTATAATGCGCACAGCAAAAGAGTGGAATTCTTTACCTGCGTCTGTGTTTCCTAGCGCATATAACCCGAATCTCTTCAAAGTAAGAGTGAACAGGCTTCTTCTGGGTAAGCTCACTCCATCGTCGACTTTGTCTCTGTAACCTCTGACCTAGACTAGAGTCAAGAGCAAACCCATTTCAAATTATAAAAAAAAACCATAGATAACGAAGGTGCAGAATCTTGGTAAACAGCCACCGTCTTTTCGTGAATAGTTTTTTGACTTTTTCCTTTTTTGGTAAGGAATTTAATAACAGCGTGGTGCTCGATTTTCATCAACATTGTCGCGTTAGCCATTCCAGCTGTCGTTGACTAAGTATAACTAGCAGACTAATGATCACAACTATATTATGAAATTTTACCCTTAGATGATGTCATTAATTAATCAATTAGTCGAATTTCCCACATCATTAGTAAATCTCCCTGATACCGAGAATACATTCCCCATCGCAGCCAGAAGTTAAACTTAGAGTTGCCAGTAAGCGTAAAGGCAGGTTTTTAATAAGGCCAATTTTAAACGGACCTTTAAATTAAAGTTTCGTAAATTGATACCTGCCAGGCTCGTTAGTTTTTGTATTTTTACACATAGTTATCTGGATTCGTGTGGACTCTATCAAAAATTTGTAGCTACGGGGTTAACTGGAAACTGTCGCACAACATTATTACATTACCAACGAATTTTGTACAGTTCTGAAATCCTGTTGTGGAAAAACTGCAAGTACATGTAGACTAATTGTTTGATTAAGAACAAATTAGTGATAGGGGTACGGATGTTTAAGTTTTAGCCTTATTCTCTAGCTCATATATTATTTATTGTTTATTTTGTAAGCAGGACGTTTGATATCCTTCGCTCGGATACCAAACGTCCTATCACTGTCTGGAGTAATAGACTGCACATTATACAGCCACTGAGAATCTGCCTAATCCTCCGGGGATTATAGACCATAGACGTCTTAAATAATAGGAACATCAGATTTGTTTATGGATTAATTGCCGGTCATGACTGTTTTAATTCGTTACAAAACTATATAATTATTTGTTGTAAGTACTTAAAAAAAGCAAAACTAAAAGATCGCGCTTAGTTTTCGTAGTGTTTATCAGTTTCCCTGAAATTGTGCGACTGCAAGTTAATCAGTTTGCGAATCGTTATAATTCGAGGTATCATAGTTAATTAAATTCGCAGTTAGATGTTATATTTAGTTTTGCAATATTAAAGGAATATAGTTAGGTGTAGGTACCTAACTAGAAAAATATTAAAATAATTATGTATCCAATAAAAAGACTCGAATATGCGCGTCGTAAAGTAGATCATTGTATTTAATAAACATTTCATTATGTTTTCTGTAACTATATTCATAGACTTTAATTATTAATAACATGAATAAATGTTTTTTTTAAGGATATTTAAAGAGTGAATGCTATCTCAGATCTTTTTGTAAGACTATGCTGTTGTAATCTCGATTCAGTTGCAGACTAAAGAACATTTTCATGAACTAGTTTTGCGATTTGTGTTAAAATTAATTATTATACTTGAAGACTTAGCTACCAAAAATGTTAATAAAAAGGAATGTCTGTACTTTCCTTGAGAGTTCCTTGATCTTTCTTCAGCGATCACCGAGTTGGTAACGCGAAGGATCTCCTTCGGGGTTCACGCCCGCTTTGCGTCCATCTCAAATAACATAACTATTGCATAGTTTGTTAAAAAAATGCTTGCACCCCTTATTACATTCGTTACTGAAAGTAAGTTATCGCCCACACAGTTTTAGATGTTTAAACGTCTCTTAGCTTTATCAACGATTTTGTTCATAAATCGTTGATGTACCTATACATGTTTCTTCTGTAAGTATATTCCGAAACAAGTTTAATAATTAATACGAACACCGCGTGTCCACAAGGTGCTGTTCTTTAGACTTTTGCAACTGATTAAGTATATTTTCTTGTTTTGTGTCGTTTTGTTGTAAGGTGTTGTATCAAATCAATCAACTGCTGATCTTGTAATCGTTGCCGTGATCATATGGCTGTGTTGTTCATGAAACTTTGGGCTATTTCTTTTTAGTTCCTTTCTAATAAAGTATTTTGTAAAATTCTAAATTTATTGTAACTACCTAGTTAGCTTTTACTTAACGTATTTAATGTTAAGTCGCCATATTATTTTGTATAATTCTATTTCGATAAATGAATATAGATATTTACAGAGATGATCTGTTTTATTTTTGGGAACCCCTGATCAGCATACAGCCTTTATCCTACAGCCGCAGTCGAACACTTAAAAGGCAGTCTGAAAAAAGACGGAACATGGAACACCTGAACCAGCCAGCAGCAGTCGTCCACAAGCAAATGAGTACCCAAGTGCCGGAGCACACGATGCGGTGCGGCGCCGCAATGCATCGTGTGCTCCGGCACTTAGCCTGCACTCCAATTGCGTACCTACTAAACTTTCTATCAGAACCCAAAGGATTGTGATCGAAATTCCTAATCCATTGATTCATTTGTTTGAAAAATTTGTATGATCGACAACGTAAATTACGCAATGAATGTTATTGAATTGTCAAAATGAAATCCATTGTTGAACGCAATTACCGCGCTGGTTTTCGGTTCTTACAGAGCTGGAAATTGGTTGTAGGTGAGCGCTAGGTACGGTGCATTCAATAAGATATTCAGGCTATAAATGGAACAGGTGGATACTAATCGATATCTACATGTCCCTCAGAAACTTGGGTTATAAATATGTATGTAGGATTCTTCGCTCCCTCAAAGAATCTTAACAGCTGTAGCTGTGGATTGCTCTGGTGAACCGCATAGCATAAGTAATATATTTATATTTAGCTACCTTATAAAACTATCACTGGCCTTGTGGAATGTTTCGCGACCGCACTAAAAATGGAGTAGGTACCTTACGCCGCAGCACGGCGCGAAATTAAAATGATAGTAAGTACCTAGGTGGGCTAGGTATATAACGCAATCTAAACTGGCAAGCCCACTCCCTCTCGAACAGACGAGGCCTGTGTCCAGCAGTGGGAACATTATACGATGATTATGTAAACGTGCAAAACGGAACCGTCCCGATTTTGTCGGGGCGTCCCGATTTTTAGCATATAGGTAATTAAATGTCCCGCGCAGGACATGTTCAGTCCCGGTTTTCGTTGATAGAGAAATAAATCCCACAAAAAACATTTTCATGTAAAATGTTGCCAAGACAAGACCACATAATGGCTCGCACTTTCAAAAATTTATCAGATCTCATGTAGAGCCAAGCTTCTGACACTACACGCCCTAACTCTTCAAAACTAACTAACTTCACAAACTCTACACCTTAGTCAAAATATGAGGCGTGGCCGTTTCGTTACTACAAGAACTCTTGTTTAACAGAAAAGTAATGAAGAGTCATCGAATGATAAAAAAAATACCCACTAAGTATCTGTATTCTTATATCCATACTCATAATTCAGTGTTTTATTTAGCAGTCTAATGCACCCCAGTCAGGGTGTGAGGATAGTGAAAAAGAGAAGTTCTGGAAGGACTTCGATTGTTTGATGATGGATGTGCAAGATAGTGAAGAAGTGTATGTGGGGGGTGATTTTAATGGGCATGTAGGAAGACAGAAGGATGGGTATGAAAGAGTGCATGGCGGTTGGGGATACGGAGACCGTAACACTGATGGCGAGGCACTGCTGCAAGCTGCCACGGCCTTCGACCTGGCAATAACAAACACGTGGTTCGAAAAACGAAACGAGCATCTAATAAGTTATAAAAGTGGCCGCCACGCGACACAAATCGACTACTTCCTAGTAAGACGAAACAACCTTAAAAGTGTCAAAAATTGTAAAGTGCTCCCAGGTGAAGACCTAGTCTCACAACATAGACTAATGATAATGGAGGTAAAAGTCAGTGTCTCGTCCAGTAGGAACAAGGAACGGCCCCCGCCCAAAACTAGATGGCGTATGATAGAAAAAGAGGAATGTGCCAGTATGTTTAAGAGTCAAGTGGTAGATAAAATGATTGAGATGAAGGATATGGAAGGAAAATCTGTGAATGAATGTTGGAAAGAGATGGCAGATTGTATAAGGAGAGTAGCAAAAGATGTGTTTGGAGAATCGAAAGGGAAAGGTATGATAGAAAAGGATACATGGTGGTGGAATGAAGACGTGCAAAAGATGCTTAAAGAAAAGAAAATTGCGTTTAAAGAATGGCAGGGTGTAGAAAACGGGAATGATAGTTTGAAAGAAGATAAGAAGATGATTTATAAAGAATGGAATAGAAAGGCAAAAAAGGCGGTAGCAGTTTCGAGAGCTAAGGCGCAGGAGAAGTTGTATGACTCACTGGACAGCCCTAGAGGCCAGAAGGAGCTCTATCGGATTACAAAAGCAAGAGAAAGGAGAACGAGAGATATAATTCACATTAAATGTATGAAAGACGACGCTGGTAAGGTTCTGTCCATAGATGACGAAATAAAAGAACGATGGAAGGTTTATTTTGAAAAACTGATGAACGAAGAGAATAAATGGAATGGTGTGCTCAAAGAGGTACAAGTAAATATGGGTTTGGTGAGAGAAATTAGTATGGATGAAGTAAGAAAGGCAGTCCAAGGTATGAAAAATGGAAAGGCTATGGGCCCAGATGATATACCAGTAGAAGTATGGAAGTGTTTAAAAGAAGATGGATGTATGTGGCTGACTTTATTCTTCAATAAGTTGTTGCATGAAGGAGGGATCCCACAAGAATGGTGCAATAGTTCGCTAGTGCCCATCTTCAAGAATAAAGGTGATGTACAGGACTGCAACAACTATCGAGGGATGAAGCTCATGTCACATAGTATGAAGGTATGGGAGAAAGTAATAGAGAAAAGATTGCGAGAGGAGAGTGAGATTACCCCAAACCAGTTTGGGTTTATGCCAGGTCGAGGAACAATCCCAAGCAGCAAAATTATCCTACAGTGCAGATGTTATAGGCCTCCAGTACTTATAATGGTCTCTTAACGGTTCTAGTATTTGCTGCCACGCTTATAATAGCAAGCATGGAGTTAGTTGGGCCTTATAGTATATCTGATCTTATACATTAACTTATAATTACTTATAGGTCGAAATTAAGAGTGCAATATAAGCTTGGGTGACCTATAAAAGTATCCCGAGGGTGTAAATGCACTCAAGAGTAGATAAACTGGTAAGCTATACTTATAACTGCTAACAAGAAGCATTATAGAACTACTATAAGTAAAGTACGCCAATAAGAGTGACAAACAGAACTAAACATACTGGAAACTATTTGCATTTATTACTTGGTTTTATAAGGCTTTATAAGTTCACTTTACAGAACAATTATAAGTAAAATGGAGCGGTTCTAAAGTGGTATAAATCAATTTTGTTATAATCTTAACACGGTTATAAAGGTTTAATATAATATACTTAGTATCCAAAACTATATCCGTGGTGTCCTGTACAAGAATACATTGGTTTATAATGGTCTTGCAAATGCTATTATGGTGTCGGTTTCTAGATTTGTATCTGGCGAGGAACGAATCGTAGAAATAGAAGGTTCCCTACAAAATAGTTACTGTGAATAGACAAAATGTTTATATTAACAATTCTGCACAAAACGACGTTTTATCGATAAAAAGCGATTTAAATTTAGACTTAAAAAATGGTATTAGAACCTGTGCAAGAAGATGAAAGCGATATTGAAGACTATTACAAAATGGGCTGTAGAATACGATATACGACATGCGACATTAAATTCTTTATTGTAAATATTGAATAAAAAGATTGAAGAGGATGCCCGTACACTTCTTGACACTAATAAAGAAAATCTGGATATTACTAATTCAGCACCAGAAGAATATTGGCATAATGGCCTTATCAAATGTTTAAAAAATATTTTTCGATAATTCCCGTTCCACCCGAAGAGATTTCTGTATTATATAAATATTCGAAAATCCGTTTTAGTCAAAAAGCGATCGACGTCCAGAAACATTACCATTTTCAATGCTGACAGCTAAACAAAAACAATAAAATAAGACATAGGTACCTAATAGCAATATAAATTAACCGTCCGTTTATAGAAATATTTGCGGAACTCTAATTCCAAACAATATGGCCAAGCAATGGTTCTGATATTTACCATTTTCAAACAAAGTACGCCTATAACGGTTTGTTAATATATTTTTGAAAACCAACTTTGCCAAAATGGCGACTTTTCGTTGTATGTCTTAATGAAACCAACATTATTTTCAAATTCAACTAAATGAAAACGCTAGTTTTAAGGGGCGTGTAAAAATTTTGATATAAAACATATTATACTTCACCGAAAATATACGTGCGCCATGCACATTCAACACATTACATCTTGACTTATTGTTAACTAACACTCTACTCATATTGATATTCTAGATAATATCTATTTATAATAAGAAATGGATGCATTTCTTACCTTTATCAATATTAATCTTTACAAATGTCATTCACCAAATCACAACATTTTTTTGAGCTTGTAAGAGATTCACTGTGTACGTTATTGTCGTGTTTGGTTCCATTAAGCGCTGATAGTTAGCTTCGCGGGAGCAAATAGTTTTACGAAGTCCAACTATAGAGTCGTTATTGGTCAAAGTGGTGTTCACCAAGTCTATTATAGATATTTAATTAGGTAAAATACGCCTATAAATTGGGCCCTTTTCCGTGGTTATAATTGCTTACTATTCCGTTATAGTCCTAATGAAATGATGGTTCCAGGACAATTACTAGACCACATTTTGCTGCTTGGGATGGACGCCACTTTTGCACTCCGCCAATTGTGCGAGAAGTACAGGCGTGCACACAAGAACTTGCACATGGTGTTCATTGATCTGGAGAAAGCGTATGACAGGGTACCTCGGGATGTGCTGTGGTGGGCCTTGAAAGAGAAAGGTTTGCCCGGGAAGTATGTAGAGTTAATTCGTGCTATGTACAGTCAATCTCGTACCTACGTGCGGTCGGCTGCTGGCATTACCGACGAGTTCAGTGTGGCTGTAGGCTTGCACCAGGGATCGGCTTTAAGCCCTTACCTCTTCCTGTTGATTATAGACGCTCTTACGTCGGAAATCCAGGAGGAGGCACCCTGGTGCATGTTGTTTGCCGATGACATTGTCCTTGTCGGTGAAGGTGGACCTGAGATCCAGAACAGATTGGAGAAATGGCAACAGAAGCTGGAGAATGTTGGCTTGAAAATCAGCAGAACCAAAACTGAATATATGTTCTGCGATTTCGGCGGTCTCTCCAGTTCTGGAGCTATAGCACTTGATGGTGCACTTCTCCCAGTCTGTTCCGACTTTCGGTATCTCGGTTCACTCGTGCAAAGCGATGGCGAAGTAGATCGGACGGTTAAGCACAGAATTAACACTGGATGGATGAAATGGCGGCAGGTCACGGGAACAATCTGCGACTCCCGCATTCCCCTTAAACTTAAGGGGAAGATATATAAAACCATGATCAGACCTGCTGTCTTGTATGGATCAGAATGTTGGGCTACAAAAGGGATGAATGAAAGGCAATTGCATGCAGCAGAGATGAGAATGCTAAGAGGGATGTGTGGTGTTACACGAATGGATAGAATAAGAAATGAGTACATAAGAGGAAGTTTGAAAGTGGCACCGGTAACTGAAAAGTTGCGTGGGAATCGGTTGTCATGGTATGGGCATGTGTTACGTAGAAATGAGGAAAATGTCGTGAGGAGAGTTTTGAGTATGGATGTCGATGGCTATAAGAGTAGGGGAAGACCAAAGAAACGATGGATGGAATGTGTGAATGATGATATGGTTAGAAAGGGGGTAACTACCGAGATGACGACTAATAGAGAAGTATGGAAGAAAAAGACATGTTGCGCCGACCCCAAATAAATTGGGATAAGGGCAGGAGAATGATGATTTAGCAGTCTAATGCACATTATCGTTAATTGTGTGGAAGTGTGTGAGTGTTTGTGAACGAGACGGAGATCAGTGTGAATTAAGCTCAAACAACCGCTTATATACAGGTAAGTATTTATTAGACATCGTAATTATATTTTGTACTAGTAGACACAAATCACAGGATTGTTATGATTAGTGTGTAAAGTTTGTTCATTATATTATATTGTCAATAAATTTTCAGGGAATACATTTTTAGGGTTCCGTAGTTCTGACAAGGAACCCTTATAGTTTCGTCATGTCCGTCTGTCTGTCTGTCCGAGGTTTTGCTAAGAGACCGTTAGTACTAGAAAGCTGTAATTTTGTATGATTGCGTATATCAATTACGCCGACAAAGTGGTAAAATAAAATTTTGGAAAATATATTTTTTAGGGTAGCTCCCCTACATGTGAAGTGGGGATGAATATTTTTTTCGTCGTCTACCCCTCTTGTGGGGTATCGTTGAATAGGTCTTCTAAAATGACTTGAGGGTTGCTAAAATTATTTTTTGATTTAATGCTCCATTTACGAAATATTAAACTTTGAAGTGCAAATTTTTGGTTCAGTAGGGCGTCCTCCCCCCTCTAAAACGTAAACTGCTGGATGAAAAATCTGGAAATATTCACGATGATAGTGCATTTCATGAACTTTAAAGGAAAACTATAGCGGTTAAGATAACTTTATTAGTTTAGCAGTAATAGTCGTTGAACTTGGGTGTTGGATAGTTTTGTACTAAATACAAAATCCTTAGCATTAATCCTTTAAAGTGACTAATATGAAGTAGTTGCTTGTTTATAACGGGTAAAGACTTGCATTGAAAAACAAAATATGAAAAATCGAAGCGCACGGTAGTGCGCAGGCCAATTTCCAGCAAGTGGGCGGCCACTTGCTGGAAGTTTGATTCGATTTCGTGTGAAAGTAGCTCGAAGCGGTTCGGGTAAATAGTGCACGGCGTACGTGCGGACGTACGCCGTGCACTATTTACCCAAACCGCTTCGAGCTACTTTTGACCACCCTGTATCTAACTATTTGCCACACGAAATCGAATCAAACTTCACATACATAATACCATGACTGCTGTTAGTTCGAAACCCAATTTCATAACTATAGCTTTAATAGATTCAAAGTTATGGACTTTTCAAAATAGCTAAAGTGGCACTGACTGACTGACTGACTGACTCACTCACTTAGAGTTAATCAAAATGTTTAGGGTCTTCTAGTAGGCCTAGAAACTTGAAATTTGGCACGAAGCTAGACATTAGCATGAAACTAAAGGAAAAATTAAAAAGATGTCAAATGTGAGTTTGGCTCGCATGCAGAGGGTCCCCGTATGATTTTTTTTCTAGCTGGAACTGGACATTATCATGAAGCTAAAAGAAAAATTTTAAAAGCGGTCATTGTGAGTTTGGCTCGCGCACAGAGGGTTCCGTAGGTATTAAATTTTTTTTATAGTCGGCGTAGAAACTTGTAATTTTGCACGAAGCAAAAGTAAAAATAAAAATGCGGTCAAGTGTGAGTTCGGCTATCACACATTCTGTAAGACGTGATCCGTATTAAAAAAAATTAACTTAATTTTTAGGTAAGTATGAGACTTTCTTGGAAAGACAAATTATTAAAAACCTTAAAACATGTCAAATGACGTATATCATAAAATATTTTTTAAGAATACTTGTTTAACCCCTTTTAAATCGTATTGTTAAGCAGATTCATATTTCTATTTCTAAAAGTATATTTTTTTTAAAGTAAAACTAATATAATTAATATTTCAAATTGTAACTTAAAGTTTTGAGCCGTGCTTTTGTTTACCGGGAGCAGTTTCCGATATGTTTAGCTTACGCAATCACCATTCATAAGAGTCAAGGTTTGAGCTTGGACAATGCTTTAATTGATATTGGTTCTTCTATATTCACTTGTGGTCAAGCCTACGTACCATTATCTAGGGTAAAAAATTTGAGTGGTGATCATTTAATAAATATCGATCCTAGCCAGATCAAAGCACAAGGAGTGCTATTGTTGAGTACAACAGATTAAGGTCGCTCTATAGACCGGATTTAAAAAACATATGTGTGAAAAAGTATAAGTTTAAAAAAAAAACAGCTGATAGGGAATGGTCTAAGATACGTCCAAACATTGCCGCAGTTCAGACTGCAGCGGCCTCATCATTTAATAAAAAACTGGCCAAGTGCGAGTCGGACTCGCACAAGAAGGGTTCCGTACCACAAGGCAAAAACACCGAAAAAAACATGTCTGTTGTATGGGAGCCCCCCTTAAATATTTATTTTATTTTATGTTTATTATTTATTATTAAAGTTAAAATACAACTGAGTATTTTGTGAATATTTCAAGTGCCTACCTGTTGATATTTTTCATATCGAGCAAAAAAGGGCAAAAAAATCGCGTTTGTTGTATGGGAGCCAGGGAGCCCTCCCTTAAATATTTATTTTGTTTTTAGTATTTGTTGTTATAGCGGCAACAGAAATACATAATTTGTGAAAATTTCAACTGTCTAGCTATCGCGGTTCTTGGGATACAGCCTGGTGACAGACAGTCAGACGGACAGACGCACAGACAGCGAAGTCTTAGTAATAGGGTTCCGTTTTTACCCTTTGGGTACGGAACCCTAAAAATGACGAAGCGCTTCGAGAAAAGGTAGATAGTGCCCTTGCGCATCACTTGGCTCGCCTTGGCCCCCGGGCACGGCGGTGCTCCCGCCAAGAAGAGCGTACCGCATACCTACTCAACAGCGACATATCGAAGTGAACATCAAAATAATGAGAAAGACATTTTGCCTTCGGTTGCTGCCAGTAATTTTTGGATCTGGAAATATACAGAGTGGAAAAAATCAATGGGCTATATTATTATGGGGATATATTATTTAACTTAAAGAAAACATTCCTTTTAAAAAGAAACAAAACTGCATTCACAGATTTCTCGACAAGGTTACCTAAACCGGGGATCGAACCAGCTAAACATAAAAAAATAAACACTTGCTATTTTATTCTACTAATCGATAGGAACAAAAAAAAATCAGGGTTCAGGATAAAATCTCTCTAATAAACATATTTGGTCTTAGAAATAAAATAGATCATGACATCTAACATTAATTTTATTTTATAACGAATTCTAATATGAAGGGCACGTAAACATGAAAGAAAATTATTACATAGATAGACATTGATACTTGAACTACTCATTTAAAATTACAATTTTGTTAGAGTTTAATAATTTAACTGATGAGTTGATTGAAATGAGATAGTTACGGATACTTACACAAATTTTTGTCTTTTTAAAATTCAAAGTAAGATTTTAATAAATCTAATTGTTCTTGACACGCCATCATTAGGTATACAATTACGAAATGTCCAAAATGTTCGTAAGAATTTAAAAAAGCAGTTCCGCACCGCAAACAAAGTTAAACGTCCCATTATTAAACTTTTCGTCAGAACGCCTCGTCTAAGAAGAAAATGTGCATAGAATTATTATCACCAATTAAACGATTTTCATTATCTAAGTCTTCAACAAGGTACTTAGAGATAAATTAGCAAGCTTGTGCTTCATATAATGTCCTTGGATGTTAGAGTTATAAGAAAATTATGACGTGTGTTTTAGTACTTATAATGCTGATTAAAGCCCTTGTGTTGGTACACCAGCACATCAAGCTAACCGAAACTGTCAAATTTCCCAATCAACTTTGAACCTTATGCGTCAGCTACAAAGTTGAAAATCTATTAAAGAAATTTGACAGATTGTAGTAGGTTGATGTGCTGGCGTCTGAACCTACTAAATGTTAGATTTCATGGATATCTTGTACGACAGACGAGTGTAAGACCTAATGTTTATTGGACAAATTTTAACTTTAAAATTGTCTGTATCGACTAGTGAAATAAAATAGCGAGTGTTTATTTTTTTTAATTTTTAGCTGGTTCGATTCCCGGTTTAGCTAAAGAAACAAAACTGCATTCAGAGGTTTCTCGACTAGCTTGTCGAGAAACCTCTGAATGCAGTTTTGTTTCTTTTAAAATAAAGAAATGATTCCTTTATGTAAAATAATATAGGGATTTATCGAAGCGTACGGCAGTGCGCAGGCCAATTTCCAGCAAGTGGCCGCACGTACGCCGTGCACTATTTACCCGAACCGCTTCGAGCTACTTTTGACCACCCTGTATCTGACTATTTGTCACACGAAATCGAATCAAACTTCACATTCACATACATAATACCATGACTGCTGTTAGTTCGAATACCAAATTTCATAACTGTAGCTTTAATAGATTCAAAGTTATCGACTTTTCAAAATAGCTAAAGTGGCACTGACTGACTGACTGACTGACTGACTCACTCACTTAGAGTTAATCAAAATGTTTAGGGACTTCTAGTAGGCCTAGAAACTTGAAATTTGGCACGAAGCTAGACATTAGCATGAAACTAAAGGAAAAATTAAAAAACCGGGCAAGAGCGAGTCGAACTCGCGCACCGAGGGTTCCGTAACATCCGGGCTAATGCATAAGGTTTATGTTTATGAAATTAAATGTTTTTTTACCCGACTGCGTCAGAAGGAGGGTTATGTTTTTCGAGTGTATGTATGTATGTATGTATGTATGTATGTATGTATGTATATTTCTTTGGCACGCTCTGTAGCCTAAACGGCTTGATCGATTTCAGCTTGAGAGGTGCCGTTAGATTCGTCTTAATTGTGAGAGTGCTACTGGGTATATTAAAATTGAAAAAAAAATAAAATGGCCGATTTATGGCGCAATATGTTTTCAAAAAAAAAAAAAATATTCTCGAAACCTATCGAGTGGGGTATCAAAATAAAGGGTTTTAAAAGGTGATTACAAAAATATATATAACTTATATGGTTAAAAGTAATTCGAAGTGACAAAACGTAAAAAACAAGTACCAAGAACTAAATCGTTTGCGAAATCTTTCACATTTGTAAACTAAAAAACTGGAAATAAAAAAATTAATTTAAAAAATAAAAAAACCCGACTGCGAAACTGAAAAGCTACAAACAAGCCCATTTTAAATTAAATAAAAGTTGGAAGCAGGCGGGACCCATACCATTTTTATCATATCTTCAAATTCAAATGGGTCCCGCCTGCTTCCAACTTTTATTTAATTTAAAATGGGCTTGTTTGTAGCTTTTCAGTTTCGCAGTCGGGTTTTTTTATTTTTTAAATTAATTTTTTTATTTATTTTTGAGTTGATTGAATGAATGGTAAATTGTGGTTTACGATTTATGACGTATTAAAAAAAAACCACTTACTAGATCTCGTTCAAACCAATTTTCGGTGGTAGTTTACATAGTAATGTACATCATAATTTTTTTTTAGTTTTATCATTCTCTTATTTTAGAAGTTACAGGGGGGGGACACACATTTTACCACTTTGGAAGTGTCTCTCGCGCAAACTATTCAGTTTAGAAAAAAATGATATTAGAAACCTCAAATTCATTTTTGAAGACCTAACCATAGATATCCCACACGTATGAGTTTGATGAAAAAAAAATTTTTGAGTTTCGGTTCTAAGTATGGGGAACCCTAAAATTTATTGTTTATTTTCTATTTTTGTGTGAAAATCTTAATGCGGTTCATAGAATACATCTACTTACCGAGTTTCAACAGTATAGTTCTTATAGTTTCGGAGAAAAGTGGCTGTGACATACGGACGGACAGACAGACAGACAGACAGACGGACAGACAGACAGACAGACAGACATGACGAATCTATAAGGGTTCCGTTTTTGCCATTTGGCTACGGAACCCTAAAAAATGGGCAAGTGTGAGTCTGGCTCGCGCATAGAGGGTTCAATATTAATATTTTATTCTAGCCGGCCTAGAAACTTGAAATTTAGCACGAAGCTAGACATTAGCATGAAACTAAAGGAAAAATAAAAAAAATGGTCAAGTGTGAGTCTGGCTCGCGCATAGAGGGTTCAATATTAATATTTTATTCTAGCCGGCCTAGAAACTTGAAATTTGGCACGAAGCTAGACATTAGCATGAAACTAAAGGAAAAATAAAAAAAATGGTCAAGTGTGAGTCTGGCTCGCGCATAGAGGGTTCAATATTAATATTTTATTCTAGCCGGCCTAGAAACTTGAAATTTGGCACGAAGCTAGACATTAGCATGAAACTAAAGAAAACATTAAAAAAATGGTCAAGTGTGAGTCTGGCTCGCGCATAGAGGGTTCAATATTAAATTTTTATTCTAGCCGGCCTAGAAACTTGAAATTTGGCACGAAGCTAGACATTAGCATGAAACTAAAGGAAAAATTAAAAAAATGGTCAAATGTGAGTCTGGCTCGCGCATAGAGGGTTCCGTATTAATTTTTTATTCTAGCCGGCCTAGAAACTTTTAACCGGCCTAAAAACTTGAAATTTAGCATGAAGCTAGACATCAGCATGAAACTAAAGGAAAAATTAAAAAGAGGTCAAATGTGAGTTTGGCTCGCATGCAGAGGGTCCCGTACGATTTTTTTTCTAGCTGGAACTGGACATTACCATGAAACTAAAAGAAAAATTTAATTTTAAAAGCGGTCAAGTGTGAGTTTGGCTCGCGCACAGAGGGTTCCGTAGGTATTAAATTTTTTTATAGTCGGCGTAGAAACTTGTAATTTGCACGAAACTAAAGTAAAAATAAAAATGCGGTCAAGTGTGAGTTCAGCTATCACACATTCTGTAATCCGTGTTCCGTATAAAAAAAAAATAAGCTTAATTTTTAGGTAAGTATGAGACTTCCTTAGAAAAATAAATTATTAAAAACCTTAAAACTTGTCAAATGACGTATATCATAAGATATAAACGCAAAATATTTTTTAAGAATACTTATTTAACCCCTTTTAAATCGTTTTGTTAAGCAGATTCATATTTCTATTTCTAAAAGTATGTTTTTTTAAAGTAAAACTAATATCATTAATATTTCAAATTGTAACTTGAAGTTTTGAGCCGTGCTTTTGTTTACCGGGAGCAGTTTCCGATATGTTTAGCTTACGCAATCACCATTCATAAGAGTCAAGGTTTGAGCTTGGACAATGCTTTAATTGATATTGGTTCTTCTATATTCACTTGTGGTCAAGCCTACGTACCATTATCTAGGGTAAAAAATTTGAGTGGTGACCATTTAATAAATATCGATCCTAGCCAGATCGAAGCTCAAGAAAGTGCTATTGTTGAGTACAACAGATTAAGGTCGCTCTATAGACCGGATTTAAAAAACATATGTGTGAAAAAGAATTACTTAGTTTAAAAAAAAACAGCTGATAGGGAATGGTCTATACGTCCAAACATTGCCGCAGTTCAGTCTGCAGCGGGCTCATCATTTAATAAAAAACTGGCCAAGTGCGAGTCGGACTTGCACAAGAAGGGTTCCGTACCACAAGGCAAAAACGCTGAAAAAAACATGTCTGTTGTATGGGGGCCCCCCTTAAATATTTATTTTATTTTAATTTTATTATTTATTATTAAAGTTAAAATACAACTGAGTATTTTGTGAATATTTCAAGTGCCTACCTGTTGCCATTTTTGATATCGAGCAAAAAAGGGCAAAAAAATCGCGTTTGTTGTATGGGAGCCCCCCTTAAATATTTATTTTATTTTGTTTATAGTATTTGTTGTTATAGCGGCAACAGAAATACATAATTTGTGAAAATTTCAACTGTCTAGCTATCGCGGTTCTTGGGATACAGCCTGGTGACAGACAGACAGACGGACAGACGCACAGACAGCGAAGTCTTAGTAATAGGGTTCCGTTTTTACCCTTTGGTTACGGAACCCTAAAAAACACCTCGTAAGAGAAAAAATAATAAAAAACTGGCCAAGTGCGAGTCGGACTCGCACACGAAGGGTTCCGTACCACAAGGCAAAAACGCCGAAAAAAACATGTTTGTTGTATGGGAGCCCCCCTTAAATATTTATTTTATTTTATTATTATTATTTATTATTAAAGTTAAAATACAACTGAGTATTTCGTGAATATTTCAAGTGCCTACCTGTTGCCATTTTTGATATCGAGCAAAAAAGGGCAAAAAAATCGCGTTTGTTGTATGGGAGCCCCCCTTCAATATTAATTTTATTTTGTTTTTAGTATTTGTTGTTATAGCGGCAACAGAAATACATAATTTGTGAAAAATTCAACTGTCTAGCTATCGCGGTTCTTGAGATACAGCCTGGTGACAGACAGACAGACAGACGGACAGACGGACAGACGGACAGACAGCGAAGTCTTAGTAATAGGGTTCCGTTTTTATACGGAACCCTAAATACCACAATTATCAAAAAAAAAAAAAAGAAAACCTAGGCTATACAATTTCATCCTACACGTGTAGGATGGCACTTGGCAAAAAGAAATGAAATCCTACCAAAAACATATAAAGTCATGTTCCATTCCATACGCGAAGGTTTATGTTGAAAAAGAAGGCCAACTTTCTTACTTCAGGTAGACGTTTGAACCAGCAAAAGAGTTGAAATCGAAACCAACGTCAAGTTTTAAACCATTTTCTTTGCACCGGCCTTATTTTGCAATTCTGTTTTAAGTAATTTGTGTTTGAAACTTTTTAGATATCAATACAATAATATTGTTCCATTTAAACTTGGCGGATTTTCAGAAAACCACAAAATAATATGCATGAAAAATAACTATAACACAACGAAAACCCGCCAAGTGTAAATGGAACAATATTATTGTATTGATATCTAAAAAGTTTCAAACACAAATTACTTAAAACAGAATTGCAAAATAAGGCCGGTGCAAAGAAAATGGTTTAAAACTTGACGTTGGTTTCGATTTCAACTCTTTTGCTGGTTCAAACGTCTAGGTACCTGAAGTAAGGAAGTTGGCCTTCTTTTTCAACATTATATGTTTTTGGTAGGATAGTAATTTACAGGGCCCATTGATTTTATCCACTCTGTATATTTCCAGATCCATAAATTACTGGCAGCAACTGAAGGCAAAATGTCTTTTTCATTTGATGTTCACTTCGATATGTCGCTGTTGAGTAGGTATGCGTTCAAAGTTTAGATCTCACTATATGAATACGATTTCTTTGTTGTTTTTACGTAGAATCTTATCCTTCATTATTTATGTTTTGTCAATTCCAAAGTTTAAAAGTCTAATACTAGCCGCGACGGCTCGCTCCTTGCGGCGCCGCCTTTGCTGCTTCTTTCTAGCCGCCTTCTTCTTCTCCCCTACCACCTGCCATTCGGCGTCGGTCGTGGGAGAAGTAGGGGGGTTTTGGGGGGCGTAGGGTCTGGGGCCTTCGCCTCCCGAGACGTTCTGCCCCTCTTCCGGGCCGGCGCCGAGGTGTTGCCGGCAAGCGCCGGTTTTGCTGGTTTTGCCGACACCGAGGCTCCGCCAGCCGGCGCCAGTTTCGGCGCTACTTTCGCCAGTGCCGGGGCTCCGCTAGCCGTCGCCGGTTTGGCTGACGCTGGTTTGGTCAGCGCCTGGGCCCGTCCAGACGGCCCGGGTTTAGGGCCGGCAACTGCCACAGCGGCCGCGTTCTGGTTCTCCACCGGGACGGGCTGGCAGGTCTGCCCGGAGCTTCCCATTCTCCTTTCGGAGAAGCTCCATAGCGGCCGTCAGGACTTCCGCCCGCAGTTCGGCCACTTCGCCGGTCGAAGGGGCCGGTATAGTTGGCCGCCTCCGCTGCCGCCATTATGGAGGCCGTCGCCGAGACTATGGCCTTGTTCTTTGAAGCTTGGAGCTTCTTCAAGGACACGTCCCGGATTGCGGCCTCCACGACCGCCGCATCGGGGCCGCTAGCCGCACCCTCCTCGTCGCTTGAGGGCCCCGAAGCGACCGCGCGACCGGTCGCCCCCTCCTTTGCGGGCTCCTCCGCTCTCTCTGCCGCCTCACGGGCAGTGAGCCCCCTCCCCTTGCCTCGCTCTCGCACCCCACCCCGCCTACTGGTGGGGATCTTCCTGGCCGAGGCCAGATCTTCATCGGAGGACAACCCCTGACCGTCCTCAGACCTTGGCCGCTTGCTGAGCTTTTTCGCAGCAGCGGCCACCTCCTTAGCACGGCAGGGGCTCCCTGAGCCTCCTGTGCTCGCGCCTCCTGATGCGGCATCGGACTCCGACCCCGCATCACTCCTCCCCTCTTTTCGGTCCCCTAGGGGACAGGAGCTTCCTCGGCTCTTGTTGCCATTGGCAAGTGGTAGACATTCGTTGCCCCCCCCCCAGAATACGAGTGGGGCTTGACTTTCCCGAAGGAAACGTGGCGGAATCTCCGGCTGCTGAGCAGCCGGTACCGCCCTGGGGTAGTTTTTTGCCGTCTGTCTGTTCCATGTTTTGTGTTCCTTTTTAAGGGTGAGGTCCCTTTTCGCGCTAAAGACCGTATCCCCTCCGGCCATTCATCCCCTCGGCACGCTAGACCTTGGGATTAGGGTAATTTTTTATAGAGGTTGTCTTCCTCGCGGCCCGATCCTGAGTTCAAGATTACGGGGTGGCCGACGACTGGGCAGAACCAACCGCCGCCCCGGCGTCCCCACGCTGCCGCCGGATGCCGGACAGACGCAGCGCGGGCATGGGACACCCTCCACCGCCCACACTCTCGTGGGTACCGCGATGCGAACCGCCCCGTGACGGTCTACGCCCACTCACCTGCCTCTGTAAGCAGAGGGGGAGTAGACGCATGACCATCTATAGCCCGGTTCCCTTCACCGACCATCGAGGATGATCGTGTCTACGCCCACTCACCTGCCTCTGTAAGCAGAGGGGGAGTAGACGCATGACCATCTATAGCCCGGTTCCCTTCACCGACCATCGAGGATGATCGTGTCTACGCCCACTCACCTGCCTCTGTAAGCAGAGGGGGAGTAGACGCATGACCATCTATAGCCCGGTTCCCTTCACCGACCATCGAGGATGATCGGTGATTAGACCTTACTCCGCCTGTTGAAGTGGTTTATTGTAGTTTTAGTAATTACAAAATGCATGTAAGTACAGTAACGAGTTCGGCAGTAAACTAAATAAAAATAAGTACCTACCTACCTACCAATTTTAACAATTATATTATTATTACTTTTAATTTCAATCAGTTTAAAGGACATGTCTGGTGGAGCAATGGGAGATTGTCTAGGTAGTCAAAGGAAATGTTCAGTAATGATCGTTAATATTATTTTATACTTTACCCCTTTTTAGGGTTCCGTATTATTATAATCGTCGAGTTTTATAGTTTATCAATTAATAAGATTCAGGAGTCAGGATCTTGCGAAAACTGGTCAAAATAAGGTTTATACGCTGGGGATTTTTCTTAGTTTTTTTAGTATAACGCCATCTGTGAGCGAATACCTACAGGTAGGTACAAATTATTATTAGTGGCGTGCCTTTGTAAGGTTATTGAAACATTTAATATTTTGTTGGTCTGAGATCATATTCTGCAGTTTTTTTTTGATATTTCTATTTGTGTAAGATAGCTCACCGTCCGATCAGGACCAAACCCGTGCCGGACGGCACGTACGTGTTCCACGCGCGCCTCAAAGAGATGTCAGCATCGAGGAAGGGCCCCCTTAGGGCCGAAGCCTGCCGGGTCAGCGGGATTGTCCGAAAGGGTTACCGCTGGCCCGGAACTTAAAGGGCTAAGGAAGGAACACGGGTGGGTTTTAGTCAGTAAGAGTCTGACACTCCCTTCCGCTCCACCCAGAGCGGGAGGAGTCATTTAATGAATTCCCATCCAAAAAAAAGAAAAAAAAAAGGGGTATCGTATCGTATTATTACCAGCCAGTAACTGGGTTGTGGAGGTCAGATAGGTAGCCGCACCATGTAAAATACTGGTATTCAGCTGTACCCGGTTAGACTGGAGGCTGACCCCAACATAGTTGGGAAAAGGCTAGGCAGATGATGATCTACTACTAGTAGTAATTACGACGTACCTTATAGGTATAACAATAAACTGATGTTGACAAAGGTGTTAACTTGTTAAGGCAATTAAGCCTGTAGTGTATTCGTTCCTAAGTACCTACTTAAGATAATATCATTGATAGTGAATAACATAATTTTCCCCAAAGTCGATAAAATAATTACAATGATAATAATCAGTAGATTAATATCGTAATAAACGCGTGTCTGCATTTAGAATCAGAAACCTACCTACACACAAAATAGGTTCTCACACACAAATATAAACGTAAGAAGTAAGGGAGGATTTAAAAGTATCATAATATTATAAAACCTGCCTTCATCTGATGATAATACCTAAGTAAGACCTACATAAACATTTCGCATCCAGTTGCTATGAAGTGCTCTTGAAGAATAGACAAACGAAACCCTTTTTTTTTTTTCCGGTTGGGAAATCATCAAATGACTCCTCCCGCTCTGGGTGGAGCGGAAGGGAGTGTCAGACTCTTACTGACTAAAACCCACCCGTGTTCCTTCCTTAGCCCTTTATGTTCCGGGCCAGCGGTAACCCTTTCGGACAATCCCGCTGACCCGGCAGGCTTCGGCCCTAAGGGGCCCCTCCTCGATGCTGACATCTCTTTGAGGCGCGCGTCGAACACGTACGCGCCGTCCGGCACGGGCCTGGTCCTAATCGGACGGTGAGCTACCCATTACTCTCCGCCCGCAGGCCCGCGCCTACGGTGGCCGAGAGTCGTCACGCGGCTCCCGACGCCCGGAGCGTCTCCCGCGGCGGCTGGGACGGGAGGCTCTCTCCCTGAGCCGTCCCGCCACCTCCTTCGCTAGCATGACTGCTTCGCAGAAGGAGGTGACTGCCTCCCACTCCCTCTCGCCCCGGCCCATGGCTTGCACCAGGGCCGCGGGCGCGAGAGGTCGCCGCCGCTGCCGATCGCCTCTACGAGGACACGGCGGTGCTCTGCCCATGCGGGGCAGACCTCCACCGTATGCTCCACCGTGTCCTCTGGGCGATCCTGGCAATGGTGACACCAGGGCGTTTCCTCCCGCCTGATGATGTGCAGGAACCTCCCGAAACTTCATTGTCCGGTGAGGACCTGCGTCAAGCGGTAGGAGAGGGCGCCGTGGCGCCTCTCTAGCCACTCCTCAAAGAGGGGTATTATCGCCGCTATCACGGCGTGCCCTGCGCTGGGTTGCGACAGTCGCTCTTTCCATGCCGCCATGAGATCGCGCCGGAGATCCGTCCGCTCCGCAGCGATTTGCCGCGGAAGCGGATCCTCCCCCCGGCGTAGTGCCTCCGCGCGCCACTCATACAGGCGCGCGAGGACTATCGCCTCCAGATCCCATGGCGGCAGTCCGGCAAGGAGGCTTGCCGCCTCGCCGGAGATCGAGCGGTAGCCCCGGATTAGCCTAACGGCTACCACCTTCTGGGGCGCGTTCAGGTAGTGGGCGGCTCGCCGCCGCAGTGAACGCGCCCACACCGGGGCCCCATAGGACCATGGACCGCACAGACAAACGAAACCCTGCAGTTGATATCTAAACATTATAAAATAAAACCGGTCAAGAGCAAGAGCGAATCGGACTCGCGCACCGAGGGTTCCGTATTGTGAAACGTGAAATGTTTTTAAGACGAGGCCTATAGGTACCTCCTCGTCAGAGAATTTTAACACTGTTGTGTAGAATATTGCAGTTTTAGGTCACCGCCATCTCTTGACCGATACTGGAACGAATGTAGTTTATGTTGATGATTTCTGAAAAAGTGTGCTATTTAAAGACATATTTTTATTTTTAATGTAATCGTTACCTAAATTTCTTTCACATTAGAATAATTTCAGATTTTTCTCTATGCAAACTTCCAAGATAAGATAAGGAACGGTATTTTTTTTCATTTTTCTTCAAAAATCGAAAACTATGCGAAAATTAGTCACTTAAAACATCAGTTTCAAAATCTGTTTTTGGTATCGAACTCTAAACAAAATAACATAAAAGTAAACAAAATTATCAACTTATATTTCAAGCAACAACACTACCAGCGGTCGCTGAGTCCAGGAAATAATACATCTTTTATTGTGCTTAGATATCGGTACCCATCAATCTGCAGAGTTTCGCTAAGTAATTTAATTTGAACCTTTGTATAAACTATACTGTATACTCAGATTTAAGTGCTATTGTTGAGAACAACAGATTAAGGTCGCTCTATAGACGGATTTTACTTTACTTTACTTTATTTATTTGCACCATAAAAGTACCTACAACCTGCACTTGAATACAATAATGTGATTATATTTCTCAACTTTCTAACGTCATACAAATGTACTTACGTTACATGATAATCATTTAGCACTCATTTAAGCACTAACACTCACCAACAAATTATTTACACTGATATTGATAGTTAGGTTGTAGCATTCGATTCACACTGTCCTCCGTACTAGTCGAAACTGTAGGACAGTCTTCCTCTTACACAATTAACCAGTTCTAAATACAAATAGTATTCCACTAAGTACCTATTATTTCACAGTATAATAATTTTGTATCTTTGATATTATGTTCCAATGTAAACAGGTAGGTAACAGAACATTTTGTATTATCTACCAACAGAAGTGATCACAACAATTTAAAAAACATATGTGTTAAAAAGAATAAGTTTAAAAAAAAACAGCTGATAGTGAATGGTCTATACGTCCAAACATTGCCGTAGTTCAGACTGCAGCGGGCTCATCATTTAATAAAAAACTGGCCAAGTGCGAGTCGGACTCGCACAAGAAGGGTTCCGTACCACAAGGCAAAAACGCTGAAAAAAACATGTCTGTTGTATGGGAGCCCCCCTTAAATATTTATTTTATTTTAATTTTATTATTTATTATTAAAGTTAAAATACAACTGAGTATTTTGTGAATATTTCAAGTGCCTACCTGTTGCCATTTTTGATATCGAGCAAAAAAGGGCAAAAAAATCGCGTTTGTTTTATGGGAACCAGGGAGCCCCCCTTAAATATTTATTTTATTTTGTTTTTAGTATTTGTTGTTATAGCGGCAACAGAAATACATAATTTGTGAAAATTTCAACTGTCTAGCTATCGCGGTTCTTGGGATACAGCCTGGTGACAGACAGACAGACGGACAGACGGACAGACGCACAGACAGCGAAGTCTTAGTAATAGGGTTCCGTTTTTACCCTTGGGTACGGAACCCTAAAAAACACCTCGTAAGAGAAAAAATAATAAAAAACCACAATTATCAAAAAAAAAAGAAAGCCTAGGCTATACAATTTAATCCTACACGTGTATCTACCCACTTGGCAAAAAGAAATGAAATCCCACCAAAAACATATAATGTTGAAAAAGAAGGCCAACTTCCTTACTTCATGTACTTAGATGTTTGACCAGCAAAAGAGTTGAAATCGAAACCAACGCCAAGTTTTAAACCATTTTCTTTGCACCGGCCTTATTTTGCAATTCTGTTGTAAGTAATTTGTGTTTGAAACTTTTTAGATATCAATACAATAATATTGTTCCATTTAAACTTGGCGGGTTTTCAGAAAACCATAAAATAATATGCATGAAAAATAACTATAACACAACGAAACCTGCCTGTAACTTAGTGACCTTTGAAGGTACTACCACAAAACTCCAACAGAAGAAGGGAACTTCTTTTCTAGAAAATTGATTTTCCAATTCATCATATCATAAGAAAACATTTTTACAAAAAAAAAACAACCGACTTCCAAAAAAAACACTACAAATTGAAAAATAACTTTAATTTCGGAAGTCGGTGTCTTCGGTTCCGCGTTTTCGTTTATTGACACCGACTTCCGAAATTAAAGTTATTTTTCAATTTGTACCTAGTGTTTTTTTTGGAAGTTGGTTGTTTTTTTTTGTAAAAATGTTTTTATTTTTCACTTTTTAGTGGGTCAGTTTGTAATTTATCTAAGTTACAATAGCCTAATGCCAACTGTTCATCACCTTTTACAAAATTTTGCTTTTCCCGATGCTGGGACGTTAATTGTTGAGGAGTTCTCCCGGTAAGAACCAGGAGATCCTCAACAATCACTCGCAATACGCATTGTGACGAGCACAAATTGCTTAGCAACCATATTAAAGTAATCGAATCGCAACCCGTGAAATATTTGTCAGTGAGTAGTTCCGATGGCCATCTGTGATCTTCATCATCAGCTCCACTTTACCAAGTGATGATTTCCGAGAGCAAATGCTCAAGTTACTTTAAAAATATCCAAATAGCTGTAGCTTTGCCTATAAAATTTGAGGGTTTCCCTCGATTTCCATGGAATCCTCTCATCAGATTCCAACTTGATGATAATGGGACCACCTCGAGAGTATACCCTTTCAAATAAAAAAAGAACTTTTGGAATCGGTCCAGCCGTCTTCGAGTAATCGGTGAACATACACAAGGTAGCTACTGTAAACTGTTGAGGAATTCCCTTAACTGTCCTTCGTCTTCATCATCAGACCCCTAATGATAGTAGCAACCCATCTAGGTGTAAAGTTCACATTAATACAAATTAATCAAGCCCAAACACAAGGTAACTGCTGTAAATCGTTGAGGAGTCCCCTCGACTGTCTTTCGGCTCCATTATCAGATCGACTTCATCAAATTGTAGTGCTTTAAAATACTTAATGAAAAAATTAACAAACGCACTAGTCGCTCCTACGATTTTCGAAAGTTCCCCTCGATTTCACTGGGATGCCATCATCAGATCCTGGTTTCCTTATCATGGGACCACCCTTGGCATATATCCTTTCCAACAAAAAAAGAATAATCAAAATCGGTTCATAAACGACGAAGTTATCCGCGAACACACATAAAAAAAACCTCCTCCTTTTTTTGAAGTCGGTTAAAAATATTATGTCATTCTAATTCATGTTACTGGTTAACAGTGGAAAACAGTTTTACTCTTCTTTGTCTAAGGTTTTACTAAAACATTTTGTTCATCTATCTGTCCCCAAGTCACAGGCTATAAACCTAGTTTGGGTGCCAGGAGATAATACTCAATGTACTTACTATATGTTGTACCATATTACTGTACTTGTAACCTTTGTGAACATTTTTCTGGAAATAAACATTATTTTTATTATTTTTGTGTCTTTTTTTTCTCACCTCTTAGGCTGGTTTTAGCTACATTTACGGGCCAAAGCCAAGTAAATGCAACGTGTGGTGTGTATTAGAGTGTGTTTTCTTCCTCTAACTGCATGAATTTCCTGACTATTTTGCAGGTGTTTAAGATGGCAGCTTTCTCTTATTATTATTAATTAACATTGCAATAACATCAAACATCTTCTGTCTTTTCCTTAGTCTGTTGATAGGTAGCAATCTAAATTATGTCACCCTAAAACTCGGATACACATGTCATTATCAGTAGTACTCATTAGGTAGTTCTTCCTACATGCAGGAAATTATCCTCTGTGGGACGCTTTTTTTTTGTTATGTTTCGTAAGTATTACAATGAATACATTCGTCGTTTCAGCCGATAGACGTCCACTGCTGGACATAGGCCTCCCCCAATTTTGGGGGGGTTTGCCATAATCGCCACGCTTGGCAGGCGGGTTGGCGACCGCAGTATGGTATGATGGTGGAAGACATAGAGAACGCTGCTGCCCATTCTCCGGTACGACCCTTAGTCGTCTTTTACGACACCCACGGGAAGTAAGGGGTGGTGGTATTCTTTAAGTCCGGCACCACACAGACAGACATACATTACTCTGTATTGATTCTTATTTTTGCGTGGCTTTTACTGAAAATCAGTAACAGTATCACAACTGCATGCCCATTTTTGTAAGTACTTATTGAAGACAAGAAGACGTGACATCTGCCAACCCGCACTGGGCCCGCGTGGTGGATTACGGCCCACTCCCTCTCACCGAGAGGAGGCCTGTGTCCCAGCAGTGGGAACATTATAGGCTGATTATGTATGTATGTTATGTAAGTACTTATTGCGTGAGTCATTTTTTGTGGCGTCCTGTACAGGATTTTGAGACTCGTATGCGTGCTCATTAGAGCATTTCGGATTCAGCATGACCTTTGACGTAAGCGTAAGTATGACTAACTAAATATATTGAATAACTTTATTCAGTAACGTTACTTTACAATCTTCTTTTTAGTGTGTCAATAGCAATCTAAGTGAACTCGGCCCAGAATAGCAATCTAAATGGACTCGGCCCAGAATTCGGCTACTTGTTTGGCGCCTTCACCAGCGTCCATCAGTTCCTGTAACGTGCAGCTGACAGGACACGCAGGACACGATATTAAGTGTTATACTTTACTATTATTATGGAAATTGACTGATAATAGGTAACCTTTATCTATTAACAAATTAGGTTTATTAAGTAGTTGGCAGTAAATATGCTAGTAATTAAGCCATTATTGATGCTTACACTAACGTTTCCAGGTCTTTTCTGATATTTATTCGTTAAGCACGGTCGTATTGCGAATAGTATTTGCGTGACCTTGATATTTCTGTGTCGAAATGCAAACAATTGATCCTGGCAAAAGCAGTGACCTGATTAAAATAGTATCTACTGATTTTGTTTTATATTTACAATAAGTGGGTATGTAGGTTATTTACAACAGAAAAGTTAAGTATGTCCAAGATTTATAATAGGTTATTATTTTTATTTAAAATTAGAAGCGTGTTAATAACTCAATTATCTTGTTATTTAAATGAAAGCACTTACTCAATAATAATAATTAACAATAATTTACTGTTTGCATTACAGCACAATTAAATTAATTGCGTACTATTCAGGCATGGCCTTTTGTTTTGTGGTGAAAAATATTCACTGCATGGCCTTTTTAACATTTACCTACGCTTATAAGTTGTTTACATCAGTCGAAGCAGAATTTATTTTTCGTAACTTATAAAGCAATCATTAGCTGTAACCTTGGTAACGATTTATTTACGTGTAGGTAGGTAGGTACAGCGTGACTACGTTCTGTTTTTACTTTAGTATCCAACTATAAACGATCCTTGTCGAAATATAGTCGCTTAACTGATCGTAAACAACTTTCAACGTGCATTATTTTTCAGCGTGCATTCTTCCCCTTTTTTTTTGGTAAATGTTTTCAGCACTTATTTTTATCCTCGTCGCCACTTGTAATGTTCGCTGGGTTAATAAAACACACTTTGACAGATCACTGAGGTGACATAGTCTATACGAAACCCAGAGAACGTCTGCACTCGCCTACGGCCGGTAAGCGACTGCCACGCCAATGCCTGCGCATACACTACAGGTAGGTACCGATATCTAAACACAATAAAAGATATTCAAAATGTAGGCAACAGCTGATTTTTTTTTCGCGATTTCGGGTTTGGTCCCATAGTAAAAGTTGAGGTCTTTATCTATGAAATTGCCGTTTTGTATGAAAAAATTTAAACGAATTTTTTTCATGTATTTTTTATTTGTATTAATCGAAGCAATCCCCCATGCAATCAATGCATCTTTGCCAACGCAGTGGCAGTTTATTGATGCCCTTCTTAAAGAAATCAGCTGGACTCCCGTCCTGCTGATTTCTTCGCGCGTGTTGGCACTGGTCTGGTCACTGGTCACTGGTAATTGGTTGGCTAATTGGCTACACTGTTTTTGTTGGCAAGACAAGTAATAAAATATATTTGCCTAACATAGTCAGAAAAATTCCGAAAGGTTTTGGAGTGGTGACCACTCCAAAACCTTTCGGCGCGTACCGGAAGACGTAGCGTCGGAAGGCCTCCCACAAGGTAGACCGACGACCTTGTGAAAACCGCAGGAACCCTTTGGATGTGAGAAGCACAGAACTGGTCGAAGAGGACCTTCTCTTCGACCAGCTTGGGAGAGGCCCAAGTCCAGCAGTGGACGTCTTTCGGCTAAAATGATGATGATGAGTCACAAAAATTAATTGTTAAGCAAATTGACACCCTCCGTATTTTTTTTGTGCTGCAGCTGTCGCAGATGTGATTAGACAGTTGTGATTTGAACAAACAAATTAAGTTGATATTTAATTTGCTTAACAATTTTTTGCCCTGACTTTACATGGATTACACCATAAGTACCTACATTTACGCAAAGTCATTAGTATAATAAACTAGTGCCCGAGAGAGCACTCGGATTTGGTATTAACTTATTTCCACGAAGGCTAACTAAATGAAGTAGGTACTGTTTCAGTCTGAAATCCCTGACCAGGACTGTGACCACTTCAAAGAATACTAATTATTGTTATTTTAGACTGCCAACAGAACTCGCATATATAAATTAGTATTTGGGTAACGTTATTAGATGCGAAAAACCACTGACATAAGTTCACAGGGTAGGTTTTAAAGGTTCCCTGTGTGTCCCGCTACTGTGTCATTTGAATTTGTAAGAGGGGCGGAATTAAAAATGAACACTCTATACTTAACTACAAAATGTAATTAAGTTCAGAGTCCAGGGGGCCTAAAAAGGCCACTTCAACAAATTCTTCAAAGGCATTTTGTACTGCCTCTCGGGTATTGTATTTTTTTCCCGCCAAGAAGTTATCCAAATTCTGGAAAAAGTAGTAGTCTGTAGGCGCAAGGTCTGGTGAGTAGGGCGGATGACGGAGAGCTTCCAACCCCAGTTCTTGCAACTTGGCAACGTCTGCTGTGCAGTATGAGGTCGCGCGTTGTCGTGCAGGAGCAGCGGAGACGAGCGATTGACCAATGCTGGTTGTAGATGTGCCAGCTTCTCCATCATTGTGTTCAGTTCTTCACAGTACACATCTGCAGTAATGCTCACCCCGTTTGGTAAGAAGCTGTGATGAATCACACCGGCGCTAGACCACCAAACAGTGACCATCACTTTTCTATGGGTAAGTTTTCGTTTAGGGCATTGTTTAGGTGCTGAACCAGGATCCAACCAACTTGCTGAGCGCTTGCGGTTATCAAACAGAATCCATTTTTGATCGCAGGTAACAATGCGGTTCAAAATTCCTTCATTTGTGTCTGTTGAGCAGTGCAAGGCACGTCTCGACGCGTACTTCGCGCTGGCGACCATTGAGTTCGTGGGGCACCCATTTGTCAAGCTTTTTTACCTTGCCAATTTGACGCAAATGGACCAATATTGTTTTGACGCTAACGTCGAAAGCTGCTGCTAATTCAGCCGTAAATTGTGTATCATCAGCTTCCACAATCGCCTTTAATTCGTCATTGTCGAAAAAAGTCTTCGGACGACCGCGAAGTTCATTTTTCAGGTCGAAATTTCCAGAACGGAAGCGAGCAAACCAATAACAGGTGGTGTGTTGGTTTTTAGTGTTAGCTCCGTAAACGTCGTTGATGTTGCGTGCCGCTTGTGCCGCGTTGCTGCCACGACGGTACTCATATTCCATAATTACTCGAATTTTTAACGTATCCATGATGACGAAAAAGATTGAAATGCGATGAAAATGTAACACTAATCAATAAACAAATGACTACTTTTGGAAAAAAATTCCATGTTTTTAAAATAAAATTAATTTGAAATTAGAATTCTTAGCCAAACAAAAATTATTTTCATTTGAAATGGCCAGTACTGCAGAACGGCAATTTCATAGACCTATTATTATTTTTTGGGGTCAGCGACCGCTGGTAGTGTTGTTGCTTGAAATATAAGTTGATAAAATCAGTTTACTTTTATGTTATTTTGTTTAGATATCGATACCAATAACAGATTTTGAAAGTGATGTTTTAAGTGACTACAGTTAACAAATTAATGTCTTTTTACCAAAATGGTAAAATAAACCCTTATGGTGCGACTCTCTGTCTGTCTGTCACAGCTGGATAACTCAAGAACTAGCAACTTGAAATAATTTTAGATTACGTTTGCCCAACAATTTTACAAGAAAGATTTTTTTTGCAGCATAGGGGACCTACTGAAAGGGGGTCTTAATATTCGAAGTGGGGCTACTAGGGCCATGTCGGGTATCATTATCATATGAAAGAGCGCTGTTTGCACATACTCAAACATTTTTTAGGGCCGCCGATACACCTAGACTTACCTGGTAGGTAGGTTTGCAATCCAGGGGGTATTAAGAGAGCAATAATCATCTCTTACAACATTGACGAGGCTTGCCTATTAATATTAGCTCATTCCATGCGTCAACAAGCACTTGCACGCAAGGAGCTGTGTATATTTCATTGACATCTTAATAATTAGTGACTTTGTTATTATTCTATTAATAAAGAACTGGAATTATTCAATTTGGAATTCACCTAATTACACCTTATAGTGAGACTCAGTCTGTCTGTCTGTCACAGCTGGATATCTCAAGAACTACTAATGATATCAACCTATTTGAAATAGTTTTGGATGACGTTTGCCCAACTATTTTGCAAATAAGAAAGAAATAAAAATATATGTATATTTTTTGCAACAGGGACTGAAGAAAAATTCTAAGTGGGGCTACTAGAGCATGTGGGGTATCTTATGAAAGAGCGCAGTTTGCGCATTCTCAAACATTTTTTTTAGTCCGCAAAGTTTTATATATAATATAGGTAGGCCTCGCCGATGAATAATTAAAAACATGATAGTACGGAACCCTCGGCGCACGAGTCCCGACTCGCTCTTGATCGGTTTTTTTGAACCATATTATTATTCTCTATCTTCATCGGGATTATAAAACTGACTACAATGGAGGAGGTAAGAAATAACAACACATTATAAATATCAATAGTTTATTACATAAATTATAGCCAAGCTTACACTTCATTGTTTCTTTCACCTATACTGATTCATAGTAAAGATTTAAAACTGCGCTAATTTTTACTATCTCTGTATACGACGCAGACGTACGGCCATCAAAATATACTCGAGGCAGGGCGAACCTGCGCTAACCGCACGCCTGCTTAATCTATAAAAGAATACTTATAAATAAAATCTAACATCACTCTATGTTATAATTAATTAGGCTATGATTGGTGTTACTACAGTTCCTAATCCCAATTGCGTCTGATAAAAATTATTCCTAATTTGATCTGCATAAGCATTTAAAACTAATTAATCATTTAAGGTTATGGCTTAACAGCGTATCACATATCAGGGACCTTTCTATTGATTTGCGCGTTGATTCAACAAAAATCGTCCACCAGTGGATTGCAATACGGATATTACGTTACATGATTTCGCACTTTAAGGAATCCAATTGTTTTTAAAACCTCATTAACCTTCACCGCTCATAATGAGTTGTCAAATATTGTTCCGGCATCTTAGAAGACTTAGACAAGTCAGAACAACCTACCTATATGCTTCACAATTTGTGGTGATGTAAACCACAATTTCTTAAAAAGAGTTTTCTCGAGTTAGGTTAGTGATAGTTTAATGAGGCTTTATTGAAATTAATTTAGTTGGATCTGAAGATATACGCCCAAAATCACAGCGCAAACCAATAAGAAAACACATTTAATGACAGAACACGTTTCAACTTTCAACATGGCGCCTGCAACCTGTCCGCCATCACTGTCTCATCGAGGCATACGTCTTATTGCTTTTATGAATACAGTTTATTATCGGGTACAATATACATCTTATTACGTAAACAATTAGATTCATTTTCCATAACACAAAGGACGAATTAAATTGACCCGAGTGTAAAAGGACCAACGTTTTATCCGCCATTTGCATTAACTGTTGGGATTTAAAAGTCTGTTAGACTAACCTTCAAATACTGGACTTAATTTGTTTCCGTTTGCTTGTCCAACGTATCAAAACTCTTATTATATTCTTCATTTATACTAGCTAATTTTTTAAGTATTAGTAAATAAACATCATTTTTATTAGATTATTTTAACTATTGCATGGGTTTGGTGTTATGATGGACTGACGAGGTTGTCGCATGTCGCTGAGTAGACCTAAAGATTTCTAATTTCATTCACGTATTATATTTCATTCGCAAAAACTAGGTGATTCACGTATAAAAACTAGGTGTCCTAAGAGCATGACCTGTGACAATCTCGGCAAAAATATTTTATTCATGAATTTTTAAAATTCGCTTTTTATTACGATGATTATTGCTAATTATCAGTATCGTCGACAAAGAATAACGTCAGCTGCACTGTTCATGTAAGTATATCAAAAGTTGCCTTGAAAAATACTTGAATTATATTATTATTATAAAATGTATGATTAAATATTTGAAAGTCAAAAATTCATGAATATATAGGTAGATATAAATTTCTATATACTTAATGCTTTATAATATGTATGTACTATGAATTGGTGTGATCCGTGGCATGAAGGCAATCCTAATTATGTCTACTATAAATACATAAGATCACAGTAAAATGGGAATACAAAATGGTGGATCTGACACCAATTGTGCAGATTTCAAACTATATAAAAATTTCTAAAGAATATGGAGTAAAGTACTAAAACGGTATTGTTTAAAATGAGAGATAGAATAATTTGAGAAACAATAGTCGGTAATAAAATGGCAAGGAATCATCGGCAAGAGATTACAGCGTAAGTAACTATGGAGTACTCAATATACTTATCGGCACTAATTTGTTTAAGTACCAAATCACAGACATGTGTTTTAAAACAAATATTAGTTGAAATAATATCCAGAACCTTGAAGCGAGCTGCTCCACTTATATTTAGTTCGAGGTCGCGGGGTTCACATATTAATGCTTTTAGTTTCTCTTTGAAGTATTATCTAACATTAGCCAAAAATAATCTTTCAATCATGTCTGTGTTTAGAGAGTTCCGATAGAATGGCAAACTTTGTACGCATATTTACATTTGCAGGTCGCATGAGAGAAGTGCTCCGTCACTTTAATTGTGACGGAACTACACACAGTTCAGCACAATATTCCAAATACTTTAAAATATTTGCAGGCAGTAATATGGTTCCAAATAAATTTATATTTATATTTAATTTTACATCGATATCCGAAAAACACTTCGTCAAAAAAAATGTTGGAAGACAATACATATTGGAAATTCAAATATATTTGTGTCATTTAGGTACATAATATAAATAAAATTCATCGATGTGCAGGTATATTTATGGTAGTTTTATTATTGGCCAAAAACAATAAAGAATAAAAGACCGCATCTCGTTTTATAAATTATACGTACCAAGAATGACACTATATCGGCTTAATTATTTGCGAGCAGGGTTCCATACTATTGAAATTTGAATAATTAAAGGCTTATTTTAAATAACTGGTCATTGATCTCTTTGCGCTATATCCAAGTGAGACGGGTAGAGTTTATGGCTACGATAATTACTTAAAACAGATGACATGATGCGGATTCAATCATCATGGTTGTATGTACAGACGCGTAGACGCCAGCACATCAAGCTACTACAATCTGTCAAATTTCTTTAATAGATATACAACTTTATCGCTAGAGCATTAGGTTCAAAGTTGATTGGGAAAATTTAACGATTTCGGGTAGCTTGATGTGCAGGCGTCTGTACAATAGTTGAACACAAAACGGTTGTCAATCACAGATAGACGTTGGTAATAACTGGCTTATTGTCGCCTACCGTTGTCGGCACAACCAGATTGGATCGATTGATTGTGATCACAAGCATGGTGCAAAGAGCTGCGAATTGGACATGGCAGGGATACACCGCTAAGAAACTGTGAGAAAGGTCCATTTGTAATATTGCGTTTCGTTTAGTAGAACTACGTACGATTGAGTTTTATTTGCTTTAAACGCATTTGGATACATATTTATATTTTGAGTACCTATAGTGAATTATAGTTGTAACTGAAAGACCCGTTTAGGACCAAATAATTCACGACATATTATTACATAGGTAGCAACCACAGGGCTCCGACTGTGACAGACAATCTATTCTGCTATGAATACAACTGCAATCTATACGTCGCTCAAAGCGATGTCACGTCAAAGGAAACAAGACAGAGCTATTACAGACAGCAAAGGCCTCACGTGTACAGAGACAAAGTCATTACAATACTGTCATCGATAGCCCTTACCTTTGTGATATTATACACTGACCATCCAAGCTTTGATGGCAAACGTTGTTAGCAGTTCCTAGAAGCTGATGACTGATAATTATTCACTAATTAAAATATCACGGTAGGTACTGTTGCTCAAACGATATTAAATTCTTCCTAGAATAATGTGTTCATATCAAAGTGTACAGACGCAAAATAATTAAATAAGAAACAACCTCTTTTATGAGAAAATTAAAAGTTGCAAGTTTTTTGCTGAAGTAGAGTACTTGGCACAAAAATAAAAAAATGGACTTGCCTGCACCTCGTTTATTAGAGAACAGCTCTAATAAACGAGGTGCAGGCAAGTCCATTTTTTTATTTTTGTGCCAAGTACTCTCTTTATTGACTGAAAGAGGAATCAAATTAAAATTTAATAAGTACTTTCTAGACAGAGTTATTAGAACAACGCCCGTGAAGCTATAACAAAAGCAGAAGTGGGTGTATCTTTTAGATGAAAGGCAATTTAAGAAAATAATAATTTGAGGAAAAATTGGTTTATTGCATATATATTGACCAGAACTTTTGAGTACCAGTAAAACCATAATGCTCCCTTTCATTGTTTGTTAAAATTAACCTCCGAATTCTTCACCGTCAAAATAGCCACGCTCCTAGAAATATTTAACTGAATTAATACAATGTTTGTCTAAACTACGCAAAGCGGAAGCTAGATTAGTGCTATCTCGTCCTTGCGTGCTTCCCTTCATGAAATACAAAATCTGTGTAATTCTGGACCACGAGTTTTAGAAATGAATTTGCATATCGACTCCCTATCTGATATGTTAGCACGTGCTTTTTGGAGCATGGGCCTCGAATTGTTACTTACAGCATTCGACTTTTGAAAGTTTCCCAGCGAAAACAAAAGAAGGCGGTGTAGAACTGGGATTACCTAATACAGCCTTTAATACAACAAAAGTATGAAACACAAACATCATCCCTGGAAAGCTAGATAACAACGAGATGATCAATTTTTTTTTATACGAAAATATTATTACACAATTTCCTTTTTAAAATGCTTCAATTAGTTATGAAACTAATCTAATTTCGATTAATTAGCGAATCTGCTATTCGCTAAAATTTTTCACCGAGAATTTCATGTAAGTAGTTAATTAAATACTCGATTAATAATCCAGGTCATATTGGAAAATAATTTAACAAAAAAGATATTACTTATGTTCAGTGCGCGCCATGAATCTTTTTTTGAAATGAGCAGCAGATCGGATTTTCTCCTTTGTTATGAACTTCGGAAAAACATCGCAGAATTCGAAAATGTAATGCCTACTTGCGCCAGGTCTAAATCGAGTCTTGTTACAGGTTCCTTCTGTCAATAATATGAGCATGACAGCCGGAGATAGCA
Organism: Mesoligia furuncula; assembly: GCA_916614155.1. Taxonomy (NCBI): domain Eukaryota; kingdom Metazoa; phylum Arthropoda; class Insecta; order Lepidoptera; family Noctuidae; genus Mesoligia; species Mesoligia furuncula. The sequence goes on along the minus strand of OU744790.1, from coordinate 1,300,142 downwards.
TGTTAGCTTGCACGAAGCCGTCTCGGGGAATGATTTTCAGTCACCCGTTCCGGACTTTTATTTGGCAACCTCAAAGATTTGAGAATCTGCGCGGCAGCCATTTTAAGAAAAGCTTCTCGAAAAAGATGAAACCTGAAGGCCAATTTCTCGTAATTTAAAAAGGTAAAAATCTAGTCGCATTCTCAGACTGTGAACGTTCTTAAAATACGAGAATTGCCCCTCTGATCTGTTTCGGTCAAAACAATTCACTAGTAAATAATATTTAATATCTACTACGAGATAACTGAAGCTTCATGTGTTATTCGAAGCTTGCAAAGCAAAGCGCGGACCAGAGACAAGTGCTTGGGACCCGCCATTGAATAATGAACCTTATTATTGGTGACTGAAAGTGCATACGAAACCAACGCGATTGCGCTCAAGAATGCCCGAGGAGCCCTTTGATGTCTGCATTGATGTTCGTACAAATTTGCACTTTATGACAATGACTATAATGTGCACTGTCCAAAGTCTGAAGAAAATCCTCTGCTTTGCGCTCCATTTTGGTCTGCGTGGAGCCTAAGGTTCCTAATGAAGTGGCAATTAAAACCCACGGGATTTATCAAATTCGCTAACGTACAGTGATTTACGTCCCGTAGGCTCGCATCCTCTAAGTCTTGATGCAGATAGTAGGTGCTCGCATTATGATTTTATGTGGATCAGAAATGATTAAGAATGTGGAACTGTAATTATAACTTGAATAAAAATATAATTCACAAGCATAATGCAGCGGGGTAAATGCGTAACACTCAGTACCAATAGCTTTCATTTTGACAGTTCATTCATTGCGTTATTTACGTTGTTAAGCAGACACATTTTTCGAACTTATGAAGCAATGGATTAGCAATACCCTTTAAAACGATTCAGATTGTGATTGATAGTGTGTTACGAAATTAGGGTGCAGGTTAATAGCGAATTTGGTAGGTAGTTAAAAGTTACAATGATGAATTTTAAATGTTAATAACCTCCTTTTTTTGAAGTCGGTAAAAACAACGCGTAGGAGAGCTCACTTCCACCTCCCAAACTCTTTTTTTTAATAAAGGGTATTCCTAAGCGTGAAGACCTAGCATGCCCATTCTAATTAAAACAGACAAGTACTTTTTATGACAGACGAAGTCTTGGTAGAAAATATTTAAGACTAGAAAGAAAGCTTCAACGCTTTTAATAAGAAAACTTGGAAAGGGTCATAGATTCCTGGTCGTCGAAGTACTCGGTGTAGTGCTGCCATTTAGACTGAAAACGGAACTAATTTTCGGTATAAGCCTCACTCGAGGACAAACGGCCGTCGTCTGCAACAAGTACATACTTGTCGCAGGACGTTTTCGTTATTTTTGAGTAGCCAGTGCCAGACATGTGGAGCGATCCTTAAAGTAGGCGAAAATGTGGACGACTATTATTATTTAAATAAGTTAATTACAATTACGGCCCCGACAATCAGCGTATTTAATTCCAACACTAATATTTATCAAAGGCAAAAACATCTTGATTCATCGGGGTGATGATTGCATAACGTCATCGAGTGATGCATACGAACGAACTGGCCGCGGGTTTTCCTTTCTCCTTAGGTATGTAGACTTTAAAGATACCGAGTTTAGTCTCACATTCTCACGTTGGTACGTCAAAGTTCTGCTTATACTTAAAACGCAAAGATAATAAACAAATGAAACCTGTTTATACTACTAGTAAAAGACAAAGAAGATAAAATAAACAGGACAGTAGAATCGAAACAGTTCAGTGTAAGTCATAAAACGGTGAGCTACTAAACACGCGCGGTATGAAGCACTAGCACTGGTCGGAAAAACGCTATTTAGGATCAGCACGCGATGCTCACAAGCGAAACAGGTTCCATGCCTGACCCCTGCCACACAATTCTGTTTTAAAAATATGTTATTAAACTTAAGTCGCAGATAATTTGCATACGTAATGTGCAACCGCTCGGTCCTAAACTGGATGCATTTTTGGGACTTTGCGCCGATGACAAGCGCGCCACTTTAATGAGATGTAATAGTCCCAACACATGGTTGTTGGACATTTTTTCTTGGTCTTTACCAATGGTATGGTAATGCAACGCGAAAATGGTATGGTGATGCAACGCGAAAATGTTTTTACTAAACAATCAATCCTTAATTTTGTCAAGTGTACGTGAAACTTAATGCCGACAGACATGGCTAGTTGGCTACATATTTCAATGGGAGGAACGCAGTTATGTAATTAACTTTTCACAGTATAATAGTAAAAAACCCGGCTCGCAAATCGCTGTGGCAAAATGATATACAACATAAAAATAAATATAGTATGACCTAGCTGCCAGCCTGCCAATATGGACAAACACGTTAAATAAATATAATTTATGTTATAATCAAAAGGTGCTTTCTGAATCAGATGAAGGACATACAGTTTAACAGTTATTTTGTTATTGAACCTGTAATTATCGAATGTACTAGGTGAAATGGCTAATTGAGCAATTTTGATGATCATGAATGAGAATTGACCACAAACTACTGCCACCACATAAAATTATGTTTGTATAAAAATATGAACTTAACATCTTAAATTACGAATAAACGATTATCAACTAAATACAAAATCGTTGATAATTTAGTTCGTGGTGCAAACGGTAGGTGGTGCGCCTGGCGTTCACATCGCTCAGCTGTCGTTGTAGGCGCGAAGCATTCAAACATCTATACATTCGCTTTGTAACATCACAAGCTGGGAAGCAAAGCACTTAAAAACTATATTGGCATTTCTCAATAGGTACAATTACGAACTGATTTGTTCAGTAAACAAAATTAATACTAGCATCGTTAACATTTACAGGCAGTGTTAGGCTGGGCGTAGACGAGCAACTCCGACTTCATGTTCAACATTGAACATTGGTTGTGAGGTCTAACCATCCAAGACAAACCTTTTGAAAATTACTTAGTAATTATGTCATTATTAATTATTGGCAGAAACTGTAAACATTTGGTACAATACATAAATACAAGTAGGTACACTAGTTAATACTTGCAACTAGGTAATGCATTAATGAAAAGATAGGTGTCATCACTGTGCAATCTTGATAATGCATGAATGTCGATGAATTACATTGATTATATATTTTTTTTTACTATGAAGTTAAATAATAAAAGTCTCTATGAAGTTAAATACAGAACGGATGAGGTACTTATATTGAAGCTTGTATTTATTGTCGAAATATCTGGTACAAAATGTGAACCAAAAGATACAATGTAAATCAGTCTTTAAACTGCAAAATGTTGAATAAAATGTAGAAGTTGACTTGTGTGTCTTCACCCTTACCAAACCGAAAACCACAAAATAAAATATTAAAATATATATAAGTAATTCTTTTGAGTTACATTTTAAAGCAATTTAACACTAAATTATTCAGCCTTATGTACATGCGATGTAAAAAGGGAGTACATATGTACGAACTTAAATGCATTTATGTGGCAATCTATAAATTAGTTAAGTACTTCAGTTCAATCACAATTTTTGAGGTTCAGCATAAACAAGCTTTGAGTATTCTATATCAGGGTTAACATTGATATTAGCCAGCCGCTGTTACCTAAAGCCAACATTCACTTCTAATTAACACCGCAAAGCCGCATCAATATGAATCCTATTATAGAATATGAGACACTCTAAAGCACATCTATACACTTTTTCAATTAAAAATCTCTTGAATATACACATTTCCTCGAAAAAATTACAGAAAAATTGGCTAACTACAATTTAGATATAATTATCTTATTTTTACAAAAACTGTTAAATTTTCCTGACTATGATGGTGTAACATTCATAATTATTTTAAGTTTTGTGTAAAGGAAACTTATAAAATAAGCTTCAAAAGCGTAAAGAGAATGTATCAAAGTTTATAAGTACAAAAATATTAATAAAAATAATATTAACATACTTCAGTCTACATAAATAATGTTGTCATGTATGTTGGCTAGCAATTAACCAAAAATAAATGTATCACCATACTTTATAATTTCTCTTTAAATAAATTTCTTTACTTCTATGTTCAGCCCAAAGAGTGGGATATATTAGTTTTGATAAACAAAATAAAATTAAAACTCAATTTTCGTTGTATACTACCTATGTAACAGTAATCATAAAGCTTTCATAAGTGGATGTCAGTAGTCTTGAAATTAGGCCAGCAAGTCCATAGTAGTCACTCAAGCTGCCACTAAACAACACAACAGTTCAATAAAAACATCAAAAAAAGAAATATAAACAGCATATCATAGATACCTTAACATCACTATGAAAAGAAGTCCTTTTTACCCCTATACCTAAACTCTATGGCAGTTTTTTAGAAAAATATACAAAATGCATCATTTAATTATTAAAGATCACTGTCGCGTGTGATTGCACTTCTAGATCCAGTCCCGCCCCCACTAGCACAATGTCACTCACACCAGGAAGCCGTAGGGGCCACTACCGCGGATCTGAGCGCGCATGCTTTGCACGCTGTTCATGATCTTCTTCTGGTGGCCAACCAGCGTGACGCCCAGCGACGCCAACTGATGCACCGTCAGTTCCACCACGGCGTCCATGTCCAGGACGCCCGCCGCGCGGAATTTCTCGATGTATCGCGACATCTTGATGCACTCCAGCCATTCTTCCACCGACGAGAACTGAATCAGGTCAGGGGTGTCGCCCGCCAAAGGGTCAGCAGAACGATTCTGGGCAATTTTTCTCAATGTATCTGGACAGCGGATCAGTTTATCTAAAGTTTTCACAATGCTAGCAAATGTGGGACGGTGTGTACGCTCTTTCTGCCAACAATCAAGCATCAACTGATACACCGCCTCGGGGCAGTCCATGGGCGCCGGCAGCCTGTATCCTTTCTCTATGGACTTGATCACGTCCTGGTTACTCCAGTTCCAGTATGGTCGTTCACCGAAACTCATCACCTCCCAGCAGACGATGCCCATAGACCAGACGTCACTTGCTGAGGTGAACTTCCTGAACGCGATGGCTTCTGGTGCAGTCCATCGAACTGGAATTTTGCCACCGCGTGTGGTATACGCGCCATCCGCTGTCGACTCTATTTCTCGTGACAAACCGAAGTCAGCGATTTTGCACACGAGTTGAGAATTGACAAGTACGTTACGAGCGGCGAGATCACGATGAATATAATTCATTTCAGACAGGTACTGCATCCCCGTCGCGATGCCACGTAGCATTCCTACTAATTGCACAACACGGAATTTTCCATCGTTAGCTCTCAAGAATGTGTCCAGAGAGCCATTCTCCATGAACTCTGTTATGATCATGATTGGATTACATTTTGTGACTACTCCTTGTAGGAAAATAACATTCGGGTGTTCAAACTGTCCCATTATCGAAGCTTCAGCAAGGAAGTCACGTCTCGCTCGTTCTGTGGAGCCCGGTTTAAGGGTCTTGATGGCAACATCAATCTCTTGGCCGCAGCTCGCTGGCAATTTCAGTTTTCCTCGACATACGTCTCCGAATTCACCGCCACCGATAATTGCCTCTATTGTGATGCAAGACGCGTCAATTTCGCGTGCGAATTCCCGAACCGCCTGGTTAGGGTCTTCATATGTATGAGGGTCAATATAAGTCCTTGAGCCGGTCCCAGCGAACAATGGCGTCGTGGCATTACTGCTTGTCTTAGCAGGACGTTCGGGACCCGTGTATACTTCTCCATTTCGGTAGTTAAGCGCGTTGCAGTCGCTTGGCTGCTTCTTGTCACATTCGTCATCAGTGCGTGATCGTAGGAACAACACAGTAGCTATTATGGCAACCACTGATAATACGACAACCGCGACCATAACTCCTGCCACTAAACGGACCTGCGCACCTTCCTCTTCACCTACGAAAGATGTCTCTAGAACGGATCCGGTCCGAGCATATACTATGCCACTGAACTCACCCCAACCCCGCTTCATCTTAGCTCTGACTCTAATACCATATTCTGTATCCCTTTTCAAACCTGTAATTATTACATGTGGTTCTTTAGAGATCTTAAGGGTGGCATTTGCACTTTTCTCCAAGTTATCCTTTGGGAAGCATTTGACTTCATAACTTTCTATTGTATCATCAGGATCAGTTAGGTCTATCGGTGGTGGGTTCCATGCTAATGACAGTTTGTCACTTTCTACACTCAGAATACGCAGTTTGGAAACCACACTAACAACAGACGCCTCTGTGACAGCAGTAATCTCAACTTTCTTAGGTTCTTCACCTGTTTGTTCTGTGATCCCATTCTCAGCATAAACCTGAATTTTATACTCTGTCACCGGGTCCAAACCCATTACCGTGACTCTCGTATTATTCAAACCAGTTGCAGCCGGTCTGTACTCAATATTAGGCCCACAGTTGGAACAGAACACCCTATAAGTGATGTCATTGCGTCCTCCAGTTTTATGAGGTGGCTGCCAAGCAAGGGAAATTGAAAACTGATCAGCAAATGTAACTGTAAGGTTGACAGGTGCAGACGGTGGCTGTGTGCAAGGTACATTCTTTGGGTCCTTTTTGGCTCTGAAGAAACCCGGTACACATTTACATTCAGCTGCAGCATATGCTGTGGATTCAGAATAATCTGGGCAACTAACACATGGGTCATCACCTGTATGAGATTTGAATTTTCCTGGTGAACATTCATTGCACACTTGGTTGTTTAGGTCAGGTTCAAACCCAGCGCGGCATTTGCATGAGCCACTGGGCAAAGTCCACTTGCCATCACCCTTGCACAAGTATACTGGAGGGGCCTCACCAGAGGCTGTCTCTGCATTCTCAACACATGTACCATTGGCTTGTTCAATAACAGTTACCTCACGACCTGTTGGTGTTGCAGGGAACCTAGCAAAGTTGACTGTTACTTCGGGGCATGTTATGTAGTAAACTTTCACAGCCAATATTGATATACATGCGCCCTGGTCTCTAAAGGCGAAGTAGACGCCTCTTTTGGTTACTGCTATGCTCTTTACCTCTGTGTTGATGTCAACCTCAGAGTTAGTATTGAAGCGGCCCTCACCTGCAGCAATGCGGCCGACCAGCTTGTAGCTTTCGGGCTCCCACGGTGGCTGCTCTCGCGTTGCGACGTCGAACTCGTAGTACAGCAAACTGAATGTTTCCTTGCAGCTTAGTGCATTACCAGGGAACAATGAACAATCTCTTATAGTGAATTTGATCTCAATATAAATACGGTTGGCATTCCTTCGCTCGATGAACGGTGTCCACAGCCAGTTGTTGACGTTGTGATGCGCAACGTCGCACACGACGTAGGAACGCCAGTTGATCTGCTTTTCGAAGTTAGTGTAGGATTCCTCGAGCCAGCCGGGCGTACTCGCCTGCGCGCCGTAAGGGAAGCGGGTCCATCCGAGCGTCGCCTCGGTGGTGGTGTCGAGCAGCAGCACCTGCTCGCCGCGCGCGCACAGCGCCGTCACCGCCACCAGCGCCAGCACTAACGACCACATCATCTCGTCGACATAATAACACGATAACGCCCAAACAACGCTTATACGCCACTACACACACTAATGTTAACTTTCCACTACATAATGCACCTTACAGTTTTCACATAACATTCAATACTTCACTTTGTAGATAAAGGATGGCTCGGTCATTCTCTCTTAGCTGCAATGTATTCAGAGTGGTCTGGGATTAGATGCGTTTTAATTGTGTCTAACGGCGGCGAAGATTATGCTAATGTCTTTTGTTTACGTATTACGCGACGTTTGAGCACAAATAATATTATTTTGTGTGAGGATTCCGCATTTTTAATTTATATTGATCCCGTGTTACACAGATGAGTCTGTCTTGACATGGACGCGCAGCAGTTTTGTGTGTTGCCGTACACGAAAAATATCAACACAAAATTGCATTTTAGAAAGTAAACCATAATGCATAAGGGAGTATTTACATAGATAACTTTGCTTTGTATGGTCTTTTATTGTCTATGCACAACTACAATAATAAACGAATTTAGTTTTATGAAAGAAAAGATAGCTTGAGTCATGTTTATTTATGTGAAGAAATAGTTAGAAGTCCCGCCTGAACATATCTCAAAAAATTAACAAATCGCCTAAAATTGATGAATTGCCGTGACCATTAAGGTGTGTCTCCACTAGGGTCGTGCGGCTCCATGAGGTCACTGTTATAGACTCCTTTTGTTATCATAGATTTTATATTACTTGTCATTATGACTTACTATGTCTTGAATAGATTTACAATAAAATACAATTAATGTTTCTTTAATTAGCTTTATTTTATTGGCGACGAGGCAAATTGTGTTGTTCAGTAGGCAAACAACATGAATACTGAACAATTCGCGGCTTTCCTTACCGCGCAACAGGAACAACAGAAGGTAATAACATTCCTCCTACAACAACTCGTACAACAGCAAGAACACCAGGGATGCCCCTCACCAAACAACAACATGACAAACGATCATGATAACGCAGCACCTTCTACATCGAAACAAAACATTGTACAACAGTTCAAGTGCGACAAGTTTAACCCTGCCACAACCACCGCAGAGAACTTTGTGGATCTGTTTGAAGCGAAATGTCGAATATGGGGTGAAGAGACTGTTAATATTCAAAAAGACCTACTCGTAAACTGCATTACACCTGAAATATACCACGAGTTGAAGGTAGCATTAACTCCTGACTTTGACACAGCGACATACGACGATATAAAAATGAAATTATTAGATTTATACACAACAAAAAAAACGCGATACAAAGCCTTAATAGATTTTTGGAACGAGAGAAACCGGCGAAACTATGGAACGTTATTCTAATAGACTAAAGGAACTTTCAAAACACTGCGGCTATGAAGGGACCTTGCTGGAGAGACAGCTCCGTGATCGGTTTGCAACCGGTTTGAACCATAGACAGCTGGAGGTAGATTTAAAACAAAGGTGGCCTGAACTACGCAAAGCCATAGAAGGGGGCAAAACGAGAGAGGTAACATTCGCAGAAATATTTGCAGTTGCCCAGTCACGCGAAATCGCAGAGAACGACAATAATGGCGAAAGTAGCAAACATAATGACTACGAGTATATTAACAGAATCAAACAGAAGAGACAAGACAAACGTTCAGATACTACGATTAACAATGAAACACCCAGGAAGTTGCGATCAAACCAATGCAAACGATGCGGAAAGCGTGACATACATGATTACGAGCACTGCACAGCTAAAAACCACCAATGTAAAGCATGTGGGATGATAGGACATTACGAAAGTGTATGTATTAAATCAGGCAGAGCATATTTGTTGTCACAACCCAGACACTTACAACGCAAAGACAAGAAGGACAAACATCACAAACTACAGAAGGTTAACAATCGAAGAGGAACATCAGAGGCCTCATCATCAACATCGTCACACACTGACTCCTCCGCGGAAGAAAGTGATAGCGAGCCCAACCCTGTCTACAGCATTAACAAGAAAACATCTCGATGCAAGAAAATTGACGTAACCATCAATGGTGCAAAATGCACAATGGACTGGGACCCTGGATCAATCTACTCAATAATTTCTACTAAAATGTGGAAAAAGATCGGAGCTCCGTCATTGTTGAAGGGACCGAAACTGCAAGCCTATTGCAATTTTAAACTGACACCGAAAGGTATAACTGACGTAACAGTTGAAGTAGACAACATATCAAAAATATTACCTGTGGTAGTCATGGACAAGGCAGATCCTATGCTTTTCGGCTTACAATGGAGCGAAATGTACCACATGACTTTTCCGAGGCCTGTGTACTCTATCAAACGTACCACCGACACATCACTGGATCTCGTACTAGCTACCTACACCGACCTATTTGACAATAAATTAGGGAGGGTAAACAATTATCAAGTAAACATACATATTAAACCTGGGAGTGAAGCAAAACATCTGCCGGCACGTCCCATCAAATTTAGCATACGCAAAAACATAGAAATAGAACTAGAGCGACTTCTGCGCGAAGGCATAATAACAGAAGTGGACCCCAACATAACACCTGTAGAGTGGGCCACACCCACAGTCAATGTTTTAAAACCAACTGGTCAAGTACGGATATGTGGCGACTACCGAACAACGATAAACCCGGTACTTATCAAGCATACCCATCCCGTGCCTCTTTTTGATCAATTAAGACAACGTCTGGCACGTGGGGACAAATACTCGAAAATTGACCTTAAGGATGCTTATCTGCAGTTTGAAATATCCCCTGAATCGAAAAAGTACCTAACAATCATTCACTCGCGATCACCCACTAAGAAAGCACGTAATTCGCTCGTCTGTTTCGCACTTCGCGCGATCGCTACGCAAGTACCCACATACCTTGCTTGACCGGGCCGTTAGATCAGTGGTTCTCAACATTTACGTAGTTTCAAATTTCAACTAAACCATGATGAAGTGTGCCAGCTGCAACTCGGACTTTAATGATGGCGTTCAGTGTACCGCATGCAAGCGGCACCTCGATTTTGTAACAATAGTGTATGCCTAATTACCCTACATACTGGATTATGGTTCGCTTTTATTTTGTTATATTACAATAACTATGAGTATCTATTATCCGTAAACATTGTCACTGACATTGCAATCGTTAGTCTTTTAGTGTATTGTTACTTAAGTGGTTGTTATCGTGCTAATAATTTTGTTGCTACAACTTGTGTAAATTATCGATGGCTATGAACGCTAATAAGAAACTGCATATCTATTACCAGAATGTTCGTGGGCTCCGTACCAAGACTGAATCCTTCTTTCGCCAACTATGCCTATGTTCATACGATGTTATTGTTTTAACGGAAACTTGGTTAGTCGACGGCATATCAAATTCGGAGTTATTTGGTGATCAGTTTATTGTGTGGCGTCGTGATCGGGATAACTGTCTCACAGGGCAGTCTCGTGGAGGTGGTGTCTTGGTGGCTGTCCGTAAGTATATTTCTGCGGTTCCCCAACCATTATTTCACTCCTCGGCAGAAGACTTGTGGGTAACTTTAAGTGTACGTCAGCCTAACACAAGAAATTACCTAAAATTGAATGTTTGCGTCATCTATTTATGTAAGCAAAACCGTGGTTACTCTTTTTCCGACCAATTATCCAATTTTCTCCATAGCTTAAGTAGTATAGTACTAAACAATCCAACCGATAATTATCTAGTTATTGGGGATTTTAATCTGAGCGGAATTTTGTGGCAATTAAATGACAACATTTTATTACCTGCGAATATCTCTAATGGCGATGAATACATGCTAACAGATGAATTGCGTGTTTTGGGGTTCAGTCAATATAATGGAATATTAAATGCATATGGTAAGATTCTGGATTTAGTTTTATGTAATGAAATTGTTTCAGTAAGTGAGTGTTTGCTGCCTTTATCACCTGCTGACAAATATCATCCGGCCCTCTGTATTGATGTGAACTTTGCTGAGTACACCTATTTAACTCCCGCTCCCTTTATTCGTTACCTTTACGGTAAAGCTGACTTTGCGGCCATTAACAGGGAAATAGCAGCCATAGACTGGACAAACGTATTTTTTGACATGTCGCTTAACGAAGCCGTACACTACTTTTATGCTACCATAGCGGATATTCAGAATAAGTTTGTCCCCACTAAGTCAGTTTATCACAGCTCGTACCCTATTTGGTACTCCCCAGCACTTAAACGCTTGATTAAAGAGAAGTTTAAATATCTCCGTAAATTTAAGACCTATGGCAGACTTTCAGACGAGGCGACCTTTAAACATTTGCGTGAGCGAGTTAATAAACTAGAAGCGGATTGTTACACCAAGTACTTAACTGATACAGAAGCCTCCATCGAAAAGAATCCTAAACGCTTTTGGAGCTTTGTGAAGCAGCGATCTAAGTCCAATGCAATACCCAGTTTCCTCAGGTATGGTGATGTGACGATTTCTTCTCCCGAGTCTATTTGTAATGCATTTTCTTCCCACTTTTATTCTACTTTTCTTGATCCTGCCAATGATGTGCCTACCAATTATTGTCCTCCTCAAACTGCTACAAACTCTAACATATCCTCTGATATTCACTCAATTGAGATTGACCTAAATGTTATAGTTGAGCTAATTAGTAAAATCGATCCATTTAAATCTGCTGGTCCGGACCACTTATCGCCTAAATTCCTGATTGGGTGTGCTAAAACCATTGCCTTGCCAGTATCTCTATTGTTTAAAAAATCGCTCTCTTCACGTTCTGTTCCCCAAATCTGGAAGTCTGCTTTTATAACTCCGGTGCATAAAAAAGGGCACAAAAACGAAATAGTTAATTACAGACCTATTTCCAAACTGTGCATATTAGCAAAAGTTTTGGAGAGGGTTGTCTACAACCAAGTTTACGCAGCGCTGCGCCAGTCTTTTAGCCCTTCTCAGCACGGATTTCTTAAGGGCCGTTCAACTGTCTCTAATCTGACTCTGCTCAATGACTTTCTAACGGAGAGAATGGACAATGGGGCACAGGTCGATGTCGTTTACACGGATTACAGTAAGGCTTTTGATAGAATTGACCACAATATCCTTATAACAAAGCTTTTCAACAACGGTATCAGAGGAGATCTACTTCGTTGGTTTACCTCATACCTTGAAAACAGATCGCAAGCTGTCGTTATCAGTAATTACATGTCGAGCTGGGTTTCAGCTCCTAGTGGTGTTCCTCAAGGCTCCTTATTGGGTCCATTACTCTTTATCATTTATGTGGGCGACATCGACTCGTGTTTCCACAAGTCAAACTTACTTTGTTTTGCTGATGATATGAAGATATTTTCTGCAATATCATCGGATGATGACATGGATGCTCTCCAATCTGACCTCTCGCGATTAGATGACTATTGCTTAAAAAACAAACTGGACTTGAACCCTGCCAAATGTTCTGTAATCTCCTTTAGCAGGAAACGCGTCCCTCTCCCTACTACATATAAACTTAAGGGGCAGCTATTACAGAGATGCGACGGTGTACGTGACCTAGGCGTTTTTCATGACTCCAAACTCTTATTTGACGTGCACATAGAACAAATAGTGGCCAAAGCTTCAAAGTCATTGGGTTTTGTTATGAGACTCGCAGGGTGTTTCAAAAAAGCCAAAACCCTTAAGATTCTTTATTGCTCTTTTGTGAGAAGCCATCTTGAATATGCGTCACAAATTTGGAACCCGTGCTATGGCAAATACATTGATCGTATTGAGAATATACAAAAACGATTTATTCGGTTTCTATGTTTTCGGCTACGTATACCATACCATTCTGATGATTACATAAATCTTTGCAAGAAATTTCACCTGCAGCCACTTATAAATCGTCGTCGACTAGCAGATTGCACTTTTCTTTTAAAAATTTTAACTAACGAAATTGACTGTCCTGATCTCCTGCATAGACTGCGTTTCAATGTACCCCAGAGATCAGTTAGATTTAATCCACCGATTTCCATTCCTTTTTCCTCTTCTAACTACAGGCAAAACTCATACATGTTGCGAGCGAGTAAAGACTTTAATATTCTTTGCAAAAAGTTCTCATTTGACCCATTTACCATCAAAACCTATTCTGCACGCACTCGGCTGAACGCTGCCTTTTTTAAAAGTGCATAGTGCTTATATACCTTATATTTGTATTCCTTTTTATAGTGCTTGTTAGTGATCCTAAGATTTCTACTACATTTTCTGTTTTTACCCGTGAGAACCTGTAATTGGCTTTATGTATAATTTACTATTGTTATGCTTTTGTTATAGCTGTTGGTTCTCCTATAAATAAATAAATAAATAAATAAATAAATATCAACCCACAAAGGATACTTTGTCTACAACAGAATGCCCTTTGGTATTGCAACAGCGCCTTCAATTTTCCAACATTTCCTTGACAAACTACTTAATGGTATACCAAACGTCGCTGTATTTTTTGATGATATTGCCATTACTGGGAAAAATGACAAAGAACACATACATACCCTCTCAAGGGTGTTCAACAAATTGAAACAAGCCGGTCTAAAAGTAAATCTTAAAAAATGCACTTTTTTACAACCAGAAATCGAATATTTAGGACACATTATTGACAAAAACGGAATACGACCAACAAAATCTAAAATAGAAGCAATTTCGAAGGCACCACCGCCAACAAATACCAAAGAACTCAGGGCGTTCTTAGGACTCATAAATTTCTACGAACGATTTATTCCACACCTACATAGTGAATGCGCTGATTTACATGAACTAACAGGTGACCGCCGAAAATGGCAATGGACTGATCATGAGAACAAAATATTTATTAAAACTAAGAAACTAATAGGAAGATCTAAATCGCTTGTGGCCTTTGACGAACATCGACCTCTTTTCCTCTCCTGTGACGCATCAGAGAAAGGAGTAGGCGCAGTGTTATACCACAAGGATAAAGATACCGAACTACCTATTGCATTTGGCTCAAGAAAACTGAAACCAGCTGAAAGCAAGTATTCTGTTATAGACCGCGAGGCATTAGCAATATTCTATGGCATTCAAAAATTCGATCAGTATCTTAGAGGCACAAAATTCACACTTGTAACTGACCACAAACCACTTATACACATATTGGGCCCGCAACGAAATCTTCCCAAAATTGCCAATAATAGACTTGTGAGGTGGGCACTCGTGATTGGAAATTATGATTATGACATCATTTATAGAAAAGGGGAATATAACATTATTGCTGATTACCTATCCAGAATGCCAAATAGCACTGAACAGCCAAATGACCCAGAGGTATCGATATGCAAAATCACTGAACTGATACAGCATAATAAAATGAACGACTTGGCCTTAAATGAAGAGCGTATCAGAGAAGAAACGAAAAACGATGTCACACTGAAGCAAGTCCTGCAATTAATCAAAACCGACTGGTTTGACTGTTCACAGACTGATCTGAAACCGTTTATCAGAAAACGCAGTGAACTGTCTATAGAGAACAAGATCATCATGTGGCAAGGTAGGGTTGTTATACCGAGTAAATTAAGAAGTACAGTAATGCATTATTTGCACATTGGCCATCCTGGAACTTCTGCAATGAGAGCTCTTGCGCGCTTCTATGTATGGTGGCCAACACTCGAAGAAGACATTGACAATTTTGTGAAGAAATGTCAAAAATGCCAGGAAAATAGACCCAACAACCCAGAATTTCCTGTTTACTCTTGGTCGATTCCAGAAAAGGTTTGGGAAAGAGTTCACGTTGACTTTGCCGGACCCTTTGAGGGCAAATATTGGCTAGTACTGGCAGATGCCTTATCAAAATGGATAGAAATTAAATCTATGGCAAAGATAACTACCCGAACATTATGCGAGAAGCTAGATGGTATTTTTACTACATTTGGATTGCCTCAAATTATTGTCTCCGACAATGGACCTCAATTTACATCCAAAGACTTTCGAGCGTATTGCAAGTTGAAGGGTATAGTGCACATGACATCTTCACCCTACCATCCAAGAACCAATGGATTGGCCGAACGACTTGTACGAACTTTTAAGTCAAGAATGGCTGCAAGTGAAGCAGACGGATTCAACTCAAAACGGAGGCTTCAAAACTTTCTTTTTTCTTACCGTAACACACCGCATACTACCACGGGAAAGTCACCAGCCCAAATGATGTTCGGCAGACAGCTAAACTGCTTACTAGATAATGTGAGGCCAAATATGAGAAGGACGTTGCGCTATAAGAACATACAAGCTAATATTCAATCTGAACAAAAGACTCCGAATTTTCAGAATGGGGAAGCAGTGTACATCCGTACCAAGCTGGAAAATAAGTGGAAACCGGCGATCATTGAAGAAAGGAAACACAGATATTCTTATGTGGTTAGAACTCCAGAAGGAGTCCTGAAGCGCCGACACGCCGACCACATACGCCCCAGGGCGAGTGTAACTCAGTCACCAACCAACGAGCAAAACATTGAGATGGAACCATCGTCACCGGCTCACTCATCGACTTCCACACCACATGGAATACTACCTTGTGCCAGTTCAACTCCAATCAGTCAACCTCCGATTGAAGCCGTTTCCTACTCACCGCGAACACTCGAGCAGACGCCGGTGTTGAGGCGTAGCAAGAGAACGGTACGCCCGCCGCATCGCCTTATAGAGCAAATGACCTAAGGCCGGGAGGAATGTTATAGACTCCTTTTGTTATCATAGATTTTATATTACTTGTCATTATGACTTACTATGTCTTGAATAGATTTACAATAAAATACAATTAATGTTTCTTTAATTAGCTTTATTTTAGTCACACCACGCGGCTGACTCTTGTGAGTGTGGACGTGAGCGAAGCCTGAGCCACGCGGCCAGCCTCGCTCAACCCGCCTTTTGTCGGTCTACTTCAAAGAAAGCCGCGCGGTTCTGACTAGTGGAGAAGGACCGCACGGCCGCGCCAGTCAGTGCGCTTGTAACCACCCCTACACCAAGTTTAGTTGTGTTTGTATTCACGCCGAAATGGAGTGGATTGACGATCAAACTCTTTTATTAATCAATTTGTAGGTGTTATGGGACTGTAAGACTTAATTTTATTTTGCGCAAGGCGGTCACGAGGCTCTTATAATGGGGACGCGTTGCAAAAAAACAGCAACACCTCACGATGCCCGACTTCGCGAGGCTTTTGCTGTTTTTTACAACGCGTCCCCATTATTAGAGCTCACGAGGTTCGGCCCCGCAGCTTGGCCTCACGGAGCCGCGCTGCCTTAATCATTGCCAGTATTAGTAAGTACTAAATAGTGATGTGTTATCAATTTTCAAATTTTATATTTTTAATAGTTATTTGAGTTCAAAAATTAAAAATAGAAGTAACATTATTAAAACGACTTGGAATGTCATTAATAGTGAAACGAGAAGGTCATGCACCCGAAGTAGTGACTACAGCCTTGCTATTGATGACAAAATCAGATTCTCAAGTCGCCGCGGCCTTTCAAAATTTCTTTGCAGAGATTCCCGTATCAACTACTAAGGGCTGATTTTTCAATCGATAGATAATTTTTGTTCGAGGAATAAAATTGACGTCTGACAGTTTTTGTATGGGAGAACTGTCAAATATTCAAAATTATTCCGCCGATAAAATTATCTGGCGTTGGAAAAATCAGCCCTAAATCTCATAACTCATCACCCGCTGCCGCAGTCTTTACTTAAAGAAAACGTCCCAGTTAAAGATTCTGAATTTCACTTCGAATATGTAACCAGCGGTGCTATTCTGTAAAAAATCTCAACGTAAAAACTTACGTGAAGTGAGCGTGGAGCGTCAATAGTGTCAATTCCTAGCAAAAACAAACTCACTTCACCAAAGTTTTCAGTCACAGAATCGACCGGCTGTAAAGATATAAATTAAAACCTTTCACACGTTAAATGTTAAAAAGACCGCAGATCTATGGGGTAATTCTGTGGATGTTGCTAAGTCGATTATAAACATTGTAGCACTTACTTTAGCTGTATTGACCGTGGTGAGTTTCCTGATCTTATGAAAAACAGTAAAATAATACCGTTGTGTAAATCGGGTAGTAGGTACTACTAATTATAGACCTATTTCAGTACTATTTCTATACTACCTTTAGTAAAATTTTTGAAAAACTTATTTTAAATCGATTTTTTCCCGACAGCGATAGAAGGAGGGTTATGTTTTTCGAGTGTATGTATGTATGTATGTATATTTCTTTGGCACGCTCTGTAGCCTAAACGGCTTGATCGATTTCAGCTTGAGAGGTGTCGTTAGATTCGTCTTAATTGTGAGAGTGACACTGGGTATATCAAAATTGAAAAATAATTAAAATGTTCGATTTTTGGCGCCATATTATGTCTTCAAAAAATTTTTTTTTCTCAATACCTATCGAGTGGGGTATCTAAATAAAAAAAACTGAAAGGCTAAAAACAAGCCCATTTTAAATTAAATAAAAGTTGGAAGCAGGCGGGACCCATATCATTTTTATTATATTTTCGAATTCAAATGGGTCCCGCCTGCTTCCAAATTTAATTTAATTTAAAATGGGCTTGTTTTTAACTTTTCAGTTTCTTTACTTAAGTTTTTTTTACCGCAGTCGGGTTTTTATTTTTTTAAATTACATACATGTTTTTTCGCTTTTCAGTCTCTTTTAACTTAATTTTTTTACCGCAGTCGGGTTTTTTTATTTATTTAAATAACTTTTTTTTATAAAAATAAATTACTGCATAACAAACAGTTCGGTTTTACAAGGGGTCGTTCGACTACCGATGCAGGAGTTGAACTTTTAGGACATATTTATAATGCATGGGAGGACAAATGCGATGCCTTTTGCGATTTGTCCAAGGCATTCGATTGTGTTCTTCATAAAACATTAATCAGGAAACTGCACCACTACGGAATCCGGAACGCCTCCCTGAATCTTCTTACTTGAGTGATAGGATTCAGAGAGTTGATGTTAACGGAAAAAGGTCGCCCGGATCTGTAGTAATAATGGGGGTCCCCCAGGGCTCGATTCTAGGCCCATTTTTATTTATTATTTATATAAATGACTTGCCTTGCCTCATAAGGGATAAACATGATATAGTGTTGTTTGCAGATGACACTTCACTTTTATTTAAAATCAAACGTCAGCAGCTGGTTACTGAAAATGTAAATAACGCCCTTGGAAAAGTAGTTAACTGGTTTAATGTCAATATATACTAAAAGTTCAAACCCGAAGATACCACAGTATTCTTAGGTATAACGTTGGATGCCAAGCTTCAATGGGGCCCCATAAAGATAAATTGTCAAAAAGCTTAGCTCTGCAGCATACGCCGTTAGGAAAATTCGTGATTTGACTGATTTAGAGACAGTCCATTTAGTTTACTTTAGTTATTTTCATAGTGTGATGTCGTACGGTATTCTGTTGTGGGAAAATGCCGCCGATATTCAGACAATTTTTATTTTACAAAAAAGGGCAATTCGTTCCATTTATAAATTAAGTCCCAGACACTCTGTCAGAGACAAAAAGAGATTAATATAATGACTGTGCCTTCTCAGTACATTTATGATAATCTTTTGTACGCACATAAATTATTAAACTGTTTAAAAAATACAGTGATATCCATAACACAAAAATAAATTTGTGTTTGTGTTACAAACACAAATTTCTTGTTCCTACAACAAGGCTCAAGAAAATAGGTGGCTCATTTAGATGCCAATGTATACGTTTTTATAATAAACTTCCTAGCCACATTCAAGAACTAAGCCTCAATAAATTCAAATCTTTTATAAAGCGAAAACTATGCCAGAAAGCCTATTATACCTACTGTAAAATACTATATTGAGGACAAAAAGGCTTGGGATTGAGCTGCTCCAATAGGTTTAGACAGTGAATGTTATTTTGCTATTTTACACTTTAATATTTTCTTTTTTTTTAAGGATCTATTTACTTAAACAATGACATGTACATTTACTGTATAAAGTATTATATTATTTTAATTATTGTGAATGTGAGGACTATGTGGGTCATTGTTTTCGTTTTAATCATGGTCTCGCAGTTTGAGTTGTTTATGCGGCCTACCCAAATGTCCTGTCTTTGGTATTGTTCGTCGAATCGTTGAGCTCCTTAAGTTCTGAGTTGAGCTGCACGGTTACTGACAAATGCGTGCACTGACTGGATAGGTCCACTCAATCTGTGTGGTTCTTTCCTCATAAGATCATTTCAGACACAATTTACATGGTCCTCAAAGATTATGTCCGGATTTTTATATACACATTCACATTGATGAATTTTATTTAGACAATGACATGAATGTTTACGTTGTAAAGTATTTTTTTAATTTTTCATATAATAATTGTGAATGTGAGGACTATGTGGGTCATTTTCTTTCTGTTTTCCTTTTTAGTTTTAATCATGATCTGGCAGTTTGAGTAATTTACGCGGCCTACCCAAATGTCCTTTCTTTGGTATTGTTCGTCGAATCGTTGAGCTCCTCAACTTCTGGGTTGAGCTGCACGATTTTTGACAAATGCGTGCACTGATTGGACAGGCCCGCTCAATCTGTGTGGTTTTTTTCTCAAAAGACCTTTTCAGACACCAATCTACATGGTCTTTACACGATTTGACCAAGATTTTGTCTGGACTATAAAAGAGACTGTGGCCTCTGAGTTTGTTTCGGCCTTTCTTCTCAGAGTAGTCAGATAGGAAACGCCGACCTTATTTAGTTTAAAAAATATGATTGACGTGTAAAAGTGTTTGTAAAAACCTACTTACAGAAAATAAATCATTTATCATTTAATAGGCATTGTGGTTCTGCATTGCATCACATTCTTATTTATAATTGTATTGTTCGTAATCTATCTATTGATAGTTTTACCAATTTTCCTATGTAGGTACTGGGCAAACTGTGTCACAAAGCAGTGTTGTCAAACTTGGCAGAGCTTTGTACAAGGTAAACAATGTTTAAAAGCACTGACCTCTAATAAACAAGTACCTACGCTGCGCGCTGAACTAAACACGGGATTTGATACGATTAACTTAACAGTTAACCGTCCATTATGATTCATAATGTTATCCTTTTATGATTCTGCCAAAATGGCCTTATTAGGTTTTTGGGTTTAATTAAACTATACGAAATGACAGTTGGGATTGCGGCTCATCCCACTGTCTCTGGGAAAGATGGGTTTACGTGCCGATCTGTATCCGGGCAAGCCGCTTTCTAGATGTTCACCGCGTTCATTATGGACAGAGGACAGGAGTGCCATCATCCATGTAAGCTAATCTGGTAATTTTACGGGCGTCAAGGCCACCAAAACGGATGGGTAGTGTGGCTTGAAGCCATGTTCGGTAGTCCAAGGCCACATTTAAAATGAGCTTTAAATGGCTAATGTCATTTAATGGACTGCGAATTATTCGGTCTGCTTCCATAAATGGAAGATTATAGAAAAAACATTAAATTAAAGCCAAAACAACAATGTCTAATCAGGGTGAATGCCGAATATAAATTAATTTTGGAGTGTCGTAATGTAGTTGAAATTTTTAATTTGGCCGTCGATGAAAGGAGAAAAGCTGTCTTCTAAAAATGGAGAACCTAGGACGAGCAGTGAACTTTTTTCAAAAATTTTGTTTTGCCTTAAATTTTTCTAGTCATATAAAATCAAATCAAAAGTCATTTATTCAAATTAGGCTGACTATCAGCACTTTTCGAACGTCAAAATTACAAAACACAGTCCCCCAAAACGCCTGTCCTTCACCACTTCCTGGTGCATTCCCTGGGAAGAAGAAGTGGCGCAACAAACTCCCCAGCAGCACAGCTGTCTGTTTAGTTAGAAAATACTTGTAGGTTATGTAAAGTAATGAGAGGTTTTTCTTTTCAGTATTTAAAAAAAAAAATAGTTCCCAAGAACCCTGAAGATGGCGTTGAACTGACTATGTTACTAGATGCCAAAGTCAAAACGCTTGGAAAAAAAACATTGCGTCACGTCATATACGCTCGTTGAGTGACAGTTTCGTTTGCTTTCGTTTTACGATCTTAAAATTACATCCAAGTGAATTAATAAAAAAATTATGTAACTTCCGTTCCTTGCAGTAACTTACCAAGTTCAGCGCCATCTATCCAGCGACTAGGGAAGCGTTAAAAAAAAAAGAAAAAGAAAATCCCTCATTAATATTAGAAGACACAGAACATTAAATTATATTTCGGAGAATGTATAGTGTGTCTCATTATTATCAGCCATATTTGAACTATGTGTGGGCTACTGTGGGTAAGTGTTGGATAATGCGCAATAGAAAAACAGTTTGCAGTTCAAATAAGATTATAATTTCACAAACAATTTAATCACGCTAGCAAATTACACACTGTAGGTACACGACACAACCAGATACGGAACGCGGGACAGTTTCTAAGCACATGTTGTTCGTACGATGTCCAAAGTCCAAGAGGGCTCCACACCGTTCTTGACGAGCTGTCTTCGAGCGTCGACCCCCCCACGAACTCATGCTAGACTCTGTCAAGCGCCACCAGATGGCACTGGCGTTCCGAATAGTCGTTGTCGTCACACTGCTTCCGCCTCGTTGTCAAGTCAGCTCCCGTACTAATGATGTCTCCGACACGGCCATCCTGCTTCCACACGTCCTCGTGTGTTAATCTGTCAACAAACATACCCGCAAAGTATCACATAGCTCGGTCACTCCTGACCACATCTTACTAAAAAAAATCCATCAAACTAAAAAAAATGCAGAGTTCAGAGCATTACTCATTACTTGATTCTCAAATCTCAAGATCACTAACTAAATAATCAACTAAGCCAATAAAACATCCTTAGAGCATCACAAAACACAAAGCAGGAATCTTATTCGTGGCCTGTGGCTTTTCACTAAGCCCAACAAACCTCACGTTTGTTTCTATGAATTCCTCTGAATTCCGAGTCCCACGGACTCTATGGTCTCTACAAGACCCGACCTCCGCCAGAGACACCCGCGCACCGCGTATCCACGGACTACTAAAAGCAGACACCGACTTCTAACGGACTACGGCTACGAAATGACTACTGGTACGGTCCCGACCAGCCGACCTAAGATTCACCACTATCACGCGACTTAATCTCTACTCTGTTTCATCAACAAGACTTTTACTTGGCTTTCCTCAAATTAGTTAGTAATACTCTGATTTTCTGGCATTTTTCGCAACCTCCCATATGAAGACTGATGGATCAAAATTAAAAGGGACTCAACTCTATAAAATCTGTTTTATTTTACGATCAATTTGCAATAAGCATTCAAATTAGAAACCAAAAATTAGGCTAATCTAAGAATTTGAACTATCTAGTTTCGAGATTACCGAGACCAAGTACAACGTTTTCATACTACGTTAGTCAAAGAAAAAAAAACCTCAGGTGTCCCATTCATGGTCATCACATTCAAATTGAATGCCGAGTCGTCCTTGACTCTACGGTCTTGGCTTCAAGGCTAGACCCGACCATACTACCCAGAGCTACCGCGTATACCACGTACCCACGATACTCTGGTACGGTCTTCGACCCAATGAACCGAGACCCTGAATACACAAACTAAAGTGATGCCAACTCATCATCCATTTTGTTTACAATCTCAATTGGTACTTGGCCCTCGGGAATCGCCCGAACACGGTCATAGAGCGTATTCGTAAGTACGCCCCTAAGACGACCCACTGACCCAAAAAAACATTAAGCAGAGCCATGTACCATCGTTATTCACATTACAACAATAATCTTTTTCACTAAGAGCCTTAGACACCTGGAAACCCACACACGAGTAAACCACTCTAACGCCAAGGCGCTCCGGCCGACCAGCAATCGCATTGCTCTCACACATCCAGCGCATGGATTCGTGTGCATCACCCTGTGACTACACACAACTTTACTACGGCCGTTAGAGAACCCCTACTCGCGTGGCGCTCACTACTTAGGCTTGCTCATTGCTCATCACCACTGTGATAATCATCTACTTCGTCTGGTACATGACCTGCTGGCATCATTCTTAACCTAACGTAAGAGAATTTAAAATTGCATTGTAAACTAGATTGGGCTATACCTAACAAAGTAACAATGTAACCATTTTTGCTGTTGTTTACCAGAGACGCACTCAGTACCGGAGTCAAAACAAAATGAAAACGGCTCACCAGATTCGGTAGACAACAGATCTGTAGCCGGCTCAACCGCACACACATCCACCCGCAGCCACTGCTTCCCTGGCAGAAGTCGCGAAACCTCTTGCACGGAAAGCGCCGTCCCCGATCAGCGACCACTCGTACAGGAGATCCAGAGTGTAGCGCTGTCTGACACTGCCAAGTTGCTTGCACACGTTGTGTATTAACCTGTAACCACAAAAAAAACCAACAGCAGTGCATGTTCCACTCGGCCAACTCTGACCACATTGTTATCGAAACGCATTACTTAACAAAAATTTTGTAAAAAGGATAGCAATCATCGACAACAAAAGATTCCTCTAAGCCTTAGTAATAGTTGGTCAGAAACTATATCAACTTAGATCACATACAACGCTCATGGTCCTGCTGCCCCAGCAGCTAGTGACACTCATGCCACCCATATCGCCATCACCTCAAGTGATACGACCAACATACTTCACATAGAGTCCACGACTCCCAGGTCATTACAAGACCAACACAACAATAGTCTCCTTTGAGACCCTGGTCCCCGCTGCACCACCAGCTGCCCATCGCTCCCTGAACAACTCACAAGTGAGTTGCAGTTCCGACTACAGACAAGTGCGTATAGTGCGACCTAGCCATAGGTAGGTAGCGCTCTAGCTAGCTAGGTAGGTATGTGCTCTAATTACTCGGTGAACTCTCATCACCGTCTTTTACGTTTAAATCGTTAGAAACACTACTTAGAGGCATCTTTCGTATGCGATCGTGAGCATACTTGTAACTACAGTTAGAATTTAAAGCGTTTAACGTACGGGGAGGTGATCCCCAATCCAAAACTTCAACTAACTTAAGTGGACCTCTGAACTTCCGATCTAACTTAGTCTTATAATCTGATTTCATTCTTCATTTTCTAATAACACAAAATAGCCTACCCAAAATTTTGTTATAGCTGCCTTTGTCCTATCATAATATTACTTTGCAAGTAAACGGGTAGAACATGTAATAAAATCTCAAGTTTTTGCTCGCTAATCGCAACGCTACATATGATTTGTTCTGTGCTGAATACACGCGTTTGACCAATACCAGTCAACGTAACAACATTATTAACTCGTTTGCCACTTAATTTAGCTACACAACTCGCTTTTACTCACGAGCATTCAGCACCAGAATCGTAAACAAAACAATACAGCTCACCTTTATTTTCTAACGTGCCTGAGAGTAGCTGTACGACGCAAACGTCCACTCGCCGCTGCTGCTTGCAGCACGCGGTCCACCTCCACCATCTGCCTGGCTGCCACTGCTCGTGCACCGTGCCGCGGCTCATGACATGTCGCGACTTGTCCTGGACTCCCTCACTTGCAGCACACGAAGGGCTTCACCGACGGCTGCAGGCTGCTTGGCTCGATTCTTCAAGTCACCCCACGTCAATGGTAGCTCCACGCTACGTCCTTGGCTCCCTTTGTGCGCCTTAATGACGGCCACACACAACAAGTTGACCTCCTTGCAGTGAATTTTCAGCAAAACACAAATCAGCTATCGTACTGTGTGCTGTTACCTTTGCACACGACGCGTCCTACCGTGTGTTCTTAATACGAAAACAGGATACGACGGACTCAAACGCCGGTTACAGACACGCTTTTTTTTTCTTTTTTGTTTTTAAACGTGGCGGTAGGGCGCAACTGGCGCGTCACTGTGCAAAGGTATTTCTGCATACAGCCTATGCCCAAAACAACATGTACTATGATCGCGCATCCGTATCTGGTTTGTCTGGGTCGAACTTGGACAGATCCACACGATTATTTAATAAGCGTTCGCATGTTTGCACTTTGTTTATCAAATGTCAACGGTCACTTTAATTTTAAGCGTTCCGATTTTGCGCATGAACCAACACGAATCCCACTTCTGATTTCGGAGAATGTATAGTGTCTCATTATTATCAGCCATATTTGAACTATGTGTGGGCTACTGTGGGTAAGTGTTGGATAATGCGCAATAGAAAAACAGTTTGCAGTTCAAATAAGATTATAATTTCACAAACAATTTAATCACGCTAGCAAATTACACACTGTAGGTACACGACACAACCAGATACGGAACGCGGGACAGTTTCTAAGCACATGTTGTTCGTACGATGTCCAAAGTCCAAGAGGGCTCCACACCGTTCTTGACGAGCTGTCTTCGAGCGTCGACCCCCCCACGAACTCATGCTAGACTCTGTCAAGCGCCACCAGATGGCACTGGCGTTCCGAATAGTCGTTGTCGTCACACTGCTTCCGCCTCGTTGTCAAGTCAGCTCCCGTACTAATGATGTCTCCGACATATATTACTTGCCATATGTAAGCTAGCCACGCCAAAATACCAACAAATACAATCAAAACTATACGTAGGTACCTACTCAAGCAAAAAATAACATTAAAGATGTAAATAAAAACTTACTACAAGAGCCACCAGGCATAAAGGGTGTGACACCTTACATATTTGTGCAATGCTGGGTTCTGTTAACATAGCTGTCACTTGAAAGTTGAAGTCACAAATGATAAACTAGGACTATCGAAGTAATATAAATAAACAAGTTATTACTAATAACAACAGTAAAACCATAGTCAGCAAGACGACGAGTCACCACAAGCAGCACCCGTTCACGAGCATAACGATATAACAATAATGATTACGATCAGCCATTACCCCCCCTCACCATATTTGAGAGAAGGAGGTAACCCGACCCCCGACGCTACAGCAAACAGTGACATCTAAGGGAGCATAGGATGACGAACTTGCTGCCGGTTGCTCAGGCAAGAATAATATGATCAATCGTCGAGGTCGCTAGCTAACCACATATTGCAATCAACTCGTTGAAAACATTGAAATGAGTAGATTATGTCAATAACTTTATTACAGAACATTAACAACAACATACATACATATTAAACAAATACAAACTATTTACATTAGACACTAAATTAAATGACTAACTAAATTATTATAGAAATAAATACAAAAACAAAGGACACATAAGCGCCGAAGTACTCGTCCGCATCGCTGTCATCCGGAAACGTGCCCAGAAGACTAGTAGCATTGCCACGTTGAATGGCAATGCTAATTCTTTGGCCAAAGAAAGACCCAGCCTTCTGGTCACATCAAGTGTCGACCAGCCGGCGAGAAATTTCCTCAAAAAGGAGACGCGCACTCGGGCCCCATGACCCGAGCGTTTCGACCCCAAACGGCTCAAAACTGTAATTGCCCATAAGGTTATAGTATTTGCCAGCATAGCCCGCCAATAATAGATTAAAATAAAATTAAACTGAATTGAATTTGTAGCGGTATTTATAACGCCACATGGGAACAACGCGTCATACTGTCGTCACGCAAATTCCTGCATCTCGCAAGCAGAGTTTACCGCGCAACTAGCATAGATACAACGGCCCGACATGAATCATTGGGCAGTTGCCCGCCAGACACAACACACCCGTCTGGTCGGAGGATCCTCCCTTTTCTATAGAGTATGAGTGAACTTACACCCTGTTCCTCATACCTCTATACTGGTGACCCCAAACATGAACGTCAGCGCAGCCTTCGTGCACCTACTTAAATTAAATTAAAATTCATTTATTTCAGGTAGCTAAATTGATCCATAATTCCGTACAGTCAGACTTATAATTAAAATAAATAATATAAGATTAAGGGCTGATTTTTCAATCACCTGATAACTTTATTCGAGGACTAATTTTAAAATTTTGACAGTTATTTCATACAAAAACTGTCAAACGTCAATTTTATTACTCGAATAAAAGTTAAAGAAAATTACAAATGAAAGATTAAAAATAAAAAAAAATAAAAATTATGTCAAATATTTTAATTTAATTTTGAGATCGTTATGGAGGACTATTACATACTTGGCCACTTATGCAGAAAACTTTGAGAATGTAATGATCCAGATCCGCCAGTGCGATAACCTACCAATAATTTAATTTTATGTCCATGAGAAGACTGCGCCAGCAGCACCCTAATTGTGTAATGCACTTTTTCAACACGGCCGCGAATCATATTTTAATCAACGTAACAATTTAATACTGACCAGCAAATTGCAAAAAACGTAAAATGGGCTACCCTGGCGTTTTCGCCTTAAGGTGAATGCGCAGGGACCACGGACAATGCGCAGTGGTAGACTGCGAAATTCAAATTTTCTTAGGTTTTTTGCAATTTTCAGGTCAGTGTCAGGGTTGTATCTTGATCAAAATATGATTTGCGACTATAACAGGTACGTCTTTACAGAATGATAATCATCAAAATCATTAATACATCTTTCTTATGGATGAAAAAATCTAACTTGAAAGATTATAGTCTAATGACTATAATTATGTAAATACATATATATTATAGTCGCCAATTATATTTGATCAAGATACAACCTGATATTGACCTGCAAATTACAAAAAAACGTAAGAAAATTTTATTTATCCACCTTAAATTGTCCCTTCCGAAACCAAACGGAAAAGACCCTGACTGGCGTTCTATTATTGCGGATTCTCACTGAACTAATGTATATTTCTCTATGCCAATAGTACTTTCTAATTCCATACTAACTAAACTACAATTTGACATACGAAAAGACTACGATCAGTCTAAACATTATTTTATGTTTAATTTTTTCTATACGCTGTTTAGAGGTTTTGTCAGTGCCGTAGACTAATATATTTAAAATGAGAGTCTGCTTTGCTTTTATCACAGGCTTTTATTTACACCTGCGCGCGCATCGCTAGTGCTGGCTCGGCGCGCGGAAAAACAAAACTAGCGCGCCATTTTCCAAACAAGTTAATATTTAACATTACAAGTCTGTTTTTTTTCTCGCAAGTGTGTTGAAAAACGTCGTATCTAACGCGTGTGCATTGATCATTAGACTCTCGGCTTTCTTATCGTCGAATAACACCGCCTCGAGCATAATGATCAACATAGCACACATGTATCATAAATGTAGGTATCTAATATTAATTACAATGTGAATGATTTTGCTACCTGATACATTGCATGTAGCATGTTCGAAATTTATTTCTGCTCAACAATGTAAACAACGCAATGAATCGTCGTTTCAGCCGATAGACGTCCACTGCTGGACATAGGCCTCCCCCAATTTTGGGAGGGTTTGCCGTAATCGCCACGCTTGGCAGGCGGGTTGGCGATCGCAGTATGGTATGATGGTGGAATACATAGAGAACGCTGCTGCCCATTCTCCGGTACGTCCTTAGTCGCCTTTTACGACACCCACGGGAAGTAAGGGGTGGTGGTATTCTTTAAGTCCGGCACCACACAGACAATAATGTTGTTGAATTATCAAAATGAAAGCCATTGCTACATTTGCTACTGTACCTACTGGTCAGCCAGCCAGCGCATGCAGACATAATTAATATTACCTACTCAAAGGCCACACATTGGTACGTCAATACATATATTGGATGATTGGGCAAAAATAAAACTTTAAAATGTTTAGAATAATTATTAATTTTCAGAAATATATCAGCATAGTGCCTACCTACATTATTACATTTTTGGCTGATCGTGTGGAGAGAAATGCCATAAAATGTATGAGGAAACGAAGTGAAAGGTATGAACTAAGTTTTTCGACGACAGGAAAAACTGTTATTAAATTTTTAGTCCAGACTCAGGTATTGACTTGATACAAAGCTAACAAGAAGTTAACAAAATGGCGTAAGATAAATGGAAGTCATCAAAATAATGCATTCCAAAAAATTAACCATAGTTTCCTAGGGAGAAGACAGTCCACGGACCTACCTACTCAGGAGAGGCGTATCGTAAGCCGGCGGTAGGGTTTTTTTTAAATGCACAGGGTAAGAAAGTAACTAATCTATGATGGCACGCTCAGGATCGGCGCACTTCGGAGCAAAACTCTACTAATCAACTTTATTCTTAGGAATCGTTATCGATGAAAAATTGAATTGGAAAGAGCACGTGAAGAGAGTCTGTACAAGATTGGACAAATTTGTGTTTGCTCTTCGAAAACTCAGACGCATAGCTAATACAGAAACAGCTCTTAACGCATATCACGGATATGTCTCATCAGTGCTTCGTTATGGACTAGTGATATGGGGTAACTCAGTAGACGTAAACAGAGCCTTCCTTGCACAAAAAAAATGTGTAAGAGCGGTTTATGGAGCGGGATATTTGGAACATTGCCAACCCTTATTTAAATCGCTAAAAATTCTTCCACTTCCTTGTTTATACATTTTTGAAGTCTGTTTGTTTGTAAAGAAATATTCTCACTTGTTCCCATTACATGAGCACGTTTCCAAAAGAGTACAGAACAGAAATCCAAACGAATTACTGGTACCTAGACAGAGACTACATTTATACAGTAGGAATTCCTATTGCATGGCAACCAAAATTTTTAATAAACTACCTGCACGCATTAGAGTGTTGCCTACTAATAAATTTAAGAAATTAATTTTCGTTTGGCTTTTGGATAACTGTTTCTATTCAGTTAATGAATTTTTAAATCAAAAATATTGACTTTGTATAATTAGTAGATCCTTGTATTGACATTGTATTAGTAATAAATATTGACATTGTAATAGTAACAAATATTGACATTGTATTAGTAATAAATATTGACATTATATTAGTAATAAATATTGACATTGTATTAATAATAAATATGGATTGACATTTTCAGAATATTTTTTGACATTATCAGAATACTGTTCGATGACTTTTTATTGCATATTGACATTATATAAAATAGTTAACTTTGAATAACATTTAATTTTAATTATGTATGCATACAAATAATGTGCTCCATAAAGTACACATATTATTATTACTACTATTATTTATTTTTTTGTTTGTTTGTTGATTTTCAAATTTTATTTAATGTAGCATGATTTATAACTTTGTAAATTAGATACTCATTTAATATTTCTACACCAGCAATGGTAGTATATGTGATTCCGTCTAATATTAAGATCTTTATGTACCATGTACTCAGAAATAAACGATTCTATTCTATTATTCTATTCAAAAATGTTCTCTGCGCTTCGGAGCGGTGAACGGTGCACTCACGCCGGGTGGACGCCGTCGTAGCTGTGCGTCGGGATTATCTGCCTGGAAAGCAAAAACACATTCATTTTAGTTCATTTTAGGGAAGAGGCACAGAAATATTGGAGGTTATGGTATAGTGTAGCCTACCTCGTGTATTAAAAGGAAAAAAACATTAAAAAAAAATGTTTTTTTATCTTTGGTATATCTACTTGTTGTTATCGGGAATTGCGCGTCAATTAAATTACTAGGTACGCGCTTCTTTTTAATTATTGGACTTTTAAAAACTAGGTATGTACCTACACCTACTTCTAAGGTTGGTCAGCGGAAAATTCCAATTGTGACTTTTGTATTATGCGGCTTTCTGAGTTTCTAATAAACTGTATTTAATACTTTGCGCTCCTATAATTTTTATATTAGAGGTTTGATTAAATATCATGCCTATTTTGCAAAGCAAGCTACGGATTGGCTGACACCGCCAAACAAATAGACATCTTCTACTTAATAAAAATCGTTGAGTTGCTGACCCCTTTGTTGTCCAGCGGGAAATTGCGTGTCTTCTTTGCAAAGGACACCCAACACAGCCGCTCATTCGACGCAGCACCGCTCCCATCCACGTATAGCCATGAAAAGAAATAAAAAAATTGTCTTAATTGCGTCCACGACAAAAAAAAAATACCACAAAATCGGTAGTAGGTATAGTCAGGTAGCGGTCGCAGACTCAGATTTCTGGAGGAGTCACCATGGGGCCGATAGGTTTATTTCTGAAAGAGTCACCATGGGGCCGATAGGTTTATTTCTGAAAGAGTCACCATGGGGCCGATAGGTTTATTTCTGAAGGAGTCACCGTGGGGCCGATAGGTTTATTTCTGAAGGACTCACCATGGGGCCGATAGGTTTATTTCTGGAGGAATCACCATAGGGCCGATAGGTTTATTTCTGGAGCAGTCACTATGGGGCCGATAGGTTTAATTCTGGAGGAGTCACCATGGGGCCGATAGGTTTATTTCTGGAGGAGTCACCATGAGGCCGATTGGTTTTTTCTGGAGGAATCCCCATAGGGCCGATAGGTTTATTTCTGGAGGAGTCACCATAAGGCCGATGGGTTTATTTCTTCAAAACTCAAAACTCAAACCATTTATTTCAACAGGCACTTTTGAATTGTCAAGAAGTCGGTCAGTCAGAAAATATGAAGCTAGTTGCCCATTCCAAAGCGTAGGTACCTATGGAGAAGAACGGGCAAGAAACTCCATGGACACTCTTTTAAATTGTATTTTTACAAAAATATTAGTTACATCATTAATGTTGAATTTACAATTATATGTGAGAACGATGTAAAAAAATACGTACGCGTTAAGAGCGTCCAGAGTACAGCAAATAGTAAGAAGACAACAATCCAAAAATAAAATAATTAAAAATAAGCCGAGGCAGCTGAGTGATGACCAGCCCCAACTGACGGCGCCCGTTCACGAACATGACGCATAGATCAGCACCATTCAGCTCAACCATTTTGAAGGGATTTAAATGATCCAATACACACGCCACCGTCAGCGAGACATTTGTGTGAGCATGACATACTATCAGCCGCCATGGCACATTCAAGTCAATGAAAGACATATTACCCGGTAAATGGTAAAGAAGGTATACTTACATAGAACTCACATCTGTGCTATGCAGTTATACAATGCAAAGGAAATTGAGTTTATACAATGCAAAGATTTGAATCTTACAATCTTCAGCAGCTCCAACAGTATTTTCAAGTGTTAATCAATTAGTTGTGGTTGTGGAGCAGGACCAGCATTGAGCCAGGCATTTTTATCAGCGATGTAATCCCCTAACTTATAATATGCCTGACTGCATAGTGTGCGTTTTATACAAGACTTGAATTTTGTCTCATTCAGTTGAAGAATGTGGGGAGGTATTTTATTATAACATTTTAAACAGTACCCCATAAAAGATGAGTCTACTTTAGCCAGTCTGAAACCTGGTTGAACTAATAGGTCCCTATTCCTAGTACTATAATTATGTCTTTCACCTCTTTTACCAAAAAGATGTAAGTTTTTTCTTACATACATGATGTTTTCGTAGATATATTGACAAGGCACCGTCATGATGTTAATTTCCTTAAACAGTTCCCTTAGAGAATCACGCCTGCAGAGGTTATATATTCTAGAGGAGTCACCATGGAGCCGATAAGTTTATTTCTGGAGGAGTCAAAATGGGGCCGATAGGTTTATTTCTGAAGGAGTCACCATGGGGCCGATAGGTTTATTTCTGGAGGAGTCACTATGGGGCCGATAGGTTTAATTCTGGAGGAGTCACCATGGGGCCGATAGGTTTATTTCTGAAGAAGTCACCATGGGGCCGATAGGTTTATTTCTGGAGGAGTGACTATGGGGCCGATAGGTTTAATTCTGGAGGAGCCACCACGGGGCCGATAGGTTTATTTCTGGAGGAGTCACCATGGGGCCGATAGGTTTATTACTGGAGGAGTCACCATTTGGCCGATAGGTTTAATTCTGGAGGAGTCACCATGGGGCCGATAGGTTTATTTCTGGAGGAGTCACTATGGGGCCGATAGGTTTAATTCTGGAGGAGTCACCATGGGGCCGATAGGTTTATTTCTGGAGGAGTCACCATGGGGCCGATAGGTTTATTTCTGGAGGAGTCACTATGGGGCCGATAGGTTTAATTCTGGAGGAGTCACCATGGGGCCGATAGGTTTATTTCTAGAGGGGTCACCATGGGGCCGATAGGTTTATTTCTGGAGGAGTTGCCGATAGGTTTATTTCTGGAGGAGTCACCATAAGGTCTTCCAAAGCTGCAAACTTGCTTTTACACTATTGGTATAAATATCCTAACAACATCTCAAAAAACAGCAGGTACAGTACAATTTTTGCCGTCCTTTTTTTTTAGTTGGGAAGTAGCGGGATTGCTTGTCAGACTTTTACTGACTAAAACCCACCCGTGTTCCTTCAGTTGCCTCATACCTGTGCCAGGGGCCAAGGTAACTCTTTCTAAGAACCCACGAAACAGGCATCGGATCCCATCTGTTACATCTGCTGACATCTCTTTAAGGCGCTCGTGGAATACAACGCGCCGTCGACCCGAACCTGGTCCTTTCCGTCGCCGTATGGTAAGGACCAGCTACCCATCATTGTTCGCCGTCCGCAAGCCTGAGCCTACGTTGGCCGGGAATCGACTTTCCACTCCCAACGCCCAGGGCGTCTCTTGCGGCGTCTAGGGGCTTGAGGGCGCAAAGATTGCCTCTGTGCCTCCTCCTCCTTCGCAAGCATTACTGCTTCGTAGAAGGAGGTGACGCCTTCGCATGCACTCTCGCTCCGTACCATTGCCTGGACCAGGGCTGGGCGCCAGAGATCGCCGCCGCCAATCGCCACCGTGAGGACGCGGCGGTGCTCCGCCCTAGCCGGCCAGACCTCCACCAGTGTCCTCCAGGATATCCACGCAATCGTAACACCCGGGCATTTCGTCCCGCCTTATCCGGAACAGGAACCTCCCGAAGCAACCGTGTCCGGTGAGGACCTGCGCCAGGCGGAAGGTAAGGACGCCGTGGCGCCTCTCCAACCACTCCTCAAAGAGAGCACTGGTCGCCGCAATTTTTGCTGACCTACGTTCGTACGTTTACGGTACGTTTCAGGGGATCAGACCGGAATAAATCAGAATATCTGCACGATCCCGCCTAGCTGATACTGTTCATGCTAACTATTGGAGCCAGCACGCTAGCTTTTGCTTCGCTTGCAGCAGAAAACATGAAATAATATAATGCCCTGCTGATCTCACAAATATAATGCATTGCTAATATACTCTTTGGCTATGATAGAACGACAACCATGGATAATACTTACTATCATAAATTCGAAAGTAACTCTGTCTGTCTGTCTGTATGTTACCTTTTCACCTATTTCAATAAAATTTGGCAGAGAGATAGATTGCATCCCGGGGAAGGACATACTTTTATGGCTGTATAATTCCGAAAGTACCTACTGATTTTTATCTTAGTCGTAATACTAAGTTTTATTCTGCATAAAAAATTCCTATTCATTTCTTATATTATGCCTTCAACTTATAAAATACTCGCGGAGGTTGCATAAGAATGGAAACGCCATCTAGACCACCACAGTATCTACTTTACCACAATTAATTATTTATAAGAAAAAAAACCAATTTCAATAAGTTACATAATCGCTACAGCAAACAAATCATAACGTGATTGAATAACCAGTAAAATATTTTCTCTTCGATTCTTGCCAGGATCCTTTGTTATTCCTGTGTAGAGGTTGTGTAACAAGCATTTCTGTAAACAGTCATGTATAATAACAATGTAGCGGTATCTACAACGCCACATGCGAACAACGCGTCATATTGACGTCACGCGAAATCCTGCATCTCACAAGCAGAGTTTACTGCGCATCTAGCATAGATACAACGGCCCGACATGACTCATCGGGCCCGCCAGACCCACCACCCGTCTGATCGAAGGATCCTCCCTTTTCTACAGAGTATGAGTGAACTTTATACCCTGTTCCACATACCTCAATAACAAGGCTGTTTACATAAACATCCGTTTCCTACAACTTTCTAGCGTAGAACTGACAACTCCCAAAGCGGCAACGGATTTGTTCAATGTAGAACCCATATCGAACACACCGGTTACCTCTCGGGAAGTTGTGAGATCCGCCGATGTCTGCGATGACGGTGTACGGTGGCACCGCGCGATCCTACTTAAGTCAATGCCAATCGATGGTAGTGACTTACGTAAGGTCGCACGATCCCGGCAGTGATGAGGCTTCAAACTCTTTCCACAGCGAGCACATTTCATTCTAAAGTGATAACAGAAAAAGTTTTCAAAATTACGACTTAATCTAAGTAAAAATTAAGTGTATTTTACAGTGGCAGTGAGCTTATAATTTACTGTCTTCGACGACCATGCAGCGATGGTATCACGCGATCCTACTTAGAATTAAGTGTCATATTGTTAAACAATTGGTGTAAGCCTATGATTTGATGAGATTACAAACGTGACCAATTTACATCGTTAATAATTTTTGAAAAGACCTATCTCCTACATGAGCTTGGCACTTATAAGTAGGACCAACTTGTCAAACATTGATAGATCCATCAGTGGAAGCAGGGCCGAGCGCTAGAGTTGAGAATAATTTAAAAAAGTAAAAACTCACCCTCCTCGTTGGTGCTGCCATTCCGGACCCTTGGGAGGTCG
Organism: Mesoligia furuncula; assembly: GCA_916614155.1. Lineage (NCBI taxonomy): Eukaryota > Metazoa > Arthropoda > Insecta > Lepidoptera > Noctuidae > Mesoligia > Mesoligia furuncula. The sequence goes on along the minus strand of OU744790.1, from coordinate 1,264,272 downwards.
GATGCGCGAGCTTCACGATGGCTGCATGGCGGCTGCACGGCGGATGCTCGGCGCATGGTAGCTACACGACGGCTGCATGGCGGCTGCACGGCGGATTCTCGGTACACGGCGACTGCACGGCAGATGCTCGGCGCGCGGCGGCCGCACGGTGGATGCTCGGCACGCGGCGGCTGTAATAATAATAAATTTGTTTATTTATCCAAAATAAATACACACAGACACAGTTCAGAACAAATCAGTACTTACAATAGAATAAGCATAAAAACATAGCTTGTGAGCAGGAGATTTAGGTTTACAAATAAAAAAGTTATTTAAAAAATAAAAAAAACCCGACTGTGGTAAAAAACTTAAGTTAAAAAAAACTGAAAAGCTAAAAACAAGCCCATTTTAAATTCAATAAAAGTTGGAAGCAGGCGGGACCCATTTGAATTTGAAAATATAATAAAAAAATGGTATGGGTCCCGCCTGCTTCCAACTTTTATTTAATTTAAAATGGGCTTGTTTTCAGCTTTTCAGTTTTTTTAACTTAAGTTTTTTACCACAGTCGGGTTTTTTTATTTTTTAAATAACTTTTTTTATTTCCAGCTTTTTAGTTTACAAATGTGAAAGATTTCGCAGACGATTTAGTTCTTGGTAGGTGTTTTTTACAATTTGTCACTTCGAATTGCTTTTAAGTATAAATGTTGTATATATTTTTGTAATCACCTTTTAAAACCCTTTATTTTGATACCCCACTCGATAGGTTTTGAAAAAAAAAAAAAATAATATGGCGCCCAATAGTCGCCATATTGAATTTTCACTAACGTCATGTCTTTAGTGACACTCGCCGGACTAAGAGGAATGGACTAACGTGCAGTGTTGCCAACCCTACTGTTTTAACAGTAGATTTACTGTTTTCACCATGACGTCCCTGTTTTCTGTTTAAGTGCCAATTTCTACTGTTTTTACGATTATAATTACTGGAGATTTCGTCTAAAACGATAAAACCTCCAGTTAAAATAATTAACTTCATGATATGCATGTACAGACGCCAGCACATCAAGCTACCCGAAACTGTCAAATTATCTCAATCATCTTTGAACCTTATCCTTTAGCAATAAAGTTGAAAATCTATTAAAGAAATTTGACAGATTGTAGTAGCTTGATGTGCTAGCGTCTGTACAGTCAACAAAGGAGATAAGTATAGTGGATTGTCGGATATAGTTGAAGTTTAGTAAGAATCCGATGGATGTTTTCGAATAAAATTTTATTTTATTAATAGAAAATAAACAGCTCATTTATCAAAATAAATTTCAGGCAACAACCTCCATCGGTTTCTTACTAAACTTCAACTATATCCGACGATCCTGTATAAGTATCTCCTTTGTTGACTGTACATGTATCCGAAATAATTTTTACCTATGTCTAACAAAACAGCAGAAAACATTTTGAAAACTAAACTAAGAAATAAAATGTCCACGACGACAATCAAAGGCACATTACATAATAAAACCGAAATAAAGGAATGCTATACTTACAACATAATATTCAAAACTGAAAAATCAGTAGGTATCGATATTCCAAAAAAGGCTAAAACTATATCTAATCCAAAAATGGTTCTACTCAGTAAAAGAATATTTAGAGTCTAGCTTAAAATAGCGATTTTCTTTCATGTACAAAATTGGCGATCTGTCCTATACAAACAATGAGATTTAGTCTAACCTATTTAACTTCATATAAAATTATAATTATAATTTGGACTACCTACCTGAAAAGGATGACATTAATATTGCTGAATAATTGTATTAAATTAATTATTATTGACCAATTATTGACATTCAATTTTGACATAAGTAACTATAATTTCTCAATTTAATTGTAGGTACTAATATAGAGGAAAATAATTAAATATTAATAATGTTTAATGCATGCTAATTTATGATAAGGGCAGGCGAATGATAATTGCAATGCTTGTAAAAGGCTGCTAAGTCATAAGTACTAACAAAACATAACACCAACATTGTACACTTAGTTCGCAATAAACGTTTTGACTTTGACTTTGACATTTAAAGCGTCTGAAAAGCGAAGAAATTCAATAAAAGTATGTATGATTTTAATAAAAAAACGAGGCAGAAAATATCGAAGACAGAGAAATTGAAAATGATAAATAATTATTTGTAAGAATAGTTCTAAGAATTTGTCAATTATTCATATTTTAACTTATTAAATAAATAATATTGATTATGTACTTGCGTTTTCAATTCTATTAAGGGTTTCATTTTTAATTCTAATATAGTAGTAGACTTAAATGTTTTAAAGTTTCCATTTTACTGTTTTCTGCTGTTTTTTTAAGCCTGATCTGCTGTTTTATGCTTCGGTTAGGTTGGCAACACTGCTAACGTGTGAATCATAAAAATCGGCCCAGGCGTTTGGTGTGTATAGTGCTTCAAAGGAACATATAAACATACATACATACATACATAGGCTGATGAACACATTACCACTCCTTTGCGTCGCGCAGTCGGGTAAAAAGGTCTATGCATACAAAAAAAAATTATGAACCCTGTCTCTTAAACTAGGAAGAAACCTGTATCTTAAGAGACAGTGATCGGCCAATATTTAAATTTAGTAAAACTAAAACTTACAAGAGTGATACTTACAAGAGTGCTGTACGGCGGATGTTAGGCCCACGGCGGCTGCACAGCGGATGCTCGGCGCACGGCGGCTGCATGGTGGATGCCGTACACGGCGGCTGCACGGCGGATGATCGGCGCGCGGCGGCTGCACGGTGGATGCTCGGCGCACGGCGCTTGCACGGCGGATGCTCGGCGCGCTTCGTCTGCACAGCTCAGCAACGACGCTCACCCTCGGACTCAGGGCGCACGGGACACTGAAAAAGTGAAATCGGTAGAATAATCATTATGCAGAAATAAAAAGGCGATGCACCCTTACAAAATATGACAAGTTTTCTTTGTAGTAGAACTTGTAAGTACTAGGTACCTATCTAACCTCATAAACACAATATTATTTCCGAACTACAAGGCTAATTTGGTATCTTCGAAGGTCCTCGTCCTCAATAGGACCATTTCGAGAGAATACGCTTTAAGTACCTACCTACCTAATAATATAATAAACATTTTTATCATAGGTAATGATTACTTTTAAGCAGAAATATAATAAATACTTAGCGAAAATAAATGGCGCTACGAGAATGAATCTCAAGTCAGTAAGAAGTCCTCTAGCAAGCAAAATGCTAGAAGTAGTAGATAAGACATACCTACACACCTGCATGCGGGCTGCGCTTTATTTTTCTCCACGTCACAAGCACAAGTCACACACACTTACCTACACATTCATTTCTACAACGACTGATCCTGCAAAAAGTACATAAATATTAAAAACAAACGAATGCTAAAATGCACTAGGACGCAGTAAACAAATGAAGTTGATGAGAGCTGCGTTAGTTTTGGGCGGCCGATGACGGCGACTGCGCCCAGGCAGGAAAGCGTGGCGCTGGTGAGGAACACGCAGCAGGACTTACAGGAGGGGAGGAAAGAGGAAAAGGAGTCAGGGGCAGGGGCGGCTGCTTCACGGGCGGTTGAGGTAGGGCTCGGGCGGCGGGGGATAATGCTTCGCAGCGGGCTGACCTCGCGCTTGCGCGGTACGCACGGGCTTCTTTCCGCCCTGTGACGTCATCAGCTCAGTGGAAGCCCGCCCAAACCAAAGTGCATGCTAGGGCGGTTGCATATCGGGCGACCTATTAATCTATTCATTTGCGCCAAGCAAACAGTTTTTCAGGGATATGACTGGTTCATCTTTAATAAGTATTGACCTGATTTTAAAGGCAGTATAGTACTATTTTTGATTGTATGCCTTCTCAAATAAAAACAATAGGTATTTAATTTGGACTTGTAAGTTAAAAAAAAAACAGTTTTAAACACGCTTTTATTAGGTCGACCTGTATTTAACTAACTCGTTTCAGCCGATAGACGTCCACTGCTGGACATAGGCCTCCCCCAATTTTGGGAGGGTTTGCCATAATCGCCACGCTTGGCAGGCGGGTTGGCGATCGCAGTATGGTATGGTGGTGGAATACATAGAGAACGCTGCTGCCCATTCTCCGGTACGATCCTTAGTCGCCTTTTACGACACCCACGGGAAGTAAGGGGTGGTGGTATTCTTTAAGTCCGGCACCACACAGACTTCGATCGTATCAGAGCTGTTTTAGATTTCTTAGAAAAGTCTTGTAATAAACTTTGACCACGATTAGGTTTCAAAATCTCATGATGAAGCCGGAAGATAGGCACTGGCATTCTATGATAGAATATCGTATCATAGTCGTGTTTGCACGTGTTTTTTCTAGTGTTTTTAAACTATTAATTTATTATTTTTCACTCCATCGCCGACACTCATTTGGCATGCACATTTTCACAATCAAATCAACCTATAGCTCCGCTGCTGGACATAGACCTCTCTCAGGCCGCGCCACATCTCCTCCGCCTTCCGCATCCAGTCTGTCCCAGCCACGCAGCACTTCATAGCACATTTGCACGTGCAACAATAATACTTATTATAGACCAATTGCCTTAATAACAGTTTTATCTAAGGTATTTGAGAAGATTATGCATTCTCGTATGACTGAATTCTTGACTAACCATGAAATACTGAAAGCCGAACAAAATGAATTCCAAAAAGGCAAATCAACAACTTTAGCAGCTTTTAAACTGCTGTCAAAAATTACAGAAATAGTTGATAAACATACACGAACCTGCACTGTGTTTTTTGATATGAGTAAAGCTTTTGACTTTGTTGACCACGATATTCTGCTAACTAAATGTGAAATGTACGGTTTTCGCGGCCTGGCATTGAAGTGGTTGCAAAGTTATCTTTCAAACAGGACTCAATATAAGCCATTACCGAAATAAATAAAAGACACGGCCGTGTGTTGTACGTGAATACGTTTACGTAGGTAACGGAATTGATCCAGCGTCGATATAGAAGTGATTTCATCTTTCACTTGCACCGCCCCAGCTGCAGATCTGCTGGGCATCGTCGTTGATAGTTGATACGCTCGGCCGCATACATTCTTTTAAGCTCCCGGCACTGCAGGAGTCGGTCATAATATGACCGACTCCTGCAGTGCCGAAAACACCATATTATGGTGTTTTATTAGTACCATCCAATTGCTCTTGAAAAGCCCTTTCCAACGATAATACGATACCACTTGCTAAGTCTGGTTGTCAGACTTTCGGGCTTCTTACTACTCGTAACGACTGTCAAAGATCCACGAATTACAGGGCCACGTGCTTTCGGAGGCACGGAGGGGTCTCGGTATATAAACATGATCGATCGACCTGTGCGGCTGTTATTATTTAGCCACGGGGCCCTATTAATAACATCATTATTAAAAGGTAAGTAAAACCCCTGCAACGTTCAAACTTCAAAGAAAACTTTTTATGTGAACTTTCGTCGTAGAACGCTCTCAGTGTGTCTACTGCTCCAGACCCTAGTTAGGCTTTGCCGGCGAGCTAAGTATTGATTTTCACCGGTTCATTCTGTACCTAGATGCTATGTAGCTGCTAAAGCAGGCGGCCTCAACATTTTGTCGTTCGCTTGAATACAAACAACAACCACTTGTTTTTACCCTGATTTCGGTAAAGGCATGACAAGGCATTAAATTATGTAAGTTGGTTTGATATTTATTATTAATAACATTTTTAGAATGTAATATTTCTCACTGAGTTGTAACAAAGTGGGATTGTACTTATGTACATACATTTAATTCGTTCTGCTGTGTCAAATGCGTATTTTTAACAACATTTCATGTTGTGTAAATTGAAGATTTTGTAGGGACGTACCTACTTATATAATTTAGTGTTTTATAATTATCTCCAATTGTCCTCCAGTAACTGGGTTGTGGAGGTCAGATAGGCAGTCGCTCCTCGTAAAATACTGGTATTCAGCTGCATCCGGTTAGACTGGAAGCCGACCCCAACTTAGTTGGGAAAAGGCTAGGCAGATGATGAATTATCTCCAATTGTATACATACCTAGATAATTGTTTATTTACGTGGGAATCCTGCCAGTCTTCAGTACCTACACGTTTCCGGACAGCGATGTGCGGACGATGTACTTCGACGCCTAAACGTCATTTTGTTATATACCTAGTTAGTTTTAATTTAGTAGGTACGTAGGGTAATAGTTAGTTATCTTTTCATACAATAAAGAAGATACTTATTTACTTTGTTAATTTAGTATATTTGTCGGGGAACCCACGCGTCAGGAACGAAGTTCCTTACGCACACTTATAATATAAATATAGAGAGATAGAGAGAAGTGTGTTACATTGAATACGCTTACAGAGCCACTTTAGTTTTTATAAGCTCTCATAAAGTTGTCGCCATCTTGGATTTTTATTTTGACCTCACTATGGCTTCAGCATCCCCGAAAACCATGAAAACTACCTCTCTCTCTCTGTCTCTTTCTATTACCTAGTATATAATAGCAGAAAGTCTCATGGTGGGGCATGACGTTTTTAGGGTTCCGTACCCAAAGGGTAAAAACGGAACCCTATTACTAAGACTTCGCTGTCTGTCCGTCTGTCCGTCTGGCCGTCTGGCCGTCTGTCCGTCTGTCCGTCTGTCTGTCACCAGGCTGTATCTCAAGAACCGCGATAGCTAGACAGTTGAAATTTTCACAAATTATGTATTTCTGCTGCCGCTATAACAACAAATACTAAAAACAAAATAAATTAAATATTTAAGTGGGGCTCCTATACAACAAACGCGATTTTTTTGCCCTTTTTTGCTCGATATCAAAAATGGCAACAGGTAGGCACTTGAAATATTCACAAAATACTCAGTTGTATTTTAACTTTAATAATAAATAATAAAATTAAAATAAAATAAATACCTATTTAAGGGGGGCTCCCATACAACAAACATGTATTTTTTTTTGGCGTTTTTGCCTTGCGGTACGGAACCCTTCGTGTGCGAGTCCGACTCGCACTTGGCCAGTTTTTTAATTAATTTGCATAACGATATACTTAAATTGCAAATGATAAGTAGTTCTTTTTTTAACCGACTTCAAAAAAGGAGGAGATTCTCAATTCGGATGTTTAGGTACTTATGATAAATGATTTATCATTTATCTACTTACTAGCTGCGCCCCGCGGTTTCACCCGCGTAAATGTCGATCCCGTGGGAATATCGGGATAAAAAGTAGCCTATATGTTAATCCAGGTTGTCAGCTACCTCCATACCAAATTTTATCCAAATTGGTCCAGCCGTTTGAGCGTGAAGAAGTAACAAACATATAAACACACACACACACACACACTCACACACACACTCACAAACTTTCGCCTTTATAATATTAGTGTGATTATGCTTACTTATATGCTATTACTTATATTTACTTATTACATGTTTTTTTATGTAGGTACCTATGTTCTGCCTACTTAATTAATATGTATTATTTGAGTGCCCCCTTAAATATGTATTTTATTATGTATTATTAAAGTTAAAATACAACTGAGTATTTTGTGAATATTTCAAGTGCCTACCTGTTGCCGTTTTTGATATCGAGCAAAAAAGGGCAAAAAAAATCGCGTTTGTTGTATGGGGGCCCCCTTAAATATTTATTTTATTTTGTTTTTAGTATTTGTTGTTATAGCGGCAACTGAAATACATAATTTGTGAAAATTTCAACTGTCTAGCTATCGCGGTTCTTGAGATACAGCCTGGTGACAGACAGACGGACAGACAGCGAAGTCTTAGTAATAGGGTTCCGTTTTTACCCTTTGGGTACGGAACCCTAACAACGGTATAAAATGTGGTAGCTACAAAAGATGTTAAAAAGTACCTACATATAAAATTCAGTGCAAAGACATCCCGCCATGTAGCTAACGGCATGCAAATATTTAATACATATATAGAAGTTGGTATATCATGATAGTTGGTGTAGTAGTAGGTAGATTGTGGATAAAACAATGATAAACATTTAAGACCTCTTAACATAAAGTGTCAACTAGATTATTAAGCAAATATGCATAATATTAGTACCTATCCTCCCGACGGACAGTCGGTTTCAGCGGTCAATCTCAACTGAGATCAACCAAGTATCCAAGAGATACTATTTAAAGTGCACAAGTGTGTTCGTAAACACAGGTTCACTCTTTCTTCCCTTCCCTCACTCTCGTAGTCCGATGGCCACAATCCGACACGATCGAGGAGAGATCAAAGACTATCATCAAACTCCGGGCTGCTGCTAAGAAATTCCTAATGGAAAAATCCTAATAAAACATTGCCCCACCTGGGATTCGAACCCACGCTCAGCTGCCATTGCAGGTACATTTGTATCTAGCGTCACTCGGACAGAGGATCGTGTGTCGTGTTCCCACTTTTTTCTTTTTTAAACGACGAAGAAAAAGGTGGTTCTCAAGTCAAGGTAATTCAATCCTCAAGGATATCTACCCTTCTAAGACGAGGGAAAGCACGACGGTTTCTACCCCACTACGATGAATACGGAGCCCGGGACGTAGGGGTCGTAAACGTCAATTGTTACATTAACTTTATGTTTTTATCGAACTTTGTCTTTCTTTGATCGCCTCATTTAAATTCTGAAAGGTGCAAGTGGTCTTGCACGACGAGCAGAAAAGGTTAGGCATTATCCTGTAAAAGGCTGCGCTTTTGCTGGCAAAAGCGCAACCTTTTTTTTTTTTTTTGGTGTGGCGCTGACGAAACACTATCATCAATCTATCCTAGATAGATTGATGATAGTGTTTCGTCAGCGCCCAACTTGGAGTCGCAATCTGCTATGTTGTTAACCAGTCAACCACACGCCCAATCCCGCTAATCAAGTAACAATTTGAAATTGAATGGGCTTTTAATTCGTAGTCTTTAATAAGAGCAATTAATACTACTCGTAGTTACTGAAAGCTGTCGCTAGTTGTAGTCTAAGCTGTCTAGCCAATGTCCCTTAGGTACATATAACATCGTTGCTCTCATCTCAGTATTTTGTTCAATCCCCTTTTTAACCGACTTTAAAAACCGGCCAAGTGCGTGTCGGACCACGCACAGTGTAGGGTTCCGTAGTAGCCCGTTATCACAATATAGTACGATTCTGTTGTTATTATTCTGAATATAAAAAAACCGGGCAAGAGCGAGTCGGACTCGCGCACCGAGGGTTCCGTAACATCCGGGTCTATGCATAAGGTTTATGTTTATGAAATTAAATGTTTTTTATTTTTGAGGTGATTGAATGAATGGTAAATTGTGGTTTACGATTTATGGCGCATTAAAAAAAACTACTTACTAGATCTCTTTCCAACCAATTTTCGGTGGTAGTTTACATGGTAATGTACATCATATATTTTTTTTAGTTTTATCATTCTCTTATTTTAGAAGTTACAGGGGGGGGGGGGACACACATTTTAACACTTTGGAAGTGTCTCTCGCGCAAACTATCCAGTTTAGAAAAAAATGATATTAGAAACCTCAATATCATTTTTGAAGACCTACCCATAGATATCCCACACGTATGGGTTTGATGGAAAAAAAAATTGAGTTTTGGTTCTAAGTATGGGGAACCCTAAAATTTATTGTTTTTTTTCTATTTTTGTGTGAAAATCTTAATGCGGTTTACAGAATACATCTACTTACCAAGTTTCAACAGTGTAGTTCTTATAGTTTCGGAGAAAAGTGGCTGTGACATACGGACGGACAGACAGACAGACAGACGGACAGACAGACAGACAGACAGACAGACATGACGAATCTATAAGGGTTCCGTTTTTGCCATTTGGCTACGGAACCCTAAAAAGATATAGAAAAAAAAACGTATTTTGTTTTTCAATGCAAGTCTTTACCCGTTATAAACAAGCAACTACTTCATCTTAGTCACTTTAAAGGATTAATGCTAAGGATTTTGTATTTGGTACAAAATTATCCAAAACTCAACGACGAAAAAATTCAACGACTATTACTGCTAAACTGATAAGGTTATCTTAACCGCTATAATTTTCCTTTAAAGTTCATGAAATGCACTATCATCGTTAATTTTTACAGATTTTTCAAGCCCGCAGTTTAGGTTTTAGAGGGGGGGGACGCCCTACTGGAACAAAAATTTGCACTTTAAAGTTTAATATTTCGTAAATGGAGCATTAACTCGAAAAATAATTTTAGCAACTCTCAAGTCATTTTAGAAGACCTATTCATCGATACCCCACACGATGGGGTAGACAACGAAAAAAATATTCATCCCCACTTCACATGTAGGAGAGCTACCCTAAAAAAAAATATTTTCCGAAATTTTATTTTACCACTTTGTCGGCGTGATTGATATACATATTGATACCAAATTTCAGCTTTCTAGTGCTAACGGTCACAGAGATTAAGCGAGGACGGACAGACAGACATGGCGAAACTATAAGGGTTCCTAGTTGACTACGGAACCCTAAAAAGGATGTTTTGTATTCGACCCGTATGTATGTTTGTACGATCTTCTCAAAAACTAATGAAGCAATTTTATAATTCTTTCATTAATGTAATCTACATACTTTCAAAAGGTTTTAGTATATAATACATTAGGTAATTATTCTTATGTACGAAGTTATATGCATAAATGTACTGCATCCCCGGCATTTCTATGCGAATTTTGATGATTCTTCTAGTCGGTGTCTTCAATTCTTCAATGCACTAGTGTTAATTGAATTTGTGTGGGGTAGGCTGTAGGCACAACTAAAAACTGAAAAATAAAAACTTTTTTACAAAAAAAAAACAACCGACTTCAAAAATGAACACTACAAAGTGATAAATAACTCATTTATTACTTTGTAGTGTTTTTTTTGAAGTCCGTTGTTTTTTTTTAATGTTTTTTTCGGTATTATACTCGTATATTATATTGAATGAGAGGTTTTGACTGTCGATCGTAATATAAAGTTACGTATTGATAGCGTCATACTATGAGATCGAGATGCAGCCTATACTTACCTAAGCTAAGGGGGATTTTCCAATTGGAATTTCTCGAATGCAGCCGCGTCTTGATTTGTGTTCGGTTGTTGACAATCGGCCAGACTCGTCGAAATGTAGGTGTGCTTTATGTAGATTACAAATCTGCGCTACCCTTCGTGGAATACAGGAGTGAGGTTGTGTTGTTAATATTTTTTATATAGGTACCTAAGTAAGGAAAAAATTGATTTGTTTGATGAAAATAAATATCGAACTTTGACCTATTACTTAACGTTAGACCTCGCGCCGAAGGTTGTCGTTCCCCTGTGTAGCGGCCGGCGCCCGTGCCACGCAGCGCGGCCGCTGTACGTCCGTCCATTTGTCCCTGAGAACTGGCGACGAACAGTTGTGTGCACCGAGCAACCCAATTGTCTTGCCAAGAAGAGCCTCTGGATTAGCAGCGATGACGGCCGTGACTCCAGCCTGCAAGGCACCACCAGGTCCACCAGTTCCACCAAGACCTCCAGGTCAGTGATAAGTGCAACGGATTTTACTTAAATAAGCTTCCTTTTTGGCAGCTTCCTTAGTAGGTCACCACCATCGATCTAGTGCATCATGAATTCACGAAGCGACTTGGTCTTAGATCAGTAGAGCTTAAGGCTGTTTTTATTGGTGACGATATCAAAGTGTTAAGTGATCGTGATTTTTAATTATATTCGTAAATGATTTATCAGAAGACTACCATGCTGGCTGGCGTAGCTGCGTAGGTGGTAAAGAGAGCAGATATCGATCGCGCTAGTTGATATAGTCTCACAAAGGAACTCCTAGAGCCAGGTTAAGAAGACATAGAAGGCGACTTGTTGTGTGTTTGCGTACTGCGAAGTCTTTTGTTCTTTGTCAAGTTAGGTTCCTATTATGTAAGGCGAGGTGCTGATGTAGGTCTTCACGAGGACCTTGTCGTTGCAAAGCAAAATTATTATTTCATGAAGGCTTTTTAGGTACCTCGTGTCTATTTTTAGACTGGAGCCATTTCCAGGATGCACTGGCGAGGCAGTTGCGCGCGGCGGTGTGCGGTGGGAGAGGGGGGTGGGGATTGCAACCCGCTCGATGCGCCTCCAACCCCCTGTGCTATTTCCAATGCTATACCTAATCAATACTTCCTCTGATCTGCCAACTACCTAAGCGAATTTTAAATTTCCTCTATGCTTGTCTGGTACCTACGGTCAGCAATGAAAGGTGGTTGACAGAAGTTATATTTTAGTTTTCTGTAGATACCTACCTATTTCATGTAATAGTCGCGAATTTGTGATAGTAAATGTGAGCTATTCTTCAGTTATAACTTTCGTTGCTTATATTCCTCGGACTCGTAAGCGATTTGCAGGTGCGCGATATATGAATGGGGTTGGTGTGACCACCCACACCTTATTCAATGCATTGCTACGATCTCTGAGCTGTGCACCATACCATTACCACAACTAGATCTTTTTAATGAAAATACGCTTATATTGCAACCTAAACCCTCTGTTTTATTTGATTCCAGTGTCCAGCAAGAAAGCCGCCAAGCGCCGCATGAAGAGGCTGAATAAGAGCAAGCAGAAGGAGAATGGCGCGGCCACGCTGTTCTACTACACCGTGTCGCGACCGCCTTTCATAGTCGTTGAGAATTAAGTTTTCAACGACTGAGTAGCACAGTCAAACCTAGTCTAACGGGTCTTCTATTATTTCCTCTCTTTCCACGCTCCTGTCATTTCTGAATTACCTACTTGTATCTTCTGTACGCGGGACACCTAACCTTAAGACTGATATACGGAGGCCAACCGGGGCGCACACCCGTTCGGCCTGCGAGAAGCCTCACATCAGTCGTCTGCTTCCTTATAACAACCTCGCAGGTAGAAGCACCGAGAGGTCAAGAGATGGACTATTTACCTACATTTGGTTACACTTCACTAAAACTTTACTTCTAGCTAGCCTCGGCGCAGGTTTGATTGTGTGAGGGTGGGTGGAGGGTCCCTGGTGTAGTGCAGTGTTTCAAGAATGATAATTGTTGTCGATGTTATTTTGGATTGTAGCGCGAGTATTAACTCCATGTTATGACTCCTCGCAGAGCAAGCTGCACTCTGGGGAAGCTCTCGGGCAGTCTGACTACCAGCTCGTGGGGCTAAGACCAACTTAAAAGTTGGTCACCCAGCATCCCGGTGAAACCTGTCTAGTGGGTCACGGGGTCGATCGCCTGTTTAATTGAAGTGCTTCTGTCCACCTGCACTGCTCCCACTATCCGGTCAGAGGCCGGTGATAGGAAGTAACAGCGACAACGCTAAAAGGGCTGTAAACAATGTTGAGGACAAGTGTCCCAATGGGAATGATAACATCGGACGGACTACGGCAAGGCATCGTCCTTCTGTGCTGCAGGGTCTACTGCCCTTTGTCATTCGCTTTTAGAAATAGTAGATATTTCTGTTCTGTGGTAGTGGTTAAGCTTTGGATTGTTAATTTCCTCGGTGTCTAAATTAAATTACGTAGATAAGTGTTGTACTTACCTAATTTTTTTCAATTACATGCATCGTAGCCAAAAAACATGGTGTTTTATTAATCAATTAATCTATTGGTAGCCATAATCACTGTGATACGATATTCTTAACATAACAACATCCTTATCGATATAACAACATCTTATACAAAAAAACTGGTTAGGTATCCTTACTATACCTACCTACCACAACACCTTTCCATATCACAACATCCCTGTCATAATTATCACAACACTTTACCCACCATAACATAGGTAATAGGTACCTAGGTAATACGCGCTGGTGTCCGCAACTCCACGTCAATGCGCGTATTACATTACAACAACGTCTTTATTTATTTCAGGCGGCGATACCTTAACATACATATTCTTATTATAAAACAGTACTTCACTAGCCAACTCTTGAGCAGTTCTGTGGTACTTGTCCGCGGAAGCGACGGACACGGAACACCACGTCCTGCGGCCTGAAGTCTTATTAGTATTTGTCTTTGAGTTAGTCTTCTTTACCACACCGCAACATGTTAACATGCCACAACGTCCTTAGGCCGTTTACACATTATGCAGCAGCTGCAGCGGCACAGCCGCCGCGGCTTCATCAGTCACCCTTGGCTTTGTGCAATCCAATCCAAGGGCAGCCAATACAGCGTCACCGCGTCGACAGTGACGGCATAATGTGTAAAGGGCCTTACCATACCTACTACAACATTCTTACCACATAACATCACCTTACCTTGTCACAGTTATCACAATATCCTCTACCATACATACCATTCCACCACACCTTACATGTACCATGATACCATATCCTTATACTTTACGATATGGTTTGATTGGTTTGGACCTTAAAACTGTACTTGAGCCAAGTTGACCCCAAAGAACAGTGGCATTCCAGGAGTGCTGACAGCAGGGAAAACTTGAAAAAGCATAGTAATTTTATAAATTTTATATGTTTGAAGGTCATTCTTCCCAAAGAAAATGTACCGCGCGTTGATGTCTTTATAATGTCCAAAACTTAAAAAAACAGAGGTGTCGGTTACGGTAAGGCAACGGTGTCGCGAGTTAATGGTTTTTTCCTATCTCAAAAAGTGCCCAACGTACCATACGTATTCTTAGGTACTGAAGTACCTAAGAATTAGTGCTGGCTTAACACCGGCTTGCCTTTTTTACCCGACTGCGCGACGCAAAGGAGTGGTAATGTGTTCATCAGCCTATGTATGTATGTATGTTTATATGTTCCTTTGAAGCACTATACAGACCAAACGCCTGGGCCGATTTTTATGATTCACACGTTAATCGATTCCTCTTAGTACGGCGAGTGTCACTAAAGACATGCCGTTAGTGAAAATTCAATATGGCGACTACCGGACGCCATATTAAATATTTTTTTAATTTTTTTTTTTTCAAAACCTATCTAGTGGGTTATCAAAATAAAGGGTTTTAAAAGGTGATTACAAAAATATACACAACATATATACTTAAAAGCAATTCGAAGGGACAAATCGCAAAAAAACACCTACCAAGAACTAAATTGTCTGCGAAATCTTTCAAATTTGTAAACTAAAAAGCTGGAAATAAAAAAAGTTATTTAAAAAAATAAAAAAAACCCGACTGCGGTAAAAAAACTTAAGTTAAAAGAAACTGAAAAGCTAAAAACAAGCCCATTTTAAATTAAATAAAAGTTGGAAGCAGGCGGGACCCATTTGAATTTGAAAATACAAAAAAAATGATGTGGGTCCCGCCTGCTTCCAACTTTTATTTAATTTAAAATGGGCTTGTTTTTAGCTTTTCAGTTTCTTTTAACTTAAGTTTTTTACCGCAGTCGGGTTTTTTATTTTTTTTTGAAGTGAAAACTTCTTTGGGTACGTTGGGGACTTTTACCGTTTGGGCGCATTATGTCCAATTCGCAAAATGTCCAGTGGGCTCAAAATGTCCAATTCTCAGAACCTCCAGTTCGCAATTCGTCCAATTCGCAATTTGTCCAATTCGCAAATTGTCCAAATCGCAAAGTGTCCAATTAGCAAACGGTCCAGTTCGCAAATTGAAAAAAAAAAATTCAAAAATTACAAAAATAAAAAATTCAAATTACACACCTTATTTGTTCTGGTGTTAAAATTAAATACCAATTTAAAAAATACCTACCACATCAATCTTGCTTTTACCTAACCTGGCAGTTGAGAATTGTGTGCTTATTAGGTACTTTTGTTCCACTTTGAATTATCATTCAAGTCCTCTATTTATTTAGTGGGCTTATTTCAGTGACAGTGGTACTGGTAGTACAAACATGTGTAACATCAATTTTATTCTGAGTCATGTGTGCCATCCGGCCACAGACTACAATCTATATACTTACAACTTATTTTTAGTATATGCGTAACCCGAAACACGTGTCTAGTATTTTTATTTATTTATTTAATCTTTTCGCACAAAAAGGTACAAAGGCGGACTTAATGCCTTAGTCATTCTCTACCAGTCAACCAAGGGTGGTGAAGAGATTGGATGGCAGGTGCTTTGGTTGAGAGGAGCAATGATTTAAAAAAAAATTAAAACTAGGTACATAAATAGGTTATATACATACATACTATTGACTATAATATATACCGTAAAACGCTGCAACTTTGCCAACTAAGCCCAAGTTTGCCTATTTCGTTTCAATTACGATATTTCGAGTTTGCTTAGTTTTTTCTTATTTTCTACCATTTGGTAGTGATTTTACATTATTAGGGCAACAGATTTTTCATTTTTTGTAATGGTAGCTTCATTGTTACTCTGTCAGTTTCAGTTGTGCGACAAACACCGGTGCGCGCAGGTGAAAATTTTGAGTGTCGTGTAACTTTTGAAGTTTTAGCTAAAGAAAAGGTGTTTTCGTGCAGCTATAATATCCCAGGGTAAGAACATACTATCTACTTTCTATATTGCTTGATATTTTTATTAAAAGGACACGATTTCATTAAAATAACTTAGTAGGCAATGTTGTGCACTGTTTTGGAAACTTGAGTGACACAACTTTGCCTGGGTCTAGGGTTGTCACTAGGCGGATTTTAATATTGATATATTTTTACTATATAAATGTCATATTTGCATGAAATTTTCACAGCTCGGAACCCGGTTATATCGAGACTCAAGAGCTTGCATGCACTAAATTCCCTTCATTTTACGATATTTTAATTTTATTGCATACATTGTTAATGTTCCGAAATCGGGTGACACACAGGAGTTAGAGCTTCAATTGAAAATGTTACATTTTTTTATGTCAATAGAACATTCTTATTTTTATTTCGACAGTTATGTTTTCAATCGCCTGTAAGGGTGAGGCAGAGGTGAGAGACCCTTCAGTGATTACAGGCATGATTTTGTATTTAAGTAAGTCTTAACTTTGTTGCAGTTATATGCAAAAATGCCGAATAATACACAACGAAGCAGGAGAAAACCAGGAGCTCGTAGTTATGCCGATTACTCTGTAGAAATATCAGAAGTTGCTGCAGATCTCGTACGAAAAAAAATCATTTCGTCATACGAAGCGGAAAATAAATTTGGGATCCCGCGTCAGACCATTTTTAATAAATCAAAAAACATGCATAGCAAACCATTTGGTCGACCTACAGAGTTGACAACTGAGGAAGAAGCCCACATCGTAAAAGCCAGCATTGCTAAAAGGCAATACATTTGTGATTTTTACTCATAAGTAGCAATTTGTTTTATTTTTTTACAAAGTGAATAAAAGTTTAAGAAAATAATCCGTATTTTTTTGGGACAACCCTAGAGTCAACGACATTTTTGTATGAAAAGTTTCTGGTACCTGCTACAACATGGCCTATTAGCTGTAAAAAAATATATATTACCGTCATGGCAATAATCTAACTGCTGGGGACAAGCACGGTGTCTCATGTACACGGAAAAAAAATACTAAAAAGATCAACAATATATTTATTAAGATATCCTTCTAGGCAAAGTTGTGTCTTTTACCTACAACTTTGCCTACGACTTTGAGTGCTTGTAATTCTGAATGACGGCATGATTTAAATAGATTTGGGTTCTACCTGGCAAGGCATAAGGTCTGTCTTCCATCTGCAAGTCTTTAGAAGCCGTAATAGTAAATAGGTTCAGAGATACGAACAAAAAACGTCAAAATCCAGGCAAAGTTACAGCATTTTACGGTACTTATTTTAATGTAAAGAATCTATGCACAAAATTTCAAAACTGTATCATGAAAAATCACAAAGTTATAAGCTTGACACCCGCGCCGCGCCGTCTTGCGCTCATTGATAATAATATTATCCGCGCCCGAACGGTTAGTAATAGGTTGCGCGTGTTACCTGGGTACCTACCTAACCGTTCGAGGGTGGAGAAAGGTAGTATAGTACCTAGGTACCTAACCGTTCGGGCGGCGCGGAGATTGGATAACCTGCTTAGTGTCGCCCGTTGCCCAACTTTTAACCTTTTTAGGGTTCCGTACGCAAAGGGTAAAAACGGAACCCTATTACTAATACTTCGCTGTCTGTCCATCTGTCTGTCACAAATGTAAAAACAAAATAAATTAAATATTTAAGGGGGCTCCCATACAACAAACGCGATTTTTTTGCCCTTTTTTGCTCGATATCAAAAATGGCAACAGGTAGGCTCTTGAAATATTCACAAAATACTCAGTTGTATTTTAACTTTAATAATAAATTATAAAAATAAAATAAATATTTAAGGGGGGCTCCCATACAACAAACATGTTTTTTTTGGCGTTTTGCCTTGTGGTACGGATCCCTTCGTGTGCGAGTCCGACTCGCACTTGGCCAGTTTTTAAATATTTTTGTGACAAAATATAACATGCGATAAAAATTATTGGAATCGATTCTGTTACTTATTGTGAACAAACTATATTCAGGTTTCGCATAAACTAAAAATATCGTTGTACCTACGTTAAAAGAAAGTAGTGTTAGTTACACTATTTATAACTCAAGAACGGCTGAACCGATTTGGCTGAAAATTTTGAAATTTACCCACCGGTAGGTAGCTATAGGAGCATGGAGTAGGGTAGAAGTAGGGTAGTGGTAGGGTAGGAGTAGTGTAGGAGTAGGGTATGAGTAGTTTATGTAGGGTATGAGTAGTCCTACTCCTTACCCTACGGTAAGGAGTAGGACACCACGCGAACGAAGTAGCGCCGGGCAGCTAGAAATAATTTATATGGCAAAACAACGTTTGCCGGGTCAGCTAGTATAATATAGTTTTTGGCAAAGGCCTCCTCTAACCCCTTCTAATTCTCCCTGTTCTGCTAGTCGCCTTTTTTAACTGTGTACCTATGTAGACTGCAGTTTTTAGTCTTAATTTTGAAGGCCAGCTTAAATTGAAATAGGATTTGATTCTGTAACTGCAATGGTTATCCCAAAACCAAAATTCTCAAAAACAAAATAATTAGGACTCATCCAATATTTTCATTTTAAAATATTTATTTAATAACCAAAAAACATGATTAATTATATACTAGACTAGATGCTCTAGAGGATTTTTATATTGTCAAATACACATGTATATAAAATGTGAACGTAAACATTACAAATATGTATCTACTTAATTAAATTAATTATATTCACAAGCTAGGATCACAAACATTCATTTTTTTATGAAAATTTTTCAATTTTGTTGCACAAAGCTTTATATTGGAGCCAGTCTGACTTGTATAAAGCAAGAGAATACAAATAAAAATATTATATAAAAATTTAAAACATGATTTTTCAGTTGTGCACCAAAAGACACAGACAAAAGAATGGATCACCGCAGTCAAGAGATATTTCTTCGTTCATATGTCGACGGTTGAAAGGCTAATTGGTCTAAGCGACATTTTGTAAAACTCGCAGAAGGATGGATCAAAGTTTTTTTTTAGTCTATCAAATAGTTGATATTTTATGATTAAAAAAAAAACTTTGATCCGTCCTCCTGCCAGTTTTACAAAATGTTGCTTAGACCAATTAGCCTTTCAACCGTCGATGTGATTTCATTTCTCTAGTGAGATAACAGTGGCGTTTATGTTCAAGTCTACTGAAGCAGGCTCAGCTAATATTTAACTCCTAATCCATTTCCTATTAGACATCAGTTGCCTAATATTTATAATTTTATTGTGTAGTCCTGATAACAGCAGTTTATACGAGATAGTAGGGATAGTTACACAGTGGTAGTCAGAAGCCCCAAACGTCTGACAACTAGTCTTACCAAGGGGTGTAGTATTACGCAGTACTGGTTTGTGGTTGGATAGGCAGTTGCTCCATGTCAAATACATCCGGGTAGACTGAAAGCCAACCCCAACATAGTTGGAAAAAGGCTGGGCAGATGATGATGAGTAGTGATAGTTACATCACAATTTTAAATTCCTGTGCTCGATGGCTATACTCAACTCTTCCAAGCTCCTGAACACATGCTCCTGTGATGCGTTGGACTGTTTTCTGAGTTTAGGGTTCACAAGCAGAGCATGCCAACCTGCTGCTCTGGCACCTTCATAGTCCTTTACCACATCATCTCCTATGTGGAGAGCCTCCGACGGTGATACTGTTAAAGCACACTTGTCAATGGCACTCTTAAATATCCTCTTGTCAGGCTTGCTATATCCAGTCTCATAAGAAGTAACAATGAAATTAAAATATTTGTGTAAACTGACATTTTGAAGTATATCATTCAGGCGAGGATCAAAGTTTGATATAACTCCTACAGGTATACCCAGAGTCCCGAAGTGTTCTATCAGTTTGTGTCCTCCGTGGACGCATTGCCAACATCTGTCAGTTCTAAATTCTTCGATAAGCTTGTGAGCGATAACGTTTAAATTCGCGTTGCTCGGGAGATGGTCTTTCAACGTCATACTGACTACTCGGCTCCACCATTCCTCCCATTCGATCGATTTCTTTCCAAAATTAGGATGCTGTTCCCACATTTGCTTGAAACTTGTTTTGAACTTAGTCTTGACTTCTTCTTCAGTGCCTTTGAACCCATGGTCTTGGGCTATCATGGCGTAATACTGCCATGCAGGCACCTTGAACTTTAACAGGGTATTTGTAACATCGAATGTAACTAACTTTATCTTTGCTAAACTCATTTTGTACCTTAGCTTAGCTCAATATTACAGATATATGTATATTATAGATTTAAGGTGTAACGTTAAATAATTTCTTGAGTTTTAGGTAAAAAGTAACATTTCTTATTTTCTTAATAATTAATGTCTATTTTTTTTCTTCATGTTTACAAAATTTTGATTTTATTGAGTTGACATGAGTTGACAAAAGTACTGTGTGGTTGACAACTTTGACATTACGGTTCAGTCTTTGGTTGTCAGTGTCCCCCAGTGACGTATCTGTCTAGTTTTTAGGGTTCCGTACCCAAAGGGTAAAAACGGGACCCTATTACTAAGGCTCCACTGTCCGTCTTTCCGTCGATTTGCAGGCTGTATCTCATGAACCGTGATAGCTAGACAGCTGAAATTTTAACAAATGATGTATTTCTGTTGCCGCTAACAACAAATACTAAAAACAGAATAAAATAAATATTTAAAGGGGGCTCCCATACAAAAAACGTGTTTTTTTTCGGCGTTTTGGCCTTGTGGTACGGAACCCTTCGTGTGCGAGTCCGACTCGCACTTGGTCAGTCTCTAATAGTAGTGCTGACAGTGATCTCCCTGAGGTCTCCTTGGACCTCCTCCACTGACCTCTAACAAGTACGTAAAGATAAAGTTCATAAAATATTTTTTTATTGAAGGATATATCACATCTCTAATATTAGTTCCACGGTACCTTCACGTTGCTTTTAGCGCCAAAATGGCCAAAATCAATTAATGTCTTCATTTTGTCATCGATAGTATGAAGTCCAACTTACTTGTCAGGAGTAATAATGTTCCGTGTTACTTGTTTATTACAGGTCAGTGGTCTCCCCTAAATCCCTAATGTTCCTTGGTGTCAGTCTGACTCTGTCAGTCATCATGCATGTCAGTGTTGGATTGCAAGCATGGAGTTAGTCGGGTTGGGGAGTATGAAAGTAGCTGGCTTTTTCGAGCTACCTACATACATTCCGGGCGAAAGCGGTAAGGTAGCCCGCAAAATTCAATTTTTTTTACGTTTTTTGTAATTTGCTGGTCAGTATTAAGTTGTACGCTCGCGACCGTAACAACTAAGTATTTACAGAATCCTAATCATTAAAGTCATCAACACAAAATCTCTAAGATCAAGTAGTCCCACTGAATGACTATTTCATGAAAACTTGACATTTTACAATTATACTAACTTAACAAGTTGTATTACTGATCCAAATGATTATCTTTTATCAGAATGAATTTTGCAAGTGGGCGTGGATGGCCAAATCCGAAACTATGAGAAATAGCGAAAAGTACTCAAAGGAGTCGCGGGCTCGATTTTGATGAAAACTAAAACTGCATCATTGGATTTTTGAAAAATAAATATTTCTAGCCAGAATAAAAAAAACACTCACTGTATTATTACACCACTCGATAGTGTCCCTAATAAGGATCAAATTCTGGGAAGTAATGACATACGACAAACTGAAGGAAAATGTTGGATTTTGCTTCTTATTTTAAAGTATTCATACCGACATTACCTGTACCTACCTTGTTCGAAATGATGCTCAATACACCCGCAGCGCAGTCACCTTCACAACATTATTATTTTCTAAATTCAAATGTTGAATGCAGTACAATACTTGATCCTGCCGGGTCAGCGGGATTGTCCGAAAGGGTTACCGCTGGCCCGGAACATAAAGGGCTAAGGAAGGAACACGGGTGGGTTTTAGTCAGTAAGAGTCTGACACTCCCTTCCGCTCCACCCAGAGCGGGAGGAGTCATTTGATGATTTCCCATCCACAAAAAAAAAAAAAAAAAGTACAATACTTGATACATCGAATCCAGCTGTGCATTGAACACAATGGTCATCATTTTGAACAATTAATCAGTCAAGGTTTAATAGGTAGGTAACATTAGAAAAATAAAAAAGCATTTTGTTAATAATGAGCTCTTTTCTTTAGTTTCCCGTATGTCACTACTTCCCAGAATTAGTTCCTTATCAGCGACACAATCGAATAATTTACTAATACAGTGTGTGTTTTTTTCAAATTCAACAGGTTCGATTCCGGGCTAGAAATATTGATTTAAGAAAATCCAATGATGCAGTTTT
Organism: Mesoligia furuncula; assembly: GCA_916614155.1. Taxonomy (NCBI): domain Eukaryota; kingdom Metazoa; phylum Arthropoda; class Insecta; order Lepidoptera; family Noctuidae; genus Mesoligia; species Mesoligia furuncula. Next base: position 1,241,669 of record OU744790.1, on the reverse strand, counting down.
AGTTTTCATCAAAATTGAACCCGCGACTCCTTTGAGTACTTTTTGCTATTCCTCATAGTTTCGGATTTGGCCAACCACGCCCACTTGGAAAATTCACCCTGTAAGTATATAAAATTCTCCTGTCACAATGTTAGTTACCATACTCCTCTAAAACGGCTTGACCGATTTTTATGAGATTTTATATGCATAATCAGTAGGTCTGAGAATCGGCTACTATAATATCTATTTTTCATACCCCTAAGCGATAAGGGTTGTCCACCCATAACATATTTTTTTGTAATGTGGTATTTAAAAGTACATACAACTCTAAATTTTCACCCTTCTATCATCAACCTCTATTTTTTAGGGTTCCGTAGCCAAATGGCAAAAAACGGAACCCTTATGTATTCGTCATGTCTGTCTGTCTGTCTGTCTGTCCGTCTGTCTGTCCGTCCGTATGTCACAGCCACTTCTCTCCGAAACTATAAGAACTATACTGTTGAAACTTGGTAAGTACATGTATTCTGTGAACCGCATTAAGATTTTCACGGCAAAATAGAAAAAAAACAATAAATTTTAGGGTTCCCCATACTTAGAACCGAAACTCAAAATTTTTTTTTCATCAAACCCATACGTGTGGGGTATCTATGGGTAGGTCTTCAAAAATGATATTGAGGTTTCTAAAATATTTTTATTCTAAACTGCCGGTCGATTCTGTAAAAATCTCACCGTGAAAACTTAGGTGAAGTGAGTTTGTTTTTACTAAGAATTGACACTATTGACAGCTCACTCCACGCTCACTTCATTTAAGTTTTCACGGTGAGATTTTTACAGAATAGCACCGCTGAATAGTTTGCGCGAGAGACACTTCCAAAGTGGTAATATGTGTGTTCCCCCCCTGTAACTTCTAAAATAAGAGAATGATAAAACTAAAAAAATATATGATGTACCATGTAAACTTCCACCGAAAATTGGTTTGAACGAGATCTAGTAAGTAGTTTTTTTTTAATACGTCATAAATCGTAAACCGCAATTTACCATTCATTAAGTCAACTCAAAAATAAAAATAAACGTTTAATTTCATAAACATAAACCTTATGCATAAACCCGGATGTTACGGAACCCTCGGTGCGCGAGTCCGACTAGCTCTTGCCCGATTTTTATTAATAGTCATTTTAGCCGTTTCGGAGGAGTATACAGGTAACTAACATTGTGACACGAGAATTTTTTAGTTAAGATAGGAGTAGGGCAGGAGTAGGTTAGGAGTAGGGTAGGAGTAGGGTAGGAGTAGGTTAGGAGTAGGGTAGAAGTAGGGTAGGAGTAGGGTAGGAGTAGGTTAGGAGTAGGGTAGGAGTAGGTTAGGAGTAGGGTAGGAGTAGGTTAGGTAGGGTAGAAATAGGGTAGGAGTAGGGTATAGTAGTAGTGTAGGTAGGGTAGAAGTAGGGTAAGGGTAGGGTAAGGGCTAGGACACCACGCGAGCGCCGCGCCGGGCGGCTAGAAATAATTCATATGGAAAAACAACGTTTGCCGGGTCAGCTAGTAATTCTGTAAATACGTATTTGTTACGGTCGCGAATCATATTTTAATCAACGTACAACTTAATACTGACCAGTAAATTGCAAAAAACGTAAGAAAATTTGAATTTCTCGGGCTACTTTAATGGGCAGTGGTAGACCACGAAATTCAAATTTTCTACGTTTTTTGCAATTTGCAGGACGGTCAGGTTTTTTTGCAATCTTGATCAAAATATGATTCCCGACAATAACAGGTACATATTTGTGGAAATAAACTACTTTATAGAAATAAATATTTAGAGAATTATAATCATGAAAATCATTAATACATCTTTCTAAGTTAGATTTTTACCATAAGAATCAATCTCCTAAGGAAAAGTGCTTGTGGTAGAAATCTTACTTAGAAAGATGTATTAATGATTCTATTATTTTATTCTCTAAATATGTACCTGTTATTGTCGCGAATCATATTTTGACCACGATACAACCTGACACAGACCTGCAAATTGCAAAAAACGTAAGAAAATTTGGTAAGCCCAAGATCTGCAATTTGCAAAAAACGTAAGAAAAATTTGAGTTTCGCGGTCTACCACTACCCATTCACAGCTGTGCGGCACAAACAGTCTATCAAAAAATACTCTGTGGCACAAACTAAAGTAGGCCTCACACTTAGAGTAAGAAAGCTATAAAGCATCGGCTAGCATGACCACACCTGAGACAAAAACTAACCTAACTAATATGAGCTACATAAGTAGCTGCCTTGAAAAAACTGGCACGCACTGAGAGACGGAAATAGTATAGCTTTATCCTTTTCTGTTACCTATAGGTAGTGTCCGACCGAAGCTTCGGCTTCGGCTTCGGCTTCGGCCACCTTCGGCCAAAAAAGCACCTTCGGCCAAATCTTCGGCTTCGGCCAAAAATTTGCCGAAGGTTTGGCCGAAGCCGAAGGTTTGCTAGTTGTCAAAATTTGAAATTTAAGGTGCCTCAAATTGTTACCAAAACTTGTTAAGTTTTTATTTTCTCCAATTGTTACCAAAAATGATTAACTTAATTATCCTAAGAAATTACTTATAAGTAAGTAATTTTCTCAAAAATTCCAAAAAATTTGATAATTATTGAAAAAGCGTTAAACTTTGCTCAATTATTTTATAGAAATATTTTGTGTTCGTCTGATAATTAAAAAAATGTGACTGATTATTTGATTATAAATAAATATTTAATTAACATTGTATATTTGAAACTTTTATTTTAGACAATATTTTATTACCTACTTGTATATGTTGGTCACTCGGCTCGTTATTGGGCTAAATCTCTAAAGCTCTCACAATATGTATCTAGTATATTCTGAGATCAAAGTAACTATCGTATTTCTCAAGGCCAATGACACCTTCGGCTTCGGCTTCGGCTTCGGCCGAAGGTTTTGGTGAATACCGATTAATCGGCTTCGGCTTCGGCCAGAATTGCACCTTCGGTCGGACACTACCTATAGGTAATAACTCAATATTTTATCCCTTTCTTGTGGAAATGAAATGGAGCTACCCGCCGTCTATACTTTTCTTTGTCTAAGGCCTCACATTACTAGGTTCGTTTCACTTCGAGTAAAAATAACACTATTGATTTCTTACATTTTTTTGCTGGCAAGTCTCATGTTTTTCTAAAATTCTAAATCTCACTTTGCAACACTGTCGCACTGGTTAGTGGTTAGCATTGACAATGGTGGTTAGCCACTATATTACTTTACCAAGTGTTCTGTGTACTTTACTCTTTGGTGGTTAGCTAGGGTTATAGCAAAGAGTAAAGTAAGGTTATAGTTATAGGAGGTTAGGAGTATATGTGTTCTGTGGATATCTATGGTGGATATTATTTGACTTGAATAGACCACAGACTACAAGAATAGACATAGACAATCCGTCTGAATTCGGAGTATTATGTTCTGTGGTCTGAATCTCCGCAAGGAGTAATAGTGTTCTGTGGTCTGAATTCGTCATTGACAAATTAAAACAATAAACTTCGCTGGTTTGGGTATTTGGTGTAAATCATCAATATTATTTCGAAACTAACCTGAATAAATTGCTTACACCTGTGCTTGTTATCTTAAAGCCATGGTATATGTTAAAGGAGGTACGTATTGAAATTGATATGTGTTACTCTTAGCTTCATGTTTCTGTAATTTCAGATTATTTCTAGCATCCTGGATATTGTAGGACACGTCAGTGATTGTAAATATAATTATAATAATCGTTGAGCAATAACTTCAGGAAGTTCGGTTTTTATTTTCGTTTAGCCTACTGCCCTCTTATTGTGATACCAACTGAAATATAAATGAATTAGGTCAACAAATGCAAATATTGAATATTATGTAGTAGGTATTTACTCACACAATATTTCTTTCGTCACTTTGAATAAATAATTCGATTACTTTTACTTCTGAAATTTGTTTTTCTTCAGATGGTACCGTTGTGGAGCAGACTCCATTCAGCGTGTTCGGGTGGTTCTGGGGCATTGTCAACTTTCTTTACTTACTGTGAGTGTCAGTTTCCATTTCAAATTGTCAATGAGGACTCAGGGTACAATATTCAACATGTTTATGATCTATGGCGTCAGTACTGATGATGCAATCCCAGTCAAAATTGCTTGTTCTGCCTAACCACCTCGCTTTAGACCTTGTTTTAGAACTGTTTACAAAGCTTTGATGGTAAATACCTATAGTTTGATCCATATCAGAGTTTTTACAGCTGTAGTTGTAGGCAAGGCAAATCATGACTAGCTAGTTAGTTTAATTGGCAGTAAAATTGTTGCAATATCTAGAGAGAATGTTATGAATGTCAAGTGTGTAAAGTAACATTGTTTTAGATGTCTATACATTGTTAAACTTGTTGCCAGTCACCTTGGCTTTTATGTTAGCCATGAAACTATTTATTGCTACATTATGGAAGATATTTTTAAGAGTGTATGATGAAACTAGCTGACTTTTTTCTGTATGTTTATAGCCAGATGTTCAAGATGTTTGCTGGTAACAAACAGCCCAGCTTTAAGACTCTAGAACATTAACACATATTAATTTAAGTGACGTCAAAAACTGAACTATTTAAAGCTTGTATTGAATTAAAATTGGGTCATGATAACAAAATTTATGATTATCATCATAGCAACTTGTTTTTGAACAGTGGAATCAAAGAGCATGGAGCCCCCTTGGTAGCTGCTGCTACACTTTCTATGCCAACTGTTAGGGGCATCACTTTTACTTTTAAAAATGGATGGCCCATGATCATTTGTATTAATGCTTGTGACAGCCGAAGCATGCGCTCAGCACTAATGGCACTAATATGAATAGTCTTTGCCAGCATGGCGATTTCATTCTCTGTGGCTGGGACAACTATTACGTAGACATCTCCAATATGTATGCCTAGTTGGAAAAACATGCAATACCCTTATATCCATACTCCATTCAGGGTAATGTTCGGCAAATAACTGTATTAAGCAAACTAATGTAACCTACATAACGTTTTGTTACACATAAAGTAATGCATTAAAGTATACTTTACAACTAGACGTATTGCCCTCAAATCTTCAGATATAGATGTTATGCTCGAGGAGTCAGTTCAGTGTCTTGTTTATCCATTATTCACTATTAACAACTTGGGAAAGTAAGTCATTACAGACGAGGTGTCAGCTGTAGGATATTATTTCATGATCATTGTATGCAATTTATTTGTTTTGGCATTCTTTCATACATCTCTAATAGCCGCTATTTCATTGCTTACTTTTTTCCCAGCCAAGTACCCTAGAAACGATGGTACATATTATATTTGTCATTGCTTGGACTAATGTTCCATCATTGGTATGTTATCAAGTCAGATTCGAATTGTAACATGAATGTGAATGGTTAGAACATAGTCCTAATGATGTTCTAACCATTCACATTCATGTTACTATTGTTACATGCTCCTCATTCCTCTGCATCACATGAAATTAAATTAAATGTTTATTTCTCTAAGTAGATCTTTACACATCAAAAATGTTCACGACTATCTACTAGCTACTAAGTACTTGGTTAGTTATTAGGTATATCACAATTTCTGTAAAAATACCTCATTGTTCTAGTGCAGGGGCCATATTACGAAGTATTAATGCCATCATGATTCCAGTGCCAAAAAGGGATGGTGCTATCGGTCATGTATAGCTCCGTCTCTCTCTTACACTGAAATCATGATGGCATTAAACCATCGTAATACGGCAACAGTGCTGTGTGTGCATACTACTGAGTATGAGGTCCTAGGTTCAATTCCCAGGCTGGGCAAAGTGTTATTAGGTTTTTCTATCAGGAATTTCTCAGTAGCAGTTTGGAGTCTGTATTTGTGCCCCGTTGTGGCAATAGGCTCGCCCCCTTATTACATGGGGTTTAAACTTAACTGGCAAAATGTGGGTGTACCTAACCCTCCGGGAAGTGCAGCCGTGACTGACGTTGTATTATCTTATATAGGATGTTTGAAAGCTTGATACAAAGCCTTAAGGGGGTGATAATTGACCGTTTAGAGCATTTTGAGCCATAAGTACATGTCTTAGACGAAGTATGTTTTTTTCAGATAAGATAATTTATTTCCGTAAAACATGGTATACGTCATAGGTGTTATTAAAACATATGAGATCATACATGTTTTGCTTAAAAATTAAAGCCTGCGAACTTCACAAATAAACAAATTTGAATTTACAAATATTATAATTGATGTTCAAAAATCCTTAATATTATATAAATTATTTACATTCAGCCATATATATAGTTTAATTTTGATTACCCTACAATTTATTATTTTTAATACATTAGGTAATTTATTATAAACACGTACATCGCTGATAAAAATGCCTGGCTCAATGCTGGTCCTGCTCCACAACCACAACTAATTGATTAACACTTGAAAATACTGTTGGAGCTGCTGAAGATTGTAAGATTATCTTTGCATTGTATAAACTCAATTTCCTTTGCATTGTATAACTGCATAGCACAGATGTGAGTTCTATGTAAGTATACCTTCTTTACCATTTACCGGATAATATGTCTTACATTGACTTGAATGTGCCATGGCGGCTGATAGTATGTCATGCTCACACAAATGTCTCGCTGACGGTGGCGTGTGTATTGGATCATTTAGCTCCCTTCAAAATGGTTGAGCTGAATGGTGCTGATCCATGCGTCATGTTCGTGAACGGGCGCCGTCAGTTGGGGCTGGTCATCACTCAGCTGCCTAGGCTTATTTTTAATTATTTTATTTTTGGATTGTTGTCTTCTTACTATTTGCTGTACTCTGGACGCTCTTAACGCGTACGTATTTTTTTACATCGTTCTCAAATATAATTGTAAATTCAACATTAATGATGTAACGAATATTTTTGTAAAAATACAATTTAAAAGAGTGTCCATGGAGTTTCTTGCCCGTTCTTCTCCATAGGTACCTACGCTTTGGAATGGGCAACTAGCTTCATATTTTCTGACTGACCGACTTCTTGACAATTCAAAAGTGCCTGTAAATGGTTTAATTGAAATAAATGGTTTGAGTTTGAGTTTGAGTACACACATAGCCAGACAGCTTTTATTATATTTTGCTAACAAGTCTGTGTTGATCGCGGCGACTTCGAGAACTTATTTCCTCAGCTGTTTTGAACAATTCTTTATGTTTCCTAATAAACATACATGCTTCATACAAATATAATGCAGGTAACGGTAGCAAACCAAGCCTTTTAAATATTGGTTGACATGAATCATCAGATGAAATGCCGTTTATGGCTCGTAAACATTTTTTTTTGGAGACAAATGCTCTATTGTGGTCAGTACTATTTCCCCACATAATTAATCCATACCGTAACGAGGACTCAAGGAGGATATATGACATATTACATATTTTTTATTTTATTTTTTATTTACATATTTTTGACTAATAGTTTGTAGTTAAGAATAAAAAAAAAACATACTTACTTCGTCTAAGACATGTATGGCTCAAAATGCTGTAAACGGTGTCAACTATCACTCCCTTAAAGCTTTGCACTCAGCTTCCAAACACCTGTATATAAAAATCTCGTGACACAGTGTTTGTGTGTCTGTGTGAGTGTCATAGTCTATTTTTTATACCCCTAGGTGATAACGGTGGCCCTCCAGATTTTTTTTTGGAATCGAAACTCACGCGGGCGATACCTCGGGGCGCAGCTAGTGTTCTATAAAAGTTCTTCATCTTTTCTTTCATGACACTAAAGTATTGCTACTATACATTTCAGGGGGCAGACGCTGATCAACCCGAACTTCAACAAGCACGGAGACAAGTACACGAGAGACTTCAGGCCGCCGGGCAGCGGGTACGTAGCCTTACAGGGTTACTGTAATTATTGAACGATTCCGTGAAAGGGAAGTAGGACACGTTAATATTATGCTGTGAAAAGCACCCATGGAATTGGTAATCAAAAATAAGTTTAAAAACTAAAACCTGACTACTGAAAAGGATGAAACAAGAAAGTACCTTCCCGTGGTCGCATGCCACTATACTAACATATTATAAGCTATGGTAGCATGCGATCACGGGAAGGTACTTTCTTGTTCGTTCCTTTTAGTTTTTAAACAAATTTTTTATTTGATTATTTTGGGGCGTATCTCATTAATATTTATATTTTTGAAATGTGCTAACTAAGCCCTTTCATTTGATACCCAACATGGCAGGTTTTTTTTTTGTTTATAATATGACTTTATGTCCGCTAGAGGCTCTATATTCAATTTAATATGACGTCACATAGCCTATAACCGGACGATCAAGGCACTTCCAAGGATACCTCATTTGTCTAATTATGACAAGTACTTTAGAAGTTATGAGGGAACAGATGAATATACATACATACTTACATACCTACATATATACATACCTGCCAAAATCATAACCCTCCCTTTTGCTTCGCCGTAGTCGGGTAAAAAGGGAACCATTTTTTAATAAAATAATTTAAAATTACGTTAATTAAACGGGTATTATAATAAATAGGCTATTACGAGTATGTGTCCTACAACCCTTTGACGGAATCGTGAGAAGTAATCGGTAAAACAACCCGTTTAGGGGTGCTTTATGAGGGTTGCCCCGCTTCTGTAGTGCGTCGGGAACTCTGGAAGGCAGATGCATAAATATAGATCCTTTCTTCGCAACGACACGACGCAAAATTTGCGCTTTCTTGGTGCAAAGGGTCAATAGGGCCAGATCCCACAGTATCCTAAGAATCTTTGTGTGCCGTCTGTTTGACTTAATCTTCTATTCTATTATATTTATTCATTCATTCGCAGAAAGCACGTTAACCCGTTGGTCCCGGCTGTCATTCGTGGATTTTTGACAGTCGTTACGGATAGTCAGAAGCCCGAAAGTCTGACAACCAGTCTTACCAAGGGGTATCGTATTACCCAGTAACTGGGTTGTGGAGGTCAGATAGGCAGTCGCTCCATGTAAAATTCTGGTATTCAGCTGCATCCGGTTAGACTGGAAGCTGACCGCGACATAGTTGGAAAAAGGCTAGGCAGATGATGATCCTAGATACAAGTATAAGGTTGAAAAAATAAAGAGATATACTATTTTAAACCCTTGAGTTAAAAAAATCAACATGAGAGATACTGTCTATACTTAATCGTTTTTTTTAGTTTTTCTTGAAATCATTTTCGCTGCGAACTGGTAAATTTGTGACTATATAGAGCGTTGTGTCACGTCGTTATTTAACGAGGGAAGAGATGCTTAGGGCTGTGGGTATGCTGAGAACAGGGCGTAGTCAACATGAAACTGCCTAAACTGTCAACCAGCAGCCAAGCATTTGCCGACTATGGGCGCGTTACAGGGCTACTGGAGATGTTGCTGAACGACACCGATAATGAAACAGGTTCCCTCCCTTCTCAAGAGACGAGACCTCTTTCTGCGAAATGCTGCAAAGAGACAGCCTCAAATTATGGCTCGCCAGCTGCTAGGAATAGGAAAACTCCAGTCTCAAGTCCAAGTGGTCAGCAGTGACCAAACCGGCAGGAGAAGATTGCATGAAAATCTTCACCTCCGCAGACCGCTTAGAGTTCCAGCTCTTCTACGCGGAAATCTAGGGCGTCGATTATTGTGGGCTATGGTCATATGTTAGTGATGAATGTGCTCTGCGAGAACAATATCAAGCTATTAGAGTGGCCTACTTAGTCCGCAGATGTCAATCCCATAAGTAGAGCATTCGTGGGATTTGCTCGGGAGAAGAGCGTTCAGTGACCCTTCCTAAAATTGAAACATGGAAGAAGAGCTTATTGCACACATTTCAAGAGTATGGAGCTTATATTTTTTTATTTTTCCACTAACAATCTTTATTACCAAGTGGTATCGTATTACTCGGTAACTGGGTTGTGGAGGTCAGATAGGCAGTCGCTCCATGTAAAATACTGGTATTCAGCTGCATCCGGTTAGACTGGAAGCCGACCCAACATAGTTGGGAAAAGGCTAGGCAGATGATGATGACTAACAATCTTTATTTAATCAAACAATTCAAATCTGTATTAAATTACGCTTTTAGTGATTTATTTAAGATTCATGCACAACGCGATATAATCCCAAGGCGTTGTACACAGCAATTCACAAACTAAGAAGCTACACACACACATACTCAAATAGGTAGGAACTGTAGGAAGGTGGTAGGATAAGTAAAATACAATAAAAGTGATATATGTTACATAAAAAGTCTTGTTGCCTTTGTTGAGTAGTGTTGAAGCGTAAGCAGTTGAAACCAACACTTACAGGGCTCTAATTCACTATGACCACTTATCGATAAAAAATCGATAACTCGAGACCACGTCAATTCCTTACCTAATCCCGCCAATCCCGCGTTCATTTCGCGCGGTTTCGTTCATTATGTCGTAGAGAATGAGGCCCCTGGTGTAGAGTTATTATAACACAATTCTTTCAGTTTCATTACTCGTGAATGCCGTTCCAATGTACCCCCCACCCTAGTCTGCTCCAGAGATCGAGTAAATCTAACCAACGTGACGCTTTCGTCATGTTGGTTACGTTTACATTTTTCCATTCTTTAGTATAACCAGCAAGCGAATGTTCAATTGTTCTGTAGCTCACTATCTGGAACTACAAATCTTCGTATTACAGACGTGATCAGCCTATTATTATTTGATTTGATATACTTAATGTGTCCACTGCTGGGACACAGGCCTGCTCTGCAAGCGATATCTGTATTTACCTAAGCCAGGAGGGCAAATCCCGTATTTTTAAGAACGTTCGCAATCCAATCTGTGTCAATCTGTCAAGGACATCTTTCTACTTTCCCTTCATTTTTTTTACAAGTATTTGATATTGATTGTCGCTGAGATGAGATTGACGACTAGATTTCGAACGTGGCTTTAAGATGCACAGCCAGCACAGCTCGGCAAAAACAGAGACTGATTATGTGATCCATTTGTTTCTCTTTCCAGCCCACCAAAGCCGCCATCGAAGAAGTTCGGAGGCTTCGGCCCCTCTGGGTCAGGCCCCTCCGCCCCGCCCATGGGCGGCTGTGGCTGCGGATAAGGAAGTGCACGCGTTTCACCAAGTAAACTTAACTGTACTAAATATGGCTCCTAGGGTTACTCAAACATAATGTTTTTCATGAAGGATGAGTCTTGGAACTCTTTTACTATGAGACGGACGGATGAGGGGAAAATATATGGCAAATAAAGACGTATTCTGTTAGCTGCTTCATTAAAATGTAGTCTAACCTTGTTCGATCCACTCGTGTGTCTGTTATTCAGCCACGAGGCCCTGTTTAATTTCTGACGGCTTCCCTTTATGAGCAGCTTCGCCATCACGGTCATTTAGATCCATGTCGCACTGCCATGTCTGTCCATTATGTAACGTTTGTTGATAAACTGGTTCCAATCGATACCTACTGTTAACTCACGACCTCTATCGAAATGTTTTGGGACTCATCCTTTGTGAAAAATAATAGTGTAGTGTGCGAGCGGGACGCACAACCAGAATGTCTATTGACTATTTAGATCTGATGAAGAGAGAGCTAAAATTAGGGGCAGAAAAAAGGCTATACGAAGCTATATGGCAGTGGCCATAGTTTTGAACTTAAAAACTTTAATGTGATAACCATACTGCCACAGTTTTTGTCTTGAATAGTATAGTCATGAAGAGAACATTTATTATATTAACATATTTGTAGGATGTTTCCTTCAATGAATGTGTGATGTACCCACTAATCCTACTATATATGTATATGGTAAAAATATCGTTTCGTCCGCTCACTACACTCAATGCTTATCAACTAGCAATAAATATATTCCATTTTCCGTTTTTTCTTGTAAACATTAATTAGCGTTATTATTCATCAAAATACTAAATGATTCTAACAGTAAAGATTGCCGATTTGTTGCTGTATTTTGTATCAGTGTAATATGAAACTGTGTATTCAGATGTTTTAGTACGAATGATTGTCCTACTTAGAGACCTTCATGTTCTCCCATGTCGTCAATATTTTGTTATACATATACCACTATAAAACATCACTAAAAGCATGCTGTATAAAAAAATCGCATATAAAGAAAAGTTGTAAATTAAAACACAGTTTTAACTATTAATAAGTTTATTATCAGATAGTCTATCTTAATAACGTTAAACGGATGTTTTAAAACTAAATAAATAATTATTAACTAATTTTATATACGTATTTTATTTCTTTAGTGAATACTACGTGTTTATGACAATTAGTGTACAATAAGGTAAATAGTTATTATGCAGGCAAACATAAATATCTGTGGTGTCTGGTAAAACTCCAAAGATCTGATTTTATTTACACTATGAGCATTTGAAACTAAATGTTGCTACAATTCGGAATAGTTACGTTTGTTGATCAAACTGTTAACATGTAAGTTCTTACAGCAGCAGGAGACTTACAAAGAATAGGCCGAACGATAGTAAAAAATAACTGATTATGGGTGATGAAAAAACAGAAAATGACCAATTTTAGACTAATCATGTATGTTCCAAATACCACAGATATATTACAAAGGCTACGTGCTGTGCTGGCATCTGTTTGTGAGGTATCTAAAGAAACAAATCTATCTGCAACTGCACACCTCTTTTGTCCACTACTCATGGCAGTAGTAGCTACTTGAATAGGGCCACTACACAATGATCTACGTTCATTGTTGTAACGTTAACAAGTCGACTCATTAAAAATCCTTATTGGTATACGTTACCGGTAAACGTTAACCCATATAATAGTGGAGTGAAGATAACTACGACAAAGTTACCCTTCGAAATATAATTATGTGTGGTTAAACTGACGATACTATGTAGTACAAAGTTTACTATAGGTATCCTACACTACATTGATACTTGTGGCGCTCTGCCTTGCACTAATTATAGCATAATAATATGACATTAAAAAAACTCACACCTTCCGCGTGCGTCTTAACAATGTATCTACTCAAAATATAGGTAGTAATAATTTTATATAAGTAAACACACCAAACCGGTAATCTACACAAATTGGACGGACAATGTTATTACAATCTAACCACAATACATAAATATGCTGGGTACATTTATTTATACTTACAATATTGGTAAATTACACTCTGACATGGTTTTTCCTAGTGAATACAATTGAAAAGGTGGCATACAATAATTATGTACACACCTAATCAGGGAATGAAGAACCATTAACCAGCATTAACTAATACAGTATGTTTATCTCACGAAGTGACGCGCGCTTTGCTTGTGGTTACCACTTGGTAACCAAACACAGTGTGAATGTGTGTGTGAGCGCAGGAGCTCTCGGCACCGTCCGACACAATGGTGACGTCGACAGCGTGTGTTCTTCGCCAGATAAAAATACTATACCTACTTATGACGGCTAGAAGTCGTCAGAACAACTATAGGTCTACCAGAAACTCATGGCAAAAAAAAAAGGTCGTCGGACCACCTTTTGGGAGGCCTTCCAACGCTACGTCTTCCGGTACGCGGTCGCCACTCCAGAACCTTTTGGCCCCATCGGCCATCTGTTCTGCAAGCAATGTGCCCTGCCCACTGCCACTTAAGTTAATGTTAAGGATTTAATGCTAAGGAAGTAATCAGTGATGCAGCCGGCGGTTCACTGATGGTGATGCAAACACTTGTCTTAACACGTAATTTTAGTTGTACTTGCCAGTCTGTCTATCTAGGTTAATTCGCGAATATTCCTAGATTTGCCTGTGTGGTGTCTAATAGTCTAGAGAAGAGAAAGTTATAGGCAGGACGGCCACGGGCTCGGAGAGCTTCGGCTGGTTGATGTAGATGCTCCAAGTGCGCTTGTCCATGTCGAAGATTCCTGAAAATCGATTTGGAATCAATATTTTAATATTCCTGTGGTTGATAATGTTGGCTTTCAGAAAGTCGTGTATTAAGGGGAAGCGCCTGGGTAGCGACATTCTTTATTTTTTTTAAATTTGTTAGGTAGTTTGTTAACAAAATATGATTGGCGACCGTAACAAGTATCTATTTACAAAATTATAATAATTAAAATCACCAATACAACCCTCCCAAGATCATATAATCTATTGAATGACTATTTCTGAAATATCAATCAATAGGGTTATATAAACTTAAATTTTACAATCTTCACTTGGTTTACTCCCGTGAGATTTAAAAAATACCAGGTTATAGGAACCTGAGAAAATACATTTCAAAAACTAATAATAATATGTCCATCAGTGAAGTGCAATAAGCTAATTAGATGATTGTTTGTCGCATGCCATGTACCTGCAGCTATAGTCATGATGACGTCATCGGGATGTTCCTGGAACAGCCGGAACTGTTTGTCGCTGGTGTCCGACAGGATCTCGGCGACGTCGGTGCGGCTGCGCGGCTTCGGGTACCCGTGGATCACCTTCAGACGCGCCACGCTGCTGTCGATAATGGGGCCCGTCACCTCCGTTAAGTTTATTCGCTGGTATCTGCGGAGGGATCAGCTCTGTGAGGGGCGGTTGCTTGGTTTCTTAATCAACATTGACTTATGTCCGGAATTTCATGCCAATAAGGGTAAATGCTTTAAACGTACAGCGTCTTGCCATGGAAATGTATCTACTGATGTGTTCACCTCGAAATGAAATACAGGATCTGCCGCTTTAAGAATACTCTGTAACGTTTATGCTGGAGCTAGACTTCACCGATATCGTTTAGTAGGAGACCCAGTCGAAATCTATGCTTCTAATAGCATCAAGTGCGACAATGTGGTTTCAAAAATAATAACAAACTTAACTCACTTATTGCAGTGTACCAAAGGCTCCTTGTCATACTTCTGTATGTTGACCTGCGAGCGATCTCCCTTGAGGTCGGGGGACACCTCTACGTTGTAGACCTGGCGGTCTCCCCAGCTGTTGGTCCAGATCATGTTGACAGAGAAGCCGTTGCCGATGCCGAGGCCTTCGTCACGCAGGATCTGCTCCGCTTCCCCGAAGTTCTTGGCGGCAAGCATGGCTCGCGTGATGAATGTTCGCGCTGCATAGCATATTTGAAGGAGTTATTGAAACTGTGATTATATGGGTTCTGTCCTAATAATCTACTTAGCAGCGTATAGGCTGATCAGGGTGGGTGGCAGAACAGAACGTTTATTGACTTTTCTTGTTAATTAAATAGCTACCAAAACTATTTTATTAATGTTTTTTTTTGTTTCGTTACGTTTTCGTACTAGTATTTTGAACCTATGCTGTCCCACTACTGAGCAAAGGCGTTTCTTTTAAAAAGCCTTTATTTAGTTAACTTGTTTCTTTATTGTGCCTATTATTTCAATTGTAACGGCTCGGGTTATTAAAAGGACCATGTTCAAACGTTGCGATGTTCGATCCGACATGATTACTCACGTGTGTTGCCATGCTTCAGAATCAAGGGGCTAAGAGTGTTGATGGAGAAGACCAGGCCGTTCTCGTTGTAGCCCATGGTGTACCCTGGCATATGACCCGCATAGCAGAGCGACGCGAACCTTTCCTCTACTGCCTGGTAAAGAGTATCGTCGGATTAGTTATATAGTTCGGTGAGGAAAGTTTCGACTATAAGGATAGGGGGCCAAAGAAACGGTGGATGGATTCTGTGAAAGGTGATATGACTAGAAAGAGGGTGACTACTGAGAAGACGGCTAATAAAGATGTATGAACGAAGATTTGCTGCGCCGACCACAAATTATTTGGGATATGGAGATGTACTACTTTGATGCACTGAGTTCATTGATTTTCGGATCAAACGACCAAAATTGTAAGCACCTGGTCCTTTTGGTATCGAAAGTAGTCAAAGTAGGTTAAATTTAGCAGTATATACTCACTCCAGCCGCTCTATCTTCTGGGGATGGTATGATATGTGCAGACATGATGTAGAAATGGTTCAAAGTCTCGTGGAACGCATCTTCAGTATGACCCAGTAATGTCTGAAAACATCGAAAATGTTTAAAGTACCTTCGTGAAATGCATTAAAATTAGCTACAACGATTTTTGTAAGAAAACAAATGCGAAACAAAAATCTTAAGCAACGGAAGGTAATATCTTTTTACAAGTTTTTTTCATTCTGCAACTGTCATTACAGAAAACTTCCGCTGTAAATTAGTATTTAGATAAAGTCTTACGGCTTGTGGGGTTTTAATGGCTATGGAGCTGCAACCGCCGGTGTCGTTGCGCGGGATGTGGTTGTCGTTCACGTTGCCGATCAGGTCGTCCATCTGTAGCAGGAACAGCTACGGGAACAAACAAATGATGATCAAGCCTTCCTTCCTAGTTTCAGGCGTCTAGGGATCCCTCTCACAGCGCGTGCCAAGTCACAAGATCGCCTTCTGCATCTGACTCCTGACCAAGCTGTTTAGCGATAGTGTCTAGCGTAGATGTTAGTCGAAACTGTTCGCTATCCTATGGTTAAAATAAATATCCTTACAAAAAAAAAGATAACAATGCCATCATAATGTTATTTCTTTTTGCCACATATTATTTTAATTGATCCTGTACCATGACCTGTAATATAAAAGGTCGCCGCGTTTCATACAATCGATTTGTGTAATTGATTACAAAATGAAGACATTTCATTTTCGCCATTTTGGCGCTGATAGCAACGTGAGAGTCCGTTGAACTAATAATGTAGATGGGACATATCCTTTGATAAAAAAATACCTCTATGGACAACAGAGTAATTTGTTACTTAAGAAAAAAATCAAATCACTTCCAGTTATATTTTGCTTCATTTTTAAGTAGGTAATAGAATAATATTGCTGCGAAGGTTAACTGAAAATTTTATTCATTAGGGCGTGGCCAGATGAGGATAGGCTTAAAACTGGGCTGACCATTATCTTCTCGCTCAACTACACTAGTTTTACAAGCTGAGCTGGAGTCACATATTATGTTGCCATTTCGACATTAAATTTCTATTTGAAAGACGTAAATTTAAAATTATTCACTGTCTGAAGAAAATTATCGACACATTAACGACACGAAACATTCACAACTTTATTTTTTTGAATTTTAGTTCCTGAGAACCACGAGTGTCACCACGAGTGTCAATCACTTCCGTTACCGAGATTGAGAGACCAGCGAAATGTGGTTTGTCAAGCTGGCTGGGCACGTTTTCGATCGATTATTTAAGATTCTGTAGCGTCACAAATTCTGAAATAAGGGTGTTTAGCCGTCACATAGAGTGCCCTATTGACCTAGTTAAATGCGAGCTATTTTGAAGATTTGTCCAGCCAGCCTGAGTCACATTTTTATTATCACGCAGTATTATAAAAGGTCAAAAACCTTTCATAATGCCTATTGCGTGTTGAGTGAATACTGCAAGAGGAATAAAAATACCTAATCATGTCTAGATCGTATGGACCTGCCGCAAATATCACTTGGAAACCTGGCCTATACCTGATAGAAAGGCACGTTGGCGCCATCTGCGACTCCTTGCATCTCCTTGACGTAGTAGGGGAACTTCTTCTTCATGTTGGCGAGTGTCTTGTCGTACGCACTCCTGCCGGTGTCCGTCTTGTACTCCTTCTCGAAGTCCCGCAGGTTCTCATACGTGGCTATGAAGCTCTTGATCACTGATGAGAAGGTGCGGCCCTGGGGACATCAAGGTGTTGTTTTAACACATTAGCTTTAATTGACAACTCAGTAACTGACCTACTAAAATCGTGTGCGTAAAAAAAGTAGTTCCTTTTTGAAGCGTTTCTTGTAAAGGGATATAAAAGTAACATTTATTACTTTAAGCTCAGGTTCCGAAAGATCATGTCTTTAGCGTTAGCTAGTTGTTGTGATTGGTTAACGAAATTAAACAGCATATTAAATGGAATAATCCTCTAATATTATAAATGCGAAAGTAAGTTTGTTTGTTGGTTGCCTGTTCACGCTTAAACCACTGAACCGATCATCCTGAAATTTTGCATATACGTTGTCAGGTGTACAGAAACGGACATAGGGTACCTACTTTTCATCCCGAAAAAAGTGCAGCGGTGCTATTCTGTAAAAATCTCACCGTGAAAACTTAGGTGAAGTGAGCGTGGAGTGAGCTGTCAATAGCAAGCTGTCAGGAGAGGAGGACTCCGGTGTATGCGTGCTTCCTTGACCTGTCCAAGGCCTTTGATAGGGTGTTATATAATAAGCTGTGGGCCAAATTGGAAGGCGCGGGTGTGCCGGCGGAAGTCATCTCCGTGATGCGCTATTGGTATACGTGTCAGAGGAACCAGGCGAGATGGGCTGGTGGCGCTATCTGATGCATATGGCATGGAGTGTGGCGTGCGGAAGGGGGGGATAACCTCTCCTCTGTTATTCAATTTGTATGTTAACGACCTCATCGGCGAGCTCAGCGGTACTCATGTGGGTTGTTTTATAGACGGAGTGAGCGTAAATAACATCAGTTATGCGGACGACATGGTACTGCTGGGACCGTCGAGGGGAGCGGTGCGTAAGCTTGTGTCAATCTTGCGGCTGCCTCGCTATTGTAGTGCGTCCGGAATGTTTGCGGAGGCGCGAACGGACGGCTTTCATGCGGTTATACGGAAGAAAGTAGCCTCCTTGTTGCAGCGCGTACGAAGCAGTAGCAACAGTATCCTGCAGATGGTTTTATCTCGTGTGAAATTGCCCTATCCAGAACAAATGGATGCATATTGTGATGGGTGTTGACTAACATAGTGTATAAGATTTTACTAACACAATAGGTATAATTGTAATAATTTATTTCTCTGCGTTTTATTTATTTCTTTGTATTTATAATTTGTAATTGTATTGTATTGTATGGATTAATTTGATCTGAAATAAACTGATTAATAATAATAATAATAGTGTCAATTCCTAGCAAAAACAAACTCACTTCACCTAAGTTTTCACGGTGAGATTTTTACAGAATCGACCGGCTGTTCCCGAGGAAAACAACAATAACGTTATTATGATAATAGATGGCGCCACGTGACTTTCTAATAAAAAACAGGACAGCGTCTGTCGGGTCAGCTAGTGTTATATAAACCAGATAGCAGTCGCTCCATGTAAAATATTAGAATTGAGCTGCATCCGGTTAGACTGGAAGTCGACCCAACATTGGTTGGGAAAAGGCTAGCCAGATTGATTGAAACCCAGGGTAAGGTCTGATAAAGTGGTTAAGATAATACTTACTACATCGAATCCGACATCGTAGTGGTTTCCCTGGACGAAGATGACGGGCACTGCCGCGCGTCTGCCCAGCGGCTTCTCGCACGAGACCCCTGAAACGAAGAACATTTTGTAACTATCTTGGACAGATACTAATAGCCTAGAACCGGTGGTTTTAGGAATAGCTTGGAACAGACTTTTGTCCACTTCTTCACAACTTCAGGTTTCAGGAATTTCTACCTGAGTGCCTACTTGTAGGTAGTCTCGCTTCACATGTGTGTAGGTAAGCGTCTTAAGGTGCCACTAGTCAATACTTTTTCCATACAATTTCAGGAGAGTATTACTCCACTGTTTGACATTGTGCATCCAAAGTCAAACATGATATCGTTTTGACTTATTATTAATTTTGTCTGTACGGAAACAGAATAGTAAAATAAAAAGCCATTAAAAAGTTATGAGCCAACACAGATTCGTTTTTCTCGCTATTTTTAACGTAACTTTGAATGTAAATAAGTAATAAAAGATCTGTAAAATCTTCAAAATCTAGTCCGTATCGACAAAGCTTAGTTATCGAAGAGTTCAATAAACTTTATTTGTTATTGATTTATGCAGTGGTTTTTTCATAAGATTTTCCGAAGCACTTTTCAAAGCTGTGCGTGAGAACTAGACTTTGTGCATGTAGACTAGCATCTAACTGCTCATCACTGATACTAGCTCTGTCGGACACGAAGCCAGGTGAGACAGCGTGCTTTTTGACCATGAGCACCAGCTAGTTCGAGCTAGCGACTAGTTTACTCTTAAGGTGGAATCAAAGTCATGCGACCTGTGAATGAGTACTTTAGTGGAAGAGGTAGGTAAGTCTTACATACGACCCAATTTAAATATTTATCAATTGTAGAAAAGATAAAAGGGCTGTTCGTGGGAAAAAAGTGGTTTTTCATAAAGCTAAAGGCTTGTCTTTCATTGAAAGGTATAAGTACTGAAATACCCAAGTAACACAGTCTTGGAGGTTTAAAACAAATCTGTCTATTGACAGTCTATTCATGGTTAATCTTTAGATATGGGCTTTCTAAAGATGGTTTCAATAAAGAAAATGTATTCTGATAGAGTTTTTTTTCTCAAGCTCGATTATTTTTAGAGCATTTGTTCTATAGCACACTTATTTTAAGTACGTTTATAAGTATATTGAATGTTTTAAGATAAAATGCTCTACAAATAGTTAATAAAGCCTGAAGGTACCTAACTTGAAGTAATTTTATAGATAAGATGATATATTTTAAGACAAAACATTCTATTTTTTAGCTATTGGTACTCTTATCTTTGTTTATAAAGAGACTTAAGTCTAGATAAAATACTTTAATAGATATTTTTCAGTTTGTCTAAAAAAATGGTAGTGAAAAGGTGTTTTTAGTAGTTTTTTTCCTAAAAATGGCTTAATAAAGTGCATTTGTATTAAATATTTGAATTGGATGATTTTATGCAATGGAGACAGTGAAAAAATTAAAAGGTCTGGTGGCTTTCGTCGAAAAATCGGCAAATAAGTATTTAAAAAGGAAGAAAAATGAAGAAGAGTTACAAAATAATTCAGATTCAGAATCGAAACTTCACAAAATTATGTTAGTGAGCAATCCGATTCTGGTGAAAACCTACCAGACGTATGTTAACACTGCGTCTTTGGCAGCGCCGCCGGCGGGTACATACCTACCTACTACTACCTACTATTTATCACATCTATATTTACAGAGTAGGAGTAGGGTAGGAGTAGGGTAGACGTAGGGTAGGAGTAGGGTAGGAGTAGGGTAGGAGTAGGGTAGGAGTAGGGTAGGAGTAGGGTAGGAGTAGTGTAGGAGTAGGGTAGGAGTAGGGTAGGGTAAGGGGTAGGACACCACGCGAACGCAGTAGAGCCGGGCAGCTAGAAATAATTTATATGGCACAACAACGTTTGCCGGGTCAGCTAGTTGTCTATAAATAAAACAGAAATATCTTTTACTTAAGGCCTTCGCAGACCGGGACGGCATGGCAAGGGATTGAAATTTTTGCTAATAGACATTCAAACGTATCGATATAGAAATACGACATAAATTGCTATGCTTTGCATAGGCCTTAACCCTCTTGAATTGATTTATTAAATTGCTCTGTACTGCATAAAATGGTCATATATTCACAACACATCAAATTACCTGTTCACTGATGAACGTCTAGAAATACTGTGATAAGATAAAAAGGAATACAGAGATGACAGTTACTAGGTAATCTTAAACCACTCATAAATCTGTTTATTCTTTCCCTAGATAGTTTAGTATGTAGCAAGT
This sequence comes from Mesoligia furuncula, assembly GCA_916614155.1. Lineage (NCBI taxonomy): Eukaryota > Metazoa > Arthropoda > Insecta > Lepidoptera > Noctuidae > Mesoligia > Mesoligia furuncula. The sequence goes on along the minus strand of OU744790.1, from coordinate 1,220,253 downwards.
AAAATTATTCTTGTCATAGAGCTAGAGCCATACTACCGAAAATTCTCTAGAGTGTTTGTTCTATTAAATTCGTTTCTCTAGTAAACTTCATCTTGACGCCATTTTTATTGCCTATTTTTGCTTCAAATGATTTTCATTACATATTTTAATGTTTATTTTTATGTTTTTATCATTAAATTATGTCAAATTAAACATTTAATATGTTTTAAATTACTATATTTTAAGTAAAATGAGTATTTTAAACATTAAAATGCAATTTTAAAAATTTGCTTATATTAAATAATATTCATATTTGGTAAAAAGAAATGTTAAATCTTACATTTACAGCGAGCGCTCTTATTTTAAGAGAGTTTTACATAATATTCGACGATAGAATTTCAATCGCATATAGATTTGCTTGTTTACCATTAATAACTAGCTAAAACCCAAGTAATGTAAGAATTAAGAAATTTGTTACGCCATGATGCAATACATTAATAAGTTTAAATAACTCTTGTAAGTTCGGCGCCATTACGTGTTGTTGTCTACTACAAATCAAATGTGACTTAAAGTTGTTAGTATTGAGTTAATTTTGGTTTAAAAACTTAACGAGTAAAGACTTCTTTAAAGGTCTCAACTTTATCTATAAACTATCTACTAGTAAAATTTGTGGTCTATAAACAATTTAGTGAGACACTAGAAAAATCTCTACAGACAATTTGAAAATTTACAACTCTTATCTCTATCTATTCATGTTTTCTTAACTCATTCTTATGAGAAGGGATAAGGTTGTGCCCACTTTTACTAAACTGTGTCTATAAGCGTTCTTGAATATAACTTGAGAGATATTTTACTCTTAAGGCAAACAATAAAATTAAATTCTATTAGATATCTAATAGTCCGTTTTTAGACGCGATTGTGTTACTTGGGTAGGTAAGTATACCAAAATAATGTGATATTTAAGTAGTATTATCACGCTTTTAAATGGTAAGGTAGCAAAGTTGAAATATTAGGATCTTATTAATAACTGACTTAGGTAGGTATTTGTAACCGAACTTGAGTTGTGCAAAGTTGTAAATTAATTTTGCAAATAAATGTGATTTATTTTTGTTTTATTGCACTTGGGTATCTAAACCGGAATTATAAGAATTCTTTTTCATAAACAAAACTTGTAGGTAAGGACGCACGCTTAGAGGTTGAGATTCTTGAGATGTCGCTGCACCTACAATTATTATTAGCTGGTTCAAACAAACTACAAGTATTGTCGAAATAGGTATTACCTGTACCTAGGTACCTAATCGTAAGTATTACAATACATATGCCAAACCTATACCACTACTGTGCTGTGCGGACACAATCGTTCTTGTGCCCGCCTGTAGATCTGTGCAAAGGCAGACCTACGGCCTCCCTGCGTGTTCTAACATTGTGTGTTGTCAATGTGAACATCGACTATACCTACCTACCTAATCAAGGATAGGGACTTGCACTTCTCGTGACGACCGACGTCACGACCTAAGTCACGATAAAAGCCCACTATTTCGTCCGAAATATTCTTTATAAGAATTATTTATATTAACCCAAAGGTTTGTTTACAAGTTTTTATGTAGGTATTACAAAAAAAAAAACAACCGGCCAAGGGCGTGTCGGACCACGCACAATGAAGAGTTCCGTAGTTGGGATGAAATTATCCCAAGAACAAACTTAACTTTGTGTTTGAAAATCCTCCCATTCATCGATATATCAGTAAACTTACTTCACAAGATTGCAATCGAAAAAAATGGGGGTAAAACAACAAATGAAAAATTTTCGGACTTTTTCGTTTAAGTAGGTAGAGGTCTACTTGTGCTGTGAGACATAGCTTCTTGCCAAATTTCATGATTCTAGGTTAACGGGAAGTAGGTACCCTATAGGTTTTGATTTGTTTGCGAGTACCTAGGTAGGTATCTACCTAAGTACCTATAATTATTTTCAAGTATCAAGCAAAATATATTCCTTTGCTTGTAGTACTTACCTAAATAATTCGTCGCTGACGGCAATTTTATTTTTATTTTTTATTATTAAATTCGACCGCTCTTGACCCCATACAGGCGTATCTCATTTTCAATCCCTTTTCAGGGGAGCCAAAAAACATTTTTTTTGCCCGATTACTAAACGTTTTAATTTGTAATTTGATAACAAAGCCATTGAAACAAATGAAACGTGGTGTTAATTGTTGCATTATCGATGGGGGTTTAATAATATTTTACAGAAACTTAAATTTTGCAAGGCTGTATTAAAAAAAGGCTTTGATTTCAGATAGGCGTCTTTTTTGTCGAGTCAAAAATGTAAGAATTAAGAAAAATAGTTATAGTTAGGCCCTTGCCATTTTAATCAAAAACCAATCCACAATAACAAAAGGAATACTGAAATAATACAATAAAACTAAAATAATAGAGAAAGTTTGTAATTATAAATCTAGCATGTCAAAGTCAAAGTTGAATATTGATTAAATGAATGAAATTAAAGGACTAAATATTAATTAATATTCATAAGACAGTGTAATAGTAAGTAATCCTTGTACTCTTGAAGTCTTCTAAATAGCAGTATTTCCTAAACAAAGACTAAAAAGATCTTCATACGAGTATTTTTCTGTTCTGTTGAAACAATAACAATCTCTAGAAGAAATCCATAATAATATTATAAATGCGAAAGTGTGTCTGTCTGTTACCTCTTCACGCTTAAACCGCTGAACCGATATTGATGAAATTTGGTAGAGGGATAGTTTGAGTCCCGGGAAAGGACAGGATAGTTTTTATCCCGATATTCCCACGGGGTCTTATGGGGGTGAAACCGTGGGGCGCTGCTAGTATTATAAATGATAAAGTTATATACTGACAGGAGTGGCAGGCGTCTTTTATAATAAATGGCTTCTTCTTTGGACATATTGGAGCTATTTTTTATACTCATACAGTGTTTGATATAGGGCTGTTTCTGGCGCCAAATATTATAAACATTCGGTCGCCGACAAGCGTTACTCAATGTACGCCAGTCAGTCACGACTCTTTTCTCAGCTTTTTGAGATAAGCCTCATGAGCGTTTTGAAAACAAAAATTACGTCTTTTTGTGGTGATATAAAGCATAAGAAGACGAACATTTTGATATATAGAACTCATTTTAGATTTTTTATGAGACACGCCTGTATGTGCCGTCGGCGACGAATTATGTTCTATACGGTGTTGCTAACATAAAAGTTCGCGTAAGTCGCGTTACGAACTTCTCGGTGTACACTGACCCTTACGTTAAGAAGTCTATAGCCTATTCTAGTGATAGGTAGTTAGATGACGTTATTGTGAAGATTATGACTGTCGCACTACCCGATATTCGAGCTTATATTAGTCGATGATTTGATTGGATCGAGGGCATTGGATGCAGTGAACGTGCGCGCTTCTTTTTCATCGATTATACAAGTGTTTTTCAATCTTACTTTATTCGATTTCAAGTTTATTGCACTCTCATTTGAAATGTCATAACATAATCAGCCTAATTAGTTCCCACTGCGGGGACTCAGGCCTACGCTCTTTGAGAGAGGGTTGGCTGTAGATAATCCACCACGCGGGCCCAGTCCGGATTGGTAAATGTCACATATCTTCGATATTTTGTTTCTAGGACATGCCGGTTTCCTCACGATGTTTTTCTTCACCATTTCGAGAGAAGTGGTGATGAATTTTTTTACACAAAGGGTTCGAAGTTTCGACCCCACGGCCACCACTGCTCTAACTGAAACCCATCACTAACTTTGTGTAGGTACCTACGTAAGCGTATCTACCCAAGTTCATGGAAGTATTTCTGAGCAAACTCCTTCATAAAGAGCTATGGGTACGTACGTACGGTATCGACCTTCTTTTTTAAAACAATACCTTGTTGTAGGACAGGAAGGAAAACATGAAGGAAAGTACTTTTCCACAGAAAAAGCCCCTGTTTGAAGAAATCAATAGGTACATTGATAACAACAAGGGGAATCCAGACAGGTCATGGTCGTGGGGTATTGATGTCGTTCGTTGGCGTTGAGCCAGTTCAAAAACACAATTTGTAAAGATTTCTGACTAAATCATTATTGATTCATTGTTTTCGAGTCGTGAAGGGGAAGAAACAATATGCCGCAGGCAGGTACTTACACAGCACTGCTTCCCTGTCCATCGTCACTGCCATCACATGATATATATTGTTACGAAGGACCTACACATTACCGACGTCTTTTTTGTTGGTTTTAATCTCTTTATTACAGTTATTGCAGTCACCTCAGTCCAAAAATTGGTCTGAGGCTGTGACCTAATTTATTAGGTAGGTTGGTACATTTACCTAACTACTAAGTCAACAAGGCAAGGCAAGAAACAATAATAAGTATGTTGTTGCTTACCTTTCACGACATCTCGTTATTAATTCATCTTAAATTCATAAGACGCTAATCAATAGGTACATACCTACCTGCGATACGACGTGTAGGTGACTGAAGGCAACTCAATATGTGACTTATTCAACTCATTTTTCTCATCAATAGGCTAAGAATTAGCTAACCAAATACCCGACATATATCACGCGAACGACGGCAACACTTTTATGTACGAACACAACCACTCACACGACGAAACCCTGAGTAAACTTACTCCTTGCACTGAAGACGACATCTCTAAAATAATTGAAAGTCTTAGCACCAAGACGATCAAATGCCTCGAATCAAATTGTTTCGAAACTAACTAAGTGCATAAAAGAATGCCTGATGCGCGGCATTTTTCCGAACACGCTTAAGGTTGCCAAAGTCAGTCCTGTTTTCAAATCAGGTAGTAGAACTGACCCGGGTAACTACAGACCAGTGTCGGTTTTACCTGTATTATCAAAAAATTTTGAGCGTGTTTTGTAGGTACAGCCGTTTAAACACATACTTTCTTGAGAAAAAGTTCGTAATTAATGAACAATATGGTTTTCGCTCGAAATCTAGCATTCTTACTGCTACAGTAGATTTGATAACTAAAATCGAAACACACATAGATCAAAAAAATGTTGTGCTGGAGGTATTTATTGATTTCAAAAAAGCATTCGACACAGTATGCCACCACAAGCTTCTCCAAAAATTAAACAACATAGGAATCGTAGATTCAGCCCTAGAAATGTTTTCATCTTATTTACAGAATAGACAACAAGTAGTTAAAATAGATAATTTCACTAGTTCCATAAAAAATGTACCATATGGTTGTCCTCAGGGCTCAATTTTAAGTCCGTTACTCTTCTTAATCTATATAAATAACATAAACAGAATAGGGTTAACGGGACTCCTAACTTTATACGCGGACGACACATGCCTCTTTTATTTCGATAAGTCTAACATAATATTACCTCCAAAACAACATACATGATTTTTACAAAAACTAAACCAGTACCAGAATTCTCGCCTCTTACTATTATAAACAATGACATAATAAAAAGATCCAGTCACGAAAAATACCTCGGTCTGAGGGTAGACGACAAACTCACATGGAAACTGCACATCGAACATGTAAAAACAAAATTAATGTCATTACTAGCAACACTACATAAAATTGCAAATTCTAGGTATTCCAAGGAAAATACGTACTGTTATATACAACTCATTAGTAAAATCTCATCTCGTGTATCTTATCGAAAACTATCCTGATGCCTTTGCAAAGAACGGAAAATAAAATTATTAAAACCCTATACCATTATCACTATCTTACTCCAACTTCTAAAATACTATTTGAAAAAACTAAATTATTAAATCTCGCACAACTATACACATACGGCACCTGCATTCTAATTTAAAAAATCACCACAAACAGCATATAGTCCAATTTACAATTACACAAAAAAACAATATCACACAATAAACTAACAAATAAAAATAAATTACAACGAAGACAAGCTCGTACTAACTATGGTAAAAAAACAATATTGTTCGAAGGAGCACAGCTGTATAATGAATGACCTGCCAAATGACGTAAAAGATTGTAACAACATTAATTCATTCAAAATGAAACTGAAAAATCATATTCATAAAATGTAGTCATACCGCATACCTATCAATTAATGTTAGCGACCTCTTTGAATATTTAATTGTATAACTTCACCAGCACGCACATGAGGCAAAATGTATTTCATTTAGATTTAAGCAATTACTTTGTACTTATCTCATTGTAAGTGAACCTCTAAATTGTTCTTATGAGAATCAATTCTTTAAACCTAGGTACCTGTGTAGGTACGGTCACCAAAGGTGATAAGCACGGATATCGATAACCAGGGTCGTCCGTATTATGTAGTTGAAGTTTAGTAAGAAACCGATGGTTATTTTCGAATAAAATTAATTTAATTCATAGAAAAAAAACAGGTAATTAATGAAATTAAATTTAGGTAGGTACTTATCTCTTTTGATGAGTGTAAATAAGTACCTAAATACTAATAGTACCTCACAACAAAATATAAATAATTATCTTTGTGCAACTGAAAAAACACCCTGTTTTTGTCTGCCTAACCGTTCGGTAAATAAAGGCGTGATGTGTGGTTATGTGACATGTGCCTCTGCGGTGCTATTCTGTAAAAATCTCACCGTGAAAACTTAGGTGAAGCGAGCTGTCAATAGTGTCAATTTCTAGCAAAAACAAACTCACTTCACCTAAGTTTTCACGGTGAGATTTTAACAGAATCGACCGGCAGGACTGCAATGTCGTTGCCTACCGTCGACGACACTTACGCAATTATGACTTCCGTCATCCTACTTATTTATTTACATCTAACAGAAATAAAATCAAAATGGAAGGTCTCGGTCACACGGCATTGACACATAAAAATGTCTATGCCAAGGTCGCTATGACCACTCAATAAACATTGGCCAGTATATCTTGGCCCCTCCTTGCGGCGCTGCTTGCTAAGCCGTCAAACTGCTCTTCCGAAGACTGGTTTCTCGCACCGCAGCGATAGCGGCATATCGAGTCGCCGGCGCCGGTCTGTCTTTGCGATTGGGCGACGTTGCCGCCTGCGGTTAGCGGTAGCGGTCGTCTTCGGAAGAGCACCTAAACTAAATTCAGTCCGTTTCGCGTTAGCACCACATATTTGCCACCGACGTTGCTAAACTAACAAACTGTAATCAAAATATTTGTGCAATGCAATCATCTCATACTTAGTAAGTGCCTATGAATTCAGCTGCATCCGGTTAGATTGGTAGCTGACCCTCACTTGGGACAGGGCGGCAGATTGATTAGGATTACTTATAAGGTGGGTGCGCTAGCTAGTAGGACTTTCGTTTTTAGCAATTTGCAGGCGAGTGTCAGGTTGTATTTTGTTCAAAATAATAAAATTATGATTTGCTACAATAAGTTAACAGACGTGTATTTACAGAGAATTATATTCTAATTCCAACTCTAAGTTAGAATCGGCCTCAAATGTGGGGGTAGGCAGAAGCCTATCCCCACATGGTTTGGATCCGATGTGCATCCGGAGTCTAACTGGATGCACCAGTTTTTTACATGGAAAGACTGCCTATCAGACATCCACAACCCAGTATCAGGGTAATACGATACTAAATGGTAGGTAAGTGTGGTTGTCAGACTTTCGGGTTTCTGACTGGGGGGTGCTTCTTCTGACTGCTAACTTTATATTAGGCACTACACAACATTTGTTTCCAAGCAAAAGTAAAACGCGAGCGATGTCGATTGCTGTGGATGCCTATAAATAAATAACATTACCTATTTATTAATTAGTAACATCAATTCGCATAAGCCAGGGCGGCAGCAAACAAGAAAAACACGTAAAACTTAACACCTATTCGCAGTGGCAGCAAAAAGTTGAATAACATGATAGGTTAGTGATTGGGTAAAAATACAATCATTATAATTGTAGGTATGATATAGGATGTAGGAAATGGACAAGCTATAACTCATTCCTGGGGATATAAAAATAGGTAATAAAAAAATCAGCTTTGATTCACGTGCACGGTTGATTAGACTGGCCGGAAAAATCTGACAGGATTGTTTATTTATTTTCTCACGACTTAAGAGAATGCAAGAACGAGCTAAGCTCGTTAAAAAATTGGAGCATACTCTGATAAGTCTGATACTTGAGGTTTTCGTCAAGAGGGAGCGAAGCGTGGTCGATAATTGGAGCGTTTTGGCCCTGGTTAAGTTTTCACTGTAATTTTACTAAGAGGATGCAAGAGCGAGTAACGAGAGCTAGAATTTGGAGTATCCTAACTCGGATATATTATGTTAGGTTTTCGTTAAAGAGCGAACGAAGCGAGCTCGATGATTTTTGATGCACATTGTATGAGCGAAGAGAGCTAGAAAATTGGAGCATCCTGACTCCTATTTCTTAGCTTAGGTTTTTTGTGTGATTTTATTCAAGGCCTGCGCCTTTGTAAACCTTATTCAAATTAAGCTAATTTTCATATTTACATTACATCCTATTGGAATTGCATTATATTCACACACGACAATCAAATATGGCTTACAAACAAATATACAAAATTTTATAGTCGTGTGTGTATACAGTAAGTACCTATGTTTGTCCACGCATTTCTCCACGGATCGTGACCATTTTGATGGGCTTACATTTACATCAACTATTATAATTAAAACTATTTTCAAAAACAAAATATGAACGCAAACTCGTATTAAACAAATACTTGTCAAAACTGACTCATCAAAAAACTGAGGATCTTCTTTTAGGCCATCTACCTTAAAATGTAATACTTCTCATTTCAAATTAAGCATACTTGCACTTACACATAATCCCCCTCATGCACGCACACCCACTCACCATGCACGCACACGCACGCACGCGCATACATACACACACACCTACTCCCCCCACACGAACACACTTACTCCACACTCACACAAAATTGTAAATGAGAATAATATAAATATTTTATTTAAAGTTTTATTTTTATTTTTTTTATTTTTGTTTTTCTTTTTATTTAAATATGTAAAGAAACACCCTTTCAAGTGCTAATGAGTTACAAATATTGGCTTGTGACTGCTGCGGAGGGCCACTGATCTCTAAGATACAGGGTCACCCCTATTGTGGAGATCAGGGTTTCAATGTATTGTGCTTAGCATAGAGCCACTCAGTAATATAACATTGCTTTAGAATGTACTTAGGCTTTTCTTCAATAAACTTTTTTTTTATATAACTTAGGGAACAGTGCAAGTTTCATCAAATTCGATTCAGTAATTTTCAATATATGGACTAATACGTGTAAGTGTGACGGCCTCGCTTATTGATACGAGCTACTGGATGGTGTAGTGTCAAAGGGAAAACATCTCAAAACCTTGATCAAATTCTAGTGCAATAATTACAACAAAACTATTACTTACTTATTACAAACAAATATTCCAGTTTATACTTAAAATAAAAAATTACGAAATAAAAAAGTAATTTAAATTACTTTTTCATTAGATACTTTCGAAACCGACCATAGCTAGACAGGCTGATCTTATAGAACTAGAATACATAATTTACGAGTTTTGTAGCGCCATAATATGAACGAAGCTCATTGCAGGTATAGGTACATGTAGGTATATGTACATTAATGTACTGTTTTCAGGGTTGTAGGTATATTTATTTTAGTTTCATGAAATAAACGCTGATAATAATATAATCTGCATACACTTAAAAAATGCAAAATCAATATTGATGCTTACATATTTTCGCCTTAATATGCCGAATAGGTATGACATCAAAGCGTGCTAATTTGATTTTTCAAGTTATTCAAATGAGTAAAGTTGGTCCTCTATTCACCATTCTCATTGTCAAGGGCATCGAACGACGTTGCGGAAAGAGTCTCATGCATCTTAAATATCAGTGTATATTATGAAACTGAATTCAGGCGATTATTAGCAAAATATCTACTCATTAATTAGACATAGACGGCACGGTTGGCGCAGTGGTTAAGCGATTGACTGCTGCTCGGCGTGTCGCAGGTTCGATTCCCGCACGGAACAAATATTTGTATGACCTACGGGTTTGTGTATGTGAGTTTATATGTTTGTAAACGCACCCACAATACAGGAGAAATTCCTAGTGTGGGGCAAAGTTTTTTATATAAAAAAAAATACTGTTGGTTATAATTATTACCTACATTAAAACGATGTCGTAGTTTACAACCTTCAATGGTTTCATTTAACTAATCCAAGGTTTAAAATAGGTTATACTTCCCGTGTTCATGAGAATAATTACAATTTTAGAAAATTGTAAACAAAATGCTACATTGACTTGTTTACTGCGTGTTGCTGATTCACATTCAGAAACCTTTATCTACAACGGATTCTTTAACTGAAAGTCGTAGTGCCTAAGATCTCGGGTAAATCCCGAGATATTCGAAGTCGTAGTGACTTCGAGGCAGGCCTACATAATCTCCAAACCATTAGTTACTTACTATTGATTGAAAATCATTTAATGAATGAATTACTCCTTTATTGTACCATAAAGTATTTCCTATGATAATGACATTGGTGTAAGTCTCGAAGTCAGGAAGGGTCATATAATAAATCTCTGAATGTCACTTACTTACTCCTATAATGTACCATAAAGTATTTCCTATGATAATGACATTGGTGTAAGTCTCGAATTCAGGAAGGGTCATATATTAAATCTCTGAATGTCACTTAATTAAATACCTATTTCCGTTTTAGCCCATTCGGTCATTATGGCGCAACAAGGCCTTACTCTGTTTCGTAATATTTATCTACTACTACTTAGAAGGAGAAAAATGTTCGACAAGTAAGTACATAATTTAATTCAGAATGGACATTTGTTATTTGTTTACTTTGGAATTACAAAACTCCAACACACTAACGTTAAAAACTAGAAATAAAACACTTTACCAATTATTCAAGCTTTGCTAATTATTCAAGCTTATGGCGCGAATAGAAAATGGCATAAAAATCATCTGTCAGCTGATTGTCATGCCTCACACGTTTACCAACAATGCGTAGTAAAGACGGACACGATATAGATAAATAGGCAAATATCGTATGTCATGGCGCCATTGTTATGTCGACGACGCCGACGGTTCAATATTTCTTTAATTCCGATAAAATGGGTCTGGTGGTCATTATGAAAATCTGTGTTCTTGATTTTTTTAGGAGTACGTGGGACTTTACTCATGTGCCATTTCAGAAACACATGCCAGAAGGCACTCGATAAAGTAAAAAGCAATAATCTTCCATTCTGCCTATTTAATGTAAAAGTGTATTTGTTATCTAGTAGTACATATACCTACAATCCGCTAAAATACTGAACCGGTTTATATACAATTTGGATCCTTTTCAAGCCGGTGCCTACATTACTATGACACGCAGTCGAATCCACGGGTCACAGCAGCTATAGTTTATGACTAGCTGTGCCCACGACTTCGTTCGCGTGGATGTCGGAAAACAATAAAAAAAGGTGTAATTGCCACTCCTTCATTGAAAAGGAAGAATCTTCCTATCTTGCCTGGTAAAGCTTACCTTACTGGGTTCTCTACCACAGCCCTTTCGACTGCAGTCACTGCATCTTCATGGTTCATAATGACAATGCGACGAAGTGGCACTTTGATTTTTGAGAATAAATAAAAATGAAAGCCCCTGCTCGAGGCTGATTATCTGACCAAACAGCCATATGTCCATTTTATTTTGCGTCTGTTTTAGAACACTAACTCGTAAAATCATACCAACATTTTATCTAAAGTATATTGAGATTAGTAGGTGAAGTTTGAAGTTAGTTTTTCTAAGTCTTGGTTTCTTCTCTGCCGTAAATTTAGAAATTCATAACTTGCATACCAATATTATGAAGAGATATCTAGAAGATAAAAGGAAAAATACATCAATGGTGTTACTCTTAAATCGTACTGAAGTTTATCTGAAAAGTCTTGATTGAAGTCTTTCTTAACTTATTCTGTAAACCTGTGCGCACATTTAGTAAACTCTCCCTTGGTGGACAGCCTTAAGATATATTGAGGGTCGATATGGTTTTAACCAAGGCAATGGCCAAGAATTTAGTTATTGTCTCGAAGACATAATCTACACTACCTTTTTATGACATGACAGTGCTACTTGGGTATGCAACTGCCGTTTCTACTCAATAAATCAACTGCCCGTCTGGCGGAGTGTGCTGAAGAGTTATGGTAAATTAAGTAAGCTCGGCAAAAAACTTGAAAGTAGTCATGATTCTAACCTTATGTAACTAAATAAATGATTCTCTGTAAACGATGTTAGAAAGCTTGCTTGCCGCATGCCACTCGACAGAGTTTCTACATAAAGTTGCCCGTGTGAAAAACAACCCATTTACTTTGGTTATATTTGACACCGGCCGCCCTTGAAAACTACGAAGATGACACCCATGACGAAAACTTTTACTGCCGAAAAGCAGAAAAAAAATGTACAGCCCGTACACCGCTTTAGATATAATACAGTTTAAAGGAATCCACCGTTAAAAAAAATCTGAATAAAAAATATAACCATCTTCCATAAAAACACCCTACAAAGTGCAAAATAACCTTAGTTTGGGAAGTCGTTGGCAAGAAATTACAGACTTCTGAAACCAAAGGTCTATTGCACGTTTTGTTTTTGAAGTCGGTTGTATTTTATTTCACACAAACTCGTATAAGTACTACTTTATATTGAAAACCATGAAAACGACACACATGATAAAAAAAATTGCAGCCGCCATCTTCGATTTTCATTTTGACGTCACTATCGGCTTCAGCACCCTCGAAAACCATAAAAACGATATCCAAGGCGATTTCTTTAAAATTTGCAGCCGCCATCTTGGATTTTCATTTTGACTTCACTATTGGCTTCAGCACGATCGAAAACCATGAAAACAACCCCTATGACAAAAAAAATAAAAAATGAATTGCACCCGCTATCTTAGATTTTCATTTTTATCTGACTGTCGGCTTCAGCACCCTCGAAATCCATGAAAACGACACCCATGACGAAAAATTTGAATTTCTTTTTGACCTCACTATCGGCTTCAGCATCTTCGGAAACCATGAAAATTATTTCTCTCTCTCCGTCTCTTTCTATTACCATGAAAAGTGCGGCTGATGAGAGATGAGATTTCTCCCATTTTACTCCTACCGCAACCTCCGTAAAATAACTTATTTCCCAAAACTTTACCGCGATTCAGAATATGACAACATTTGCTCAACAAATTCGCTCTGCATTCAACTTTCATAAACCAATAATAAATAATTAACTAACATTGCATTTTTTATCACCCAGAACACCCCAATTATGAACACATCAATTATTTAATATCTTACATCATCCTCACTTTTTATTTGAAATTATTTTAGCGCCACAGGCGCCACTAATAAACCATCAATGGAAAGCGATTTTTATAATTTATTATAATCATTATCATTATGTAAGTACTTTTTAAAATAACACAGACATAAGTATCTGTGTTATTTCGTCATAAAGGTAAGCCATAAAGGACGTGATTACTCACATAATGATGTTATTTATATCACAATAATAATATGTTTTCGGTAGGTTAGGTACTACGTCGCGCCAATAGATGTCGTTATGTGTTTCTAGAATACTTCAAATTGATTATATCTTTTGATAGTATTTAAGTATAAAAATTAACCGTATTGGTTCGGAACTTTTTACGTTGAACCTGTTCAAATCAATAATCTGTCACATCCAAACAGACAAACCGACAAACAACAAAAATTCAAAAAATTGATGAAATGGCATCTGTTCACCCCAACTATTTTTTTTGAAAATGTTTTCAATGTACAGAAACGCCTCGTCTACAGATTTATTATATGTATAGATATAGAAGATAGATAAGGGGCTTTTTTATTCTCGGATCGTAGTTCATGTATGCCCCACAACCAGGATCGGTAATGAACTACATTGAAAATGGACACACGCTAATCAGCAAATTATACATTACTATTCCATTGTGATATCATTAAAACGACTCAATTAAAATACTTAGGAATAATATGAGTGATAAAAGCTCACCATTCAACTCCCTCATAGCTGAACAACAACTTCAATCTAATTCGAAAAACCGGGGAAAATAGCACCAAAGACAAATCGGATTCAAATGTCAACACCTCGCCGCAGTTCTAGATCAACAATATTTATTTAAAATGTTTCTAATTTTATTCTCGACTTTGAATAATAATTTTGTAACGGCGCAGTCGACGGTCCGCGGTACACTGAGCATTGTTACAGGTTTGTGTCTAATATAACAGACTATATCAAGGATATTAATGCTATATCTAGCCTTAATTATGAAGATTTTGTACTTGTGATTGGCAGTGCATTGGTTGTTCCAAGAGGTCCTGGCTCATGTCGGCCATTTCCAAAAATTCTGATTTGTATGAGGTCTATGAGTGATTGCAGATGCATTTTCAATCCCAAAGTAACTTTCATACAGGACCTACTTTATTAATTTCATTAAGTAAGTATCTAGATTTATGTGAGTTTTTGTACCCCCAAAAGTATACTATGACCCCAGAGGCACTATATGTATGTACTTACCTATATTATTAGTTACTCTCAGACTTGTAATTTAAATACAGTGTAAGTCTTCATAATGTGCACATATCGAAATGAGAGAAACTAAGCTTAAGATTATCGAAGAAAAAAAAAGTTATATCCTTTTTACCCGACTGCGTCAGAAGGAGGGTTATGTTTTTCGAGTGTATGTATGTATGTATGTAAGTATGTATGTATGTATGTATGTATGTATGTATGTATGTATGTATATTTCTTTGGCACGCTCTGTAGCCTAAACGGCTTGATCGATTTCAGCTTGAGAGGTGCCGTTAGATTCGTCTTAATTGTGAGAGTGACACTGGGTATATCAAAATTGAAAAAAAATTAAAATGGCCGATTTATGGCACAATATGTCATCAAAAAAAATTTTTTTTTTCTCGAAACCTATCGAGTGGGGTATCAAAATAAAGGGTTTTAAAAGGTGATTACAAAAATATATATAACTTATATGGTCAAAAGTAATTTGAAGAGACAAAACGTAAAAAGCAAGTACCAAGAACTAAATCGTTTGCGAAATCTTTCACATTTGTAAACTAAAAAACTGGAAATAAAAAAATTAATTTAAAAAATAAAAAAACCCGACTGCGAAACTGAAAAGCTACAAACAAGCCCATTTTAAATTAAATAAAAGTTGGAAGCAGGCGGGACCCATACCATTTTTATCATATTTTCAAATTCAAATGGGTCCCGCCTGCTTCCAACTTTTATTTAATTTAAAATGGGCTTGTTTGTAGCTTTTCAGTTTCGCAGTCGGGTTTTTTTATTTTTTAAATTAATTTTTTTATTTAAATTTTTGTTCGCTGCTGTAAAAAGAATTACCCTCAATTGAGAATTAGTGTTTTTTTAACAAAAATTTAATATTTTTCATCTTTTTTTACAATAATTGTAAAATTACAAAAGCCAGTCCCCCAAAACTCGCGCCCTTCATCACTCCCTAGTGCTTTCGCTGGGAAGAAGTGTCGCAACAAACTCCCAGCAGCACAGCTGTCTGTTCAGTTACAAAATACTTGGGGAAAGTCTAAGAGATAATGGGGGATTACCCACACATGTGACAGTGTGCTTGTTCTCTGAGTCATTCTGTCTATAGTTATACCTCTGTTCGATTCCTGTGACAACTCAGCACGAGTGGTATAGTATAGACTTCAGAGCAAGTTTGGTCACGCAAATACGCGGCTGTCGGCACGCTATGAATGCAGGCGGACAAAATTTAGAGCGGGTCGTATCTTATATCATAAGAAAACATGGACACGAACTTACTACTTACCTAAACAACGTTTACCAGATTTTGGCTTTGGAGGCGGTGGATAGATCAAACGTTGAAGCAGATTGGATACGTCTAGCGACAAGCAATATTGTTACTATTTGCTCTCAGAGATAAGATGAAAAAAACGTGATAGCTAACAGAAAATAATGGAAGAGGAAAAATTTTGCCCTAAGAGTCGTGTGAATGTCGTGCACGCTTGTAATTGCTATACATAATATGTAAGAACTCACTTTTATTACTATTTAATGTACAATGTGTATGCTATTGGCGTACTTATTTTAAATAAATTTCCTTCTGCTGCTCTGTTTGAGCACACGAAGGAAAACTCTACAGACATAACTACGTATTTTTGTAGAATTTTTCCTTCAGTTACTCAGAATTAGGGACCTATCCCTAGTAGTTCATTTATCTAATTCTGAATTGCAGAGGGCAGCTGCACGGATGGCAGTTTGTTATGATAAACCAAGGGCTGATACACTTGACAAGCACACACGTGTGAAGTTCTTGGTTCAGACTTCGAGCGCTAACTTTACGTTGTCAGTGGCTTCGTGTGTCAGCCCAAAAGCAAAGGTAAAGAAGACAAAGATAATTACGACGTCAAAGCCGGTTGTCACTGAAGACCAGCGATGTGGTTCTGTTCGCACCGGGTCACAGCATTATGCTGAGCGATGGCCGTTATGCGTGGATATGACGCATATTTTCCCCATCTTGTTCTTTTTTGTGTTTGTGTTTTTTTCTTTGCGTTTCAAGTTTTATCACAAAAAAATATTAATTGTTTTCCTTTTTTGTTTCGTATGATGGAATCATTTCAAGACATGATCATTGCGTCAGACGTCTTTACTGGACAAAGATATTATTGGCAAATATGCTAAACTAACTAAAATTACATTGAGAGCGAAACATTAGACAGACAGATTTTTTGTCCAATCGAATCCTTCCGGCCCGCAAGTATCAAATGATGCTGATTCTATTTAAATTTCAAGTCACCTGATTAAGTACGTTTTAAAGCCAAGACATTTTAAGCTGTATTGTTAATGAGACTGAGTAGAAAATTGCGCCTGAATGCGACAAGATTGGGAGCAAGCTTGCAAAATGAGGTCCCGAAACGCATGTCGATGATATCAACTTACATTCTCTATTGATATTATATTTCCGCGTGCAATGTATATGAGGAAATGTCAATTTGAGAAAGTGTTTCCTTGACATTTGACGTTGTTGTGTGATCATTAAGATTCCTCTACTGCGGAGTGCTGATCTATGTCACTTAGAAGATCCTGGAGACTCTTATAGCCCTTTGTAGACAAAACGGTACTTAGTAGATAGATAATTTTATTACCAGCTTTTTCTAACTACCCATTAAATAAATGAATTTGAAGGTGTGCATCTTCAAATTCATTTATTTGCTTAATACAGGTTTAAGGGATGTTATAAAATTCTGGATTAGATGCTTCTAAAATCTTGCAGCGTTAAACCCCCAACAATAGCCAAACAATTTGTCTCAAACCTCTTCCCGGTTCCACGACCATACAAAATATTGAAATTAAATCAAAATACCATAATCACATAATAAGTTTGGAAATAACAATAGTTGTGTTTGGGCCCGACCTTGAGCATCGACAATACAATACTTATTATAATAATTAGGCGCGGCCTATGTTAGCATTGACAGGCCGAAATAGGCGTTGTTACAGGGAAGAGGCAAATACAATGTGACAATTAGATCTGGCTGGCATGAAACATGTCCTAGATCAACTGGTAATCATAAGAAAACAGCAGCAAGGGCTTGTAATGAGGAGAAACGCATGTGGCTATGACAGAGATGAATATATAGAAGTTGATAGGTAGAGTGGGAGAGAGACTCGAGTAAAAGGTGGAGGGATTGTGGAAAAGGTGACATCAAGATCTTATGAATGAAAAGAGAGTGTATGAAGTGACACATTTAACAGGAATGAACGACAGAGGAAAACATTTTTCGCCGACACCAAGTCACATAGGCCAAGAATAGGCAGAAGAAGAAGAGCATTGCAGTCCTACATAATGACGATCCTTCTATCAAATGAGATGATTACAGCAACTATGTTTAATATAATTTTTAACCTCCGATAAAAACAGAGGGGTGTTATAAGTTTGACGTGCGTATCTGTGTGTCTGTGCCATAGTAGCTCCAAAACGGCTGAACCAATATTAATATTTTTTTTTTTGCTTAGGCGGTCACTGTTGAATATATCAACAGCACTGCTTGAAGTCTGGCGTGTTTCACTATCTTCTAATAAGTGCCAGTTCACATGGCTCTCACAATCATAATTTCATACAAATTCAGTTCCATCTATTTTGTGTTTGGTCGGTAGTGCCTATCCGGATATCGTGATGTGCACACGGGGCCTGCCCCAAGTGCGGTTGATCGCTATCTATAAGTTACGTTACATTCAACTGTTTCTGAGAAGATTGTTTGTGATTTACAGATATTTGACGATAACATACATACTGCTAATACCTAAAATGATGCAGCTGGTTTTAGTAATTTAGGTAATACTTACAGTGAATCAGAGGGATATTTGCGTAACACACAAACAACTGCAATGTCTTTCATTTTAACAACATTTATTGCAATGCGTTGTTGCGTTAGAAGTTACGTTGTCGAGCAGACGAATTTTTCAAACATAATAAAGCAATGGATTAAGAATTTGTTTCAAGATTGTTCGCATTGTGAATTAATATGATTTTAACAAGTGTCCACTGTCCATGCATGCAGTTTCTTCCCTATTATTTTCCATAGGAACCTACTACCTACGCTTTGAGGAGGGCAACTAGCTTCGTCTTTCTGAACGATCGACTCCTTTGATAATACAAAAGTACCTGTAAATGGTTTGATAGAAATAAATGCTTTGAGTTTGAGTTTGACTATGTATGCATAATGCAAACAATCTGCATACACACCACGCACACAGTAAACCACTAAATCTTTCATGAAAAATGGCTTCTCACGAAATCTAGTGTGAGATCTCGGCCGTATTTTTCGAGATCGAAAAATACACACAAACCGTCAAGTTACATCAAATGTCAAATTGTTGTCACAAACATCATGCCTGGAAAAACAGAGGACGCTGCTGACTCTGTCTTTTGTATTTCCCAATTTTTGTGTTTTTGTATTATGCCATTTTATCAGCCACATCACCTTCACCCGTGTTGCGTAAGAGAAGAGAAGGACAGATCAACCGTTGGGGCAGTAGATAACAAAGACCGTACATTATTCAGAGGTGAACAATTCTAGGCTGGACTCGTCAGACGTAATGAAGAAGTCAATAGCTAAGGAATTAAGGTTCCTTCCGATAGTTATACGAATACGTGCGGTACTGTAAACCGCAAAACGGTTCGTGACGTAACGAGTACAAGATACACGTGCAACCGACTTGTTGCGACCGCGGCCCGGCGCAAGCGCAGCATTAAAGCGATTGCCTTAATAAATATATTTTGAACTTTATAAACATAAAACAGCTTTGTAACATACTGACTGATTGACAGGGAATTAATATTAAAAAGGTTTGTTTTGAGGTTATAGAGGCACTTGAGTAAAAAGGATTTGATAAAGAAAAGAAAAACTGGCCAAGTGTGAGTCTGACTCTCACACGAAGGGTTCCGTACCACAAGGCAAAAATGGCCGAAAAAACACGTTTGTTGTATGGGAGCCCCCTTAAATATTTATTTTATTCTGTTTTTAGTATTTGTTGTTATAGCGGCAACAGAAATACATCATCTGTGAAAATTCCAAGTGTCTAGTTATCACGGTTCATGAGATACAGCCTGGTGACAGACAGACAGACAGTGGAGTCTTAGTAATAGGGTCCCGTTTTTACCCTTTGGGTACGGAACCCTAAAAATGACACAAGAGAATGAAAAAATACGAGTTTTTGTTAATAAAAGAAAATGACTACCTACACTGGCTGGTAATGGAAACAGCAAAAGAAGAGGAAAGTTTAAATTAAATTAAAACGCTACTCTCCTGTGTTTTGTGCTGTAGCTAGAAATAAATGGCAGGCGGTCGCAAATCTGTGGCCTTGCTCACGGCCGAGGTCCAACCAACAACGAGTCAATTATCGTCACAAGTATCATAATACTGCGATGTTAATGGTATAACCGATCAACAATCCCTAAAACCCTATCTGTTGTAAAAATTACCTGAGGCTGGAAGCACGAGAAAGTGGTGAAGGGTGGGTGTTTTGGGGACCTGTCTTATGTAATTTATTAAATTTATTTACGTTAAAAAGTGTTGATTCTCAGTCTAATTTGAATAAAATGACTTTTGGTTTTGATTTATTATCCATGATAATCTATTCATGTCTTTGCATCTATCAGAGAGAAATATCAACAATACTAAAATGTGTCATATTCATAGAATTACCTGCACTGGCACCAATCCCTTCAGACTGGTATTAGAACACTCCCCGGGGACAGAATTTTCACTGAGGCGCTCTTTATTTCATCATTGCAGCCAGTTAAAGAAACGCTTTTCAAAGCTTACTGTCAGTCCTTCTACACGTGCAGCCAGTGGGAACTTGACTCAGCGGGAATACGCATTCAAAATACTGCTGCGGCTGCCGATGCCGTGGCGTAGCGCGATAAGGATGTACGATAATAATATTGATGGTTTTCCTGCAATTATTTGAAAAAACATGTGCATCCTCTTTGATGATGCGTGTTCCCGGCAGAACCAACAGAATTCTCAATGAGTTCGCAGATCGGAGGGATTCCCCAATGTTGCGGACGTGGATGCAGCTCCACGCTGAATTTTAATTTAATTGTTTGAATCTACTAACAATAGATGTTAAGTAAAATTGTTACTATAAGTAATATCGACTCCGTCTAAAATAAAAGTGTTTTTATTGTATTCTATTGCACTTCAACATAATTGTCCCATTGAGATGTCCGCAGTCTGTCTGTCACAAGGTATTATGCAAAACTAAACATATAATAATAATAATAATAATATTTTATTGACATAAAAGTATGTTACATTAATATATGGAAACTCTGACTCCTGTGCTAGGTTGTAACCTGTGTTACAGGAATCAGTGTCTTCTCCCAGTTTCAGTTTTACACAGATTTTATGCAATAAAATTTAAACAATTTTAAATCATACAATATCTGCTTGAGGCGTATGAATGAGGGTGGGTGTGTGTCAATGTGTTTGTATGTGTGGGCTTGAGTGAGTGGGGTGTGTGTGTGTGTGTGTGTGTGTGTGTGTGTTTGTTTGTGTGTGTGTGTGTGTGTGTGTTTATCGTTTTATTTAAACACAAAGAACATGAAATTATTATCTTCGTCAGCCGACGTCATAATTGCAGTAAGTATTTTTCTTCACTACATGAGGTAATTGATTCCTCAAAAGATGACTTTTTTTACCCGACAACGTAGGTACGATCATAAACATAGTTAATAGATCATCATAGTCATCATATAACGTTTCATATTTGTTTTATTCTATTGTTTTATTAATGTTCTTCTCATGAATCATTCGCGTTAAAGTCAGTTCTACTTCTGAAGAGTCAAGCAGTAAGAACTCCGCACGAGCTCGACCTAATCAGGTAAACGGAATTAGCCATGTGATTGATTGATATGAACATGTGTCACGATTTGTTTTCGCGGTTGCAAAGATGATAGAACATAGCACAGTAGCGCTGTTCAGCACCCAAGCTACGCACCACTCATCGAGCACCTGACCGCGGCGTCATTGATCTACCTAGTTACTGTACTTAGCTACGAGCCCTCCAAATTACGCGTAATTACAATATTAGCGCCCTCGTGCTTCACGCCTGTCAGATTATACTCATATTAAAATGATATCGCAACAAATTGTGGAGACATGAGTCAGCTATGCATTCTTGCGATCTTGCCGTGTTTTGGCTATTTTGGGAGCAAATTCCTAGCTTGGGCCACCATGAAAACATAGACATAAAATGATCTATGTTATCGATTATGCTGCATAACAGATGCAACTGATAATGGTACCTATACAATTGGCAGTTGTTGACTTTTGTGATTTTCATAAAACTACAGCATGGTTTGGCAACAATGGTTTGGTATAAAAATATCTTGACACATTATAAGGTTGTCGAGCACTCTGCAATCCTTGCACCGTCAGTCGCTGCGGGCAACGGTTCTAACCAAAAGCGATGGTCGCGCGAGTACGCGATCGTCTGACTGTGGGGGCCTTCCGGTTTTTCAAACACATATGAACGCGACGACCGCTTTTAGTTAAGACGTGGTAATAGCTAAGAGTCTCGATCAACATCTCAGAAGGCTCTCGTTGAGAGGCTGGAGCTGGAGCAGGTGCTCGATATGTACAGAAATGAGTACTTCTGTACACAGCAGGAGCAGGCATATTGGGATAGTTCCTCTCTCTGGAGTCCTTATTACCGGTAACCTAGACCCCATTCCCGATGCAGGTGGGTGACGCAACGTTTTCCGACACTACGTAAGACAAAGAGTAATCTATACTTAAGCTCTGACAAACGTACCTACTCATCTTCAAGACTACTTTTTATACTACTCTCAAGCCCTGCCCGATGTATTCTTAATCCGTTACATATCTTCGTATAATTAGTCGTTTTAGTTTATTATGGAAATTGACAATTATTCTCAATTGATGTAAACTCTCGATCAATTGTGCGGGCAGCCCTGACATCGGCTGAGCGGCCAACGCCTAGTGCGACAAGGCTGCACGCGATCATCGCATACATTAATATTGATGTGATGGGTTTGTATCAACCCTGCAGTAGCATATGGAAAATTCAATTAATCTTATTCCAGCTTATTTATCATCTTCATTCAGCCGAAAGACGTCCACTATTGAACATAGGCCTCCTCCAAGCAACGGATGTGGGAACACATCAATCTGTCCTGGGTTTCTTAAATTCAGTAGATTCCCGTGACCATCTTTTGGGGGCGTTGGCACGGACCCACACTGAACCTTCCGGTACGTAATCGCCACTCCAGATCCTTCTGCCCCCATAATTTTATACAGCCTACAGCATGATCATCGTTGTTCATTGTCATAACATTGAAGAATTGTGTTGTTACTCATCATCATCATTGCTGCCTGGAGTCATCCACTGCTGGGCGTACGCCTTCCCTTTCCTCTGCCACACTTCCCGGTTTCATGCGTCCCTCATCCAGGTGTCACCAGCGACTTTGACTATATCGTCAACACAACGCGCTCTTGGACGGCGCTTGTTTTTTGGGCTAACCTTGGTCAAAGCTTGACGCAGTCGGCCATCTCTGATATATATACTCTCATTGCTACGCAGAACGTGCACAGAGGGTTAGGTTAGTTGTGCGGTTTATTTGTTTTCCAGCCAGGCATCTGTTATTTTGCACCACTGCTAACCCATTGGTGTTTATTTTTGTTGCCATAAGGTTGCTGCCGGGTTGCTGCTTGTTTTGTTGTTAGAGGTGTGAGAGACAGTGTAGCGAGGCCGTGGGTCGCTGTGGAGCGGCGCCTTTATTTACTGAAAAGACAAAGTGAACTATGTCTCCTCTAAGATCATTCTGCTTATCTCAATAATTACGTACCAAGTAATAAAAAAACAGTTAAACTCGCTACGGTTCCATTGTATGTTAAAGCAGACGTTTTTGTATCGGAGATAGCAGTGGTTACAGTTCTGCGTAATTTAAACACTGGGCGTAAACATTGTAAGTACCTATTCTGCGTACTTAATTGTTTAATCGTGATGTTCTTGAACGAGCAGGATTCGAGCGAGTCAGGCGGATCTTATCGATTACATCAGTTTTGATTTTGATGAGACGCCTTCACTTATATCGGCTCTCATCTTCAGTGTACAATGTGTATCAGAATTAATGCACATTAGGAAAGTAATTTGTTCAGAGTCGTTTACTGAATCGATTTTATCATTTTTAATATAGGTAATTTTTATCCCAAAAATAATTAAAACTACGTTAATTAGTCACATTTCTGCTGTACAGTCAAAGAATACAAAAATGGACGAAGTGCCATATACGCTAGAGACCCTATTATTTATATGCTTATAATATGTGTAGGACTGTGACCGTGCGTAGGTATATTTGTAAATTTCTCTCACAATCAGAATAGGTAACTAATTTAATAAATAAACAATGTTTTACACATAATTGAAAAAATTCAGTAGGTAATAATATTATGATTTTATAATAATATTCTAATTGGGGTATATGGTGGTGTGCATTAATTCCGCGACATGCTGTACATACAGGGTGTGGCGTAAATAGTGGTCCAATGTTAAAGGGTCGAAACTCGTCCATACAATTTAGCTATCACAATTTGAACCGTCATTTTTTATTGTGGGTATCATACAAAAGAAAATTATTCCTTCCTTTCCTAACCGTCTAGCCGCAAATGGTGGCAATTTTGTTTGAACATTATCCGTCTTATTTCAAAACAAAATCTAACGTTAGTTCTAGCCTAAACCTTTGGGCCAGTGTTCGTATTTCGAACTTTATTTCGTTTTTGACAACTATAATGACAACTTAGCACCGAACTAAGCCGTCATTTTTGTATAAAGAACTAGGTACCTACATTTCTCTAACAGTTAGGTGGTTAGGTTCTTAATTCAAGAACTGACTTGATGGTTTAAACCTGCCGGTCGATTCTGTAAAAATCTCACCGTGAAAACTTAGGTGAAGTGAGTTTGTTTTTGTTAGGAATTGACACTATTGACAGCTCACTCCACGTTCACTTCAGAATCGCACTGCTGATCTAAAGAAAAACCTTGTTTTGTAATAAGGGGGTTAGTGTTTTTGATGAGATTTATTTAATAAAAAAAATAATGTGTTGAATAAGTTTTTTTTTTGTTTTTAATTAAAGTTTATTCTGTATCATCAGAACAGGAAGGTATTCTGAGGATGAATACTTTTGAAAGGTTCCATGATTCAGAATAACAGTCTCAGATCTCTCTGTAATTAGTTGATTTTTTGAGATGCAGTGTAGTACTTACTGCATGACTTTACAATAAGTTGAATTATGCGCAATACATGTACTTAATTTAGTATCTAGACGGCAGAGCTTTTTGCTAAAATGTTTCACACAGAACACTGCTGATACCAAGGCAAGTGTCGAGCTCAGCGAGTCTTGAAAATTCATTGTAAAAGAGCAGAGTATAATAAAGGAGCTCTGATATCTTATTTATTTATTTATCCTCCTGCTGGAACGCCATACAGCAATTACACCAACGGAGCAAAAAATTACTTGATGTGCTTATCCATCCTGTGCGCGGTGGACATCTAAGGGGCACTATCACAATATCACTAGTGTTCTGACCAAGAGGTAGGTACCATGAGGTGTGAGGTCCATCCAAGTGTGCCACAAGGATCTTTTATCGCCTGCATGACAGTAGCAGGGAGGCGTTGTTGGTAGACATTTGTTGAAATGTCCTATTTAAATTGTATTAATAAAACAAGATGGCGGCGTTAGTTCCGATGTTGGCCGCGCGCCACAAGAACCTTGTAGTGTTGTCTATTCAAATCCTTGTATAAGTACAACTAATGTTATTCTCTCTTCGGCAAATATGTATAATTATACTTAGGTACTTAATGTTGTTAGTGTAAAAGTTGATTTTATAATAACTTAGTAAGTTATTCCAAAATCAACTAATAACTATTAAACAGTCATAGGCATTATTATAATTAGTTTTTTTTTGAATTGCGGAGTATACTGTTTTATTATTTTATATTTTAGAAACTAAGTTGTGAACAGAAAATAAATGTTTAGCTTGATCAATTTTAAGTTTTTGTAGGTTTAACAGGTTCACTGTCCAGGCTCCAGAGTGGGAATGGTCCATAAGTCCAGTTATGTTTATTTCATACCCTTTAGAAAAAAAATATCGTCTTTTTCCCTATGTCCCAGCACTTTTTATAATCCTTATGATGTGTCCTGCCAAGTCCGCATTAAATACGAGACTTTCTCCTTACGTCCACAGTATCAGATGACTTAGAAATTGTACGGGCGAACATACCACATACGGTCTGTGGACTGATATGGAAGTCTCTCTACAGACCATCATGTGGTCTGTGGACAGTGAACCTGTTAATAAGGACATAAGGTTGTTCCCCGAATAGAGGAAAGATTTGGAATAATAAAGATTTGATTTTTTCCTCCATGATACATGTTTTCCACATGGTTTTCACCATAGATATCATTTTGCTAGCAAATAGTCCATCTTTACTTGACAAGTTGAGAGCTAATCGAAAAATGTAGGTAGATTAATTTTAGAATCATAAAACATAAATGTCTTTGAACCCGTGTGTGAATGCAACATTGAATTATGTAAGGAGTTAGGTATATTGTTCAAGTGAGGGAGTTGTTTAATTTGCTATGTTGTTACAATGTGCCTTGATGAGCATCTGCTCATCAAGGCACATTGTTTTTGGTTTTAGTGTAAAATAATTTGTAGTTAATTAATTTATAGAACTAGTTAGTAGTATTGCCCCTCAAAAGAAATGTCAATTTGTATAGAAAGCAATGTGTCTACTCTTCGTAGAGATAGAAGTGTTCATGTTCTACGCGTGGTGTTGTTCATGTTCTAATCATTAATCCATCAATACTTTGCCCTCGCAATGGCTTCCTCCCTTTTTTGTTTTCTTGGCAATTTCACTTTAGTGTTATATATTTTAACATTGAAATCTACGCCAAAATATTTAGACTAGTAGCACAGAATAACTAATAGTACTTAGTATTAGTAGTTTGATTGGTCAAATGTTTATTTAAACATATTGGTTTTATAATCCGTTTATTAAGATCCCTCATCTTTGCTTCGACCCTTCGGGAAATTCGTGTGTGACGTTGTTATGTGAACAGAACATAAAGTACTTAATTAGAGTAGGTCACTAATACCTACTTGAATTTCTGGTTTAATACAGGTAGGTATTTCAAGGTACTGTCAAGAAAAGAGATAAGTATGCAGGATCGTCGGATATAGTTGAAGTTTAGTAAGAAACCGATGGATGTTGCCGACTGCAAAATTAGATAAATAAGCTGTTCGTTTTTTATTATTAAAATAAAATTTTATTCGAGAACGTCCACCGGTTTCTTACTAAACTTCAACTGTATCCGACGATCCTGCAAACTTATCTCTTTTGTTGACTGTACATATTATTATATCGACGGAGAAGTGCCAACAATAACAACTAGCTGACAAAGTCAAAAATTTACACAAAGCGAACAAAAACGTTGAAAAATAGACAAGTCGCGTTAGTTTAGTTGGGAGGTACTTCCACATTTTAATATAATGTTGTTGCAAATAAAAATACACTTATGAGATTTCACTAAAACATGCGAATAACGCCTGTAAATTCAAAACGATAAAATAGTGCATTTCTCGAAAAATGTCAGATAAGAGGTATTGGAACTTCGCCGTCGATATGAATGCCTGAACTGCTTCGAGAAAAGGATGGTACGGCCGTGCCCCTTTTTGCTCGACTTGGTGGGGGCACTCCCGTGCCCCCAGATAAGGTAGGTATATAATAGGTACTGACGATCCGCCGAATATTTTCGTACGAAACTTAGACAATGCTTCGTGCGAAGATATAAAAGACTTATAAAAAGACCCAAACTAGTTTGTCCCAAACGAGTTTGTACAAATTCGTGAAACCACCTTCACACGACGGCATCATCGATAATTAAGTACATTAAAAAAAACAATTAACTGCACAACATATTAAACATTCATTCATCCGTTCATTCATTTTATTATTTTAAATATTAGCATAGGTTATGTAAATAAATACCTAAAATACTTTTTTTTTCATTGGTTGAATAACTTACAATGCAATAATAAAATAAAAGAATATCTGCTCACAAATTGACGAATCTGAATTGACGACACGGAAGAATTACTTAAAGAGTGACAAATAAATCAGGCACTCACTCACACAAACACACCTACACTCATACTTACACAACAACACTCACACAAACACGTACCCCGGTACCTATATAAATAGTTACTCCATTTTTCT
This sequence comes from Mesoligia furuncula, assembly GCA_916614155.1. Lineage (NCBI taxonomy): Eukaryota > Metazoa > Arthropoda > Insecta > Lepidoptera > Noctuidae > Mesoligia > Mesoligia furuncula. Next base: position 1,192,458 of record OU744790.1, on the reverse strand, counting down.
ACTTTTTAATTAATTTAATCCCCTTTTACTTTCCTTCCCCCGTTTCTTTTCCTCAAAATTAATTGTAGGTCCAAGTCTAGTTTATTTTAACAAAAGTCCACATTACTAAGTCATTTGTAAACATTTTAACACCTTTAATGGATGGCAACTGTTACGGTTTTTTCTAGCATGGGGGTTGTTGATCGTTTATTTTTGTACCAGGCTATCTGTGTACTATTTTATGTCAAATAAATAAATACGTGTAGGTATATATCATTTTGACGATGTCTTTCCATGGTGTGTTTTGAAGCTCAAGCATTTACATAATGAAATGGCTCGAATCTAATAAGTCTATTATTAGATTCGAGCCATTTCATTGCATTACTTAAAAACATTGAAAAAACAAAGTTTGTACAATTCCAAATATACAATTCTGTAGTAAAATCACCTAAAATACACTACAATCATTAGATTTTGGAACCAGTATCATCAACCTATTGGGAATATTGACGAAACATTTAATTGAAAAGATTATGTAAAAAAAAGAGTCAGCACTCGACTCGACAAATTTGTGTTTGCTTTTCGAAAATTGATACTAAATTGCCAGTAAAGAAACAACCCTTATTGCATATCATGGCTGTTTCATGAGATCTGCGTTATGGCCTCGTGGTATGGGGTAATTCAGTAGTAGTGAACAAAGCAACTTTGCACATAAAAAAAAATGTGACAGAGCTGTATATGGAGCAGAATATTTAGAGCATTGCAAGTCATTATGTGTGTTAAAAATTCTTTCACTTCCTTGGCTTTATATTTTTGAAATTTGTTTATTTATAATAAGGTATTCCCACATTTCCTATGGTATGAACACACATTTCCAAAAAAAAAAGACTTTATAGCAGAAACCCGAATAAATTATTTGCACTTAACATACTTCATTTATAGAGCAGAAACCCGAATCAAAATCTTTAATAGTTTACCACCACGTATCAGAGTTGCGCACTAATGAGTTCAGGAAAACATTATTTGCTAGCCTTTATAACCACTTTATTTCTATTCAGTTAACTAATTTCTAATTGATCATTTTATCAATATTTTTGACGGTGTAATAATGGCTATTGACTCTGTTTTAGGGTTTCGAACCTCAAAAGGTAAAAACGGAACCCTTATAGGATCACTCAGTCCGTCAGTCTGTCTGTCAAGACGGCCTTTTTTCTCTGGAACGCGAGGACGTATCAAGTTGAAATAAAAATCAAATACGTAGTTTGGAGCTCTAAAAAATCAAGCATCTAAGTTAACTAAGGTAATAAATCAAAACAATACTTTCCGTTGACCTAGAATCATGAAATTTGCTTTTTATGTGAGTCCATTTTGCCTTCCTTTGGGTTCGCTGTGCTTCGCTTAGGTAGATAAAACGGGCCAATTTAGCTGTTAGAAATTATAAGTAATATCTTAATTATCTGTGGATTATCTGTGTCTAATCAAAAAGTGGCGTAGAGTAAATGCTGTTGATTAATTTAACTCTCGAAAATGTTGAATAAACGAATAGTTTTTATTCTATGTAAGTTGTTGCTTTAGTGGTCAACTCTGCCTTCCCTTCCCCGAATGTTCATGAAGCAGGGAACGTGTTACAAGTGTTAAGATAAGTTTTGATAACTTCATCATTTTTGTGTCTGTTGACTCGGAATTTTCTCACAGCGTTTTGCGTGAGTTACGTTGCGCACTTCCCTAAATAGCGAGTTTTCACATCACAAATAAGAGTCGTTTCCTAGCAATTATTTTTGCATGAAGTTAAGTACTTAGTTTGATGTAGGTAGAGAATTCGTAGATGACGGCTTCGTGAAGGGTCTTGTTACACCCTCTGTCGTCCTGTGAAGCTTCATTTCTTCTCTTATTAATTTGATTTGATTTTTCTTAATAATTTATTATTACCTATTATTATGCTTCTAAAGGCCTCTCGGCTATTTATCGCCGTTGTGATTTGTCAATCCTAATCTTCTGCCTGCTGTCGTATACACATCACTACCCCGTCGCCCGCGCACCTTATCACGTTATCGTTACAAGACAAGACACTTAAATAGAAAATTCACTCACCAAGTACTACCGTCAGCAGAACAACGAATGTATTAAATAAAATCATTTTATCAAACAATATAATGTTTCACCGGACACGTCGTTGCTCGTCAGTAATCGTCCACATTTGAGGCGGTACCAATTAACACCGGTTTTATATTCGTCCGGAGGAAAAATATCCAACATAAAAGTTGAAAACTGTATGTTTGTTTTTCACAGACTTTTTCCGCTGCATATGTTTACCGTATTGGTTAATATTGTACAAAACTGAACGCTCCTTATTTTTTTTAATAACCAACGAAAAATTGAAACGTTTGTTTCAGAATCATGTACCTAGTGAAACCATGGTGAGTTGGTGACAGGTTGCATGTCGATGTACTTACCTATTTGTAATTTGAAGGTTTACATTTATCTTTGTGAAATAGCCCAAAGTCAAAGTCAAAGCATTTATTTCAAATAGGCACTTAACAGGCACTTTTGAACGTCAAAAATTACTAAAATAGAATTGATTCTAGTCGCCCGGTTATGAGAATGATGACAGAAGCATATAACTTGAGTTAGCATGTTGAATCTGTGCGCAATGTGCGCATCTAGAAAACGCCCTCGGTCGGGGTGGCTCATTGGTATGGCTACGAAACTATAAATATCGCTGTTGAACTGGTTTTTACCTAAAAAACTATACAACAAAAACCTCTTTCTAACACATATTATTAATGATTGCTACTGGCTCCTCTAGAGAATAATAAAAAAAAAACATTATTTTAAGCAAACATTGACACACCTGCATCATTATTCTAGTCTGTATAATTTGTTATTGAGTTTACTACAAGTTATAATAACAATTTTGTAGATATCTATAATAATAATAATAATCCCCATCGCCGTATATCTACGTAGGCGTCGTATCGTGGTTGGGCTTGTGCGCTCTGACCTCTAGGTCTGTGCCGGGAGAGTTTACTTTCACGGATCAGGTCTAGGGTGAGGAGCCAGACTAAAAGAGATACAGAAACCCGCAGGGCAGCATATGGCGAGCTATTGGGCGGAAGCGGCTCCACGGACTCTATCTCCTGGTCTTGTTCCTCACCTCTGGCTTGCCTTTATTGGCCAACTGGAGTGAACACTGACGAAGAACACAGCTCCCACCTCTTTCTTGCCTTTATTGGCCGGTTTGGTGATTAGCAAGAGCAGACGTGCTCGGGGGACGGAAGTATTCCAGTAAGATGCTGGTAGGGATCTTGATCGTACTTCCGGGATTGTCCTGATAGCCATGGAATACCTCTCCACTCCCCTCTCTAATCCTCATAAGCACCTCAGGACATGTTGCCTCCTTGTCGCTACGACACTATGTGCTAGGGACCGTTTCCGGGGCCCATTATTGAGTGTTCAAGTCACCCCCTGCCATTTTATCTGTGTAATTTCTGTAGAACATCGGTCAGGCAGGTAGTATAGATTTTTCCATAGTCCTAGATAACCAATTCACTTTAGCCAAACAAACCCATAAACCAATATTTTTGTCTCCATGTCTTGCAATAGTGCTACACCAACCGGGGGTTGTCCTTAGGTGTACTTGCATAGTGCGAACAGGGATAATCGTAGGCTGGTGCCTCATTTCAGTGAAAACGCGTAACAGGCCTCTGCGAGTTGGCTTCGGCTCCTCGTACGCCTTCCAAAGGTCCGGGACCACAGGGTCCCGAGATATGTCAAAGACTCTTTCAAAAATAAATAATAATAATTTTTCTTGTCTCTCTCCCTAACCACCGGTAGCTTGGACCCTGCTCCCGATACCGCCGGTCTGCTATTTTTTATGTTTATATGGTTTTTCTTATGTTTTTTATAAAAAATATTTATAAATGTATTTAATAAGTAAGAAGTTGGTAAATCAATAAACGAAATAATAATGGTTGCATGATGAAATTAGCCTAGGTTTCGTTTTTATAAAATTAAAGTGGTGAATTGTATAGTCGAAAGAAAAGTCTAGAAATTAAATTGTACCATGACTATGTGGGGCATCAAAATATAGGGCTTGAGGACACAATTCAAATATTTTCAATTGTGTAAATATAATACGAGAAAAGCTAAATAAAGAAATTAGTTAAGAAAATAATAAAACCAATGACAATGTGACTTGTAGATTTTATGCATACCTACACAGCACTATACAAAGGCGTGACACCTAATTATTTAAATTTTGTAATGGACTAGATATGCCCGGGGCTACACTCTAACATCAATTAGCAAAATGCCTATTGCAGAGCTATAAGATCTAGACTTAAATTTGTAAGCTTTCAAGGTCCATAATGGTTGAAAAGGTAAAAAGTTGATTCTTTTTATTATCATTTCGTAAATAATTAAGCTACCGGTGAAAACCAATGGGACATGCTTATCTTAGTAGGAATTGTATAGTAACGACGTAAAAACTATTACAATAACAGTAATAATTACAAATTACTACAATGCGCGGTATATACTATATACCTACATTTGCCAATATCAAAGTGCCTTGCTTCGAAGGTCTATGTATGGACCTGAAGTCTACGAAAATGTAACGTTTCTGATGGAGATATAGAGTCTATAGTCCTGAGCCTAGGGCTGGGCGTACTGCAGGCTCTACTAATTACCCAGGATAAGCCGCTTTGTTACGAGCATCTTAAAAACAATCATTATTATTATTGCAATGCGTCGGTCACTTTTGCACTTCTTAAACGGTTTTCCAGGACTAACCGAGGTCTAATGTTCCACCAAAAACCTTTGAGCCATACTGCAAATACTGAGGGCAACCACCGTGAGGTTTTAAGTAAGAAGAGAGGACTTCCACATCATAGCCCTCACAGCAATCAGGCAAAAGGGATGTGTAGGTACGTAATAAATTGCCAGAATCAAAAGGGCCACCTGGTATAACATCGCAGCAGACCAAGGCGAATATGAAGGGATGAACTTGACTCCTAGAAAAGCAGTGGACAGAAGTGAGGAAAAGGGATTGGGACGCCTTTGTCCAGCAGTGGGACACTAGCGTTTTTTGCGTGACTGCCGTTCATTCCTTTGATGTCATAATCCTATTGGGTAACTATTCACATTGTTATGTCCATGCCTTTCACTGACTACGGGTGGAGACAGAGGGACAGTACTTTATAATATTGGGAACAATTCCCTTCTTCTTCGGCCTCGCCCTTACCCTTGAGTCGGGTTAATTAGTAACAATATTTAATTTATAAATGACTCCTAAATTATGTAATTTTCCATAACGACGGGTCACATTGGTTCTACATTAAACAGAGCGCTTCGTTATAAAACGATTAGTTTATATTACAATATCTACTTAATTTTTTTCTACTTATGAGGAAAATGCTGCTGTTTTTGCCCATTATTTTTAATTATTAAGCACTGGTTGGTCTATGTTGCTATATATTCCATGTAACTACGCACTGATTTCAATGATTTATTTTTTTAATTTTTCACAATTTGCTAAGCTATTACTGATTTTACACACGTACGAGTACATACTCGTAATTCTTCTCATGTCCTTTTGTTATATGCGTATTACATCAGAAACATATCATTTTACTTCATCAGACGTTGTCAAACGTCATTTTCTTTCTAACTCGCGTGTTATTATTTCACTTTAAAAACATTTTCGAATGTCGCTAATGTTATTATTATTATCGATATCTGCCTCCCTGATACCGTATCTTTATCATCGCTATCGCTATCCATTCTATCAGCATACGAAATCTATGCAGATAAACAGCAAGTTCATCTGCATAGATTTCGGACTTTCTCATACAAACATTCATCCCCAATTTTAACTCTATTGTTGTAAAAAAAACATAACATTATAACAGTCAATCGAGTACCAAGCGGCTCACTCTAATATGCCACGGTCGTGCCCTCAGCTATTTTGGACATAATTATGCATACGACCAAGCATTCTATAGGAAGGCTCATGATACTGGGCCGGAATCGTTCATATAGATGGAAAATACAAGCCGGGCAGAGCGCCGGTAAGACGTTCAGCTTGACAAAGAGGACTGTCCGAAGCGTCATGTCCCGAGCGGTTCACACCGCAGAAGACCGAATAAGTAGCTTGGAGACACGTCATACTTGGTCGCGCTACTCAGCTGTGAGGGAACGACAAAGACGAAGAGGTATTGGAATTCTATGTATTTGTTTACATCTACGTTTTTCTGCTTGATAAATGACAGTTCAACAGAGTTAAATACTTAGATACGTCAAACTCATTAGTCTGTCTTTGAACCCGTAAGGGCCATGTTGGAAGTAGTTACTTAATGACTTTAAAGCCATTAACATTAGGTACAATTGAATATGAAGTGCGTGGACGTGGACTTTATTTTGGCAACAATACTACATACGGTATTAGGAACATAACATACGGTACAAGGTGGATCCTTGACAAACTTTTTGATTTAACATCTTGTAAGTAATTTGTCAACCGTACCTTAACTTTGACAACTAATATCTTAGACCATGGTCTAGTGGCGGTGCAACGAACAGGTTGTGAGATTCTTTACTCATTGTTAATGTTACTGCTTAATGTTGTTGTAAGCCACAGGCAAGAATTTTACATCGTGGAAATCTTGCTTTAGGGTTAGTGGTATCTATTACTTAAATCACAATTAAAGTTCGAAAGCGCTGAGAACGCAGAACTTATTGAACTATGTACTTTCTAATTCAACATAATTGCCAACCAAAACTGCAATTTTAACTTATCATCGAGGTAATTAATTAATGTCAGTAAAGGCACCGGGCAGAGAAATCTGCGGGCAAGGCCGGTGATAATGATAACAAAGCAGTGGCGTCGGAAGTATTCGAAACATTAAATCTCCATGCTGCGAGGAGTGTCCTCGGTCTGTACTGTGTTATCGCTGACAAATACGATCTGCAGATTATACGAAACCAAGAAACCTCGTCCTCTTTTAAAAAGACAACGTTCTTCTTAAAAACTACTATCGTAGTTACTGTGTCGGACACACGTCCTATGTGCATGGAGGAGAAGGAAAATCTGTCGAGAGTCAGTTTCCCGCTAAGTAGTTATAACCTGCAATCGAAGTCTTCAAATCACGATTGAAAACATGGAAAGGTCTAGCGACACAGTAGCTTTGTTTGGGCGATTTTGAATTTATGAAACTGGTGTTTAAGCAGATTCCTCTTAAATAACTCAATGGAGACAACGCTACTGATTGACTTCTTGTATTTTACCCGTGGTGCTGATAGACCTCTGCCAAACTTGCTGATTGATTTTTCTCTATGTATACGAAAAATAAGTGTCAAAATGCTAATCCTAACAAGATTATTGAAAGTAATAGGTCTAATGAAACTGTGATCCGTGACATGCAACCAAGTTTAGACAAACTGACAAGAATTTATGACTTCATTAGAATACCAACCTGTCCCTTGTGATTTAATTTAATTTAGCACCAATATAAACGCATAGTACCTACTTAGCTAAAGCAATATTGAAAATCTGTCAACAGTATAATTGTTTTACTAAATGATAAAGTCTCCGCCATTGCCTTGGTCTACATTGTATTATCACTCCGAGATATTGCGATAAAAATTATAAGCACGACATAAGGCTTAGGCTACACGGGATTGTTAAAACTAATGATTGGGCCGTTTTATCAATTTAGGACGTATCACAATGTTAGAGAAAGTTTGAAACAAATGCAGTCAGTCTACCTAAACTTTTCCCAACTATGTATGTTGGGTTCGACTGCCCGTCTAACTGGATGCAGCTGAACATCCGTATCTTACATGGAGCGATTGCCTATTTGAACTACACAATCTAGTTGCTGCGACATATACCCCTTGGTAAGACTGGTTGCCAGATTTTTGGGCTTAAAGTGCTTTGCGAGGCATGGAGGGCTCTCGATATGTCATGGATGACCTTTCCACATCCTAGAGCGTTGAGGAGATAGCGTAAATAGACTGTGGGCTTCTCCTAGTAATAAAATAGCCCGCACACATTGCCTAGGCACAATGTGCGTCATACATACTGTACTATGGATATTCCGCAAGAAACAAGGAAATTATTTTAACAATTATTTTGAACAGAACGAAACTATACCATGCCTCATGAATCCTATTTAGTATCGACGGCCTGTTGCTCAGACTGTTAGAAATAGTTTGCCTTGAACAAACATACAGCAATAGAATAGAATATATTTAGTTGCTTTAAAACATGGTACATTAAGGTCTTATTCAGAATAAAATTATGATCTTACATGTTTTGCCAAGGACTGGCATACAAATATTTAAACATGTTACATGTAAAAAATTATAAGGACACATGAATTTGATGAAATTATTATACTAACATGTCTAATAACTCTGGTGAATTCTTTACAAAAGTTGGTAATATATCCGAGAGTTTTGTAGGATATTGAATTAGCAATATCCTACAAAACTCTCGGATTGTTATGGTGTGTTACGGAATTAGGGTGTTGGGGATCTTAGGGGATCTTTAGGTAGGTACTCCGTGGCAGCCGCCTAACTGACGTCATTCTATCAGATTGAGATACGGAATGTGAAATATTTACAAACATAATTATGTTACAAGACTTTTGTCGTAAACTAGCTACAATAATTGTTATTTGCTGACTAAGATTGTGGTACTACATATGAATCGTAAGTATATGACTTATCTGGAGGAATGGTTCTAATATTAGTTTGAGAATTTCAGAGATTGTTTTGTTATTGTAGGAAAATTTCGTGAAGTGCTCAATATGACTTGCTTGTTGTTTTTGTATTATCTTATCTTTAAAACGTCATCTCGTATATTATTTTGACGACTTGGATACAGAGAGCTTGAAGCCAACCTCTGCGGCTTCACCCGTGCCTGACGGTTCCATCCCGCTCCGTGTCATCCCACCCCGAGTATAAGCCCGACGAAATAAATGTAGAGTGTTGACTTAGAATGACTTAGAATAGTTATAGTATTATTACGAAAATTACTTATTTTTGTAAAAGTCGAGCGGGGCTGTCCCTCGTCGCTTGGTTGTCGCTCAAAGTAAGTGTGAGACACAAATGATCACTCATGCCGGAATGTTTTTCGTCTTATGTAATGTTATTAACTTTTACTAATTAATGGATCCGACCGCTGGTTAACTATACAAAGTTCTAATGGTAACAAGGGACGAAAAAAAACACTGTGTAGGTAGGTATAGTTTTAGCTCCGACGATAACTTAGGACAATCTGGGAAATAAAAATCCTAATTGTAAAGATGTCTTACAAACCGGGATCAGAAACAACTCTTGAGGAGACAAATGACCAAAAAAATAAAGATAACAACACTATCAAATGTCTAGGAAAATTATTTTGTGCAAATATTTCGTAAAGTAATGTAAGCGCAAGGTAATCCCGTCATTTACTGTATATTATAAGACTGATACCGAAGCTGACGGCACTCCCTCAAAAACCGAGTGCAAAACCCGGTTTTCTTTTAACCCAACTGCGCGAAAGCAAAGGCAGGGTTATGTTTTTATTCACATATTATTATATATAATAAATATAAAGCCGAGAACGACCACGATCCCTCGTCGTCGTTCTCGTCTTCTGCGACTCATATAACTTCTTATTTTTCATTATTTTGGCACTGTTCTACTCTCTACATTAGATCAGTAGCAAACCTTGTTAAAAAGTGTATTTCAGTATCGTGAGTGAGTGAGTGAGTTTAAGGGAGGCCCATGGCCAGCAGTGGTCGTCTTTCGGCTGAAATGAAGATGATGATGATCGAGTGAGTGAGTGTACAAGCTGTTTGAAAACATAACTGTGTAGCGAGCAACCACCAATCAGAAGTTAGTGTTGCAAACCAATTAGACGTCGTTGTTGAATACATGCAAGCTATAAGTACCTACTATAACTTGCGTGCTCATGTGCAAGTTACTGGCAAGTGTATTCATGAATATGAGGAACGAAGAGTATCAGTGAATAGATGCGGTTGAAGCTAAGACTGACGGAGTCTTACCGAAAAAGCAAATACACTTGCTGGCATAATGTTTACTTTACATCGTAAATACCAAAAAATATATTTTGCTGTCGTTGGATACAATCTGATCAAATAGACGAGGACATTCAGGGCCCTAACTCTGTATTATTCCCCGCGAAATTTCACAACGTGCAAACCACGTCAATATCGATCGAAATGTCCACCGTACGGAGAACGTGTACGTTGACAGTTCAAACCACGACATTGTGTGACGGGCGCGAACGCCGAACGAAGCGCATGCAAATAGTAGAAGCTCCGTTATTATTATTTCCTTAAAATTGTAAACATTAAAATTGACAGTTTATACTTACTCCAATCGACAGTAAAAAGTGCAAGTGACCAATAAATCGTATTAAAATGAACAAATAACCAACAGTGCGTGACAAATAATCAAAAAACTATCAAGAAAGTGAGCAAATTGTATAAAAAAACGTGTCGTGAACGTGAACCACAGTGAGTCATCAGTTGAGTGCGCGGAGCGATTCGCTACCATATATGGTCACAAACACAGAATACTAATTAACCAATTACTCGGCTGTACAAATGGACCAATAATTTCGACCATGTTCGCAAGAAGCTGTTTGGCGTAAAGGTTTAGACATCAACACCGCAAGCATTAGTTTGCAGGTTCAAACCACGGCTGCACTAACTGTTCTTTTTGTGATAGTTATTTTGTATTCTTTGTTGTCTGACTACATCACAATATTTTTCGAGCATCTAAACTTTAAAAAATACTATTTTACATTTTTAAATACTTTTTTTTTTTTCTGCATCATTCTGATCATCATACCATATTAAGCATTATGAATTCCTTTGAAATTGAAGTAGAAAATATCACTATCAGAAAGCCACGACGGGCAAATTCACTAGATTATCTCTTCTCAAATAACTCTACTTTGCTCGATACCACTATGATGAGCCTACCAAACACGTCTTCGAATGAAAGTGATATTATAACCAATCTTAATGATACAATAAAACGATTAACAATGGAACTACAATCAGCACATCAGGAAATTGAAAACCTGAACAGCGAAAACTTCCGACTTAAAATGGATCTAGGCGAAGGGCAGAAAGTTATAGATACGTATAAGAAAATTATCTCGTCTGACAGGAAAACTATGACACCTACAACCTCACGTAGACGTAGCATCATCAGGACGGAGAGTACATCTACACACTCTACACCCCTCAAGGCAAAAAACGTTGACTCAATAACCCATGCACTTAATACTCCTGAACCACCAATAGTAAAGGGCTACTTATCGAACAAGCCCACGACAACTCTAGACCAAAATAAAAGTCCGAACGTATCCACCAATAAGTGCCCTCCCAATCTAACTCACGATACTCGTCACGATACTCGAAACGATCAAGGTAATAGTATAATTCCCTCCGCAAAACTAGAAATAGTAAAAGAACAAAGCCAGGACTTAATCACACCAAGGATATTAATCTTAGGTGACCAACAAGTTCGAGGATTTGCTCAGGAAATAGCAACACAGAGAAGTAGTAATATATGGACCAATAATAATATCTACTCCGTATCGGGAACATCAAAACCATATGCAACGTGTACACAGGTCTTATACAACTTCGACGAGACAATAAAAAATATGACAAGTGATGACATTATTGTATTAGGTATTGGAAGTAACGACAGTAATCCATACTTATTATTAACAGAGTTATGTTCTTTACTCCATAAAGTGAAAAATAACAAAGTATTTGTCCTAAATGTCCTAAATAATCACTACTTAAATACTGACCTTTTAAATAACAACATTAAACTGTTTGTGAAAAATTACCCAAACTGCAAATTTATTGATACATCTGATGTTATGGTAAGCACCAATAACTATAATTTTGTATCGAAGAGCTTTATGTGTTCTAAGTTAAATATAGAAATTGACAATATTCTCTTTCAAAAATTAGTAGCTACACAACTTAAGTTAAGATATGCCAACAAAGAAACACAATATAAAAGTAATACCAATATTTCAACAAAAAATACTGTATGCAAAAAAGGAACTATCCCATATTATTTTACAAAACAGATTAAAGCCTCTAATCAAGTTCCTAACCCTATACATAACCATGATAACACAAGTCAACCGCTGTTTTTTCGAGGCAAGACGTAGGTGCTCTCTTTTGCATCAAAATATAGCGGGTATTTTAAACAAAAAAGACCTTCTGGAAACATCAATAATTGAATTAGAAAAAAATGACATGAGTATTGACATTATATGTTTATGTGAAACTTTTATACGAAAAGGAGCAGAAGCCAACCTCACTCTAAAAAATTATAAACTCGTTTCAGCGTACTCCAGGCCGCACCAGCGTAGAGGTGGAACCTGCATATTGGTAAAAAGAGACCTTGAATGCAAACCTATAAATAATTTAATTGAACCTAAATTGTACTATTTTGAATACTGCGGAATTGAGGTAACCACTTTAAAGCTTTATATAATATGCATTTACCGCACACCTAATTCAAATATTACGCTGTTCTTAGAAAACTTAAACCTTCTTTTAAGAAACCTATTAAAGAAAAATAATAAAACCGTTATATTATGTGGAGACTGGAATTTAGATGTAATAAAAGCGGACAAGCATTTTAAAGAATTAGAATCTCTTCTAAAAAACTTCAATATAACTAATCACATTACCAAGCCAACAAGAAAACTCTCCTGCATTGACTTAATTGCTAGCAATATACCAAAAGCTATGCCCCAAATACATTATCTTGCATTATCTGACCACGAAACTGGACAAACTATAACTTTTGATGCAAAGGTAGATACAAAAAATATAAAAAAATCATATTGGTTTGAACAAAGACGCGACTTTAGTCAAGAAAACATCAGAAAGTTTGTAAACTGCCTCTCATCACTGTCCTTTTCAGAAATATATGAAACGGAAGACACGGACACTGCGTTTAATTACTTTCATGACATTTTTATTTTATTTTATAATCTGTGCTTTCCTATAAGAAAGGTTAAAATTACTATCAAGCCCATAAAACATAAATGGATGACTAAGGGTATAAAAAAATGTTGTGTAAATAAGCGTCGTCTATACCTAAAATATCGTCTATCTACAGCAAATAAAAAACAACACAAAAATGCCTACAGCAAATATACCTCGGCCCTAAAACGTTGTATGTACCAAGCGCAAAAGGTAGAAAACACACGTTATCTGTCCCAATCACGTAACAGATGTAAAGCTGCCTGGAAAATAATCAAAAGTAACAGTAGCGACACAAAAAATACTCAGGACATAAACGAAATTAAATTAGACAAACAAACTTACACACAACCAGAAACGATAGCTGACATTTTTAATAATTTTTTTATTGACATGACGAATAAGACTATTGACCCGTATCCTGACTACACGCCACCGATAGCTCACCTTCCAAATACTATTTTTCTGACCCCAACCAATGAGAGTACTGTTTTCAAAACAATAAATTCTTTAAAATCGACTAACTCCACAGGCTATGATGACATTAACACCACCATCCTCAAATTATGCTCAAAATTTTTGTCATCGCATATTAGCCATATGATTAACCAATCATTTACTCAAGGCGTATTCCCCTCGCGTTTAAAGCTCTCCGTTGTTAAACCAATCCACAAGAAGGGTGACAACAATGACATGAACAATTATCGTCCCATAACGCTTATACCAATAATTTCAAAAGTTTTTGAAAAGGTTATGCATGAAAAACTTTACAGCTTCTTATCAAAATATGACATTCTAAATGAAGAACAATTTGGTTTTAGGAAAAATAAATCTACCACATTGGCTTGTTTTGCTTTAATAAAATTAATAACCAAAAGTCTTAATGATAAAATACCAATTACCTCTATTTTCTTAGATATGTCCAAGGCTTTCGATTTCGTCAACCATAAATTGCTTCTTCTCAAATTAGATCGATACGGCATTAGAGGAAACGCATTGAAATGGCTCGAAAGTTACCTCACCCATCGACAACAATGTGTCGAGATCTCGAGACAAGCAGGGCATCAAAAAATCGTCTGTAGATCTGCCTATCGGGAAAATAACTGTGGTGTTCCTCAAGGAACCATAGTGGGGCCACTTCTATTCTTGCTGTATGTTAATGACTTAGCTAGTGTAACCTCCCACAACTGCATATTATATGCTGACGACACGACCCTCAGCATTCAAAACGACAATTATGACGAAGGTGAATACCAGATTGAAATAAACGAGACACTAAATAAAATTATCACTTGGCTCAATCAAAACAATCTCCATATTAATTTGAGCAAAACCAAAATGATACAGTTCCAAACCTATAACAGTAAACGTCCACAGTTAAAAATACAACACGATAATGACGCAATTGAAGAAGTTGAGAGTACCAAATTCCTAGGGATAACAATAGACAAACACTGTAACTGGAAAGCTCATATTGATGAACTCTGCACAAAGGTAGATAGATTCGTATTCGTTCTATACAGATTAACACGTGTAGCTAGTGTCGATGCGGCACTATGTGCATATCATGGCTATGTCTCGTCAATTTTGCGTTACGGCATTATAATATGGGGTAATTCTGTAGAACTTAACAGAGTGTTTCGAGCTCAAAAGAAATGTATTCGGTCGATATGTGGAGCTCACCCACTGGACAGTTGTGTTCCATTATTCAAAAAATTAAAAATATTACCACTCCCAGCACTATATATTTTTGAAATTTGTATTTTTGTGTACCAAAATAGGCATGAATTTAATCTGCATAATGATCTTGTATCTAGACCTAGCCGCAAAGTCCACATGCTTCGTGTACCTAGACGAAATAATAAATTATTTTCTAATAACGTATTTTGTATGGCGACCAAAGTTTATAATAAACTACCAGACTGTTTTAAAACACTTAACTTTAGGACATTTAAATCTAAATTATTCAATTATCTCCTATGTAAATGCTATTACTCGACTAATGATTTTATGAATGAAATGAACAGTTGACTTAAATATTAGAATAATTATACCTATTCTGTTCTTATTATCGCTTTGACTTAATTTAATCTTTTTGACATTACTATTCCTAATATTTGACTAATTTCCAATTTGAATGTTATTCTAATTTATTTAATTCAATGTTAATCTAACAAAATTACCAAAACCCTAAGATATGTGTTTGTACGCCGGAAACGGCAGAATATTATGGACTTTTAAAAATATGTAACAACTCTGTAACAATATTCTGACAAATAAATAAATGATTATGAAATGATTATGATTATGTGTCATAGAGAATACGTTAATAGCAGATGTCGTGATTAGGTAAGGAATAATTCCTTAATAATTCCATTCCTTCCTTAACGATTCCTTACTTGAAAACCACGTCAATTATTGACGTGGTTTTCAAGTGGAATCGTTAAGTGGTCATAGTGGATCCCACAAAAACATTTCATGTTAAATGTTGCCAAGACGAGACCATGTAGCTCGCACTGTCAAAAAGTAATCAGATCTCATGTAGAGCCAAGCTTCTAACTCTACACGCCCTAACTCTACAAGGCCTAACTTTGCAAACTCTACACCTTAGTCAAAATATATTATATATTACTAGCTTACATACCATATTTCAGCTTTCTAGGACTTCAGGAAGAACCTTAAGGATATGGATGATCATCAGTGAGTCAGTGAATCAGTGACGAAATCGGGGTAGGTATTTTAGATATCAATAAAATCTAAAGTATAAGAGCTATACAATTGAAACTTTATAGGTTTAATAAGTCAACCACTGATATCATATCCCGAAAATTTTGTTTATCTGGTATAATCCAAACCCAAGTTAAGAAGGTTCAAAAATACTACGAAGTGCTTCGAGAAAAAGGTAGGTAGCGCCCTTGCGCTTGCCTTGGCTCGTCTTGGCGGGGGCACTCCCGTGCCCCCAGATTAGGTACTTGTTGTCAACTACAAAGGTAGTTCACAACAAGTACTTAAGTACCTACTACTGCTACTACGTGATAATATGACCTGAGTTATGATGAATTGGTGGGTAATTAAAATACGAGGTAACTTATTTAATTATGATTTTTTAAATCGATTTGATTTGAAAACGCGCTGCACCGTTTGTGAAAGGTTTAAAGAACACATACAGTTAATTTTTGTTAACGAAATATCATGCAAAGTGCATTTGTCACTGTTATGAACTTAAAATTATATTATGCATATATAGTCAACTTGTATAGACTTTGGAGGATAAAAAGGGGTTCTAAAACTAGAAGTTTTCTTACCTTGAGCCATTTTCTCTGGAGCTGACTTCTCGCCACCCTGGGTAGTGAAGAACTGGCTTCTTCCCCAATGAAACCTTGCCTGTGCAACTAATTGTATTAGACGTATTATCTACGATGCTACATTACCGAGCTATCTTGCTGTTGAAGAACTATTTGCTGATTGATAATGAACCTTATCTTTTTGAAACATGGCTGTGTAGCTATTTTATGGATAGGTTCTTATGTGTTGCATCAATTGTATACTCAGAAATTGTCAACTGAAGAGTTTGTATGTGTGTAGAAGTGAATGAAAAGGTCTAAGTTTACGAGTTGATTCAGTTGTTTGATACAGGATTTTAAAATTTTCGTTAATTTATTACCTACACATTATTGTGTCAATTTTGTGGTGCTTATCATAGCCACTCGATGACTAATTCGCATCACGTGCGCCGCCTGCAGACACCTGCAACTCTAAGGTCTATCGGCGCCGGCGCAACTGATATTCAGTCTATACTGTTCCCGCTGCTGGGACACTCGCCACCTACAGACACCTGCAACTCTAGGGTATTGCTATCCGCGCCGGCGCAACTCATAATCAGCCTATAATGTTACCACTGTGCACTGGGACACAGGCCTCCTCTCGGTGCAAGGGAGTGGGCCGTAATCCGCCAGGCGGGCCCAGTGTGGGTTGGTAGATGTCACATATTATATGTCTTCTAATTTTTTATTTTAAATTTTTGGTTCCTCATGAAGTTTTCCTTCACCGTTTTGAGAGCAGTGGTGATGAAATAAGCTACACATAGTAAAGCGCCTCTCTGGGTTCGATCCTACGACCTATAACTCGTAAGTTGCGGCAGTTACCACTAGGCCATCACCACTCCAACGCTGCAACTCGTCAGGTGTGCATCGGTGTGTTGGATTCAAAAGAAACGGATTGACCGCTGTGATCAGAAGGGAGACAATTTATAATGACTTTATCTAAATATTCGCAGCAACTAAAACATTATTAATACATGTAGCCGCGCATTGGTTCCAAAAACACATTTGAAAGATTGAATGATTTAAAGAGGCTTATTAAAAAACTGCTATTTAAATTATTTTCCAAAATATTAATATTAAAGTCACGACAAATAATTACTGATTTATTGCCAGTTGCAAGTTTTCCCAAGACATCTTCCATTACTGACTAGCTAGACTTAGTTTGGAGGTCTGTATAATCACACTATAAAATGATTATCTAGCTCAACACAGGACAGTTCGATGCTATGTTCCACCGATAGTTCCACTATGTTTTTACGAGTCTTATATTTTATAAAATTTTTAATGAACCTCCACGCAGCATGGATTTTCGGTTAAAGCAACTGCCCACATTATAGTTCTTATAATTTCCAGCACGTCGTAATCTTTCAACCAGTGTTCAATTAGACACAATATCAAACATTGTTTTTTCTAAAAACAATTCAATTTCTGATATTTTGGAAGAAAAACCTTGAAAACTTTTATGAAACAGGTTCATGGAGTTCTGCTTAGCCTCTTTTACAATTAACTAATTGAGGGCTAGAAGATACCTAGTTGGAGGTGAGATTACTATCATTGTTATTGGTACCTTCTGTTGTCTTACCAACTTTGTCTTGTAAACAATAAGTAGGTATTATCGGTACCTATATATAGGTCTAATACGTGAACACTTCTATAGCCGCAGTGACAGTCTAGCGTTAGAGCCCAAGGTGGGTTCCAGGTCGGTTTATATGGAGAATTAAATTATTATTAGAAAAAACGGGTGTTGAATAGCCTTTTATAATCTGTGTCATTTTATACTACCCGGGGGAAGAAATGACTTTAATGGATAGACCATTATTATCTGGTCTTATACCTGGAGCAGCGAAGGTCACAGATGTACTTACTGCCCCACCAGCAGCAGTAAGTGAACGACATAGCTGCCAACCATCGAGTCAGTAAAGCATGACCTTACAACTAACACTAACATGATGTATCGCCTCGTGGACACCGTGAGCTCATAAAACATTGTCTGTGTCTTGTGAACAGCTGACAGGTGCAGAAATTAATTAGTTTTTGCTAATATTTATTGTATGTCGGTTTCATTATACAGAAACATAACATAATCAGCTTTTTACGTTCCGACTGCTGCAATCAAGGCCTCTGTGTGAGGGAGCGGTCTGTAATCAACGAAGGCCTCCGTGTGAGGGAGCGGTCTGTAATCAACGAAGGCCTCTGTGTGAGGGAGCGGTCTGTAATCAACGAAGGCCTCTGTGTGAGGGAGCGGTCTGTAATCAACGAAGGCCTCTGTGTGAGGGAGCGGTCTGTAATCAACGAAGGCCTCTGTGTGAGGGAGCGGTCTGTAATCAACGAAGGCCTCTGTGTGAGGGAGCGGTCTGTTATCAACGAAGGCCTCTGTGTGAGGGAGTGGACTGTAATCAACCAAGGCCTCTGTGTGAGGGAGCGGTCTGTAATCAACGAAGGCCTCTGTGTGAGGGAGCGGTCTGTAATCAACGAAGGCCTCTGTGTGAGGGAGCGGTCTGTAATCAACGAAGGCCTCTGTGTGAGGGAGTGGACTGTAATCAACCAAGGCCTCAGTGTGAGGGAGTAAAATGTAATTCACCACGCGGCCCATTGCGGGTTTTAGTAAAAAATATTCTGCAATTTGACACTTCACCATCCTTGTCCCATGTTACTTGAGATTGGCGCAACAAGTTTTCTTCTGCTATCCTCCCCTGTCCACCACCACGGTATCGTTCACTCCCTTTCCTTTCATGTCATTCCTCACACAATCCATCCGTGTTTTCTTCGACCTTCCGCTCCCTCTCCACCCATCAACCTTTATTCATCATTATTTTAGTCCTGAGCGTTTCAATTTGACAGCGGTAAGCAAATTAGCCTATCACAGCCTTCAGCTGTACATTCAACATTTTCTTTTTAAGGTGAATGCGCAGTGGTAGACCAGGAGTTTGATTTTTTTACGTTTTTTGAAATTTTTTGGTCAGATTCAGGTTGTATCTTGATCAAAATATGATTCGCGACTACAACAGGTACGTACTTACATAATTATAATCATTAGAATCATTAATAGGTACATCTTTCTATGTTAGATTTGTTCCACAACAACTAACAACAAATCTTTTATGGAAAAGTGCTTAAGGAACAAATCTAACTTAACGAGATATATTAATGATTCTAATGACTAGAATTCTGTAAATACATATCTATTATAGTCGCGAATCATTATTTCGATCAAGATACAACCTGACACTGCTCTGAAATTGCAAAAAAGTAAGAAAAATTAAATATCGCAGGCTACAACTGCGCATTCAGCATAACTAAGTTGCATAAAAACTCGTAGAAAGAAAAATTGTTTATTCTGCACAGATAAGTGGCTCATTATAACGTAAACATAAAATACACGCACTAATATAAAGCGGCGTGCATAACGAAGCAAAAGGTATACGCATCATAGCGAGTGGTGTTCTGTAGTAGTAGTAATGTAGTAGCGTAGCGTCTTTCATCGAAATTACAAATGTTGCAGACAGAGCCGGTGGTAAGGACTAGTTGTCTTAATTAGACTAACTATTAAATAACTAAGTGGTACTTATTTAAATGACATCGCAATAGAATCCGGTTCGCGTCAACAGATTAGTATATTGCCCGGATCTGCTGATGTTTGGTCCATTTCTTAGTGACCTTGTGGCTCTGTGGCCTTGTATGTACATCGGTAACTTATTGTGATTTACGCTTACGACTTGCTGGTACAAGTAGGTGGATGAAGATATTTATTCAAAAACAATTTATTCCTTGTAGTTATAATTATATTCCTTGTAGGGTTAGGCAGCAGTGTACAGAGACGCCAGCACATCAAGCTACTACAAACTGTCAAATTTCTTTATTAGATTTTCAACTTTATCGCTAAAGTATAAGGTTCATAGTTGATTGGGAAAATTTGACAGTTTCGGGTAGCTTGATGTGCTGCTGGCGTCTGTACCTATCTATAGTACACCCACTGTTCGCCATAACGAGACAACTGCCATCTAGCGTTCACAGATCCAGACTCTGGGCTGCTACTGAGAATTTCCTAATGGAAAAACCTAAAAACACTTATCCGACATGGGAATGGAATCCAGGACCTCATGCTCAGTAGTACCTAGCGCTTGCGACAATGCAACCACTAGACTAATTACGAGGCAGGTACCTAATTGGAAAGCACTCGTCGCGTTGTAATTTTGTGATAGAGCTTTAAATATTACTCAGGTACAGTCAACAAAAGAGATAAGTATGCAGGATTGTCGGATATAGTTGAAGTTTAGTAATAAACCGATGGATGTTGTCGACTGAAATTTAATTTGATAGTTGAGCTGTTTGTTTTTTGTTTATGAAACGGGTTTTTAACTAGGTATTTCAACTTGCTCAAGAAGTAAGAGCAATTTATTCAGTTATTATTATTATTTTTGAGCATGTGTTGTCCCTCTGCAGGACAAAGGCCTCCCTTCCTTCTTTCCATTTTTCCTGGTCTACTGAGATTGTGGGCCAATTCTTTAAGGAGTCCAGCTCATCCCGCCGTCTCTTTCTGGGCCTGCCGCGCAGTCGTTTCCTACCATTGGGGATCCACTGAGTGGTGGCTTTTGCATATTGCTGTTCCGACATGCGACAGATATGGCCAGCCCAGTTCCACTTTAGTCCAGCAGCTGTGCGGCCAGCGTCCGTTATTTGTGTTTTGGAACGAAGTATAGAGTTCTTAATGCGGTCTGTGAGTTTGACACCCAGTATACTTCGTTCCATAGCCCGTTGGCAGACTCCAAGTAGGAGCAAGAAAGAACATAAAAAGAAACAAATAATTAAATTATGTTTTCTTGACCTAACCTGCCTACCAGTCTCGCTTACCAACAGAGGAATCATAGATTGCTAGACGTGTTGTTGTTTTAGTTTTAGTTTTTGCTTTGTTTTCTTTAACACAATCACACACGAATTCACACGACACGAAATAAAAAAAATACGAAAATAGTGTTAAAAAAACTCTTTTCTGTGGATAAAAATAAAGATAGCCACTGGCCGACGATAAACTGAAGACTAAAAAACTTGACACTTGTCAAAGTTCGGCCATGTTGTATTCGGCTAGTTTTTGACGTTATCGCTTTAAATTATATTCTTATTTGATGGAAGTGTATATTTTATAGAGAGAGGATATTGTGATGAAGGTGAGTTTATAAACATTTATTTAATTAAACCTTCGAGCTTGTGAGTTCGTTGGAAATTATTGTCTTGGCGTTTTACACGGCGTTTCTTATAGTGGTAAATATAGGGTTCGTTCGACACCGTGTCATCTGACCCTGACCCATTATAATATTGTATTAGGTAATTAGGTACGTCCATGCATTAAATATCATGCTCTGCACGCTCTGACGGTAAAGAAACTTATGGAGTCTGTTACTCCTCGTAGCTAAATTCTGGGTTGATACAATGTAGATTGCTGTCGAGTATCGACACGCTACGAAGCAGAGGAAGCACCACAGTGAATCTGGTAGTAGGTAAGTACCTACTATGTTAACATTGAAATATCTTCTTTCTATGTTTTGGTAAATTAATTGCCATAATGAGGGCGTTCATAAGTTCTTTCTTATTTATTTATTTATTTAACCATTTATGAACACACAAACAGACAAGAAGAAAGGAACAAAAAAATACGTACCTACAAAGGTGATGCTTATTTCTAAAGAAATCTCTTCCAGCTTTCTTAGCAATTGTTGTTGTGTCTTATTGTTCTACCAATGGTAAAATTTATATTTATTTATGTAGAAGTAAAAAGAATACTGTACAAAGGCGGACTTAATGCCTGAGCCATTTCAACCAGTCAACCTTAGGGTGATGCAGATACCTGGGTCTCGTCCTCGACAGCCGGTGGAACTTCGTGGAGCATTTCCGACGTTTGGCCCCCAAACTGGAACGGGCCGGGGCCGCCATCAAGCGGCTCTTGCCCAACCTGAGGGGGCCAAACGCCTCCTGCCGGAGGCTTTACGCGGCGACCCCCGCGTAAAGCCTGCGGTCCATGGCTCTATACGGGGCCCCGGTGTGGGCGCGTTCACTGCGGCGGTGAGCCGCCCACTCCCTGAATGCGCCCCAGAAGGTGGTAGCCATAAGGCTTATCCGGGGCTACCACACGATCTCGGGCGAGGCGGCAAGCCTCCTTGCCGGACTGCCGCCATGGGATCTGGAGGCGATAGTCCTCGCGCGCCTGAGTGGCGCGCGGAGGCACTACGCCGGGGGGAGGATCCGCTTCCGCGGCAAATCGCTGCGGAGCGGACGGATCTCCGGCGCAATCTCATGGCGGCATGGAAAGAGCGACTGTCGCAACCCAGCGCAGGGCACGTTGCGATAGCGGCGATAAGACCCCTCTTTGAGGAGTGGCTAGAGAGGCGCCACGGCGCCCTCACCTACCGCCTGACGTAGGTCCTCACCGGACACGGAAGTTTCGGGAGGTTCCTGCCCATCATCAGGCGGGAAGAAACGCCCGGGTGTGACCATTGCCAGGATCGCCCAGAGGACACGGTGGAGCACACGGTGGAGGTCTGCCCCGCTTGGGCGGAGCACCGCCGTGTCCTCGTAGAGCCGATCGGCAGCGAGGGCGACCTCTCGCGTCCGGCCCTGGTGCAAGCCATGGTCTGGGGCGAGAGGGAGTGGGAGGCAGTCACCTCCTTCTGCGAAGCAGTCATGCTAGCGAAGGAGGTGGCGGGACGGTTCAGGGAGAGAGCCTCCCGTCTCAGCCGCCGCGGGGGACGCCCCAGGCGTCGGGAGCCGCGTGACGACTCCCGGCCACCGTAGGCGCGGGCCAGCGTGATTGTCCGAAAGGGTTACCGCTGGCCCGGAACATAAAGGGCTAAGGAAGGAACACGGGTGGGTTTTAGTCAGTAAGAGTCTGACACTTCCTTCCGCTCCACCCAGAGCGGGAGGAGTCATTTGATGATTTCCCATCCGCAAAAAAAAAAAGGGTGATGCAGAGACAAAACATGGCAGGTGCAAAATTGATAGATAACTCGAAAAAGTATAAGTACTAATACATAGATACATACACACATATAAACAAAGTAAACTTAGGAGAAATAACGATAGGCAGAGGAGAAAATTAATCCAGCAAATCAATGTCGGGATGATTCTGGTGATGTTCCTTGGTACACTACAACAATATTGTGACTTGTAGTAAGCTTCTTCTATTTATGGGGACTTCTCTCAGTTAGATAACGTGACCGAAATGTTAACAGCAAAGTCTCCAGTAGAGAAATAGTTAATATACTTGTTACCAAGACTAAAAAATACTTCTTATATGTTGATGGTGCAGTTTAACAAAAATAGGGATTTGTCCCACTCAGTTCTTAAACTAAAAGACCAATTTACACTAAGCATGGAGATTTTTACATTCTACAAACTTTTTGATCCATCAGTAAACTAAAACTGATGGCGCAAAAAGTTTGTAGAATATAAAAATCTCAGGAGTGTTACACACTTGATGATTCGGCACAGCCGGGCGGAAAAATAAATATTTAGCCACTATTTAACTTTTAATGCAGCAGTATCTGGGTCCTGCCTTCGTTTCGACACCCATGGCCAGCCATGCAGTCTGTAGCAACCTGATCGTCCTGGCGACCATTCGCCGACGTTTCCGACCTTGGGCCCGACGTGTCATTTCCTACAATTCACCAGCTGACATATCGCATGCATTCCACCTCCGCGGGACATTCCGCCGCAAATGACTCGCATGCTTGCGTGTTGTTGTGAGCTGCAGCGTGTAGGGTCTCGTCTAACAGAAATGTATTCAGATTACCGTGAACCTATTAAAGATTTCTTGCTGGGGAGTTTGTTGAGCCACTTCTTTATCTCAGTGGTGAAAAGCGGGCGTTTTGGAGGACTATCTTATGTAATTTTCACGTTAAAAAAGTGCTGATTCTCAGCCTAATTTTAATGAATAACTTTTGATTTTGATTTCATTATCTTGTCAGCCTTATTTCTTTCGTCCATTGCTGACTGTGCTCCTGCAATCCGTCTGTTGCAGTCATAATCGCCACACTTGGCAATTAGTGATTTCGAAATCGCATGGAGAACGATTAATAACAGCAAGGTCTAGATTACATATTATTATAATTCCATAACAATGTAAGTAGGTAATCTATGTATTGAAAACATACCTATTTCCAAAAATTCATGCTACTTACCCGGTACCGTGTAAAACTGCCATAAACTTTACACTTCGATAAGCCTAAAATTGCTACACAGTAACCCTCTCACTAACAAACGTTGTATAGCGTCTGTAAAGTTACAAAACGCTTTGTCTTCTTCTTTCGAAAGTCAAATTACTGACAACTGAAAGAGAGAAATCGGTGTGTAACTATCATCAGATATAATACGTTTATTCGTAAAGGGGATAATATCTAGGACACTATATGCGGTTCGTAGATCTGCATAGAACAATGTCGGTACATAAATTAGATTGTTTATTTTATGCGAGCGCCGTTTGATTGATAACTAAACCTTAGCAACAACAGCCGCGTGCAGTGACTAATCAATTGGTCAGCGAAGTCATTATGTTCACTAACTGTTAGCGATGCTGCTGCCTGTCATTCTGTTTTACCCCACGACTAAGGAAGAGAAAGCCTTATCATTTAAGTATTCCACTTATGTCGTTCCAGACCAGCTCATAATATTATCTTCTCCGTGGTTCCCACGATGTCCTCTGGCGAGATCAGAGCGACAATTTCGTCCTACTTTATTTTTACGACATTCAAAAAAAATTCAGGTGGTTGCTTATGCATTCAGTATGTATTTGTGACTTTGTAAGACACGAGTATTGATGTCAGAATCCTGAGCAGTTTGAGTATTTCTTTGAGTACAAACACAGGATTTGCGACCTTCTTTCATTTCATTTTAAAGATAAATTAATAAAATAAAAACTTTTTACAAAAACAAAACAACCGACTTCCAAAAAAAAAACTACAAATTGAAAAATAACTTTAATTTCGGAAGTCGGTGTCTTTGGTTCCGCATTTTCGTTTATTGACACCGACTTCCGAAATTAAAGTTATTTTTCATTTGTAGTGTTTTTTTTGGAAGTCGGTTGTTTTTTTTTTTGTAAAAAGTTTTTATTTTTCACTTTTTAGTGGGTCAGTTTGTAATTTATCTAAGTTACAATAGCCTAATGTCAACTACTCATCACTTATTACAAAATATTGCTTTTCCCGATGTTGGGACGTTATTTGTTGAGGAGTTCTCCTGGTAAGAACCAGGAGAACTCCTCAACAACCACTCAACAACATATTAAAGTAGGTAATCGAATCGCAACCCGTGAAATATTAGTCATTGAGTAGTTCCAATGGCCATCTGTGGTCTTCTTCATCAGCTCCACTTTACCAAACGATGGTTTCCAAGAGCAAATGCTCATGTTATTTAAAAAAATACCCAAATCGTTATAGCTTTGCCTATAAAAATTGGGGGCTTCCCTCGATTTCCATGGGATCTTCTCATCAGATTCCAACTTGATGATAATGGGACCACCTCGAGAGTTAGTAAAAAAGAATTTTGAAAATCGGCCCAGAATTGGCGGAGTAATCGCGTAACAAACACAAAAAAAAAAAAATTACCGTCGAATTTTAATTTTAATTACCTCTCAAAACGGTGAAGGAAAACATCGTGAGGAAACCGGCATGTCCTAGAACCAAAAATTCCAAGACATGTGACATCTGCCAATCCGCACTGGGCCCGCGTGAGGAGGCCTCTGTCCCAGCAGTGGGAACATTATAGGCTGATTATGGTTATGGTTACCGTCGAATTGAGAACCTCCTCCTTTTTTGAAGTCGGTTAAAAAACCGGTCAAGTGCGAGTTGGACTCGCGCACCGAGGGCTCCGTACAAATTTGTAGGTATGTAAATAGTTTTAATATTATTTTTTTTTGTAATGTTACTACAAATTTTCAGCTTTTTTCTTGATTTGTGCTACATGACATTGTTTCTTGCCATATTTCTTGGTTATAGGATCCCTCAACGGAAAGGACCTTATTATGTTAGGTTTTGATTTCGGAACATAAACGCCCGTATCTTTTGATTACGTATACCTAGAAGTTTGACTTTTGCAGCCCTGAGTATTTGATATTAATTTCAACTTGTTACTCCACGCGTTCCTGAGAAAAGGGTTTTTTACTGACGTACAGACAGACGAACAACGAAGTGATCTTATAAGGCTCACCCTAAAAAAAAAAACTAATTCAAAATCGAGTGGGTCCCGTAAGCTGTCATGATCACAAGAAAGAACTCGCATTTTTAACTTTATCTATATTTATTTATCCGCAAAAACAATAGTTGGAATCAAAACTATAGACTGATGACGTCCAATGAAATAAGAAGTACTTAATTGGATCTCCGTCGCGAACCCCTACAAGAACAGGCTAGTTTTATATTTCGATATAAATTGCCACGTATGGTTCAGAGGTCAGTAAGTAACTAACTTATGTACCAGTTCGTTATCTGACTTTCAATGGATGCCTCCATTCGTGTCTAGAAAGGGTGTAGAATTAACTTGATCGAGGTTAGTTCTGGCTTAGGTAAATTAGTGTAACCTGGATATGGTCGATTTTTACAAGGTCGAATGTTATCATGAAAAGGGCATGTTGACCAAACTTGGTCGTGGTTAGTCCGAATATACGAGAGCTTTGGTCAGACAGCTGTGTCATATGCGTTCCTAAGCCAGTTAAGAACGAAAACGTGGAGGCTATGTCGCATAAAATCCGAACATAGCAGTCGATAACAAATTAAATAATATTTATTTTAGAAACAAACAACCATTAATACAGATAGTCAAGCGGCGACGGCCTTGGTTATTACATTTACAATTTGACCAACAAACACTGAAATGTCATCAATAATTATTTCATAATATTAAAGCGGCGGCGTACGAGGGATTTCCGCTCTCACATCTAGGTCTGCTAATTGATAAATTGAGTATTATCTGCTCTATCAAATAAGTATGAATTAACGCTGAGAAAATCGTAGACCACGTTATTCTGGAAACGTTAGACAATAGATCGGACGCATGCTGGATCTTCACCAGGCACCCCTTGTATGGAGCAGTATTCATTGTGGAATTTTCATTTCTCGTCTTCAGGCTACGAAATTGCATTCCAAGCAGCTTGCGGCTCGCCTCGAGCAATCTCCGAGGTCCAGTGTGGACTACACCTGCAGCCTCTCAGACCTGCCCGGTGCAAGGAAGAAGTGCAGGACCAAGCGACGAGCTGAAGAGCTCGGCAGACCAGCGCTCGACGGGCAATCTTCTTCGGAGTCACAATTACTGGCAAGTTCTTTATGTGCACAGGTAGCCTCGGGGATGGCAACGCACCACTTGCAATCAAGTAGGCCGCCTGCTTTTGTGCCACTTAACAATATTATAAAACGAATGTCCATCCTTATTCCAGCTTATCAGGGAGAATGTGCCAAAGCCGGCTTCTCCACGGCTAGACCACCTCCCAGGTAAGGGCGACCAGTGCGGCTGCCCGGAAAACATGGACTACCGGAGTCCGGTCCCGGAAACAAGCCGGAAATGCACCCGCATGCCCGTGAGAGACCCGGCAGACTCGCAAAGAGGGGGGAGGAAACCAGTCAGGGCCAAGTGCTGTAGCAAACAAATAGTGCCGAAGGTAACTAGCACCGTGAGTAAGCACATTACAATTATTAACGCTCACAAACTCTTTTTACGAAGACAATCTCTGCTGTGAGTGAATCCATTTTATGTGGGCAGAAGCATGTATGCACATGAACTGACTTACAATTTTTTTTTCAGAATTCAAGATCATGTAAGTGCGCAATCCGAGCTCAACAATATAGTAAGTACTTACTATTAACTGGCGCTTGATTTAAACACATGTATAATGTTTCGTAGGTTCTCCCCTCGCTGTCGAGGTTGACGAGTCTGTGTCGCGACAAATCCGGGACATCCACCACGACGCCAGGAAGAGCACCAGGATCATCCGGGACTCCAGAAACAGGCTCCTCGAAATCCAGAAGGTTTATATAATATCTCCCCATAATTCTGTGCTCTGATAAATAAGGGCCTTCTAATGGTCGACACAACACCTGCAGTGGGGCAATATAGGCTAATTACATTATATATGACGGAGAAGGTACGTCTGTTTCGTTATCATTAGCCATACTTTAACTTCTGTGGGCATACTATGGGTAGTGTGAAAAACCGTTTGCAGTTCAAACCTAATTATAATTTTACGAACAAATTAATCACACTAGCGAATCACACACTGTAGGTACACAACTCAACGATATGGAACGCGCGACAGTTTCTGAACACATGTTGTCCGCACGATGTCCAATGGTCAAGAGACTCCATATTGCTCTGCAGGGCTCTCGTCCTCTCGCAGGAACTCAGGCTGGACTCTGCAAAGCGCCACCAGATGACGCTGGCGTACTGGATACGACTTGATTGCGACATATAATTTATCGGTATATTTTTCATGCGGGTAAGCAATTTGTGCAGCAACCTATATCCACAATAGTTTCTATTTGGTCTCGATCTGATGACTAAATTTGAGTGCCGCACCGTAAACTCTGTGGTAAAGTGAGCTATTACTATTACCTATTGACTGATCACTTTAAGCTCACTTCACCTACATTTTCATGGTGAGATTTTCCAGAATAAATCGGCAGTACTGAGCGTAAAAACTTGCCGGTATGTTTTAAGCATTCATTTGACCAGTTTCCAAGTTAGTATGTAACTGAGTGAAATTCCAATATCTACGTAACGGGCGGCTGCTGCCGGCTATTTTAATAGACTGAGATTAACTAACGAACTCACTAAAAGGTTTCCTGAAATAATCCGAATATGTTTGCACGAGTTTAGAAAATTCGCAGCCCTCGGTCAATTTGCGGCCTTCCACTCAATCCGAATATAACGTGACACTATAATATCAGCAAAAGCAAAAGTTTTTTTCAAATCGACACCAGATAGCATTGCATCAGTTAGAAAAATGAGACGGTTTTACACTGTTCACAGATACATAGTCAGTCATTGTTTTTTTTTAATAGCATTTGCATTCATGCACCTTCTGTGCCTATTTGTTTCTGGAATAGACCGGTCACAATTCAGCAGGGTAGCGACTCTAGGCACATATACAGGTCCAAGCTAGATTGCCCTGTAGAAAGCAAGTATTGTTGGATTGAATGGAGCATGCTGCAATGCATTGTCAATAGCACCGTCAATTGTGATTCATATTTCAATAGAATATTTAAATTCGGCTCAGCTAGTCGAGTAGAGCCGCGCGTAGCAGCAACATTATTTCACGCCAATCGTCATGTTTTAAAACTGATCAATATTTCATGCTCGATTCGGATCCATAGTTTGGTTATAAATATTTCTATGAATTCGGCGAGGTTTGTGCGGGATTTATTTCCCGAGTTGAGTGATATGAAACATAGTTTGTTTACACTTTAGAAAATTTGATGATTGGTATAGTTGCGGTTAACCACAACTCGAAGGTGTTCGACATGCGTTTGTGTTTCTCAGAGCATGTTTTTTTTTTTTTTTTTTTTACTTTATTTTTCAATACATTAAAGTTACAATAACTAAATTAAACAAAAATACACTTGTCTAAAAACCTTTGAAGGTTTATGTGACAATGTGTGTTCAGAAACTGAGTGCAGCCCGGATAAGACAAGGAACCCGGACATGTATCAACAAGTTCCATCTACTTAATAAAAATTTTAAATTCACTGACAGACAAAGCTAAATCTAAACTGCTGGAACTAGAAACATAAAATTTTGCACAAAACCCTTGTGTAACGAAAGTGAGCTCTAAGGAAGGATTTTTGAAGATACATTCCCTAAAGGGGTTAAATAAAATGAAAGACTGTATGAAATTTTATAATTTTTGCCGATGAGAAATACCACCGAGCTCACGACTTGTATTAAAAAGACTTAGAAGTCGTTTCTTTTTTTTTGTAACATTGTTTTATTTTTACTTTTTGTTGTGGGGATATACGAATAGGTAGGTCCCCACACCAATTCGTATACCCGTACTTGTTACGTAAACATCAGTGACAAGAAGTTTTCTAACATCATCAACACACACTAAGTAGATTAAATACGTACTATTGAAGCTAAATCAAAAACTACCCAAGCAAAGCTAATAAAATGATTAGAAGGGACCAACACGCAAGATTCCTCTGCCAAATGAAAAAATAATTTTCAAAATCATTCCACAAATTGATGACAAGATCACAGAGAACATACCGACGCCTTAGAGTGAAAACCGCGTACCTATAGTGTAAAAAGTAACTTTTCAGGAGGAAGAAAGAACTGCGTGCTGTAAAATTTTTGTGCAGCGTCTTTTATGTTTATTTTTAACCGAATTAAAAAAAGGAGATTTTTTTTATATAATACGGAACTTTAACCCGCTTTTATATCCAGAACTGTTCGGTACTATAAGATTGTCCAAAATGCATAAAATGCTGTAAGCATTCCCGAGGTTTTCACGCTATGGCGATACTTAAAAAATATTTTTGACGTTGTCCGGACGGCTCGAAGGTAGAAAGACTCACCATAACAAAATTTGTGTGGCTGCACATGCACGTGGATTATAAAATGTCGATCTATTTAAATTGTTGTTACTATTGCAGAAAGCCACAATGACGGAGGCAGACGTGAAAGAGTTAGGTGAACGGAACGACCTGCTCCTCCGAGAGATGGAGCGATTCGACCGCTTGACCAGGAACATACAGAAGCTGGTGGGGCCAGAGACGCTGCTGAGGAAGACCAAGGAAGAACCTCAGCAGTGCATGGACTATTTGCCTGGTAGTACTTATGGTAAAGTTTTTAAACTAACACAATCTGGAAATATTCACACAAACCAACTAGAGATGCACTTGGCATTTATTCTCATTTTAAAATCCAAATAAATATGTTAGTGTACTTTGTGAGTTATTTAATGTTGCCAAGCAACATATAAATAACCAGTGAATACGCTTATCAGTGAATGAAGGGTTTAATTCTTAGCTTGATTTAAAAATACTCTCCCGAGGAAACATGAGCACTGAAAACAGTCAATTGAAATTCTGTATGCGTTTCTCTTTGAAATTCAGCTTGCGTCACCCACGATACTAGGGATATTTAAAAACTGCAAATGCAACATCACGCACCATATTATAAACGGAATTGTTTTGATTCTGAATGCGAAGGGCAAAGCAAAGTCACGCTT
Source organism: Mesoligia furuncula (assembly GCA_916614155.1). Classification (NCBI taxonomy): domain Eukaryota; kingdom Metazoa; phylum Arthropoda; class Insecta; order Lepidoptera; family Noctuidae; genus Mesoligia; species Mesoligia furuncula. Next base: position 1,160,911 of record OU744790.1, on the reverse strand, counting down.
CACACGTTTGCTCGCTATACCATCCAGTAAAAATATAACAAGTTACCAGTCTGTAGCTACAGAAACTATACAGTCTATAGCGGTCTATAGCTTCAGAAACTATATTGTAAAATTTGTGCTTTCTGAATGAACATCTTGAGATGTCGCACTAGACTTGAAATGTTGAAAAACAGACATTCTGTAGGTACTGCGAATAGGCGTCAATTTCTTGAACAACTTTAGATAGAAGCTCTTAAGCTTCTAAACTTAAATCTCTAAACCTCCTTGTAGGTAAAAATTGTAAGAGCAAGTCCTTCTATGGTTTCCATCGGTTCTTATGAACCTATTTCGTACTTCTGATCTTTAAACAGACAACAGAGCCTTTGTTGTAAGTTTGAAACTCCTTTTTACTGAGTGTGGCAATGGAACCTCTCAGTCTGCAAAAATTGTCCCCTGAAGAAAAATGTATTGCAGCTTTCTAGTACTAAAGGTCTCTTAGCAAAACCTCGGACAGACAGACAGACAGACAGACGGACTTGACGAAACTATAAGGGTTCCTTGTAGGAACTACGGAACCCTAAAAAGGGGTTTGAAAAAAAGAAAATGCCCTTTTCGCTCCACCCGAGTTTGCAATGCATACATATGAAAGTTTCAGTGTATTGTTTCTCCTCCTGTGTGTGATGTGTTTCATGTTTCGCTTCATAAAGCTTGATGGTGGCTGAAAAGTTATTTTCAATAGTTTTGTAATCCACGCTTTTATTACCGAAAAATATAAAAACGACCACCAAAAAATTTCATGAATTAAACAAAAATATTTTTGTTTCCAGAGCCACCTCTGTACCACGAGATGAAGATGGGTCACCCCACAGTACTTCTGGCGGGTCCTCAGAGCGCTTGCACCCCTGGCCTGGTGGTTTGCGAGCCGCAGACACGCAGCAAATCCGTACGTCCACAAACTTGTTCCAGACGATTATGATTATAAACAAATATGTAAAAAAAAAAGTAAAATATACAATTTTAACGAATCTTGTGTTTCTTTTAAGGAGATTGACCTGACTCGCAAGCTAAGTGAGAGCTACGACATGCAGGAGAAACTAGCCGCCGATAACGCTGATTTAGAAGTCAAGAGGTTTAGTGCTGCACCTTGTTTCTTAGTGTAGAATCAGTTTTCTAAGTGGTACCGATTCTGTAACTGCTTGAAGTAGTCTGCCATCCGGGAAGTAATCATTGATCAGCTCCGTCGTTTCCCGATGACCACAACAAGTCATCTTCAGAACACCAACCCTTCAGAGAGATAACGATGACCGTTGAGCGGATTGTGTTTGATAAATAAATCCGAATAAATCATTCGTATTTGTTATGACTTGCTACCACAATCTTTGCTCTTATATCCCTACTAGCTGACCCGGCAAACTTCGTACAGCCTCAGAATCAATTAATGATGTGTTTTTAACTTATTCATTAAAAAAGCCGTTCCATACAAAATGTGTGAGAAAATGAATTGTCTTCTAATGAAGATAATTCATTTTACGAAAGAAAATTTTACGAAAGAAAAAAAATTTCTTTCGTAAAATTTTCTCATGTTTTAAAAGTTATTCTGTTTATTATTAGTTGTTCAGGGCAGAGACAATTCCAACAAATCGAGGATCATAAAAATCGGTCCAGCCGTTCTGTAGTTATAAATGGTGTAACTAACTCAACTTTGTTTTATGTAATTACTAGCTGCCCGGCGCTACTTCGTTCGCGTGGTATCCTACCCCTTACCCTACCCTACCCCTACCCTACTCCTACCCTACTTCTACACTACTCCTACACTACTCATATAAGTAAAAAAAAAAAGAATCCTATGTCCGTCTCCTGGTTCTAAGCTTGTTAAGTTACCAGTTTTTCCGTACAAAAACATGCTCACGCGCCCCGCTCGCGCCGTGCCCTCTTGCGCTCATTGATACCTGTTAGGTACCTAAGTACCTAACCGTTCGGCGCGGTGGCGCGGAGATTGGATAACATACTTTAGTGTCACTCGGTGTCCAACTTTGAACCTTTTTTAAATACTTTTGGGACAAAATATGGTATGGGACATGGGGTACAAATTATTAGAATCGATTCAGTTACTTAATCTGAACAAACTATATAATCAGGTTTCGCCTATACTAAAAATAACATTGTATAGTTGTAGATTTCGCGTTTTTTCTTTTACAAGATATTCTTTTTTGTTTTCAAATATTTTTATCGTCCGGCTCGTCCACAAAGTCTTTAATTTATGTATACTGGCTGATGACATCCGTCAAAAATTTTCAAAATTGGAAAGCGCAATCAAGATGTCAAGTTGTCATCAATCAGTCAAACACGGTCAAACAAAGTTTTACAAAACAATCACAAACCATGCAATTTTAATCTCCTTTATATTACAAATACACAGAACCATGGATAAATTAAGGTATGTACTTCCAGGTATATTTTGTACAAGGAGCTGATGACGAAAGACCAAAATCTGGAGACGTGCAGAAATCAGGTCAAAAGGCTGCAAGGAGAGTTGAAGCTTATGAATAGAGAGAACAGTTTGCTGCATGAGAAACTAAATAAAAATAATCCGGAGGTGATATATTTTGGTGATGCTAAATCTTGTACCTATATTCAATAGACTAATCTAAGTAACGGAAAGTTGCTCGATCTGTTCACCCACTCCGCTGCTACATCAGCGCGGCCAGCATCAGGATGTACGTGGTGTACGATGTAGATGTAAAGTGTTTTAATAGTTTTGTATGTGCAGGGCGATGCGTCTGCGATGAACAAAGACTTCAAATGTCAACAAGAAATAGATATATGTGAAGATGTAAGCTGAAAGTATATAAGTAGATACCTATTCAACTAGTTGGTACAAATAGTCCCGTAAGGGCGCGTTTATATGACTACGCTTGCAATCCGCTTAAACGCCGCAACCGCCTTCTCATCGCGTACGCGCAGACACCGAACAGCTGCCGCGCAGCCACCACGCAGCGGCCACTCGGCTGCTAGGGTTTCCATACATTTACCCGCAGTTCACTACGGAATTCAGACGTGTTTGCCATGTTCCCCGCGAATAAAAAAAAGGCTCTATTACTTGTACAAAAAATAGAAAAATGAAGAAAATGTAACAAAACATTGGGTGCATCCTATTTTAACTCGACGAAAAGAATGTGGTGAATATCACTCGTTATTTAGGGAAATTCGAGAAGACGAAAAGGAGTTCGAAAAATATTTTCGAGTGAAAATTAAGACTATTTGATAAAACGTTCAAAATTTTGTCGCAAGCTCGCCTTAGCGACATTCAATATCAAACTTCTTCAAAAATGTAGGTAAATTACAGGTATTTTCGACTTATTAGACTGCGAACTTTTGTAAGAATACGGGAATTGCCGATATTAGATAATATCAGAATCAGAAGGGGAAAAGTCCGTCTTGTTTTTGGCTCAAAGACAAGACTGACTTTAGGGCAAGGATATTCAAAATTGTTATGAAAGGATCTAAAACTAAAACGAGTTTATAAAATTAAAGACCTGAAAAATGTTAATGTTGTTAATGTTTGTACCTATTGGATGAAGAAGGTTGCAATCTAATACTGTGTTGGCACTGTGGCGGCTGGCTGTGTGGCAGTTCTACTACTGTGGTACAGCTTAGGAAAAACACGAATCAAAATAATGAATGCTGGAGAATGATTTGAGATTTTTGTAATTTCATTTTGACTTTTTCAGAGCGAATCTTCTGTCGGAGCTACTCATGCGGAGGAACTTATTAATAAATTAGAAAATTATAAGAGTTCTACAGAAGGACTAGTACGTATTCCCGTATTCGTATTTATTTCCTTAATGCACTTGTATTAATTAAAGTTCACGGGCGGTGGAGTTAAACATTTTCCCGAGAATTCTAAACAATTTTAATTTCTGTTTCAGGAAAAGCAATTAGTTGGACTGGAGCTAGAAGTTCGTCACGTGAAGATGGATATGCAAGAGGTGAAGAATGCAGCGATGACCGCGTGCCGCGGCGCGGGCGGCAGTGGCGCCGGGCCCAACACTTGCTTCCAACAGCCGGTAGCTTTGCGTGTACACAGTATATTCACGAAAAACAGATTTGATATGGTCTTTTTAAATTTCTCAGTTTTAGCTCGGTGTCCTAAGAGTTTAAATCTTATCCGACGAATGGCAGTAGATTTGTCTCTGACACAATTGTTTTTTTGTAACTTTGATTTTTTATCTCTGTCTCTATTTTCTAGCCAAAATCCTGACTAATGGATTTAAGTATTTCCATCGGCGTTTAAGTTAGAATCAGGTTTGGTTTTATTTTTTCGGCTTTATTTAATTACTTCTGAATCTGATCTTTATAACAATATTGAGAGTTATACACGTGATCACGGAACCCGTTGCGAATTTGACAAATGACCAAAACGCTTGATTGACTCGACACTACCAAAGACATCCCAGAATGTCTCTGAAGCGGCTTTAAAATTACGAAACCGTGTGCTGACGGCCACCGACATTGTGCACGGGTGGAGATTGCGGGAAGCCGCTTGAGGCTTAAGCTCGAGGGAGGCCTATGTCGAGCGGTGGAGATCTTTCTCCTGACTGATTATGATAAATGATAAATGATAAATGATTTTATTTTGTAAGTAGGTTTGTACAAACACTTTTACACGTCAAACATGTTTTTTTTTAAAACTAGATGAAGTCGGCGTTTCCTATCTGACTACTCTGAGAAGAAAGGCCGAAACAAACTCAGAGGTCACAGTCTCTTTTAAAGTCCAGACATAATCTTGGTCAGGTTATATGATGACCATGTAAATCGATGTCTGAGATGGTCTTTTGAGGATAGAACCACACAGATTGAGAGGACCTGTCCAGTCAGTGCACGCATTTGTCAGAAATCGTGCAGCTCAACTCAAAACTTAAGGAGCTCAACGATTCGACGAACAATACCAAAGAAAGGACATTTGGGTAGGCCACATAAGTTACTCAAACTGCCAGACAAAGATCAAGAAATAAAACTAACAGAACAGAGATAAAATTAATAAAATGACCCACATCGTCTTCACATTCACAATAAATAAAATAAATAATACTTTACAAAGTAAGCAAATGTCAATGTTTATAAATAAAAATTTAAAATAATAATAATAATAATGTCACTGTGTATATAAAAAAATAAAATAAAAAAACATTCAAAATGCAGAAATTGGAAGCAGCTCAATCCCAAGCCTTTTTGTCCTCAATATAATCTTTAACGGTATAAAAGGCTTTCTGGCACAACTTACGTTTAATGAATGATTTGAATTTATTAAGGCTTAAATGTTGAACTTGGCTTGGTAGTTTATTATAAAAACGTATACATTGGCATCTGAACGACCCACCTATTTTCTTGAGCCTTGTTGTAGGTACAACAAATTTGTGTTTATTTCTAGTATTTATATTATGGATATCACTGTATTTTTTAAACAATTTTATGTTTTTATGGGCATATAAAAGATTTTCATAAATATACTGAGAAGGCACAGTCATTACATTAATCTCTTATGAGTTTTGTACAAGGTGTACCTATGCATACATATTTGCTTTCTGTTTTCAGCCAGGACCACCTATGCCACCCATGGCGAGAGCTGTAAGTATCTATCTGTGCTGAAATTCACTGTCGTAATGTAATATTGGCGTTTAATTATGGGGTCTGATCTTTCTTCGTTTTTGTTTGCAGTGTGGTGTCTGTCCACCTTGCCCTGCACCATGCAATCCTAACGCACCACCGGTAAGCATATAGTTAGGACTCATTACATTCAAAGTCAAGCCCTCTTCTTGCCACATCTATACCATTATATCTTCGCGTTAAATGCATTCTGTCTAAGGCCCCATCTGTTGATTTTATTCCCACAGACTCCCGCTGAGAAAGAAGTAGTAAAACTAACATATCAGCTACGACAGACGGAAGAGAACTTCAAGCTCAAAGTTACAGAGGTATCGCACACGACAATGTCCATAGCTCTCTAAAGCTAGGTGTATCTTCCACAAACTATTTCGTCCTTATCGTCATGCCCTGTTATGTTTAAATGTTGACTTTGGTCTTGAATTGTCTTTAAAAAACAGTATCCGCAATGGCACGGGGCTATAACTGAGTTTTTAATCTTAAGGGCTTCTTAAATAATATACGCAAAGACAGTTGTTCGAAGTAAGTATTAATTTGGCCATGTATAGTATTCTGTGCATCACTAATCTACAGATTATTTAGTCAAAATGCCGTAGAAATGTATGTATTTCGAATACTTCGCTGTTGAAGGCTTGTAGGGAATGGTCCAAAGCACCCAGTCTTTTAAAAAACCTCGATCTGTTGAGAACAATTCAACATAATTATCACATTATTATTGCATTACATTTTATTTTAGTGACCTTAAAATTCTTCCCAGTTTCGGCATAGCATAATGAGCCTATAGTGTTCCTACTGCTGGGACACAGGCCTCGGTGAGAGCGAGTGGGCCGTAATACACCACGCGGGCCCAGTGCGGGTTGGTAGATGTCACATGTCTTCGAATTTTTAGTTCTAAGACATAACCGGTTTCCTCACGATGTTTTCCTTCACCGTTTTGAGAGCAGTGGTCATGAAATAATTTACATAAAGTAAAGCGCCTGCCTGGGTTCGAACCCGCAACCTACAAGTCGTAAGTCGGGGCCGTTACCACGGGGTCACCACTGCTCCCGACAGTGTCGGCATTGTTTAGCATCAAAGTCTACGCAATGTACCGCAAAGACTTTATAAAGATAGGACTACAGACTAGCGGTGCCTCTTTCCAACTGTTTGTGTTCTTGTCTGTGTGGTGCCGAACTTAAAGAATAGCACCATCACCGTTCCCGTGGGTGTCGTAAAAGTCGACTAAGGGGCGTACCGGAGAATGGGCAGCAGCGTTCTCTATGCATTCCACCACCATACCATACTGCGATCGCCAACCCGCCTGCCAAGCGTGGCGATTATGGCAACCCCCCCCCCCCCCTTTTGGGGGAGGCCTATGTTCAGCAGTGGACGTCTTTCGGCTGAAATGATGATGATGATGATGATGATGTGATCTTGTATGCCGTAGAAACCACCTTAGCTACGAACAGGCATTTGTCGCTCAAAGTCCCATTATCCGATTGAAGAGTTTACGTAAAACAACGATGAGTAAGACATCATTACTGTGCAGTGTGCGCTGCTCCGCACGGACTTGCTCCGCAAAAAGGAAGAGTTGGAGAAAGAGAGATGTCAGCATCGCGAGGTACAGAACAAGCTGAGAGAGTTGGAGATGAAGTTCGAAGGCCTCGCGACCCACACGAACATGTTGCTGGGGACCAAGGAACAGGCCTTCGAGCAAGAAGTCAGCGTGAGGTCTTTGAAGCAGTGCTACCGAGAGGCCAGAGAGGAAATAGATGAACTGAGGACATTGATGAAGGAGCAGAACGATCAACTGCAGGATTATAGAGTCAAGGTAAGGAGTGAGTCATTAATAATCTATTCTACGTACTTAATAAAAAATCTAAAATTTACTCCTCAACCACTGGGTTGAGTTGGAGTAGAGATATTAAAGAAGATCATTTATTTTGGGCTAAATGTGAAAATGCCGGCCAAACAAAAGACAAGCTATATTCCGAATAAATACGTTTAGGGTACCGCACCTCAAAAGGAAAAACGAAACCCTTATAAGATCACTTCGTTGTCCGTCTGTCTGTACGTCTGTCAAGACCTTTTTTCTCAGGAACGCAAGTTGAAAATATTTTTTTTTTAAGTAGTTGAAAAAACCAAACTTTTAAGTCAACGAAATCAAAAGATACGAGCGTTTGCGGCGCATATTTTGACACTTGCAAGGGAATCAAAACCTTTAGGTTACTTCCCATTGACCTAGAATCATGAAGTCATGTAGCACAAGTAAAGGAAAAAATAAATGAAATTCGTAAATTTGTACACGGAACCCTCACCTCGGTGCGCGAGTCTGACTCGCACTTGACCAAAACCTGTAGTGTCACTCTCCTTTTACACAAAATAACGAGAATAAGAACTACGGAAGGATTCTTAAAAAATCATGCTCTAAAGGGGTTAAGTAGGCCCGCCTTTGCACGGGCAACTGAAGGAACACGGGTGGGTTTTGGTCGGTAAAAGTCTGACACGCCCTCCCGCTCCACACAGTGCGGGGAGAAGTTATTTGATAATTTCCCACTGAAAAAAGGGGGTTGACTAGGGGATTAAAGTTTCGATAGAAAATACCATAATCGGCTTGTTTACAAAGAATCTTGCTTAACTATACAGGGTTATTTTAAAACATTAACAACCTCTTAACCTCTTAAGAGGTTCTTAATGTTTTACCAATAACCCAATAAAAGTAAAAGTTGTTCATAATGATGAGTACAATGACCCCTCATTGTACTCATCATTATGAACAACTTTTACTATGGGACCAAAACTGAAATCGCGAAATAAAACAGCTGTTCCCTACATTTTGACGAAGTTTTACGAACGAAAATGTAGTGAACAGCTGATGTTTTTTTCGCGATTTCTGGTTTGGCCCCATAGTAAAAGTTGTTCATAATGATGAGTACAATGACCTCTTAAGAGGTTGTTAATGTTTTACCAATAACCCTGTTTAAGCTCAATGTCCAGTATGGCCTGCATGATTGCCATACGATAACTGTTCCAACTGAGCTTGAACAAGCAGCGTCTTTCACTGTCTTATTGCCTACACCTCTGTTCTTGTCTCTTCTTGTGTCGTCAGTACCTGCAAGCACAGCAACTAGTCGAAGAGCAACGCCGCCAAATGGATATGATGGACATGGACAACAGCAGAATCAGCGAACAAATCAATCTTGAAATACAAAAAGTCAAGGTACAGTATCCACAATAGACCGTCGGTTAAGTACGATTGAACAAGTTACTATGATACGGGGCTAGCTCTATGGAAAGTCACATGGTGATCTTTTTGATTGTTTTCATCTGCGATCTATAATCTATATTAAAATGTAGCTGAAGAGTTTGCCTGTTGGTTTGAACGCGGTAATCTCTAAGCATGACCACGCTTATTTGAAAAAGATCTGTTTGCATTTTTTTTTTTCACCAACTCTTTAGGAAGGTTAGGCTAGTACTTACATCATATTAACGTCACGCGACAACCCTCAAACCAAGCAAAAGGCAAAAAAAAAATCAGAAAGAACGCTAAGCGAAAATGAAGGAATAAACTAAAGGCGCGGGCGGGCGACGCGATGCAACGCAGTGGGTCTGGGGCCGACATTTCGTTGTCGCGGGCAGAAAAGCTAGTCCAAAATATATGTGTAATGACAACATTTTTACTAACTCCGCAAGTATTCGGCCTCCGCTGAAAGTTAACTTGTTCGTGATTTTGGATTAATTTAGCAATGTTAGCAAGTTCTTGTTTAAGTTTAAGCCGTGGATCAAAGTGTTGCGCGGATTAGAAGTTAAGTACTTTGTCTGCACAGAGCTTACTCGTACTTATAATATACAGTTGGAAAATATTCGTACATATTTCAGATGAGTTTGGAAATAAAATGACTGAACGAAGTAATAATGCGTTATCTGTTTAGCTATTCAACTGATCTAGGGAGAAAACTAACCAGACTTATGTGTTCTTGATGCATATTCTCTTCAGCTGAAATTTCAAGAGAAACTACAAGAGCTGGCCCCAATCCCGGACCTGTTGAAGGCGACGCAGATGAGACTGAAGGACGCGCAGCAGACTCAGGCGCTGGCCGAGCACAACGCCGAGCAACTCGCCAGGGAACTCAACTGTGCGAGGGAGAAGGTAAGATCTGACGTGGCGTCCGCTGTGTAAGAATGAAAGGATAGAGCAAATTATGTGTTACGCAATTGGGATGCAGGTGTTTCACAAACTTTTTTAGTTCAATGGGATTATCTACAAGACCGAAAACATTAACAATATAATTCAATAATAATTTCAAGTTAAAATTCTGTTAGTAGATCATATTCACGGATCCTATAATAAACGGTTTTAGAAATAATTGAAACTAATTAAAATTAATCTTGATGAAATTGGCATTAAGTCTTTTATATTTTTTCTCTCAGGTCCACATACTGCTGCACAATAGTATGAAACCAACAGAAAAGCAGGAGAAGACCACGGATGACAAGCAGCTGCAGCTGCTGCAACAGAGGATAGCGCAGCTGACGGAGACCAACACTTCGCTCAAGGGAGAGATCGAACGGCTCAAGTGAGTACAGTCATAATCGCTGCAGTAAAAAAGATTGAGCTTGTTTTCACTAATGTATTAGGTAGCGACCGCATTAAACGCAATTTTTCCGAAAGCAGGTAGTATTGGAAATAGGCCTTTCTTAAAGATCTTATCGGTGGCACTAAGCGCTTTATAGGCGCTAGATAATATGAAACGGTTTTACATATTTTGTTGATTCAGTTTCCTTTCAAAAACATTTGTTCAATTGTATATCTTGGATACTACTGACATCGGTGAAGGAACACTTTGTATGGAAACTTGGACTTTAATATAAATCTGAAATTGTCAACTCATCTCGAGCAAGCGTGGTGATCGATGCTCGTGCCCTCTCTGTATGAGAAGGGCTTTTACCCTGGTCATTATAATAAATATTTTTATATTCGTAGAGCGAACGTGATCCGCATGGAGGAGTCGGTGCTGGCCAATGAGAAGCGTCTGCAGGAGAAGATGCACGAATGCGCGCAGCTCGGAGGCGAGCTAGACCGGGCTCGCGACGAGGCTGCGCGCGCTCTCCAGCGAGCCAACGAGCGCACCGAGACCATTCGGAAGTGAGTGCTGGAAACACCTAGCAGGACCATCGGCTTCTGCGACTTGTATAGTTTGTAACTCTGCGGGCTCGTGGAGACAAGATTGTCATTTGTAGATCTTTTACGGGGAGTCAGAAGCCTGAAAGTCTTACCAAGGGGTATCGTGTGTGTCCAGTAGAAGGAAGAGGTCAGGGCAATCGCTCCATGTAAAATACTGGTATTCTACTGCATCAAGCTGGACTGGACACCGACCCCGAGAGATGGGAACAACTTGGGTTGGGTTGGGATGATGGTCGTGGAAACCACATCTTGGCTAATACCGTTGACCGCTGCCACTATACAAGCAATCTACCCAAATGTCCATCGTCATTGACCCAGCACAAACACCGTGTCGGTATGGAGCCCGCACTCAGGATATGCTTTACCTTCTTTCCTGCCATCATATACAACCATATTTTGTACTTTCCAGGGTATATATTGGTCGTTGACTCGTTGGGAGCGCACAGCAGTGAACGCCTTTGATGTTATATTACATTTATTTTTCATTTGTTGCAGATGTATGCAGACCACAATAGCCGAATTGGAAAGACAGCTAGCTGCCACCAGAGCTCAAGTAAAGACCGCTGAAAAAGATCGCGAGGAAGTAAGCATTTTTGTTCGATCAAGTTGCCATCTCTGGGAAGCAAACTGGCAGACGAGAAAACTCGGACACTCAAGTTTTGCAAAAGCATGACCTCATAAATGACGCGTATACCGCGTTATAGGAATTCGGATGATTGATAGTGTTTGTCTGAATGAATTGATGAAATAAATTGCGTTGTGGTGGTCAGCCATCTACTAAGTCATATTTCAAAAAGGTATGTTGTTATTTATACAATCTCGACTAGATTCTAACATTATCTTTTCTTTTATCCATCACAGTTGCAATGTCGCATGCAGTGCCAGATAAGACGCTTGAATGACAACTTCGAGCAGGCGCAGCTTCGCATCCTGGGGCTTCAAGGACAAGTGGACACCCTCAGGAGGACAGTCTCCAGCACCGGTGACGGAGAAGGCGACAACGAAATGCAGGAGTGCACCTGTAAATCCTTCTTTTATAATTAATCCTTGAGTACATAGAAGAAAACAGTAGAACTACGATTTGAATCAGCCAACTGGAGAATAGTCTGAGGTTTCTATGTCGTTCGTCTTCTCTAGGGAGTACCTTTACTGTGTTTTGAGGGAGTAAGATTTTGCGAAGCGATAAAAGTAATCCGATCTGTAAGGTCCCTTTCAATTCCAATCGAAAGTTTCGAACTGCACAAATTGCTTTCAAGACAAAAGTGGCTTATTATTTTTTAAATAACTAAGAATGATCAAACCAGACGAAGTCGCTAATTTTCCATCGTGTGTGATGCGCATGCGTCGATGGTGAAAGCAGCCATAACTCACAATTGTACAGTTTTTCGTCAGTTTGAAATACGTTTAGTCAATAGTCAGTCAGTCCTTCGTGTCCAGTTCACCCTCGCTATGTTCTCCAGGCATACAAAAGTTTAAAGTGAACTTTCTGGAGCAAATCACTCCACCCGAGAGGACTGACAAAATTTCAAGACTAAAAAAAAAACACCAAAAGAGGTTCCATCCCCGTGTAGATAATCCCCATTTCATATTGTATAAATTTTGAAAGGAACCGTGTACTTTGGGTATTATTGTTATTTGATGGCATTTGCTAAAGATTGCACTGCTTTGCGTCAAATCTTATCTTTTGCAGCATCTTCTCTTGTGTAAGGTCAGTGAAAATAAGAACCTGTTCTGTTCTAAATTGAAACGTGAAAAGTGCATGAAGTAAAAAATAGACAAAGTTATTTGGTTTTTTATTTTATTATTGTTAACGTTAAAACGGTTACAGACATTGTGAGGCCTACGCAGCGCGCACGGTGCTCATCGCATGATTCGCAATGTGTGGACGTTCATATTCGTGGTGGCCTGTGGAGGCACATGCCTCACCAGCGACGAGAGCCGTCCGCTGCGCATGCCTCGCAATGTCTATCCGCCTTTAGAAACATAATTGGAACTTAACCAGTTAAAATGAAATAAAAACAATTGTAAAACTTCATTCGTCGCTACAATATCATCGATTAAACGGAACTTTTCCACCAATCAGTGCACATACACATCACGCGTTCATTGTAATCCAATGGCAACACAATACACAAAACACATGTACTTAAATACACATCGTCAGACCATCTCGATCGCGATCAAGTTTCTATGATCGCGATTCAGATTGAATAGGTATGCGCTTCCCTACCATAAGATGTTTCATAATCCCTGGAGTTTACTTAATTCACCTGGGTTAATTCACTTAGGGCTGATTTTTCAATCGACCGATAATTTTTATTCGTGGTATAGAATTGACGTCTGACAGTTTTCGTATGGAAGAACTGTCAAAAATTCAAAATTATTCCTTCGATAAAGTTATATCTGGCGTTGGAAAAATCAGCCCGAAGGCTGCCCGCCCACGTCAGACTTTTTGTAGGACCGATAATCGGGCCGATTATTTCTGACCTACTTTTTGTAGGACGTGTGCGTTGCACTATTGCTATCAGTGTGTTCTATTTTTCTCCTACAAAAAAATCGGTCACCGATTATCGGACGTGGGCGAGCGGCCTTAGGTGCATTAACCGTACTTTTTACCGTACGATTTCACAAAAAGGAGGAGATACTATGTTCGGATGATTGTATGTTTTTTTTTTTGTGTGTGTTTGTTCATCGAATACTCCGCCAATTGTCGACGGATTTTCAAAATTCTTTTTTTGTTCGAAAGTAGATAGTTCTGAGGTGGTCCCACTGTCACCAAGTTAGGATTTGATGATGGGATCTTAGAGAAATCGAGGTCAACCCTCAAATTTTATAGGCTCACTTATTGTTTTTCGCATATTTTATGAAGTACTAGCTGCGCCCCGCGGTTTCACCCGCGTAAATGTTGATCCCGTGGGAATGTCGGGATAAAAAGTAGCCTATATGTTAATGCAGGTTGTCAGCTACCTCCATACTAAATTTTATCTAAATTGGTCCAGCCGTTTGAGCGTGAAGAAGTAACAAACATATAAACACACACACACACTCACACACACACACACACTCACACACACACACTCACAAACTTTCGCCTTTATAATATTAGTGTGATCTTGTGTATTTGCGTATGGTTGTCACCATCTCAGGTAGCTAGGCTGATGATGGAAGGTACAACTCCTTAATAATAAGAAGTTACTCGAACAGGCAAGGACTGTTTTAGTAAATTGTTTTGATGTTTGATAACTTTTTGGTCTCATGATCAACAAGTCATGACCTGATGCTGCAGTCAGGATAGTCTGCAGAGTACCTAACTCCTCAACAACTCATTGAAAAGGGCTCGATGTGCTGTTAATGAGGAACACGAAGTACATGGATACCTGATGCTGAAGCCAGGAGCATCAAAAAAAGTACAAAACCTTGAAATTATTAACCGACTTCCAAAAAGGAGGAGGTTATATGTTCGACTTTATATATGTTTTTTTTTATGTATGTTCACCGATTACTCGAAGACGACCGGACCGATTCCAAAAATTCTTTTTTTGTTTGAAAGGATATGGTCTCGAGGTGGTCCCATTGTCACCAAGTCGGAATCGTATGAAGGGATCTCATGGAAATCGAGGGAAACCCTTAAATTTTATAGGCACACCTATAGTGATTTGGATATTTTTTATAGTACTTAACTCGTGCATTTGCTCTCGGAAAGCACCATTTGGTGAAGTGAAACTGATGATGAAGAGCACAGATGGCCTTCGGGACTACTCAATAATAAGTATTTCACGGGTTGTGATATTCGATAAGCAATTTATGCTCGTCACAATGCGTATGGTGAAGTGAGCTTATGGTCACTTAACTCGTGCATTTGCTCTCGGAAAGCACCATTTGGTGAAGTGAAACTGATGATGAAGAGCACAGACGGCCATCGGGACTACTCAATAATAAGTATTTCACGGGTTGTGATATTCGATAAGCAATTTATGCTCGTCACAATGCGTATGGTGAAGTGAGCTTATGGTCACTTAACTCGTGCATTTGCTCTCGGAAAGCACCATTTGGTGAAGTGAAACTGATGATGAAGAGCACAGACGGCCATCGGGACTACTCAATAATAAGTATTTCACGGGTTGTGATTCGATAAGCAATTTATGCTCGTCACAATGCGTATGGTGAAGTAGAGCTGATGGTCACTTCTGAGCTCCAGTTCTCCTGGTTCTTATTTGGAGAACTCCTCAACAATTAACGTCCCTGCATCGGGAAAAGCAATATTTTGTAAAAGGTAATGAGTTGGTAACATTATGCTATTGTAACTTAGATAAATTACAAACTGACCCACTAAAAAGTGAAAAATAAACACTTTTTTACAAAAAAAAAAACAACCGACTTCCAAAAAATACTACAAAGTGGAAAATTTCGGAAGTCGGTGGCAAAAAACTAAAATATAGATCCAAAGACACCGACTTCCGAAGTTATTTTCCACTTTGTAGTATTTTTTGGAAGTCGGTTTTTTTTTTGTAAAAAAGTTTTTATTGTAAATATTATTCACCCAGGTGCACTAAGTATACTAAAAGTAAACTTTATTCACTTATTTATGTGGTATAAATTTTTTCAAACAAAGGCACCCTGGCTACTTTAATAAGGAAAATGTGTTCATGATTATTGACACTACCCTTTATGACAGGATATTTTTTTTTCTTGTGTATTTTCCCTTTTGTTGCTTTTTATTTACAAATAAAATAGTAAGCAACTGAACTCAACCAACTTCATAATGTCGGAGCTTAAATACATACACAGAGGTCGAGGGGTGGTGTATGATGTCAACAATATTTCAGAAAGAAAACTTAAGTACAATCTGTTGCGTATTGGTGGAGATGCTGTAATAAAAAAGGCGCTGGCTCTATCACAGTAAACGTAAGTTTAAACAGTCGTTTGCATTTCTAGTCACTTATCTATTATTTGTATGTGGAATATTATTTTGTCATTATATAGATATGTTTATTTTTTATAGAACGGTGAAATTATTAAATATACCACACATATAACAAGCTGTATCAAGGACGAAGCCAAAAACGCATGGGCGGAGCAGTTAGAAATATGCAAGCAAAAAGTAAATTACTACTCATGAACCGGTAACAAAACTACTGGATTTTGAAGATTTCCTTCTTGGCGATTACAATGCAGATGATACGATAATCATATTGTTCGCATCACGGGAAGGTATTGAATCGATTAAGAAAAGGCGTCATTTTTTTGGAGACGGAACATTCAAATGTTGTTTCTCCCTTTTTCCCAAATTTATACAATACATGGAGATTGTGGCAGTTGCTCGAACACAACCTATATAAAATCTCTTGTATGCCTTAATGTCCCATAAAAGTTATAAGGCATACTTAATTTTATTTGAAATGCTGAAATCAAGAATAAATGACTGGATGCCACAGAAATATACATGTGATTTTGAACAAAGCGCTATTAAAGCGATTTCCACAGTTTTTCCTAAAATAACAATCAAAGGTTGTTATTACCATTTCCAAGAATGCTTGAAAGGAAAAGCCAAAGCAATGAATATATTTAATGCAAAGCACAATCGCCGCTGTGTATTTTTATGGCGCAGTTTGGCCTTGTTACCAAAAGACAAAATTTATGAAATATTCAGCATACATACAACAAATATTCAGCAATTACGAATATTTGCAACCATTTTTAAAATATTTTAAAAAGGTTTGGTTAAAGCAATCCGTTCTAAAACAATGGTCTGTTTTTGGAGAGCGCCTTCGAACCAACAATTACGTTGAAGGGTGGCACACTTTGTTGAGTAAAAATATTAAAAAATATAACCGCAACTTATCAGACCTGATTGTGGCCTTTAAAAAAGATGCTAACTAGAAACGTAACCCAAAACAACGCAAATCTAATAGTGTAATAAATGATCAAATTATTCAAGAGGTCCAGCTAAGTCTGCTGGATGGTTCTATGAGTTATCTATTACATTTTAGGTGAATAATGTTTACTTAAAAAATATACACTGAACTCTTAATTATAAATGAGTTTACGTATAGTTAGAGAGAATTAAATGAACTCCAGGTCATAATCATCCTATATCTGGAAGTCACAATCAATCTGCCTTTGAGGAGTCGTTGGTTTTGCTGTCAACATCTGGCTCCGGGTCCCCCCGTACCACGTGGATGTTGCCGGCTGCCGCGAAGCACGATCGCAGTGCCTCTTGTGCAAGATGGGTGTCACGGTGCGGCGGCCGAGCAATCTCATGGTATAGGTCAATGGCCTCACACATCGCAGTGATTGCTTCTAGTGTTCGCTCCTCATCCATTAACTTAGCACCTTCCTAAGAGGGAAAAAAAGAAGGGAACAGTTATTTGAAAACCTAAATTTACGTGAGATGAGGCACTAATTCTCTATGAGAACAAAATCTCGATAGGAGGTAACATTTCTGGGGAAGAATAAGATAAACTGGAAAAAACTATGTAATGGTAACCCCTAATAGAAAGCTGACGTCACAATAACTACTTGCCTGATACTGCTTGACACATCGGTTGACGGTCTCCATGTTGATCTTGACCAGTTCCCTACTGATGGGTGTGGAGCACTTGGCGCAGCGGTTGGGCAGACACTGCAGGTTTGCCCGGAACTTGCCCGTACAGGCTACGTTTGGGCATCTGGCCAGAAGAAATATCGTTCATCACTAAAGGTAGAATGGTAGTTAAGAAAGCACGTTAAGCCATTGGTCCCGGTTGTCATTCGTGGATCTTTGACAGACCCGAAAGTCTGACAATCAGTCTTATCAAGGGGTATCGTATCACCCAGTAATTGGGTTGTGGAGGTCAGATAGGCAGTCGCTCGCATCCGGTTTGACTGGAAGCCGACCCAGACGTGGTTGGGAAAAGGCTAGGCAGATGACGACTAAAGGTAGAATGGTAAAAGATGCTCAAAAGCAGTGTATCGAATGAAATTGTGTCAGTTTAAATGTTACGAGAAAATATCATGGTATACTATTACTTTCGTTGCCGACCGCCTAAGCTGATGCAATCGGCTCTTTATATTCGGATACCTTGTTTTTATATAAACCAGGACATTCGAATTTCAGCCATGAGTATTTTTAAGAAAAATCCTACGTACTATCCTTGACGGTTCCCATTCAGTGCATGCACTTCCAATGAACACAAAAAGAATACTGATTAGGAAACTTAAGGTTATCCTTGAGCTCCTCAAACCTGTCTGCTTACCTGATAAAAGGCGGAGTATCTCCACTCATAAGCTTCAAGGTGGGCCAGTCCTCTTTGCAGGCCACGCAGTCACATCTGAACCAGTAGCGCGAGGCCAGGGACCTCTGCCGCTCCTTCAAGGTCCGCATCATGAAGTGGGGGCCATAGTTCTCAGCCACTACCTCGCCAGGAGACAGGGGGCGCGTCGCACGGAGCACGATGTTCCGACCTTCGAAGTATCTGGAGAAACAAAAGCAATACGACTGTCCCCTCTGATGCCTTTCTACTGCTGGTGACGGACGAGCCTTTTGGGGGCTATCTTTTATCACTTTTGACATAAAACCTATTGAATAAGCTATTTTAGATTTTTATTTTGTGATTTATAAACGTGTTAGTTACTGAATATAGTTGAAGTTATACACAACTTTCTGCGTTTGAAAGTCAAAACAAAAAGCTTAAGTACTGTTTCGATTGAATGAACTGACTCGATTAACATGTCTGAAATCCTTTGACTTCGTTGTAAGCTGAAATAAAATCATTATTCAAAATCTGAGAATGATCATTTTTAAACGTCAAAAGATGCTTGAAAGAAAGTACCCGAAACGCCCTCCCCTTCGCCACATGCTAGTGCCAAACTACAGCCGGGTCATTGCGAAGCATTCTTCTGCCTTTCATTTTGATAGTTCAACAACATTCTTTACTTTACTTACGTTGTTGAGCAGATGAATTTTTCAAGCATGTGAAGCAATGGATTAGAAATTTCCTTTCAATCTTTCCGATTGTGATTGAAAGTGCAATTAAGGTGCTGGATATTGTAAAATTGTCACCTGGCCGCGCCAGGATAGCACTCGTGGTTAAACAGCGCCCCGATGGGGAAGATCCCCACAGCGAAGTAGACCGGCTTGGAGCCGCTGTACGTGTGAGCACCGCGCAGGGTCTCGTACATCTCGTGCGCGTTGAACTGTAGCAGCAGCAGGTTGCGCAAGATCAGCTCCGTGATGGATTGATGTGCTGGAAATGTTTAATAACTTTTATGATAGACAGTAATGTTACTAGGCCGTGAATGGATGCCCCGTTCACGGCCCAGAGCGTCGCTACTTGCTACGTTACTTGCGTCAAACGACACGCGCGTTCGTCGCCTTGTACCGTCTGTCGCTTCGCAAGTCACGTCGCGGTGACTCGTGGCTGCTATAAACAACTTCTTTCACTTGTTTTCTGCACAGTCGCAAGGAGCGTATAGCTGACAGCGCTCAAAACACCAACGGATGGCAAGACAACAGTATTAATTTTGTATTTTGTTAGGCAAGTGGCGGCAGTGGCAAGAGAAGGAATTCCGCGTAGGTATGTAATGTGACATAATGTTGCTCATCGAATTTTAGAAATAAACCGAATAATCGCATAATCGCAGTGATGACAGCACGTGGGAGACGTGCTGTCGTCACTGTGTTATGCGGTTTGGCATGCATATTCTCCCATTCCTCTACGAGCGCAACTAATATATATAAAACTAAGTCGGGTTCGTTACACCATATATAACTCAAGAAAGACTGAACCAATTTTTATGATCTCTAATTTGTTGGATTTGTCCCCGCCCCGAATAGCAGAATAACTATTCACGAAAAGAATAATAATGAGGAATGCCAATGCCCACGCTCCAATTTAAGACCGTTTGCAGGTCTTAATGGTTTTAAATTTGCTTCAGCAAGTCGTCGTCTTACAGTCTATGGACCGTGTATTCCCGTTGTCCCCGTAATCTGTGTCCCCGTTACGGGGACAACGGGACGTCATAAATTTCCTTACCGTTGTCCCCGTTATGACGTATGGGCAACGGGGACAACGAACAATTAAGATTTTACGTTCTCTGTATTCAAAACTTGGGTTACATCCTCTGAGGCGTCGGAACTGATTATGTAAGTGGAGTTCCTGTGAGAAAGGGGTTCCGAAGCATTGTGTTGACCAAGTATCGATCTTCTCGTGCTGTGGTACACCTGGGGTTAGAGCCGGTTTCTTCGTAACGTCGAAGAACTGGTTGTACAGTTGACAGCGACACACCAACTGTCCTTTCTGTATCACGCTAACTCCGGCCGATTTCCGGTACTGTGAGAATACTGGTGCATTTTTCAAGTGTAAGCATTGAGGTAATATGTAATTACCTCAACGGGTGTAAGTGAAATTATAACAGCTTCAATAACACTGACCTCTATTAAACATATAATACAGGTCAGTGTTCAATAATAATTATACACGCTTTATTTCATTAAGCTTGCATTATTTGTTTCCGAGAGTTTCAGGTATATCTGTATGTGACCCTAATTCATTGCTCTCGAGTGTAGTTATGATACTGAAGACGATGCACCTAGAATAATATTACTATACCTACCACATTAGGTGACAACGATTTATAAATGAAGCAAAGACTGATTTTGAGAGTTTGAACTGCTCTATTGTAAAGGGAAGGAGTACTAGATTTCCATAAATGTTTTAGTTTACTCACCTTTATTCACGTCTTCTTGTTTACATTTCTTAAAGAAACCTGCTTTCTTCAGACATTCCGTTAGAAACAACGACATGACTATCCTTTTCAAATAATCCTCTGCCTTCCTCTCCGCTGAGTGAGTACATAGCGCATATATTTGAGCTGCTCTCAACTCCAGCTTCTCCTCCATACTCATTTTATCGTCAGCTTTAACTTCTTCCTCTTCTTCTTTAAAGTTTTTTTCTGTGAAACTCTTGATACCTTTCTTAGATCTGTTAAGTCTTTCTTTTCTACTTTTTATTTTGGATTTCTTGGCGACTCCTTCGATGTCGTTGAGAACTGCTCCCTCCACTGTTTTGACTTCATTGCTGATGTATTTAGAGTGTATTGCTAGACTGGTGTCGAGACCTGCCTGTGTAACCATACGTAACGCTATGTGACTTAGTACTGACATACCGGAACCTGGAAAACGTAACAGGAGTGTTAATACTTAATAGCTATCACACACTTTGTTTAGTCACATACAGAAATCGTCAAGTACAAGTAACAATAAGGAATCTTGATTTATTGAACATATTGTTTCATATAATGCAATTTCCTCACCTATAAAAAGAACTAAGAACTGGCATTCATAAGAATGATACGTAGAAACAGCTACGTCCTTACACGCACCACTGCAGAAGGCGACTCCTGAGCACTTCGGGCACCACACGGGGGCTTCGTTCTCACAATCATCCAGTCTGAAACATTAGGAAACACTCGATATCTTGCGAACGTCTAGGCTAAGACACTAGAAAAGTATCTTACCTCTTGAAACAATGCAAGCAGTGCGTACCGTAATAGTCAGCGAGTAGACATGCGGCGTATGGTGGGTCTACCAGTAGGACGTCGCCAGTCTTGATGGGCGCGTGCGCGACGGCGAAGCGACCCTGGCGGGAACAAACAAGCGTGACAGCCACAAGGCGCGGGGATGCAACATAGAGGATCATTCTGGGAGTGCTAATGTATGTACAAGTATCTATCAGTCATCATAACCAGATGATGATGCTCCGGATATAATTC
Source organism: Mesoligia furuncula (assembly GCA_916614155.1). Classification (NCBI taxonomy): domain Eukaryota; kingdom Metazoa; phylum Arthropoda; class Insecta; order Lepidoptera; family Noctuidae; genus Mesoligia; species Mesoligia furuncula. Next base: position 1,139,352 of record OU744790.1, on the reverse strand, counting down.
GAGGTTGGCGCAGCATGGTCAGCCATAATTCTTGCCTCATAACTTTCACCAGTTCCTCAACATTATTAAAAGGTCAAAACCGATAAATATTATCGTAGTGCCATTTCTCCAAAGTTTACGGTTAACGCCTTGGTAGGGCGTTATCATAGCGGATAATATTAGACGCTGATTTTTATAAGCACTATTGTACACTTATTTAGACTTTTTTGCAACTATTCATGCAATGAAGATATAGTTATTGCTATAGTGACTGTCTTGAAGTATGAACTGCTGAAGTGCTTCGACCGACCATTCAGTGCCTTCCAATCTATTCTGTAAAGATCTTACCTTGAAAAATAAGGTGAAGTTAGGCTGAAGTTGACTTCATCTTTTTGTAGCTGGTGGGCCATCTAGTGTTTTAAAATTACTTTGACTTTGAAAGGTAGAATGGCATTCATTTTTTAACAGGAAGTTAGTTTAATGTTTGACATTTGCAAAATGGGACGCTATACGCTCGAACAAAATTGGGAATTTTAAAAACTTATTTCCTAAGTAGTGAGTCATAAAAAAAATACGTAGAAAATTTTCGAAAAATGATCTGCCTTCAGTTTAGTTTGTGCGTCAATTTGTGAAGCGAGTTCGTGAAAATGGATCGTTATTGGACAAAGCAACCCATGTGCGTTCTCGTCCAGTGCGTTCAACCGAAAACATTGGTTCTGTGGCTCAGAATGTGCAAGATCATCCACAAGTTCTCAGGAACTGAACATTTCTCGCACTTCTCTGAGAAGAATTTTGCATAAAGACCTCGATATGAAGGCTTACAAAGTTTAATTGGTCCAAGAACTGAAGCCTCATGACCATCCGATGCGTTTTCGCTTCGCTCAATGGGCTGAAGATTGTTTGGCAGGAGATGAAGAATTTTACCAAAAAATCGTGTTTTCAGATGAAGCTCATTTTAAATGTACGTTTGCCCCGCACGGCCCCCCAGAATTTGCGATTTAGGTGTGCACCAATGCAATGTACTCGCCTCTAGGAGTATATGTACCGGTTTCTTTTTCAATGTACCTCTGTACTTTTGAAGAAATATGCAAAAAAAGGGGGCCGTGCCAGCCAAACGTTTTCAGCACGGCCCCCGTGTAACTTGAAAAATATATAGCGTATTAAAAAGTTTCATAAACTCAAGGAATGTACTTTAATAGCACGTTCAATGTACCGTAACAGATATTGTGAATTCGTAATAACAAATAATATATAGATGTGGATAGGGGGCCGTGCTGAAAAAAAAAGAAATAAGAAAATATCTAAAAAAGACAAAACAACCTTAGCCAAAAACTATTAAAAAGTAATTCATGTTTGGCAAGTAACATATGTACCGCATTAGTTTCTCATACAACTTGCTAAATTAAAAAAATAAACGAATTTTAGTTTATTCAGCACGGCCCTCTATAGTTGCCTATATCTTTTTAAATATGACATGTTTGTTTATACAATTCGACTTCCTGAATTATGTATAGGAGTACATTCGTTCCAAATAAATTGCGATTATGGTGTATTAGTACTCTAAAAGATAAATTGGGTCAAAAATATCCTAACATACAACTGATGGGGTGACCATGTTTCCACGTGAGAGTGGATAAAAAAACTTCTGCATAATGCTTCTGCATTTATGCAGATGCTTTTTTTACCATTCTCACGTGAAATCATGGTATTCGCATCGTATTCGTATTAACGATAACTTTTTAGTAGTAAGTCGGTCGCAAATCGAACAAAACAAGTGTCGCTAAGACTAAATAGCTCAAAAGGCCTAAAAAAATCACAGATATATTTCCAATAAATCACACGGATTGATGGACGGTACATTACAATAAAATTACAGTTTCGTTACATTTCACAGTATTAGTTACGTTTACCTATGGAATAATCGCAGAAAAACTATGTGTCACTAACACTACAGAGCTTAAAAGGCTTAAAAAATCACAGATACGTTTCCAACAAATCACTCATTGAACCTTACCTACATTACAATTATATTACTTACATTAATCACATTAATTATTTGGAATAATCACAGGCAACTAGTGTAGAAGTTTAGTAGGTTAAATACCTACGAAACTTCGACATTACATATCAAAAAACTTAATTACCACTATTTGTTTGACTATGTAACGAAACTGTAATTTTATTGTAATGTACCGTCCATCAATCCGTGTGATTTATTGGAAATATATCTGTGATTTTTTTAGGCCTTTTGAGCTATTTAGTCTTAGCGACACTTGTTTTGTTCGATTTGCGACCGACTTACTACTAAAAAGTTATCGTTAATACGAATACGATGCGAATACCATGATTTCACGTGAGAATGGTAAAAAAAGCATCTGCATAAATGCAGAAGCATTATGCAGAAGTTTTTTTATCCACTCTCACGTGGAAACATGGTCACCCCATCAGTAGTATGTTAGGATATTTTTGATCCAATTTAACTTTTAGAGTACTAATACACCATAATCGCAATTTATTTGGAACGAATGTACTCCTATACATAATTCAGGAAGTCGAATTTTGTAAACAAACATGTCATATTTAAAAAGATATAGGCAACTATAGAGGGCCGTGCTGAATAAACTAAAATTCGTTTATTTTTTTAATTTAGCAAGTTGTATGAGAAACCAATGCGGTACATATGTTACTTGCCAAACATGAATTACTTTTTAATAGTTTTTGGCTAAGGTTGTTTTGTCTTTTTTAGATATTTTCTTATTTCTTTTTTTTCAGCACGGCCCCCTATCCACATCTATATATTATTTGTTATTACGAATTCACAATATCTGTTACGGTACATAGAACGTGTTAATAAAGTACATTCCTTGAGTTTATGAAACTTTTTAATACGCTATATATTTTTCAAGTTACACGGGGGCCGTGCTGAAAACGTTTGGCTGGCACGGCCCCCTTTTTTTGCATATTTCTTCAAAAGTACAGAGGTACATTGAAAAAGAAACCGGTACATATACTTCTAGAGGCGAGTACATTGCATTGGTGCACACCTAAATCGCAAATTCTGGGGGGCCGTGCGGGGCAAACGTACATCATTTTAATCTCGGTGGCTATGTCAATAAGCATAATTGCCGCATATAGGGTTCAGAGAACCCACACCACACATATTGTGAGAAGCCAATGCATCCACAATGAGTCACTCGAAGTTGCCATTGAAGAGATTCAAGCCGAACCAAACGAAAATGTATTGAAAAATTGGGTTGATCGGATGGGGTACTGCCGAGCCAGTCGTGGTAGTCATATGAATGATATATGACAAAATTCAACCTTTCCAATAAAATCAGTTTGAAAAAATAATCAGTAGTTTTTTTTATAGCCGATATAAATTTAAAACACTAGATGGCCCACCCTGTACTTGTAGCTGTCAATATTGTCAATCCCTAGCATCGTAAAACGACAGCTCACTTCACCTAAGTTTTTACGGTGAAATGTTTACAGAACTCAAGTTTTAAGAGAGACAAACTGCCCACAATATGGCTAGGTACAACCTTTTCATTTCATCCATTACTATTAAGTATGTACCTACTTATTTCTCGTTTGTAAATATAAAACAAATCGGCTTATCTTAACCAATTATTGAAGTAGGCAGTGGTTTTTGTTTTCTTTGTTAAGACACGGCGTGGATTATCCAATCTACAAATCTCCTACAAATATTTGCAGTTTGCAGATTGGAAGAGACATAAGGACAATCGTGATTACCGGAACCGTTATAGGCTTTTTACAGGCGGATATTTACAATTTTGACAATACCTTTTTTGATATTTTTAGGGCCAAATTGGAAACAAAAATAATTAATGAACACATTACCTCGAATTCTTTACATAGTGTAGGTACCTCTGTTAAATACTCCGGCAAAATCTCCTCAATCAGCAGCTGTATAGCTGTACCTAAGTATTTTCAGGAACCATGAAATGATTTATTTTATAATGTTAAACTTAAGATACCTTAGTCTCTTCTTCAGTTATTTTCAGCAACTTGGAGATCGAGGGCATATTCTGTTTGGCGCCACCTGCAAGCGTTATGCCTGAAACGAACATAGAACAACATACATTCATTCATTTTTTCATTGAAAAGGATCTAAAACTGACAATTTAGCCGGAATGTAAATATATTTACACCTGGCTTATATAACATATCAGCACTAGATTTTTCTATTTCCCACAATGTCAGAGCCACCACTTCCGATGAGACTCACACTGTTGGCGCCGGAGGTCGAGGGTCGGCAGCTCCGACGTTCTATAAGTGGACCGAGTCTTACTTGTATAACTACTTGGATCGCACTGGGCAGCTTAATTGCGGAGTTTTTTTATGTTATTGAATGGCAAACAAGCTTTACCGACCCAGAGACTGACTCGCCTATACCCTTCAAACTAGAACACACCACTGGATGTACTTCCCTGGTCGAGCACCTTCACAAAAAGCTCCACCAGGTACTATTACTAAGTTCAAGAGAGTGCGTCCCCATCCTTTTGACGAAGCCTCGTGTTTCATGGCGGTGTTTTAAAAATACTTTTTTCCGCGTCACGTAAGTCACGTTATATTAAAAAGAACAATGTTTGCGCTGTTGTTTACAGTAATTGTTTAAAATGTTTTTATGTATATTTTTAACTGGAAGTGAATTTACTTTGCTCTGTTATTAATTTAACGAATCAGATAAACGAGTGTCGCAAGCTGTTTTCACAACGTCATCGTTTTTCCATCAGGCAATTAACAAGTGTAAAACATTCGGTATTTTTTCGGAAAAACGGAACCCTTATAAGATCACTTAGTTGTTCGTCTGGCTGTCCGTCAGTTAAGACCCTTTTTCTCTGGAACGCGTGGAGTTATGTCGAGTTGAAATTATAATATCAAATACTTAGGACTGCAATCCCTTGAAGCAGTGAAAAAACCACGGATATCGAGAAAAAACAAAACTTCTACTAAGTCAACGCAATCAAAATATACGAGCTCATATGTTCCGAATTCAAAACCTTTAGGGTCCTTCCCGTTGACCTAGAATCATCAAAATTGGCACTAAGCAATGTCATGTAGGACAAGTAAAGGATAAAAAAAAAAAAACTTTAATTTGTAGTTAAATTACAAAAAAAAAATTAAATCAATTTACGAGTACATACCTACAATTTGTACGGAGCCCTCGGTGCGCGAGTCTGACTCGCAATTGAACGGTTTTTTATAATCCCAAATTCCCGTATATCAGAACATCTCTCAAGACTCAAGCATGACTACAATTCTACAAACTAGTTTTAAGTCATTTGATTGGTTGAAACTAGTATCTAATGCGTGAGTCTTGTGTGAAGTCCTGTATTCATATACGGGCCTTAAAAAGAGAGAGAAGATGACCTTTTGGAGGTCTGTCGTGTCTTAAAATACTTCGAGAACTCTCTACTCACCAGGTTTCTCAACGTTCTGTTTGGGCTGCACCGTGTAGTCCAAGGTCTCTATATCCTCTGCCAGCTTGGTCTTTGCGGCTTCGTCGGAGCCCAGCAGTCTGCCGGCGAGCTCGTACGAGACCTTGGCGCGGGTTGCCTCGCCTGCACCTGGAAATACAGTCAGGGACATTTATTTTTAAGCAAATTCAAATCAAATATTTATTGGAACAAAGAACAAAATTTACAACAATTATTATTATTAGTAAAAAATTGTGTCGCAGTCATCAGCGCCCAGCTCTATTACTTTATTATACTATGCAAGACATGAGCGTTACAATTATTATTATTTTGTTTATAAACATACTGGGCAAAGAAAAGCAGAACTTAAACTTAGATCTACACTAGTATATTTTAAATGCCTTTGATTATAGGCTCCTTCAAACAGCGATATAATCGCGCGCGACACAAAGTCACCGCTCGTTGCGCGACTTGCGGTGCCTTTGTGTCGCGCGCGATTTTATCGCGTGTCGAGCCTGTTTGTAGGAGCCCTATGATAGATTGGGTGGAAGTGGTGTGTGTGAAGTGATGAGAGAGTTGTGTGTATGTGCGTGTGGTAAGAGAGGTGTGCGTATGTGTGTGCAGTGTGGCGAGAGAAGCGTGCATATGTGTGTGTAGTGTGATGAGAGAGGTGTGCGTATCTGACTGTGTAGTGTGGTGATAGAAGTGTGCATATGTGTGTGTAGTGTGGTGAGAGAGGTGTGCGTATGTGTGTAGTGTGGTGAGAGAAGTGTGCGTATTTGTGTGTAGTGTAGTAGAGAGGTGTGTGTATGTGTGTGTAGTGTGGTGATAGAAGGGTGCGTATGTGTGTGTAGTGTGTTGAGAGAGGTGTGCGTACGTATGAGCAGTCTGGGGAGAGAGGTTTGCGTATGTGACTGTGTAGTGTGGTGATAGAAGTGAGCATATGTGTCTGTAGTGTGGTGATAGCTGTGTGCATATGTGTGTGTAGTGTGGTGAGAGAGCTGTGCGTATATGTGTAGTGCGGTGAGAGAAGTGTGCGTATTTGTGTGTAGTGTAGTAGAGAGGTGTGCGTACGTGTGTGTAGTGTGGTGATAGAAATGTGCATATGTGTGTGTAGTATGGTGAGAGAGGTGTGCGTATGTGTGTAGTGTGGTGAGAGATGTGTGCGTATGTGTGTGTAGTGTGGTGTGGGAAGTATAAGTATGTATGTAGTGTAGTAGAGAGTGGTGCGTAAGTGTGTGCAGTGCGGTGAGAGAGGTGTGCGTATGTGTGTGCAGGGTGACAAGAGGAGAAGTGTGCGGATGTGTGTGTAGTGTGGTGAGAGAAACCGTGAAAATGTGAAAGGTTTATCTAAAAATGCACATGGATACCACATGGCTGAAACAAAAACTGGCCTTGTGGTTACAAGTGAATAGTCTCGCTACAGCATCTTGTAGGTACATCTAGGTTTAGGGACATTTAGCTTTAATTAAGTTTTCGACTGACCCACTTCTTGAAAAGTTGAAAGTGCTGTGCATGGTTTAAATACATTTTCTTCGATTCCAGCATCCTCACTGCCCACCAAGAGGCAAGTTAAGAGAACGGAAACGAAATTCAATAATAATCTAATATTATACTACTGTAGCAGGCTGGACGCTTCCAATGTAAACTACTTTATGATACTGAAGTTTCTGCAGGCATGAGTTTAATAACGACCGCGGTTCCTGGAGATGCATCTACTTAATCCTCGGTCGGATGGTCCCATTGTTCGGTATACCATACACCAATGGTCCACAAAGACGTGAACGTGACGTTCACGTCTTTGTGTCACGACCGAGGATTAAGTAGATGCATCTGCAGGAACCTCGGTCCTTTGACAATTTACAGCAACCTTAGAAATATGAGGATAAAGATCACAGTGATCAAAATTAAAGGGGGGGGGGGGGGAAACTGCGATTGGACTGTATTTGGTGATCGGGTGACGTTGTGCTGCAGATTGGATGGCACAAAATATTTCAAATGTGGAAATGTTTTAAATTATCTTCCAAAGTTTTTGGTAACTTGTCCGGAGCTTGAAATACGGAGCATCAATAAGAAAACTACTATAAGCTTTCAGAATTTAGCTAGAAACAAAGAATTCAAAATCGCGAAAAAAAGCGACACTAATACGGACAAGAACACATCACTTTGACTCAGGGTCCGAACTTAATGCTCCGCGCAACATAATGAACGACGCATTTGTGTGCTCAATACATTTCAAACCTGATATTCTGTCTGGCCGGGGATTTCATGACGTCATCTATCGGTTTCGGGAATCAATTTAGCTGTGCTTCAGTTTCTAGTTAGTAAGAGAAGCTTATTCTGTTTTGAAGCTGTGAGTAATATGACACAGTTCTAGATAATAATAATTAGAGAGTTTAATAATAACTTAGTTGCAAATCCACTTCACTACTTCTGCCATCAAAATATTCTCAGGCGCTTATCTATCACAACCATACAACGCATAGGTACAAGTTAAATTATTCATAACAATAAGAAACACATAATCAAATCCTTCAGTAAATTCAACCTAGATTACATAACAACACAGTTGAGCAGACTTTGTTTGTTTTTTTTTTTCAAATATTATACAAAAGGTACAAGTAATCAGTATCGGTCAAACGGCATGTCGTCTGCGTAGTGTCGATGGCACGACAGTGTATCAAACTGCATGTCGTCTGCGTAGTGTCGATGGCACGACAGTGTATCAAACTGCATGTCGTCTGCGTAGTGTCGATGGCACGACAGTGTATCAAATAGCATGTCGTCTGCGCAGTGTCGATGGCACGACAGTGTATCAAACTGCATGTCGTCTGCGTAGTGTCGATGGCACGACAGTGTATCAAACTGCATGTCGTCTGCGTAGTGTTGATGGCACGACAGTGTATCAAACTGCATGTCGTCTGCGCAGTGTCGATGGCACGACAGTATATCAAACTGCATGTCGTCTGCGTAGTGTCGATGGCACGACAGTGTATCAAAGGTTGGCCTAAATCTTCGCGACATCCTTGACATCGTCGGTGGCATGTCGTGTCTGCCAAAAATTTGTCGGCAATGAGTAAAATCCACATTTCAGCAGTTAGGTTTTAAGTCCCATGCAACTAGGGGCGAATTCAAATTTAACCACATTGATAAAGAACCCTTATTGTAAGATATATCGCCGAGTCCAGTCATCCTTTATACAGAAAGTTTCATTAAAACACGTCGCTTTGAGCTGGGCTCTGTGAGTAATCCGATACCCATCAGCAATCTCTGAGTGTGACGTCTGTACAACATCCAGAAAACACACGTGGAAGTGAAACGGTTCTTGAAGATTGCCTTTGTATGAAAAGGTCTGTCATACTTTGTATGGTTGCATAGGTCTTTAAGTTCTTGTTCGGGCATGTTAATATTATGTATTTCAAAGGTATCCGGTATTTTTTGCAAATCAGTGGTAGGTACTCATTACGCTGCTACATAAGACTGGTTGCCCTTTCGAAGGACTAACGAAAAAAAACGAAAAAAAAAATCAGCAGTCAACATCGTGAGCCAACCAATTTAATATATACCTACTAAACTTATTTTAAACCTACTAAACTTATCATATACCTACTAAACTTATCATATACCTACTAAACTTATTATATACATACTAAACTTAAATTAAAACATCCCCCACTACAATAATTTCAGGGTTTTTGTCTTTGCAAACTTTAGAGATAAGGGGGGAACGGTATTTTTTTTTATCAAAAGTAGAAAACTAATCGGCCTAGAAAAAAAGAAAAAATGTTTGAGAATGTGCAAACTGCGCTCTTTCATATGCCCTAGTAGCATTTAAATTTTTCAGACTCCCTTTCAGTCCCTGTTGCAAAAAAAATATACATATATTTTTATTTCTTTCTTCACAAACTCTACACCTTGGTTAAAATAATTATGTGAAAACACTGAATTATGAGTATGGATCTAAGAATACAGATACTTAGTGGGTATTTTTTTATCATTCAATGACTGTTCATTACTTTCCTGTTAAACAATAGTTATTGTAGTAACGAAACGGCCACGCCTCATATTTTAACTAAGGTGTAGAGTTTGTGAAGTTATGGCTTGTAGCTTAGGGCCTGTAGAGTTAGAAGTTTAGCTCTACATGAGATCTGATTGAGAACTTTTACATGAAAATGTTTTTGGTGGGATTACATTTACAGATTTGCACAAAACTATCAAAAAATACACGAAATCTCCTGATCCCAGCACGCGTTTTGAAGAAAATTTTCTACTTCAAATAAAAAAAAACTATACCATATTGTAAACACATTATCCAAGGTAATATATAAGTAGATTTTCACAATGTAAATAAACTAGTTTCGTTAATAGTTATCAACCTACTACTATAAATGTGTACTATATACTATAAATCTATATACTATGTATATTGTTCTTCCTTTATGGGCTTCTCGCTCGAAGCAATCTTAAAAAAAAAATTACCCGACTTTGTATGAGGAAGACCAGTAGGTTCAACAAGTGAGTGAATCATACGAGGAGGTCATAATGAAACAATAGGTACTCATCATTATTTGACTAAACTTTTCCGAAATATTTTGGAGTCGGCTTGCCAGACGCAGCTGGGTACCAGTATTTGACATGTAGCGACTGGCCAGCGGACCTCCAGAACCCAGGTAGTGGGTTATACGATACTTCTTGGTAAGACTGGTTGTCAGACTTTCGGGTTTCTGAAGAACACAACGACTATCAAAGATCCACGAATGATAGCCGGGACCAACGGCTTAACATGTTTTCCGAGACACGGGGGATATCGGTAAAGATGTAAAGATGGTTACCCATCCGCGGACCAACTGCGACAAGCGTAGCTTAACCAGATCGATCGACTCGTGCGGCTGTTAATACTTAGCCACGGAGCCCACTTTGAAATAATACTATTTAGAGTAAAATGTCTACAAAAGTATTACCTTGCACAGGTAATACTTTTGTAGACATGTTTGCACGTGTCGGTACAGTGGAGGTTCAAGTTTAATTGACACTTAAACAATTGTGAGAACACATCACGATACAAATGCAACATTGTCCACTCGCTGTTATCATCTGAACTTGAGGTTGTTTATTTGTATTGTGGTGTTCAAAATACAGTTAAGTATGTTTCCATTGGATAGTTTTCTGCGAGTCGTGGGTAAGGCGGATCACAAACTCAAGCATGTAATAAGTAAGACTAACCTCGATAGCAATGTCCCATCCTCCAATAATATTGGGCCCTCATCTTAGCTGGTAGTCGTTCTTTCAGCGCCAGTTTCAGGTCTTCAAGAGCAGCTTTAGGTCTCTCGCAGCGCAGCAGGATCTCCGAACGAAGCCACAGGGCTAGGGCGAGGGAGATGCCGCCTTCAGTTATGGCGTCATCTCCACCTGGGAAAAATAGCCAGAACCATAGCATAAGCATATCATTTTATAATGATCCGACTGCTGGGACACAGGCTTCCTCTCTCGTTCGAGCATAGGTTCGACCTACAACTAACTCGTACTGCCGTCCTTACGAAAAGTGCAATAACTCGAGCTTTGCCTCAAATTGAGATAAGTACATGATTGGAATCTGCAGAATGAGATCTAAATATTCTTTTTAGACACATTTTACGTATCCATGATGTAGCCGGTTTTAATACTAAGCATAATATAGTGATGGAGATACAAATAAAACAAAAAAAAAATATCTTTAACCGCGTTTTTCTCGAAATCAGGTTTAACCTAGTTATTGCACTTTTCGTTAAGACGGCAGCGTAAGTCGTGGCAGTTTTCGCTAGGCATATTTATGAATATTTTTGTATACCGAGTTCTTATACAATTATCTTTAAAAAAAAAAGTGATATAAAACAATAAAACAAATGGTGTTGTATTCTTGATATTATATTATATATTTGATAAAGTATCAGCACTACAAAAGTTCTATTGCGGCCCTGGGTACTAAATTTCAAGAGAAATTATTTTTTTTTCAAAATATTTTGAAGCGTTACTAAAAATTATTTGAAAGTGACCTAAGGAGGTCACTAATAGGGAGATAAAGGCCCTATTTCGTTTGATCCACGAGTTTTTGACCACCCTGTATATTATTAACACATTCAATCAAATAATAATATAAGTTTACCATGTCTAGATGTATTCAGTACATAATTTGAATTAGGCAATACAATTACATAATGTCAAGTTTAAGAAAATGGGATTTTAAAGTTCGAGGTCAATACAGCTAAATAAAATAAAAAAAATATTTAGTACAAGTCAGGAATACAGAGATGTCATATTATCAATTTGAATTCAGAAATTCGCCAATTGAGAACTTAATAACATTTATTAATTAATAGATCTGTCACTTCCTTTAGAGAATGCATTTTTTAAATGTGTTTGACACAATTTCATTAAAATGCCTAAAAGAAAGTAAGGTTGTTTGCAAATGAATGGCCTACCGCGGCTCATCAAAGTACCTTTGATGATAGACACACACACACACAGGGCAGACAGCAGCTTTTGGTAAGATATCTATTGTTTCTCCGTAACATACATACAAAAACAATTTCGTTTACTTGATATTTTCCCAGTACATAATCAGCCGATAATGTTCCCACTGCTGGGACACAGGCCTCCACTCTGTGAGAGGGAGTGGGCTATATTCTACCACGCGGGCCCAATTGTGATGAAATGTCTATGGGACCAATCTGAAAGTACCTATATACTTATAAATAACGAAGTTTCGAGGTAACAATCATAAAAAAAAAATAGTCAACCGAATTGATAACCTCCTACTTTTTTTGAAGTCGGTTAAAAATGTGTCTGCTCAACAACTTAACGCAATGAATGTTGTTGAACTGTCAAAATGAAACCCACTGCTACTGATAGTATGTTACACAACGACCCCGCTGTTTTCCTTACATTTTCTGCTCCGTCTCAAAATTTCAATTTCAATTCTGTATTTTTGTTGCGGGCGTCTCAGAGGCGTAGGTTATCCTTCTTATTATTTTATAATCTCATCCTTATCAACAATGAACTAATCAAGAACCGCCGAGCAATATGCCTGGATTTTAAAGTAACTAAGTGGGATAGAATAAGGTTACAAATAACATTGTCCCATTATTCAGCTGATCTGTTTAACACGCCGCTCAGAGCGCCTCTAGTCTGTGGCGGAGCCTCTTCGTGTCCTAATTACTAAACTCCCGAGCGACTATAACGTAACACTATTCTGGTGAGAGATTTTCAAATAATTTTTGTAAGTCTTTGATTGGCTGAGCTGCTGAGTGACGGTTTGGATTCTAAATTCAGGAAAAGCTTTGTTGAAGTTTGGCGCGCTTTTTCCAGTCTGCTCCGACTTTCGGTATCTCAGTTCACTCGTGCGAACCGATGGTGAAGTAGATCAGACGGTTGAGCACGGACTTAACACTAGATGGATGAAATGGCGGCATGTCACGGGAACAATCTGCGACTCCCACATTCCCCTTAAACTTATGGGAAATATAATATAATAATGAAAGGCAATTGCATGCAGCCGAGATGTAAATACTAAGAGGGATGTGGGGTGTTACACGAATGGGTAGAATAATAAATAAGTACATAAGAGGAAGTCTGAAAGCGGCACCGGTAACTGAAAAGTTGTGCGGAAATCGGTGGCATGGGGACATGTGACATGACTATCGATGGCTATAAGTACTCTTATAGCCATCGATAGTCATGTCACACATGTGATGTCATGTCATGTGGGAGGACTAAAGAAACGATGGATGGAATGTGTGAAAAATGATATGGCTAGAAAGGGGGTGACTACCGAGATGACGACTAAAAGAGAAGCATGATTGAAAAAGACAAGCTTCGCCGACAATAAATAAAGAATAGTTCCCTTTATGTCGAGTCCCTTTACGAACCCTTTACGAACGATAAGGGAAAGAAAATGATAGGGAAGTTTGGAATGTACAAAGTTACAAACTCAAACTCAAAACATTTATTTCAACAGGCACGGGGAGGGTCTGTATTTATGCTTTTGCGGTTGCACAACGACATGCTTTGCTTTGCTTTGCTTGGTAGTATAGATGCAGGCCTACCCTGCCACCTCCTTCTGAGGTGGTAGGGTGGCGGGGTCTTGAGGGAGAGCGCTACAGTCGTGTAGATCCTCAAGGCAAGTCTGGCGGATGTACCTTCTCGAGGTTGCCACCCCGTTTCTTGGTCTGATTCCTTAAGAAACAGACGCAACAAAAACCACCAGGCGCCAGTGCATCCCTAGCCTAGTTCCCTTTTAACCCAATTATTCCCGTCTTTCAGCCTCCTGCCCCGGATTTCACACTCCTTCCTCACTCCATCCCACCCTCATCCCCATTCCTTCCACCTCCACCATTCCAATGTCCACTCCTAACCGCGACCCCCCGTGACTGGGTGGCAGCGGGCCCGCCTATCACTAAAATCAGCTGATGGCGAGTAGGAGTAAGCAGTCACCTGCGCTAGGACCTGCGCAGTTGAGCGCCGTAAGCGGGGATAAAGGAGTCCTGGGGGGTTGAGCTGAAAGGCAACACGCCCCCTTTGGTCTGGATTTCAAGCGAAACGGTGGCCCTACCCAATAGCCGGGGGTAGGGAAATGGTCACGTGTCCCGTCAGAGGGTCACAGGCGAGGTGCGTGAGGTCCGTGGAGGTCGTTCTTGAGCGGCCAAAGCGGTAGGTAAAGGTCATGCTGACGGTGTAAGTGAGGGTTGATCAGTTCGTAGGGGGTTTGGCCCTTTGAACCTTCTATGCCAACCCGATCGAGCACCCGATGTCGCACTGTAAGCCAGCCTTGCGCACCTATATCTCTCTGGTAGTCCTAACGTTCGAGCTAGTTTGTAGTGAGACGTTCCCAGGTGCGGGCTCCATGGAGGGTGGGAAGCCAGAGAGATGAAATTTGTTTAAACTTTAACATGGATAATTTAAGGCCAGTTAACAACCAACCAACCGGAGTGGAGGCGAAAGCCAATGAGACTCCCAAGGGAGGTGCTTGCACTTCCCTCGCCCCTAGTGTCCTTGCAGTTAACGCTGCAGGTACTAGCGCGGGTGCTGGTCCAGCTGTGGCGAGAACCGCAGCCAAGACCAAACGCAAAAAGTCCCAAAACAAACAAAGGACGTCGGCGCTGACTGGGACCAGTACCGACCCTTCTAAAACCCAGGGAAAGACCAAGGCGACGACTAATACCACTGCCGGTCTGACCCTCTCCATACAGACCCCGGAGTCGGGTAACACCGGCGCCGGGCGCCCTCACAAACACCCTCCTTCTCCGCTATCCCCTCAACCCACCTCACATCAGGCGGCCGTCACCGGTCAGACGGTGACGATCGGTTGCACTGAGGACGCGTTCTCACGTGCCTGGCAAGTGCAGAAACGCAAGGGCAAGGGTAAAAACAACACTCCACAAGCCCGATGCCCCCGCACTGACCCCTCAGGTCCACCAGCTTCCTCTTCTCAGAGCAAGCAGAGGGAGAGATTGACGAGGAAGGAGAGACGACAACAACGCAGGCTGCTAGGTAAGGGCAGTCGTCAGAAACAGGCCACTGCCGCTAAGCCGGTCAATCCGACTAGCGGCCAGCTGAACTTCGCCGCCGGAAAGCGGTCGCAGGTAGGGGCCGGCACTAGCCGACCTGCGCCCGGTCAGCCGCCAACCGGTGTTCCGAAGGATCAGGTAGGTAACTCCAGCACACAGCGACCCGATTGGAAGGATCAGGCTGCGGCCAAGCGAGCTCTCAACGAGACTTCAACACCTCGGGGAGAGCATAAGCGGCCGCGTCTTGATCAATCCAGACGGGTCCCTCATAGAAGCTACGCCCAAGCTGCCAGCGCAACCCTGGACGTCGCGATTACCTGCGAACGCACAGGGATCCTCAGCGGGGAGGTATCGGACCAGGTACTCGCTGCCATCCAGAGGCAGATTATCCTTGAGGCCTGCTCCCCCAAACCAGACACTCCGGGACCGACGTTCAACGCCAAGCCGCTGGTCGCCGGAGGCGTCGTGAAACTGTGGTGCGGTAACGACCACACTTTAGCCTGGCTGAAGAAAACAGTCTCCGACCTCTCTCTCCGTATCAACATCCCGTTGGTAGTCAAGAGCCAGTCGGAGTTAGAAAAGCGAATAAGATGTGGCATCCTAATCCCAGACGAGCAGGGGGTATATGGAGAGTCGACCAATATTGGCCGCGCTCTCAGCTACCAAAATCCCTGGGTAGATATAAAGAGGTGGGTGCTGCTCTTTGCCGATAAGCAGGCTGAGCAATGGTTCGTGGTGGTCGGCGTCCCTGTGGACCAAATCCCGACCCTGATGGAGGCCGGACGCCGACTCTCAATCGGACTGGGAGCGGTGTACGTGAAGTTCCAGGGTCGGAACGGTAGGTTCACCGACACCCCTCAGGGATGGGACCCCGCCACGGGTACCCTTGGTGAGGTGCCAGACCAGCCGCAGACACCAGTGGGGGAGTCATCTCCCACTACAAGCAACCCGGAGGCATCCGCGACTGAACCTGCCCCGGCAGGGTCGGCCGCCCCCGCTGCCGCCACCGTGGGCGCCGTCCCCTTATCTGGTACGGAGCTGGACGACATGATCCTGTCCCCGGCTTCGACCCAGGGGGGGGACGGCTTCGACGAGGGCGACCTGTTCGCCGGGCTCAGACTGGAGGGGGACGAGGAGGGGTTGGCCAGCGATGGCGTCCCTTTTGTCGGCCTGTAAAATCCTCCAGGCAAACCTCCACCACAGTCAGACCGCGACGGCTCAGCTTCGCAAGTGGCTGGAGGTTCAACACACGGCCATTGCCTTGATCCAGGAGCCGTGGATAAGGGCAGGCCGCATACAAGGACTCTCCAATCTTGGCGGTAAGCTCCTGGTCACCACAGAGCACGACCATCCCAGATCGTGCATTTATATCACAGGTAACCTTAAAACACAGCTATTAACCGATTTTTGTTGCAGAGATGTCTCTGCAGCAAAGCTGCTAATACAGCGTGAAAACGCCATGGAGATGGTGATCGTCCTCGCCTCGGTATATATGCCTGAGGCAGAGGCGCCGCCCCCGCACGATTTCGCCCGCCTTGTGAGCCACTGCGAGAGGAGCGGGCTTGACGTCGTGGTTGGGGCCGATGCCAACGCTCACCATCAGCTGTGGGGTATGGACACGCAAAATGAAAGGGGTAAGGCCTTGGTAGACTATCTTTTCTCCACTAACCTAACCCTACTAAACATGGGATCCGAACCAACGTTCGTAACAAGGCGTAGCCGGACAATCATTGACCTAACTCTGGCTACAGAGGGAGCGTCGGAAGTCATCACTGGGTGGCATGTCTCCAAAGAGGCGTCCTGCTCTGATCACAGGTGGATCCGCTTCGACATCCAGGTCTGCATCCCACCCACACAACCACGGCGCAACCCGCGCAACACGGATAGGGCCACCTACGCACGCAGCCTTGAATCAAAGCTGGCGACAGCAGACGATCCGACAACATTTGCGGATCCGACACAGATTGAAACACAAGTAAGTCACCTTACTAAATCAATGATAGACAGCTACCATACTGCCTGCCCAGAGACCACCCCGCGCAGCACACCGGGCAAACAACCCTGGTGGGGCGCCGAGCTGGAGCGCAGGCGCGGTAAGGTAAGGAAAGCCCTGAATAGAGCTATGAACACAAGTGCGGATGAGGACTGGGATGACTATTACGCAGCCACATCCAGCTATAAAAAATGCATCAGGTTCAGAAGTACCACGGGATGGCGCAAATTCTGTGGAGGTATTGAATCTTGCCAGCAGGCGAACAGGGTGAGGAAAGTACTAGCGCAACAGTACACACCTGGGCCTGCTACCCTTCGGAAACCTGACAATTCATTAACATCCTCACCAGAAGAAACGAGACGCATCCTAATTGAAACTCACTTCCCCGGATGCATCTTCGCACAGGTAATCGACTGGCAGGATGCAACACAGGCACCATCAGATAATGATTGGCTCTACGCAAGCAAGGTGATCACGTTGGAGAAACTCCAATGGGCCATTCAGAGCTTCCATCCTTTTAAGGCAGCCGGTCCGGATGGAGTGTTCCCCGCTTTACTGCAGTGGGGAGGCACCTCTGTCGCTTTAAAACTGCTGCCTTTATTGAGAGCGTGCCTGGCCTTCAGATACGTTCCTAAGGGATGGAGGGAAGTGAAAGTTATATTCATCCCTAAGCCAGGTAAGGGTGACTACACAAACGCCAAATCCCACCGACCAATAAGCCTGACCTCTTTTCTACTAAAGACTCTGGAAAGGCTGTGTGATAGGGAACTGAGAGATGGCGCCTTGAAGACTATACCGCTACACGGCAACCAACATGCATACAGCTCAGGTAAGTCGACTGAATCCGCCCTTCACCTGGTAGTCAGCCAGATAGAGGAAGCGATTCACCAGAAAGGCACCTGTCTGGGCACTTTTATAGACATCGAAGGAGCCTTCGACAAAACTAACTTCTCCAGTATCAACAGCGCCCTCTCCAGACATGGGGTAGAACAGGTACTAGCGGACTGGATCACTAATATGCTAAGTAAACGAGTGGTTCGCCTTGAAGGTGAGCAGCAGCTGGCCATGATAGCCAGAGGCTGCCCCCAGGGAGGGGTGCTGTCCCCCCTTCTATGGAATCTGGTGATCAATGACCTCATCGCCAAACTCAACGCCAACCGCTTTTACACAGTAGGTTATGCCGATGACCTCGCAATCCTAGTTTCGGGGAAGGTGACGGGCACGATATGCAACCTCACTCAGCAAGCGCTACGAATCGTAGAAAAATGGTGCAGGGATTATGACCTATCAGTGAACCCTACTAAGACCGAGCTGGTCATGTTTACCCACAAACGAGCTATGGGCCCTTTCCGCCTACCAAAACTGTTTGATACTGAACTCCAGTTGGCCAACGAGGTAAAGTACCTTGGTGTCACACTAGACAGTAAGTTAAACTGGAGCAGTCATCTGGACAATAAACTGAACAGGGCCTGCATAACCTTTTGGCAGTGCAGGAGAATGATAGGTAAGAAGTGGGGCCTATCCCCTAAAATTACACTTTGGCTGTACACTGCAGTGATCCGCCCCATGATCACCTACGGGGCTGTGGTCTGGTGGCCCCGCACCAAGCTAGTTACAGCCGCCAACAAACTACAACGCATGCAAAGACTAGCCTGCATGGCGACTACAGGTTGCATGAGGACTACTCCGACGGCAGCAGTTGAAGCCATCCTGGGAATCCCACCGCTCCATCTGTTCATACAACAGGAAGCGACGATGGCGGCAGTACGTCTTGATACACTAAATCTCTGGGGTAAGAGTATCACACCACACACCATGCTGCTTGAGGGACTACACAAGGAGTTTCCCATTACGAAAGCCATTAAAGACAAGGTACCCAAACAATTTATCTTTGATAAAAAATACAAGATCCAACTTCACGAGGATCGACGATGCGAGGGGCTACGACCTACGGAGCTGCGCATCTTCACGGATGGATCTAAAACAGGTAGTGGCACAGGTGCTGGAATCTTTTCGGAGGATCTCAACATACATATTGCCACACCATTGGGGGCCCACAACACAGTGTTCCAGGCCGAATGCATGGGTATTTCTCTGGCAGCTTCTGCCATCATGGCTAGGGAAGTAAAAGACCACTCAATCCGCATACTCTCAGACAGTATGGCTGTTCTGCAAGCGCTGAACAGTTATACAGTTGACTCTGGGCTAATATACGAGTGTCACCAGCGCCTCAACCAGGTGGGTAACCTCAATAAAATAACCATTCAATGGATCAAAGGACACAGCGGTTCGTTGGGCAACGATGCAGCCGACGAGCTTGCCAGGAGAGGTTCGAGCATGGCACCAGTGGGACCTGAGCCCATCGCGCCACTTCCCTTCGGGTTTTTACGCACTCTGGTAAGGAAACGCACCAGAGACCAACACGACAAACTTTGGACGGATCAAGGCGATTGCAGGCAGGCTAGGGAAGCACTTCCCACTTTGGATCCCCGCCTCACGAAACAGGTTCTCCGTCTAACTAAACAAAAGCTGCGTATAGTTACGGCAGCTTTAACTGGCCACGGGTCATTTAATAAACACCTCTATGTCATAGGAGTAACAGACAGTCCGCTGTGCAGGGCCTGCATGGAGGACGACGAGACAGCGGCACATGTGCTTCTAAACTGCCCGGTGATCACCACGTACAGGGCAAAGTACTTCGGTAACCCAGGTACCCTACGCGAGACGGTCAGCAACATCAAGGCGTTGCTGGCCTTCCTTGAGGAGCTGGGGTGGATCGAATAATCGATTTTCCCACCCGTACGCAAAATACGCGCATTGACGTGGAGTTGCGGAAACCAGCCCGTAATACCAATTACCAATTACCAAAATTCAACAGGCACTTTGGAAATTGTCAAGGAGTCGGTCAGCAAGTCATGTAGTTGAAACTACTTGCCAATTTCTGTGTGCACAGTAAATACACATTTTCGGGTATACCTACCTACATGGAAATGCGGGAATAACTGTGACTGTGGGACACACTTGCCTAAAGTATGATTTTATTTGGAGACGCACGTTCCTATGAGTAGGTACGTAAACAGACTGATTACGATAGTGATAATATTATAATGGTGTAATTACACTGAGCCACTAAGAAAGTGGGTCGGATCAAAAACCTCAATATATCCAAACGTTTGGAGCTGGCTTAATGAAATAAAGACTTTATTATAAACAATTTTATAGTGCCTAAGTCAATCTCATAAAGTTTTAGATTATGAAGTTTATTTTGAATAAAAGTAAGTTAAGTAAAAATGTAAATTTTCACTAGATTTCGAAAAATGTGCTACGGTATCAAATATGCAATTTTGACACATTTTAATATTTTTACAGATTTCTGAGCTGACGCCAAGGAATACTACTAGCACGGTGCGGCTTTCGGAAGAAATTCCAGCTCACACGAGTATGGAGCCTCCGTCGTATGGCACTTTCTGTTCAATGCATGCTTGGTTATAGCACTCTCCTGGTCTTCTCTAGACTCTTTGCCTCCCATCGTGCGTGTATAGCATGAACCTCGACTCGTCTGAAAACATTACTCTTGCCCAGTCATCCAGAGTCCAATTCATGTGTTCTCTAGCGTAACTCAGCCTTGAATTTCGATGCTGCCTTTCGAGTTTTGGACCATTTGCAGCTCTAAATGGCTTCAAGTTTGCTTCAAGATGCCGCCTCACTGTACACGATTTCGGATTGCTCCCTCCAGCACATAGAAGGTGTTTTTGACAACAGCAGCCGTTTGAAATCGATTTCTCAACATTGTTGACACCAATCGATCCTTCCGCGCTGTCATGCACCTTGTTCGGCCTGTTCCTGGTCTGCGAATATTGGATCCAGTCTCTTCCAATCGCTGGAGCACTCTTTGAACGATTGAGCACTCTTTGGACACACCAACAGTTCTCGCTATATAACGCTGACTGCGCCCGTCTGCAACCATTGTCACAATTCTAGTACACTCTTCAGGGATTAGTAGCATGTTTTAATTTAATTTGATCAGAATAATGAAATTCTGCACAAAAATGCCATATTTATAAACAGAAACAGAAGTTAAACAGAAGAAAAAATAGTCTTTATTTTTTATTCACGATTTTTAATACAATCACCAAAAAGAAATACAAAGGTTTAACTTCTTCCTATGTTTTTAATGAAATAAACTTTTATTTAGTTTTTATTTTAAAAGGATTGCTCAAATGTTTTAAAGGTTATCGCATTTTTTATAACCGACCCGTTTTCTTCGGGCCCATTGTACTTAGTTATTAGTTAGGTGTGAGACTTACCTACTTGTACTTATTAGGAAAGAGAAAATTAGAATAAAGTATTTTAAAAATAGTCTAAGATCAAGAATAGGGCCGCAACTTGTTACAGCGGGGGCTTTGGTTTCCACGCCGTCGCCTCACCAAGACACCTTATTAAAAAAAACTTGCTTCATTAGTCTCTGCACGTTTTCCAGCTTCACAATTAAAATGCAAAAGCTAAACAGTTTTTATGTACTGTCAAACGGGAAAAACCTGTATTTCTTTAAAATTAAATTAGGATTGCCTAAAGTAGGATTTTATTCGGAGGCGCACGTTCATAAGAGTAAGTATGTAAACAGACTGATTATGATAGTGATAATAAATTAATCTAATTATGCTATAAATTATCAACAGCCTTTTCAGCCATTTGCTCAATCATGAAGTTCTAGGCTCAAACTCTTTAGTTGATAACAGAATCATTTCATTCTCAAGAACCCAGAAGATATATTCAAAACATACAAAATAACAACAAACAATTACGTAAGTACTACTTGGTCTGCGTTGTTTTCCTAAAAACTTTGAACTTCCTTCAAAGTTCTTGAGCCCTTCAATATTAAAGGAGAAGTAAACATTTTGATTTATTTAACGGAAACTTGAATGTTTCTATCCGGATGGCCGAGCAAGGAAATCAATCAAATTAACTTTTTGTTTCTCTTTCTTATAAATACAATCCGAGACTTGTGGACGGCGTTGCCAGTATTCATAATGTCTTACTTTTTTCTCACATATTATTTGGAGGGGATGCATTATCGTAACCTATATTTTTGTTCTCTCATCTTGATCAGCCGAAATCTTCATGATTACTTCCATACTTGTCATCTTATTATCATTTTATAGGCGAATCTTCTTCCACACATTTCATCTCTGTAGAAACTATTCGGTATATCGCTGCCATCAGAAATATGGCCTCATAATGTAAGTAAGATAAAACAAGTTTTCGTGGCCCAAGTGTAGGCACTGACATGCGGGTAAGCACCACGTTTCAAGCTCAGGTTTAACTTCCATTACTTTGAAATATTTCAATTCCTATTAGAAATATAAAATAATAAAAATACCAAATATCTAACTGTTAGCTTGGACAGCTTAATGTATTCCAGTGAAAAATACTTTTGAATGGTACTTTAATGGAATGCTCTGTTTTTCATACGCATTCTGAGCGTTTGAATATAAGGGTTTGGAACATATGAACATCTGATAAGGTACATTGCTCTTTGTCCATTATTTTAAATCGACACTTCAAAAGTGTTTTTATCACATCTATTTAAAATGTGCTAGTGTATTTTTTGTAAACAGGGAATAAAATAGCTCTGTAATAGTAAGTGATTTGAATTTGGAATATGGATATTATTAATAAAACTTCCATTCACCAAAGAGATCAATCACGAACATTGTATGAACAAGTAACAGGCTGTATGATAAAGTACAACGTGCGAGCGAAATTATTCTCAGTATGAAGGACACTGTTAGGTAGGTATTATTTGGATCGTAGGTCGCCTGTTTATGCTTGTTATTTAGATTTATCCAAAGCCTTTGACCTAGTTAGTTATGAGGTCCTGTGTGATAAACTGCGTAAACTTACAGAACTAGTGGAAATTATGAAATATTGGTATGACAATCAATTAAATGTTGTTAAGTGAGGCGGATTGCTTGTCTGACGAGTACAAGCTAGAGTGTGGCGGGAGGCAAGGCGGAATTTCCTCGACCACTCTTTTTATTGTATATATGGATAGCCTGATTGGCGAGCTCAGTAGCATGCATGTAGGTTGTCATATTGAAGGAGTCGCTGCCAATAATATAAGTTATAGGCCCGTCAATTAGGGCCCTTCGTCATTTACTTAGTGTTTATAAGCGGTATGCAGAAAGTTATGGTCTCAAGTATAATGTTGCCAAGAGCGAGTGTATGTTTTTTGGTCTTGGTGATAAAACCCCTCCTGAACCTCCACCTATTTTTCTGAACGGTTCTCCTCTCACTAGAGTGAAAAAGTTTAAATATCTAGGGCACATTGTCACCGAGTCAACGAGGACATTGAACGTGAACGCAGAGCGCTGGCGGTCCGGGGTAACATGTTGGCTCGCAGATTTGCTAGTTGCTCAGCTGAAGTCAAGTTAGCGCTATTTAAAGGTACTGACACACATGCTCATTACTAGCATGCTCAAACCAATCGGAGCACGCGAAACGCAAGTGACTTTGATTTTCGCGTGCTCCGATTGGTTTGAGCATGCTAGTAATGAGCATGTGTGTCAGTACCTTGAAGCATATTGCCAATCTTTCTACACGAGCAGCCTGTGGGTTAATTATACTCAAAAGGCATACAGCGCTCTGCGGGTACAATACAACAACGTCTTCAGGATGTTGTTGCGGTTGCCGCGCTTCTGCAGTGCGTCCGCGATGTTTGCCGAAGCGCGTACAGATGACTTTTACGCAATAAGACCCAAGTGTGTGTCGTCGCTGTTGGGCAGAGTGCGCGGCAGCAGCAACATCATTCTGAGGATAGCGGCGAGTAATTATCAGTGTCCGCTCTGGGTAAGCATCGTGGTTGGGACGGTAAAATAAAATGTTTAATTATAATTGTTATTTATATTTAAATTCTGTACCTACTAACATAGTTGATAAGCTGTTGTTACTAATCATAATGGATCATATTATCTGACTAATAAATAAATAACAAAAAAAAAGTAAGTATGTAAAAAAATTAAAAAACGCGTGGCAAGCATTCTGCATTCGTTTGTAATTGTTTACTCAAATTAGGATTTTACTTAGAATAACCATAACCATAATCAGCCTATAATGTTCCCACTGCTGGGACACAGGCCTCCTCTCTGTGAGAGGGAGTGGGCCGTAATCCACCACGCGGGCCGTAATCCACCACGCGGGCCCAGTGCGGGTTGGTAGATGTCACATGTCTTCGAATTTTTGGTTCTAGGACATGCCGGTTTCCTCACGATGTTTTCCTTCACCGTTTTGAGAGCAGTGGGGATGAAATAATTTACACAAAGTAAAGCGTCTGTAGAATAGAATAATTTTATTTTTGCAAATATGGGTAGCTATGATACATCAATAGGTGTTAGTACAGTACAAAGATGCCATATTTTGGCATTCTGAATGCAAATATTTACATCTAAATTATTATAAAAATTAGTATGTCTGTCCTCAAGTACATAATTGTATGTAGATAAATAAACGTTCTATTCTTAGTCATAAGTAGCACTTACTTATTTTTTCATAGAGGGTGATAAAAAGTAGTGTCCACCTCGGGAGCAAAACTAATTTAAGCTCGAGTGACGTAGGTATTTTGAATCCCTCGCGGCGCTCAGGATTCTACTTTAGAACCCCTGGCTGCGCTCGGGATTCTACTCTAGGATCCTTCGCTCCGCTCTGAATTCAAAGAAACACGCTCGCCTTCAAAATAGCTGTTTGTTCCCTTGGCAAACAATCTACTGTTTTAGCTGTTTTACTACATGGACCAGGTTCATTTTATCTTCGTTTAATTCTAATGGAACCTGGAAGGTGGAGATTCTCGTTTCTTGCGGTATTTATGTCAGGAGATATTATGATATGGAGATGTGAAAAATATAGGACTAGTCGTTGCGGTACTATATTTATGTCTACATAACTAACGTTACACAAATAGCAGCATGGTGCGCTACCCCTATGCTAGACACTTCAGTATGTCAAAATAATATACCCTTACAGATAAGGCTTAAAGATCTTAAAACTGCAAGAGAACTG
This sequence comes from Mesoligia furuncula, assembly GCA_916614155.1. Taxonomy (NCBI): domain Eukaryota; kingdom Metazoa; phylum Arthropoda; class Insecta; order Lepidoptera; family Noctuidae; genus Mesoligia; species Mesoligia furuncula. The sequence continues at coordinate 1,114,342 of OU744790.1, read as the reverse complement.
AAGGAGCAAATTAATTAATGATAACCAAAATACCATGTTCCAAGAAAAACTCTCAACATTGTCAGCTTGAAAACAGGATAACTATTCATTGTGGAAAATAACCAAAAATTTTAAACGACCATAAATTTTGTACCCCCGCTTAGGCAACGGTACAAAATGAAGGATGTAATATAAAAAAGTCTGAGTACCAATGTTTGCAAAGTAATAAATGATTTGATTTGATTATTCCAGGACTTACCAGGCATAGGGGCTCTCAGCACAGCTTGGCTGGCAAGTGCCAGGGCTTTGTCCAAGTCTCCATCTTCCAGCGCCTTCTGTGCTGCCAGTCGGCGATCTCGGGACACCTGCACGTCTTTGCCTCGGTGCAGGGGCTGTATTCTTGAAAGCACCTCGTTAAGAGCTTCCATCACCTGCAACAGTATGAGGAACCACGTCAGACTGTGAGCAACAATTTTTAAAACAGAATTTAGGTTGTTAACAAAACTCTTCCTTTAGTGATTGTTTCAGACTTCTCCAAACAGATCTTTATGATATCGTTATCACATCTATACATATAATAAAATCGTAGGAAAGTCAAAACTGTACATTGAATATTTTTTAAAAAGAATACTTGGGGCGTGATCTACAATCGATACCGAAGCCAAAAATATAGTTTTTAGAATTTTTGTCTGTTTGTCTGTTTGTCTGTTTGTCTGTATGTATGTCCGGGATAAACTCAAAAAGTACTGCATGGATTTACTTCAAATTTTGCATAAATATTACTAAGAGGTCGGGTCAACATATAGGCTACATATTATCACGCTATCACCTACGGGGGAGGAGCTGTGAATCTTTATTTTTCTTACGCATTCCGTGACAGCGTGTAATCTAACGACGCATATTTAAATGTTGTTTTTGAGTAAGCCATGCTATTATCTAGCTTTACACTATAAAAACTAAGCCATTTAAGTAACTTGGACCGAGAAAAATAGTTTAATGAATGTTAGTAGTATACAGACAATTTTGAAGCAGCGCCATCTATGAGATTTCATAAAAATCAAATCAAGTTACATAACACTTTTTGGAAATTAATAATTTAAATTTGATCATGTTGGCGAGGTTGGTAGTTAGTTATTCTTAAAATTCATAGATGGTAGTGTGCATTTTCTTCATAAAAGTTGTATCGTATAGTTCGTTTTGACAAATTCAAGTTCCAACAAAACCCTCAAAATCTTGAGCAGAGTTGAAGAAGACAATTTAATAAAAATGCGGTGTTAAGTATTACAAAAAGTTATGTTCATTGATGATGACCACTTTTCATCAATTTCATGTTGTTAGTACAAAATACACAAATGTCTGTGTGGTGCCGGACTTAAAGAATAGCACCACCCCATACTTCCCGTGGGTGTCGTAAAAGGCGACTAAGGGGCGTACCGGAGAATGGGCAGCAGCGTTCTTTATGCATTCCACTATCATACCATACTGCGGTCGCCAACCCGCCTGCCAAGCGTGACGATTATGGCAAACTCCCCCCCCCCCTTTTGGGGGAGGCCTATGTCCAGCAGTGGACGTCTTTCGGCTGAAATGATGATGATGATGATGAGTACAAAATAAACATTGACTGTTAATACTTTTGTTCGGTATTTATCTGTGTGATTATTGCTTGGTAATTAATATATTTTCATGTCGTATACCTAATTAGCTACTGCCCGCGACGTCGTCTGCGCGAAGGCTCTACAGCACCAAAAATACCTAAGATGCCAGTGTCGCTATAGCATTATAAGTAAACAACTTTTAAAATAGCATTATAGCACGTCACCTTCTCGTCGGTGACCAAAATTGGGATGACACCCTCGCGGAGGCGAGTGTCAGTGACAGTCCCAGCCGCATGCGTCATCTGTTTGCCGTCATCTTGGTGTATTGTGGAGTCGCGAACCCGGTAGCTTTGTGGGAGAAGTATCGCCATCATCTGTCTGAAGATTTTCTAAGAGCTTTGAGGGGTGCTACTGGAGACGAAGTCGAAGTAACTGATGAACGCGTGCTGAACACCTGTCTCAGTTCACTTCAAGATGTGGTCATTTCTATCGGCGGCAATCCACTGATCGAATATGGGTTACCGGCTGCCCAATCATCACTGCATCAAGACCATGGAAATCGGGAGTATAACGCTGAGACAAATTACGACCCGGGCAAAATGACCACCATACGAAATGACCATGTCGCTTTGTTCTCTTCAGACCAAAAACAAATTGATGACACCGTCCTTGAAAGCGTTGGGCAGAACCAGGGTAAAATGTTTTTCTTAGATGCTCCTGGTGGAACAGGAAAAACATTTGTTACCACTGGCATACTAGCAGAGGTCAGGAGGCAAGGCCAAATTGCTATTGCTGTAGCGTCGTCGGGAATCGCTGCCACACTGCTTCCGGGTGGCAAGACAGCACATGCCATGTTTAAAATTCCCATCGGTTTAGAGAGCACCGAAACGCCTGTTTGTGGTGTGTCACGTACCAGCGATAAGGGACACGTGCTCAAGGATTGCTCTCTGATCGTATGGGATGAGTGTACGATGGCCAATAGGAAGGCAGTTGAGGCCGTGGACAGAACCCTGCAGGACATCCGCAGGAACGACATTTGATGGGTGGTGTCACAGTTCTGTTCAGTGGCGATTTCCGGCAAACGCTTCCCGTGGTGACGCGGAGATCGAGGGCTGACGAGGTGAATGCTTCGTTGAAACGATCTTCGTTGTGGTCACGAGTTCGTACGCTGCGCTTGACCATTAATATAAGAGCTCGGATCGGCGGCAATGCACGTGCTCAAGAATTCTCCGATGTCCTTCTAAGTCTTGGCGAAGGCACTCTACCAGAAGAGAGAGGTGGACAGGTGGTGCTTCCAGCTTAGAAGAACTCATTCGCTGTGTGTACGGGGACATCAGTCGTATACCGCACCAGCAGAATTCTTGGGTGTGTGAGCGGGCCGTTTTGACGCCCAAAAATGATCAATCTGCAGCAATTAACGAATGCATTCTCTCGGAAATCGAGGGGAATGAAGTGGTCTACACCTCGATAAACACTGTTGTCGAGCAAGATGACGCCACACATTATCCCGTGGAATTTCTGAACTCCCTGTCAGCAAGTGGACTTCCAGCGCATACCAACAAGCTGAAGGTCGGTGTCCCGATTATGCTTCTTCGGAACCTATCTCCTACCTCCGAAGTTGTGTAACGGGACCCGCCTTAAAATCATCTCGCTCCACAGACACACCATTGAGGCGAAAATTCTTCCGGGTTGTGGCGTCGGCGAGGCAGTATTTATACCACGCATTCCTCTCATACCTCATAACTTCCCGTTCCAGTTCAAGCGCGTACAGTTCCCCGTGAGTGTTCGCGATGACCATCAATAAGTCGCAGGGGCAGACACTTATGGCAGCGGGTGTCGACCTCAGGACGAATTGCATCTCACACGGGCAACTGTACGTCGCTTGCTCCCGCGTCACCAGTCCTGACTCTTTTTACATTTTGGCTCCTGGCAGCATAACTACCAACGTAGTTTATAGGGAACTGTTGTAAGATATGATACCTTTGTACGTATTTTTTCTCTTTTGTGTCCTGGAATGTATTCCTGCATTATTTTCTCTATTTCCTTCAGTCACATATTATGACTGAACTCAGCAGGATTCCCATATAACTCTGTTCACTTGCTTCGCTTGCAAAAAAAAAAAAATATTTTAATGCTATTTTAAAAGTTGTTTACTTATAATGCTATAGCGACACTGGCATCTTAGGTATTTTTGGTGCTGTAGAGCCTTCACGCAGACGACGTCGCGGGCAGCAGCTAGTTGGTAATAAAGCACACTCCATCCTATAGTTCAAAATAGTTTTTTTTTTTAAATATTGTAGACTACTTTCGTTGCACTTTTCTCTTGTGAGTTCAATATTGTAAATCTGTGTGTATGTATGTGGTGATCACAAGGGGTTGCAGAAAGGCCACATGCTTTTGTAACCCTACGTCACACGATACTAACACAATATTATACGAAATATGTCTTTGGGAATATGTCTATAAGGCTTAAAATCAAATGTCTGGTTCAGTCGGTTAGGATGCTCAGTTTCAGCAGTCATTAAAGGGTGGTTAAAAGTCAGCATCGAAGCGACAACGGGGTCAAGAGCAGCGCTCAACGCTTCAGACTTGCCTAATGCCTGTGTGAATAGCGTAGCTCGTAGACGAGGTATTGTGTCTCCTACAATGATTCTGTTAATCCAACCATTAGTGTCAAAGTGTCAAAGCTAAGGGGTGGTATTGAATCACGAGCAACGTCAGGTGTCCTTTGTTTTGGTTTTCTAAAGACGCCTAATGGTTCGGCTTTGTTGTCCATGGTGTCTGCTGTATTGTTTGTCTACGACCTAAGATGTCAATGGCTCATTTTTCTAAGTACCTAATCTCGTTTGGTTTTAGATGTTTTGTAATTTGATCTTGTCTCACGCCTCACTCACTTAGGGCTCCCACACATAAACACGATACGACGTCGCGTCGTACAACGATGCGGCGTCGTTTCACGATACGACGTCGCGTCGTGGAAATCTACGACATGACGTCGTAACGTGTCGATGCACGATACGACGTCGTGACGTTAGAAACTCACGATGCAAGCCTACGCAGTTTGTTATTCGAAATTCAAAGATGACGGATGGTATTGAAGTCTTTGAACTCTTCGAAACTTGATGCACTTATTCTAAAGTAATCAAAAAACTTGTTGTGGTCTATTTTTAAGGCATTGTACTTCTTTATAAAGTGACTCCCGTTATTCATGTTTGAAAGAAATGGGTGGATCCAATATCTTCTGTGTATCTGTCTTTTCTTTCTTCGTCTTCTTATTAACAGCAGAAACAGAATGCGTCTAGAGCGGTCCATTTTACGGAACGAACTAAAACACTACCCCACTGTATCGACGGCATCGTGCCGTGTATCGTGCGTGGCACATTACATTACGATGTCGTGTTTATTTACGATGCTCATCGTAGATTTCCACGACGCGACGTCGTATCGTGTTTATGTGTGGGAGCCCTGACACCTTCATATTGTTTCACTATGTCTATGGGGTGCTACACATAATTTTGTTCGGGTCGGTATGATACGGCACAGGCTGGGCGGCAACAACGATTGTATATTTTGCCACCCGGCTGTGCCCAATCGTGCCTAATCACGTCAACCCGAAGAAGTGTGTACTGCAGCGCGCCTAATATTTATGTTTGCAGTATCTGTAACCCGTGCAAGAACCATAATCCACCTGAAGGTCAATTTATGTAATAAAAATGGAGAGTGGCAGTGTCATGGGCACGGCCGTGTGTTGTACGTAAATACGTTTACGTAACGGGATTGATCCAGTGTTGATATAGAAGTGATTTCATCATTCACTTGCATAATTTCAACCGCCCGCCCCAAATGTAGATAGATGTACTGGCACTGTCATTGGTCCGATCGGCCGCATTCATTCTTTTACGCTCTTGGCACTGCTGGACTCAGTTATATGGTGTTTTATTGGTACCATTCGATTGCTCTTTCCAATCGTATACGATTTCTGTAGTTCGATTTGGCTTTTTGATGCGTATAGGCCGACATTATATATTTTTGATATATTTTTTTTTATTTATTTCAACAAATTATATTCACTGTCACGATTTTACACTAATGTTATGTATAAAATCGGTTTTGACGAGAGCTGACGATTGAAACTCAAACTAACGTCGTAGCTCTTCCGAATCAAAAGTTATATTAAGTGGACAAAATGAACTCAAAATTGGGGGGTTTTCCCCCTACACCGCGCGCGATGCGTCACAGTCCTCATCTTTTTTCTTTGATCATTTAGCTATCTAATGGTGTAATTTAATAGGATGGAGATGATAGATATGAAGCTGCAACACCAAACTGTATGCCCCGATTCTGATATCATTGGTTTTGTTGACTTGCCCCCCATTAAGGAAGCAATTTCAAAGACGTATTAACGTCAAAACGTTCAAAATCTAGTCGCAATCTCATTCCAGCGACAATCATTGTAGGGAAATTACAGGTAGTTTTGACAAATTGAGACTGAGAGCAAACTGTGAATGTTCTAAAAATTAATAATAATAATAATATAATAAGTATTTATTTCTCACCACAATAAACATTACAGACATTGTTACACTTATTATATATTATTTGGTTTAGTTTACTGTGGGAGACTGGTGCCTAAGATAGGCTTTAAGGGCCTGTGTTTCAGGTCACCAGGTCTCCACCCTCTAGCAGTTCGATACATCACATAGCTTTTAGAGTCTGTAGCTCAACTTTAGGTGTTTAAGAAAAATAAAAATAAATACCTAAATAATAAATGAATGGAAAAACTGAACAGACATAAAAGAGAGAAAAAAAAAAGAAGAAAATTAAAAATAACATCTGTTTGTAAGGTGTTAGTATTGTTAGTAAACTTATGTAGTGTGGGGACATAAGTAAGATGTGCTTCGTGTGTGTATGTGTGAGAGTGCGTATGTGTGTGTGTGTGTGTGTGAGAGGGTGTGAGTGAGGGCTTATTAAATAGCAGTTGGTGTATATTATTTCATACTGGTAAGTAGTTTTTCGGTGTCATCATAGTTAAGCCCCTGGAGCCACGTGGCAAGCTTCTTTTTACATTGACCTTTATTGAGGTTAAAAATCAGTTGCGTTTTATTGATTTTGTTATACAAGAATCGTCCCAGATAGCAAAAGAAGCGGTTGGAGAATACTGTCGAAAGGGGAGATTGAGTGCGACTTACGGGGTTATATCGTCTCTTACCTTGTATCATTGATGGGTGATAGGTGAGTAGTGAGTGCTGCTTTAGTAGGGTGTTCAGGATAAATAGTTGGCGTACTGTTAGGGTTTTTGATTGCTTGTAAAGCAGATCTGTAGGATAACGGTATGGGAGAAAATTGGATACTTTTAAGATAACTCTCTGGGCCCTCTCAAGTTCAAGGAGAGTGGTTTTAGGTGCACCGCCCCATGTTGTTATGCAGTAACATATCAACGACTGGACGAGAGCAAAGTAGACTGACCTTTTTAGTTTGTCATCCGCTATATGTCTCAGAGTTTTGAAAACATATATCAATTTACGTAGCCTAGTAATGAGTGAGTCTATATGTTGTTGAAATCTAAGGGTGTTATCGACTATTACCCCCAGATATTTCACAGATTCGGCTTTAGAAAGGCGGAAGCAGGTGCAGGCAGCATCATGCGGTGTTGGGCACGAGTGGACTTTAATGGTGTCCGGATCCGTAGGTAAGTTTGATTTCTTTAGTGCAAAGGTAACATAGTGAGTTTTACTCGCATTTAGTGTAAGTACGATACTGCGCAGACATTTAGTGACAGTATTGAAGCCCGACTGAGCGTACGAGTACACATCTCGCCAGGTATCCGCACTAAACAGGAGGGCCGTGTCATCGGCAAAGCTTATAATTCTACCCTTAGGAAGGGTGAGCATACCCAAGTCGTTAATATAGATGAGGAAAAGGGTCGGGCCGAGCACGCTGCCCTGGGGCACGCCGTAGCTGACTTTGCATTCATCACTAAGGAAATCATCTATCTTAACGCACTGAGTACGCTCAGTGAGGTAGTCTTTAAAGAGCTGAAGTTGAATCCCTCTAATTCCCAGGATCTCCATTTTGTCAGTGAGTATAGGTACAGAAACCGTGTCGAATGCCTTAGCAAGATCTAAGAAAATGCCTAGGACTTTTTGCCCTTTGTCTAGGTTTGTAACAATATAGTTCGTCAAATCATGGACAGCATCCGAAGTAGATTTACCGGTGCGAAAACCAAACTGAGTTGAGGAAAGAAGATTATGCTTTTCCAGGTAATTGACAAGCCTAATGTTCATTATTCTTTCTAGTACCTTTGACAGAATTGGGAGCACTTAAAAGAAAGATTTCCCCTTTGTTGTGTAATGCATAAGGAGAAATTGCAAAACTAATGTCACACATAGAAGTAATATCTAGGATAACTTCAACAAACACGAATAGTGAAATGGACCACTCAAAGTTCCCCAGTCGCCGTCAGAGAAAACAACACGATACCGTGGCAGACATTTGAGAACTTCCCAACCGAAGTCGGGACTAAATAAAATTCCTTCGCTAGTGTATGTACTTCAGGACATTTTTATTATATTTCTATTCAGTTGCATCTACTATGGACGGAGTGTGTGTGTGTGTGTGGTTCTATTTGTGGCGCAACCTGGCGCAACTGCTGCTTTTGTTCCAGTTTTCTTTTTTTTAATATTGTTATTTTATCGAATTGTCAAAACATTTATTTCAATTAAACCATTTACAGGCACTTTTGAATTGTCAAGAAGTCGGTCAGTCAGAAAATATGAAGCTAGTTGCCCATTCCAAAGCGTAGGTACCTATGGAGAAGAACGGGCAAGAAACTCTTTTAAATCGTATTTTTACAAAAATATTAGTTACATCATTAATGTTGAATTTACAAATATATGTGAGAACGATGTAAAAAAAAACGTACGCGTTAAGAGCGTCCAGAGTACAGCAAATAGTAAGAAGATAACAATCCAAAAAGTTGTGTTTTAGGGTTCCGTACCCCGAAAGGAGAACCGGTCCAGAGCGAGTCGGACTCGCGCACCGAGGGTCCTGTACCATAATGTTTTTATATTTTATTGCATTCGTCAGAGAATTTTAACACTGTGAGTGGAACTTAACTTGTGTAACTTTTGTTGATGATTTCTGAAAAACTGTGCTATTTAGAGACTTCGTTCTATTTTTGCTGTAATCTTTACATAAACTTCTATCATGTTACTAATTTACAATTTAACACTAAAATATACATATTATACAGTGTTATTGGTAAAATATTGACAACCTCTTAAGAGGTCATTGTACCTTTACTATGAGACCAAACCTGAAATCGCGAAAAAAAAAATCAGCTGTTCCCTACATTTATGTTCGTATAACTCGTCATAATGTAAGGAACAGCTGATTTTTTTGCGATTTCAGGTTTGGTCTCATAGTAAAAGTTATTCATAATGAAGAGTACAATGACCTCTTAAGAGGTTGTTAATGTTTTACCAATAACCCTGTATAGTACACATACAAGTATAAAAAGAAAAGAAAAGATTCTCATTGAGAGAGAAGCTCATTGGGCATCAAAAAATAATAACTTTCAATTTCAACTTCTATCAAATAGAATAAAATCAGGTTTTTTAAATTTTTCATCAAAAGTCGAAAACTATCCGGTCTAAAAAAAAGTGATTGAGAATGTGCAATCTGCGCTCTTTCATATGATCCCCCACATGCCCTAGTAGTCCCACTTCGAATTTTTCAGACCCCTTTCAGTCACTGTTGCAAAAATATACATTTATTTTTACTTCTTTCTTATTTGCAAAATAGTTGGACAAGCGTCGTCTAAACCTATCCAAATTTCAAGGTTCTTGAGATTTCCAGGCATTAGTAGTTCTTGAGATATCCGGCTGTGATAGACAGACTGAGTCTCACCATAAGGGTCCCGTTTTACCATTTTGGTACGGAACCCTAAAAACGGAACCCTTATAGGATCTCTCCGTTGTCTGTCTTTCAGTCTCTCAATACCCTTATTCTCAGGAACGCGTGCAAGGTATAAAATTGAAATTAATATCAAATACGTAGATCTACACTCCCTTGGAGCTCTAAATGAATCAAGCTTTTAAGTCAAGATAATTTCGATACTCGCAACTTCGCTCGCAACTCGCAAATTGGCAAGAAGCAAGGTCTCACAGCACAAGTAAAGGAAAATCGATGATTTGTAGATTTTCTTCGATTACAGACTTACATTTTCAGTTTGAGAATTGACCGAATTGATTGTATTGAAGGAGAGTGACGCATATCGATGTATGGGAGAACATGTTTTTCAACGACAAAGTTATGAATGTTCTTGGGATATATTCATCCCAACTACGGAACCCTCCATTGTACGTGGTCCGATACGCACTAGGCCGGTTTTTTATTGTTCGTGATTGGTACGTTCGTTACTGGGTTTTCTATTTATATGTGAAGAAAAAGAACCTCGTAGCAATTAAAGTTTTTCAAATGTAAGGCGACTGTAGCACTGTCGGTGTTCTAGGAATAGAGACGTTTATTGTAAAAAAATAGTCAATGAACGCACACTTCCACTTAACAACTATGTAAAATATTAACACTAACCGTAAACTGCGAGCAAACGCACAGCTCCTCAACCCTTCCCTTTCCCATTACTTCTCATATTAACCTGCAGGGTAATTGCGTAACACACTGTCAGTAGCAATGGGTTTCATTTTGACAGTTCAACAACATTCATTGCGTTATTTGCGTTGTTGAGCAGACACATCTTTTGAACATATGAAGCAATGGATTAGAAATATGCTTCAAAATGATTCAAATTGATAGTAATAGTGTGTTACGCAATTAGGGTGCAGATCTCCTATACTGAGTGAAAGCTATTCTATTCTCCTTACCTTTTCGTTCTCCAGTACAGCAGCCACCTTCTTCCCATCCTCGATTGCCTCAAATTTGTCCAGCCAGCCGTCACTCTCGGCGATGGCCAGCAGCTCCTCGACCATGCCCTTGAAGAAGCCCTTGGAGTTGGAGCACAGCGTGACGTTGCTGCAGGAGGCCGCGTAAGCAGGGTCGGTCTCCTCGTAGATGTGAGGCATTTTGGACCCTGGAATTGTAGGACGTAAGGCTTTCATCACTGATGTTATCAAGGCCAATTCAGTACTTAGGTAGCTGTAGTCTCTCACAGAAATCTCATCTCAATTGTCATTAATTAATGTCAAAAACTTGTTAAAAATGTGAAATAAATAAGTTATTTTACATTTTTAATGACTGAGGTTAGAAGTTCTTAAAAATACGGTAATTGCCTCTCTATGTACAAGTGAGTGTCATCATCTCCACAGACGATGACACTAACGACCGGAAATTAATATGGATAGAATCCGGAATAAGGTGATCCGGCAGAGAACCAAAGTTGACGATGGACACTGGTGCATCGTCATATTGGTGATGAAACGCGAGCACTTCAAGAAGGAACGTTCTATTAGCACTAATTGATAGAAATTATCATTCACTTTGTTCCTGAGGGTACAGTATTCGACTGGTTACAGTCAAATACTTTGCCTTCGAACAAAATGAATGATTTAATAATGAGTCAAGTGATTGTAGAAACAATAGTTCGTACTGGTGAAGATAGACAAAATAAAATACACATTCAATAGCCAGCATCTAATATTAGCCGTTGAATACTGACAAAATGTCAACACGATGCGGAACTTGCACATACATACATACTATTACACTAGATAGCTACAATTATTATACGATTGCACTAATTAATTAAATAGTGGGGACGTCTTAGGTCGCTTCAGTTTGACGGCAAGCCATGGCATCCATACTAATATTATAAATTCCGAGATAACTCTGCCTGTTACCTCCTCACACCATGACTTGTGCCATGACGATCGAACGAAGTTCGAAGGACCATAATGAGGATGATAAAATGATGAACAATTTGGCACAACGATAGACCATGACCTGGTTTAGGACATGCGGCGGTGAGGCTCGTGGCAGAATACGTACGGGTCGATGCTGACCTGGGTTTTAGGACATAGGAATAGGTACTTTAACCCCGGTAGTGCGTTCCCGTGGGATAAATTCCGACCTCCGCGAGGGCAAAGCCGCGGGCAAAGGTTAGTACGAAATATAACAAAAATCGCCACACGGTGCGTGAGAGTGGTGTTCCGTGCTAGTTCTCTCTTCTGTATTTTCTTTTGTCAAGCAGCGGGTAAAGAAAATGCACGGAAAGTAGTGGATGTCTGTCGCTGGAAAGCCTGCAGAAATGTGCGATGCATTACAATGAAGATATAACATTACTCATTGCAAAAATCTGTAAAATGAATTTCCTAGTTCTAACGACTACATTCCGAAACAAAGTATTATTATTTTGGATTCGTTCCAATTTATTCTTTATTGACACTTTCTTTTAATGATTTAAATGACAGTAAACGATAGCAAATTACTTTTTAAAATGTAGAGATTTCTATTATTCTAAGGAGGATTATATAAGGTGTTAAAAAAAGGAACCTGAAAAACTTTAAGTGGTGCTTTAGAAATTGAACTGAACAACTTTCACTATGGAACTCTGAAATCACGAAAAAAAATCTGCTGTTTAATACAAAAGTTCAATACTTGCTTGACCAAAATGTATTAAACGGCAAGTTATTTCGTTAAAAAAATCGTAACTGAAAGTTTCCAAGTGTTGACATATTAGTGCTCGTGACTGTACGCGTCTGCCTAACCATTCGAGCGTTAGAGGCGTGATGTTATGTAGTAAAGTTAAAAAAAACACGAACGTCGATTCACAAAATAATGTTCATAATCCTACTAATATTATAAACGCGAAAGTTTGTGAGGATAGATGGATGTTTGTTACTCTTTCACGCAAAAAGTACTGAACGAATTTTGATGAAACTTTACAGGAATAATACCTTATACATCAGAATAACACATAGATACTTTTTATCCCGATATTACCACGGGATCAACATTTATGCGCGTGAAACCACGGGGCGCAGGTAAACGTACATAATTATTTGCTAAGTACCATCTACTCCAACTCACAAAACTTTCAGGAATAAAGCAGCCACTCCTAAAGATAATAACATAATGAGCGTCCATCACAGTAATTAAAACGTCCGCTTTCGAGACTACAGAGAGTAATAACTAACAATACTATCCATCAGATAAAATATTGTGCGACGAGGCAGTGTGGCTTCAACGAGAGAGTATATTGAAAAACACATCTATGTATGGTCAACTGCACGTCAGTCAGAACACTTGAACTACAAAATCCCCCTTACTGCAATAAAATATATACCATCAACGTTTGATTGATTGTACCCTAATGACTCTATTCGCATCGACACCAAGTGATCGAAGCTGCAGAATCATCTAAACACATTAAAATGATTGTGTGCCGCGAGCAATCGATACAGAACAGCTCGCCACAGAACATCGGTATCAATCGGGCTTTCTTAATAGAAATAATAAACTTACGCTTTTAGCTGGAACGCTAAAATGTAATCGTGAAGTGAACTTGAAGTGATCTCGAAGATGCCTGTAGTGCCAATACCTAGCATCACCGGTGCTATTCTGGAAAAATCTCACCGTGAAAACTTAGGTGAAGTGAGCGTGGAGTGAGCTGTCACTAGTGTCAATTCCTAGCAAAAACAAACTCACATCACCTAAGTTATCACGGTGAGATTTTTACAGAATCGACCGGCTGGTGGAATGACAGCACGCTTCAAGTTCACTTCACGTAAGTTGTCACGGTGAGATTTTGTGGAGAAGTTTTAACGGTGAAGTTAAATAATCAACCATACGTATAGTGATTAGAATAAATATTATAAATAGTGGTTCATGAGACGGGGAATGGGTTAATCAATCATTTTAAAACATGCGTCGTCGGTAGGTTTAGTTCACCGCGTTGCTTTACCGAGTTTGACACACAAATACCCAGTGAACTAATTGATTTACCGACCGACCCGACCGACTGCTGTTGTTGTTATTTTGTTGTTGTTGACGGTTGTTGGTGTCTGTTGGTTTATTGTCTCTCGAGGTGACTAAAGACTTGTCAACTCGACTCTATCATCAAGTTTATAGCGTCGTTTATAAGTTGGTCGCTCCATGTAAAATGCTGGAATTCAGCTGAATTCGGTTAGACTGGAAGCCGAACCAGCACGCGTAGCATGACGATGTTATGTCAACGTAAGAATAGACAAAATGACACATTGCCATGCTTAGACGCGTAGAAAGCGTATAAATATTTCTAACATCTGTCATTTTGTCTATTCATAAAATATTAGGACCGAATAATATGAGAATCCCTGCTGCAAGCTTCACTTTGAGGTAAAAAGCTTAAATTGTAGCAACAGTAATACTATGATACTGCCGAACAATAACAACAGTCGATGACGTGTCGGAAGTGGCCACACTTACCGACGCGGAATGGGCTGGAGTCGGGTACAAACGTCAACTTTATAACATAACATCCCGCTTATTTTTCCCTTACGGTTAGGCAGAGCTATCCTACATACCTAATACACAATACGCGTCGAAACCGAAGTGCGGTCACTCCCTAACATCGACGTTCAACCACCACTTTTCAGCGGTTGGAAGACCTGTAGGTAGATCGAAACTCTGACCGCATGCTCGACTGTCGCATTTGCAACCATTAGAATACCGAGCTGTACTGTAATGATACCTTTCATTGTAGTTACACGGGATCTTTTACTCTAAAATAATATTCATTGTATTGTTGAGTAGTATGTCCGACTTGTTCCTGTAGAAGTACGGTAAGCGTACGTCACACATCGCAGTGAAAACTTATTATTTAATAAGTGGTTCAGTATCGTTACGGGATTGTTTGGTGAGTCCGGTGCAAGCGATAGGTAACTGAAATAGTTTGATGATGAACGCTCGTCAAGTATGTGCGGTCAATACTTACTAGGTGCCTACCTACTGCAGCTAAATAAATGGGGCGATTGGTTAACGATGGCCACCAGCCGTGCCTCTGGTGCCAATGCAAATAGATCAAAATAATACACATTAGATATTCCAAGACGCCATGCTGTGGCTTAAGGAATCAAACATTTTGATTCGAATGTTCTGAAAAGGGTTCAATTTTCATCGCATTGCAAGTAGGTCGAGCGCCATTGATATTAAAATATAAAGACTATTAAACAAATCATAATGCAATGAAATCTATAGTAGGAACAATGCTAATGTTATAGTGTGTCGTTTCAAATTACGTCCTTGTATGTAGCCAGGTACTTACCTAAATGTCTAATTAACAATAAAACAGTTTCTATTAATAAAATCCAATTCCGCGAGAAAAACAATTGCTTCTGTTATTAAAATACAATCAAAAAATAATTCGCAGTTACACATTGCCTCGCTAACAGTAACGAGGTGTTATTGATTCACAAAAAACATTCACAAAAATTCGCCTCGATTAATACTTTTAATCACAGCTTCGAAAAAGCTTAAGAAATAAGTAATAGAAAATATTCAATATTTTTTTACCTTATTTTGCTTACTAGATGTATAGCGAACAAGAGGCGCGCGTGATGTACCGATGCGCGCGAAACGTAGCTAAAATTACATGTGCGTGAAACACTATCGAGTCTATCGTTCTATTTTGGAATTAGTGCTCGCCAGCGCCACCTAGCGCGGGAACTCGGCACGACGGCGACGCCGTAAACTTCAGACGATTATTATCGATCGTTAAAATCTGAGATTGAAGACGTTCCTTCTTTGTTTTTATTGCTTTTATAACGGTCCTTGTTATTATTAAGTAGGTACCTAGTCGGTTTTGGGTACTTAATTACCTATTCATAAAAATAAACAAGTTAATATAAAGCTTGTAGGTAAGAACGAGTTTCTTACCTACAATCTGTGGATTTTCCAAATGGATGTGACAAAAGAAGAAAATTGAGATAAACTTACTGAAAAGGAAACCTCGAAATGAAAACAAATATTTTATAATACTGTTGTAAAGTTTTCAGAAAACAGAAAATGCATCAGGACCTAATGGATATAATTTTATTCGCTAGAGATCTTTATACTTCACAATACCTACGTCATATTATTGTACCATTCGTCTTTATAAAAACCTAGCTACAAGTTATGTAGGTATCGATTTTTCCATAATAGCACAGTGTGCTAAAACTAAATGATCGAAGTGCATTGTGCTATACGACATGTAGAAGACAGTGAGTGACAGTGACAAATGACTTTCTATGGAATATAGACACATATTTTCTAGTCGGAGATGACGATAATGTGGCCAGAGATGACGTAGTTTTGTAGTTCCTAATGTGGCTATACTGAAATCATTCGTCTTCTTCATGCCAATGTCAAGACAGTTTTTCAAACTTGTTCGGGCTAAAACTTTGCCTCAACAGGTAAACTATGTTATGTACACGCGTGGGTAGCATTGTATAGCTACCACGAAGTGTGTTAGCTGCTTATAAATAATAAGATAATATTACTCTTAGGAAAAAAATAGGTATCTACATTCTATCAAAATAGTATATGGTACTATTTTGATAGAATGTAGATACCTATTTTTGGTAATACGGGCTGGTGTACGTAACTCCACGTTGATGTGAGTATTTTGCGTACAGTACTAAATTATATACTAAAGTACTATTCACAATTATGCATATTAATTAATTTCCTTACAACGATAGGCGTACCTACCTATTATAAATATCAATATAGGTATTTTTCCCAGATCTTAAAGCAATAAGATGTATAGAGAGATTTCCAAGCTTTAGAGGTATAAACATCAAAGTTTCAGCCGCCGACTGGGGATTATGAGAGTAACTTCCATTGCTTTGCACCCAAGAGCCTCGTCCTGATGAGTCACAAATATTTCCAAAGAGCAACGCGTAAGGTATCATTTGGTTGCTCTAAAATTTTTCATAGGCAACTTTTAAATAACATAACGCCTGTTTTGTTTCGAAATGAATGAACCGATTTTAATGAAACTTCATACGCATAGCAGGATACAAAGGTCGAAAAAGTTAGTAGAGAACATTTTAGAAAAATTGTGTTACAGCCAAATTAGACCGATTTTAAATTTTCCATAGAAACAGAGATTTCCAGTTATATTTTTCTAAATAAGCCATTTCAACAATCCTAAAAATTACAATTTACCAATAGACCTCTAGTTTCCTTAGGCTATAAATAAAGATGTTCAGGCGGTATCTCTATGCAAAGTGACTTATGATTGAACTAATATCAAACTATGAGGTCGATAGAGTTACGCATTAACAAGAAATTAAGAGTTAACTAATGAGGATTATGCCAAAAGGTAAAACTGGCCTAAGCAAAACGAACCGGGAAAATATGAAAAGAGACATAAAATTAAAAAAAAAAAAGATCATTAAGTGGCATCCGGAAAACAAGAACTATCTATTAAAATTGAACTCTCTATTATCTAGACTTCCGGTGTGGTCCGTTGTGCCTGGATTATGAAAGTAAAAATGACCTTGTAATTGTCATAATTGTCATAACATATATTAATTAAGATAAATAAAGATCAGATCATCATCTGCCAACTATGTTTTCTCAACTAAGTTGGGGGGTCGGCTTCCAGTTTAACCGGATGCAGCTGAATACCAGTATTTTACATAAAGCGACTGCCTATCTAACCTCCACAACCCAGTCACTGGGTAAGACTGGTTGTCAGACTTTCGGGCTTCTGACGACCTGTAACGACTGTCAAAGATCCACGTATGACAGCCGGGACCAACGGCTTAACGTGCTTTCTAAGGCACGGGGGGTCTTGGTATGTAAAGATAGTCATCCATCTATGGACCAACAGTAGCAAGCTTAGCTTAACCTGATAGATCGACCCGTGCGGCTGATATTACTTAGCCACAAGCTCCTCCCAAAAAAGATAAAGATAAGATAAATAAAGAAAGATATGAATATGATTTATTTATTTATTAAGTACACCAACAGCTTCTACGTATAGTATAACTTAAGTACTTTAGGTAATAATAACCTCGGACTCAAACAGTCGCCAATCACAGGCTAGCCAGCAATCATAGTAATTGGTAATAACTCGGATATCTATGGTAATAACAATAAAATTTAAGGCTCTAGAATTTAGAAATTATAGCAAAATACTTCTTAAACTTCAGATTTATAACAAAAACGACAATAAAATTACAATACAAACAATATTGCAATGTTACCCCACTTAAAACTAAGACATAATTAATATAGATAGATATAAAAATGAGATCCTAGCGGAAAGTATAACTTCTAAAATAAAATACAAACAGGTGAAGATTCTCCAAAATAACTAACTAACAAATTATCGATTTGTGTTGTTCGGGACTTCGGTATTTTGGCTTTAGACTTTTATGGAATCATGGTATAGGACATCACCTACTATGTTAACATTACATTATTTGTATTTGTTAAGTAACTACAAAATTGATCAAATAATTCATCTCTCTACTACGCAGTAGAGAGACGAATTTTCCACTCTCTTATTCTGATACACACTCCAGTGTGAGTTTACCCCAATATTTGTTTTGGATGCTTGAGTGTGGAATACATTAGTTAAAGGGTATCTGGGTATTATGTAAGGACCTTTTAGTCCAATACGCTCAAGTAATTTTTCGCAGTCTAATTTATTATTGACCAATTTGTAGAGCAACATTAGATCCTGTGTCAGTCGACGATCACGCAGAACACGATGTTCATATGGACACCGGAGAGATATTTTACAGAAGGTATAAGATAGGTGTTTTGTGAAGGCCCTTTGAATGCTTTCGAATCTTTGTGAGTGCACAGCATAGTGCGGATTCCACACCACCCTCGCAAATTCAAGGTGACTACGAACTAAGGCATTACACAGGGTGTTTGGTGCATTGTTTGCCAAATGGAATTGGCCGAAAGAAGAGGTCATTTGCTATCTCTTAAGGCCCAGTAACTCATTCCTTGTTAGACCGGTTTTTTTATTATGACTTTTTAATTTTTATTTAGAAAAATACAAGAACTCTGCATTTAAGCTTAAATAAAAAAAAAAATATGATTATAACCTTCAAATTTCATTTTAATTCTTATGTTTACTCTGGTATGGTTCTATGAAATTCAAAATTACTAGATAATAACATCTAGTTCCTTTTTAATACCTTACAAAGTTTTTAAAAAAAGAAAAAATACACTTAACACTCAACTTTAAATTGGTGTAAAAAAAAAAAACTAAAAGCGATCGGGTTCTTCGAATTCTTTTAAAAAGTTCTCTAGTTTGTCCCCTTTCTAACTGTGTGCAATATACCAAAAAAAAAAACTTTTAATAACTTCAGTAATTCGCTAAATATGTAATCGAGACACATCAGGCTGATATTCGATATTACGGTAAAAACACCAGTTTTCACATAAATAACATTATTTAAGTAGGTGGATAGTGTTATCTCCCCCTTACGCAGTCTCTTATCTCTTTCTAGGGTTCTAACTTTCCTCGAACTTGAAATAAAAAATAAACTTTTATTTAAAAGTACCTAATTATAAATTTTGTTCGAATTATCCTCTACTATTGCGTACACACGCGCGACATCTTTGTCTTATCTCGTAGTGGTGTGGAAACGTATTTCTGGTCTGGATTTTTTAAAATTAGGTACTTATTAAATAAAAATTTATTTTTTATTTCAAGTTCGAGGAAAGTCAGATCCTTAGAAAGAGATAAGAGACTGCGCAAGAGGGAGATAACACTAGCCACCTACATAAAGAATGTTATTTATGTGAAAACTAGTGTTCTTACCGTAATATCGAATATCAGCCTGATGTATCTCGATTACAGATTTAGCGAATTACTGAAGTTATTAAATGTTTTTTTTGGAATATTGCACACCGTTAGAAAGGGGACAAACTAGAGAACTTTTTAAAAGAATTCGAAGATCCCGGTCGCTATTAGTTTTTTTTTTTACAGCAATTTAAAGTTGAGTGTTAAGTGTATTTTTCCTTTTTTCAAAAACTTTTAGAGTTATTAAAAAGGAACTAGCTGTTATTAGCAAGTAATTTTGAATTTCATAGAACAAAACAAGAGTAAACAAGAATTAAAATGAAATTTGAAGGCTATACTCCTAACTTTTTTTAAAGTTAAGCTTAAATACAGAGTTCTTGTATTTTCTATACATATAATAAAATTGTAGAAAAGTGGTGTCTGTACAATGGAAATATATTAAAAAAAAGTAGCAGGGGTTGTTATTATATCGATGCCGAACCCGAAAATGTAATTAAATTTTTTTTTGTCTGTTTATCTGTTTGTCTGTTTATCTGTTTGTCTGTTTGTCTGTTTGTCTGCTGTGTTTGTGCACGCTAATATCAGAAACGGCTTATTCGATTTAGATGCGGTTTTCACTAATATATTGTAGTAAGCTTCACTTAACATTTAGTGTTTATTTCATGTCAATCGGTTCATAAATAAAAAAGTTATGTCAATTTAAAGAATCACGGCGAACATTTGTAAAGGTATTCTATCAGAGTACGTAAACGCCTCGCGCCTGCGCGTCCGTGGCTATATGTATATACAAGGTGTAACGGAAAGGGGGTATCAACCCTGAAGGAGGCGAATGAAGATGAAAAAAAAAATTTGGACCTCCCATAGTAATAGCACATCAATGATTTACTATTACTATGGGAGGTCCAAAATTTTTTTCATATTTCGACCTATGTTCTTTGGGGAAATTTGTTCAGTTTCATGAGCACATTCACCTCCTTCAGGGTTGATACCCCCTTTCCGTTACACCTTGTATAAAGCGCGCTGAGAGCCGCGCCGCTGCCATAATTCCGATCCAGCCTGTCCCTTGCTGCCCTCTCCCAGCGACGCCCTAAGCCGAGGTCCGTACCCCACAGGGGGTGCCCTTAGCGTGTAGTCGCTTAGTTTTTAAGTTTATATTGTGTAGTTAAGTTGTGTATTATGCCCTGGCTGGAGGCCTTAATTTATTGAGGCATCCACAGGAAAGCCAGGTTAAGCAGTCGACAACCCCTCAGGTTGAACTGCGAGATGACCATTTCAAAAGAAAACGCGCCGCTGCCATAAGGATTCAGTTATTCGTAGCGAACGTACGTATCCTGGAGAGTATAGGCAAATAGTTGAATTCGATTATTGCGATTCACTTGAATACTGACTGTTTGCATATTTCATTTATTTATATTTTAGGGTTTGTAGGTTAGGTTCTTTTTCTTAATTTTCTTTAAAATTTTGTAAGTATTTGGTACAGGTTAGGCGGTTCTTTCCTTGATTATTGGGTATTTACTTATCTTAATTTTTATTTAGGGTTTTGTAAATAAATATTGTAAGCATTTATTATTGGTTAGGCATTTCTTTCCCTGATTTTCGGTATACTTATCTTAATTTGTATTTAGGGTTTGTATATAAATATTATAAGTATTTGGTATAGGTTAGGCATTTCTTTTCTTGATTTTCTTTATTAAGTATAAGTTCATTAGCTTAGGTTAGTAATTATTTTTTCTAGCAATTCTTTTGTTTTATAAAGTTAGTACGTTTGTCTGTGTAGAAGAATAGCACCACCCCTTACTTCCCGTGGGTGTCGTAAAAGGCGACTAAGGGTCTCACCGGAGAATGGGCAGCAGCGTTCTCTATGCATTCCACCACCATACCATACTGCGATCGCCAACCCGCCTGCCAAGCGTGGCGATTATGGCAAACCCCCCCAAAATTGGGGGAGGTCTATGTCCAGCAGTGAACGTCTATCGGCTGAAATGATGATGATAATGACGTTTGGTTTACACGTCTTAACACTTATTACTTAAACAGTGATAATTTTAGACTGTATAATAATCTGTAAGTATTTATAATTTAATTGTTTACGATAGTACGTGTTTACTAAATAACTGTGTGTTAAGTAATACGTACTATTTTATTGTAAGAATGTCTCGAAGAAGATCCAACCTCTCCCAATGTAGCAGAAATGCTAAAAGGATGAGATTAGTTCGATCACAGGAATCTGAGGAAGGTCGTGAGGCAAAAGACTTTCACTGATAGGGAAATTCGTCTGAGTTCTCAGAGGGTTCGGACAGCAAATGTTCGGTCTCAGGAAACACAGGAAGAACGAGAAATACGTCTCACTGCCGATCGTGAAGCTCAAGCACTAGAGTCTGAGACTTTCACTGAAATTCGCCTGAGTTCTCAGAGGGTTCGGACAGCAAATGCCCGGTCTGTAGACGGTATATGTAATTCAAAATATGCTGCCCGAAAAGTCACTATTCCACGCGGACGAAGTCGCGGGCACAGCTAGTTATAAATAAAAATTAAAAAGACATCATAAAAAACCGGTGAGTCTTACCAAGGGGTATCGTATTACCCATTTACTGGGTTGTGGAGGTCAGATAGGCAGTCGTTCCATGTAAAATACTGGTATTCAGCTGCATCCGGTCAGACTGGAAGCCGACCCCAACATAGTTGGGAAAAGGCTAGGCAGATGATGAATAAAAAAACCGGTGTAACAAGGAGTGAGTTTCTGGGCCTCAAGAGATAGCAAATGACCTCTACTTTCGGCCAATTCCATTTAGCAAACGATGCACCAAACAGCCTGTATAACAAAATTTTAGTTCTAGCCAGCTTGAAGCCTTTAGTTCTTCTTTTAAGAAATCCAAGTAGCCTTGCTGATTTCTTGACGATGCTATCAATATGACTTGTAAAGATAACTTTGTCATCTATGATGACACAAGTATCTCGAACTTCATTAACAGACTCTAATAATGCGCTTTTTATACTGCATGAGACTGCATTGGATTGTTTTTTCCTATTAAATCGAACGTGGCTACATTTTTGTAAGTTAAGCTTCACGGGGTTCAAGTGCCACTATTTCTCAATCCTATCTAAGCCCTCTTGAATTAGAGTAACATCTACATTCGAGATGGATTTGATATATAATGTCAGTCATAAAGAGCGAAAACAGGACTGGTGCGAGATGAGAACCCTGAGGAACTCCTGAATCAGCGTAGTATGAGTAAGATTCATAACCGTTTACGACACAAATTTGTGATTTACGTTTAACAGAGAGCCATGTATACCATTGTATTCCAAATTCGACAGTAGCTTAGGGTTTTTGGGAATATCACTTTATATTTTAGATTTACATGGTTTGTAGCAGTTATTTATCAATCTATGACAGCGACTACGGAGTAGTTCAAAGATGAGTCTGTCTCGGGGATTATTATATTTTCGGTATTTTTGTCTGACTTTTTCTTTTTCAGAGAGCTTTAATAAGTCCGTATACCAAGACGGAAATTTTGACTTTTTCTTTATATATTTCGGTACAGAATTATCGATGGCATTCTGTAGTACCCCGTAAAAGGTGTATAATTATACACCTTAATTAATTAATTATCTATGAATATATTGAAGTCGATTAAAAAGAAGCGTAGAGTTCATTATATTTCAATCTCGAAAAGGTTGAATAAAACTAATATATTCTTTTCAACATTAGTTCTTGCTTAAGAGGTCCGTTATGCCTTCCCTTAACCTATCTACTAAAAATAAATCGACGATTCACATCATCTATCTATCTTTTTGTAAAGCCAACTTCAAATCTGTGAAGTTTCAACTAGTTAATAAAAAGACGTTATTATTTTTTGATTGTCGTCCTTTCTCATCCACCTGCAAACAACTAGTAGAGATCATGGAAAGAGACGGTAATACATAATATATATCCATACCTACTCATATTGCAAAAGCGAAAGCAAGTTTGTCGGTCTCCTTTTCACGGCTGAATGGATTTCGATGAATTTTGGCACATATTAATATAAAATTAATTATAATAAATTATATCAATCGTTTATTATATGGGTTAATATAATAAACGATTGATATAATTTTAAAATAACTAATTTCTATAAGCATAACAAAGAATGAATATAAAATCGTTTGATGTACCACTCAAAAGACATGAAACCTATTTAGTCTAATATGATAAAAACGGGTCTACCCTTAAGCATACAGCATGCTTGCAGCAAGCATGCAGCAGGCATGGTTTCTGTCACGGCCTCGGCGCTGCGAGGCTCCGGCATTCCCATGCGAGCTTATCGTCGCAGATGGTTTTCACGCTCACCACCTCCTCCTCAGCTCGCGGGCCGTCTCGCCCCTTCCGCGCCTACGCGGGCTTAAATTACACTCTAGGGATAGGGCAGACAAGACTACGTGGAGGCGGTTTTGCAGCGACTCGTTTCTGTCAATAACTTTCAATAACTTTTAATCCACGAAGCCAGAAGGGGTATGGCGGGAGCTCCGCTTGCCTTAGCCTTCTAACCTAATCTTTCCGAGCCGGATTGCGCTGAAACGGGGTGTTAACCATAATGATGGGGGATCCTGCCGTTTTGCCGAAAAGATTTTGCCAAAATTTCACTACCCAAACAAATTTTGGCAACCTTTTTTATACCAATGCAATGTTTAGAATGATTTTAGTACGCACATTTTCATTTGGTAAAATTTTTACTTGGCAGAATATTATTAAGGATAATTTCATTTAGGCATTTGGTCTTTAATCAAAGGGTCTACCTTTTATAGCAGAACTTTTTACGTCATAATATTGTTTTGCATAACAACGGATAGCATAAACTTCATTTCGCAGAAAATCATTTCGCATACACTCAGTTGTCATACATTCAAAACTCATAATTTTGTTAGTCAGAATCATCTTTAGGCATAATGTTTATATCCATAATAATTAAAAAACAGAACCATCATATCGCAGAAAATTCACAGTCAGAATCGTCTTTTGGCATACATTTTATATCGATAGTCATTAAAAGGCAGAACTGATTTTTTTCGCCACACACATGCGACTAAAACAGTTGATTCTGCATAGTGTTTACTCAATAAAACAGTTGATTGTGAAAATAAGTTGTTTTTAGTTCCTTGTAAGAAGCATTCAAACATGCAAACAAGAATACACCATGATATTACTACTAATATCAAAACGCTAACCTAAATGCTAATTACAAAAATATTGTCGGCTTGAATATGCATCCAAGCCGACAATTTTATAATAGCGTAGCATGCAAACAGGCATACAACATGCAAGCAGGCATGCAACATGCAGCATGCATGCAGCATGCAAGCAGGCATGCAACATGCAGCATGCATGCAGCATGCAAGCAGGCATGCAACATGCAACAGGCATGCAGCATGCAAGCAGGCATGCAACATGCAGCAAGCATTGTTTCTGTCACGGCTCCGGCGCTGCGGGGTTTGGGCGGCGCCACGCGAGCTTATCGTCACAGATGGTTTCAACGCTCACCAACGCAGCTTCGGCTTGCTGGCCGTCTTCGCCGGCCAGCCTCAGCCGCGGTGGCGGGCCTTCAAACCACCTGCTCCTCAGCTCGCGGGCCGCCCTACCCCTCCGCGCCTACGCGGGTTTAAATTACACTCTAGGGGTAGGGCAGACAAGACTGCGTAAAGTCGGTTTCGCAGCGATTCGTTTCTGTCACAAAATTTTGCAGCACAACGTATTGACTTTTTATGACACAAATTTAATTTAATATTGAAAATGCTACCAATACATGCTATATTTAGAACATTCTATGTCACTTTTGCAGACCATTCGATTTTAAATACATTGCACGTAGGTTATCTAACCATTCGACAGCATAAATTTACTTTATTTAAATTATCAGTTTTATTCCATATATTATAAGTTTTTGATGTTTTGAACACTAATTTTTACAAGAAGATACATCTATTTTAATTTTTGATGTTCCAATATGCACCCATACCAAATAATCGTATCTTTAAATAAATGTTATGCTAAACAAAATTATGCATAATATTAATTATGGCAAAGGTAATTATGCGAAACAAAATTCTGCCAAGATAAAAGTATGCCATTGTAAATTCGGACACGTAAATATTCTGCCAAACAAAAGTTATGCTAAATAATTTTTATGCCTTAAAAATATTCGATTAAATAAGATTATGCCATGTGAGTTATGCCAAATAAAAATCGGAGTATCAAGATTCTGCCAAATAGAAGGAACCCTTAATCAAATGATTTATTACAGCAAACAATCTTTAGACAATAAACGTTAGGTCAAATGATTTGTTATGACAAAAAAATAAAGGCAAAAATAAGATATTTTGGGAATTATATAAAAAAAAAAAATGAATTTTATTTTAAAATAATCATTTATTTAATACAAAATATTTGTAACTTACAATTTTAATTTTTTTGCAATGGACATTAGCAATTTTATTTCGGAGAATTCAGACTTGTGTTGCAGAATTCGACTAATTCTGTCGTCTTCATCCATATCTTTTGCCGGCGGGCCAGAAACGACCAGATTATATAGAAAAAAAAATGGAAAAAAAGAGATTATTTTTAGCAGGCTATCGAGAACCGAATTAGTTAGACGAGGTTAATTATTAAATAAAAATCTTAGGTTAGATGGGGTTAAAACTGTGACCTCCTACCTCCGATAGGAGTATATGTGTTCTGTGCCTCCTACGCACGAGCCAATTGAGCGAAGCGAGCCGTGCCGCGGCAGCGGCCGGCGAATGCCAGAAACGAGTAGATTATATAGAAAAAAAATATGGAAAAAGAGATTATTTTTAGCAGGTCATCGAGAACCGAATTAGTTGGACGAGGTTAATTATTTAAAAAAATGCTTAGGTTAGGTTAGATTAAAACTGTGACCTCCTATGACCAGCCAGAAACGAGTAGATTATATAGAAAAAAAATATCGAAAAAAGCAGGCTCCCTGAAACTGAACTAGTTAGACGAGATTAATTATTTAAAAAAATACTACTAACTAAAAAAAATACTACCAGAATAGTTAATATTAATATTTCCTTTATTTAATTGTAAGTACATATAAATAATATTTTTAAATATTAGGATATAAAAACATTTAAAAATATAAAAAATAGTAACCCACCGGTATCGGGAACAGGGTCCAAGCTACCGGCAGTCAGGGCTCCAGAGAGAGGAACCTCCTGACAATGCGAGCCGGGTCCAGAAGTACTGCTTTCTGAAGTTGGGCAGCTTTATCAACCAGCTGCCCAACGAGAGCCTCTTCAGGTGTTGGTCGAGGCTCTTGGCTATTAGTCCATTTACTGATATAGCTGCTCTTTATTAATATTATTATTACCTGTTTAGAATTTGTCCCATGTGGAAAAAACATCCTTGTAATACAACGTCTTCAAAGTTAGATCCTATGCTTGAAATAGCTGCCTTAAAACTACGAAAACTGACGATACTAAATATTTGGCAAATGTTATTTTGCGTAATGAGTTATTCCAACTGAAATATTTGACTAAATAAAATTGGTTAAAGTTGGTAAACAAGTTATTGTTTAAACGTTCACTTGCCAAACATTAGGTTTGGGTTACAATAATTTGTGAAGAGATTTTTTGCTAAGTAATAATTTGTCAAATGAAATTATGCGGAAAATTGTTTGGGAAGTGATAATTTGGCAATTTCTTTTTGGTGAAACAAGGGAGACCCTAATGATGGACATGATGGTATCAATATAAATATATATTTTAAACGATAGACGTAATGATTTTCGATTAGATAAACGTTATATCCAATAACGTTATCTATACATATAATAAAATTGTAGAAAAGTGGTGTCTGTACAATGGAAATGTATTAAAAAAAAGTAGCAGGGGTTGTTATTATATCGATGCCGAACCCGAAATTGTAATTATTTTTTTTTTTTTCTGTTTGTCTGTTTGGCTGCTGTGTTTGTGCACGCTAATATCAGAAACGGCTTATTCGATTTAGATGCGGTTTTCACTAATATATTGTAGTAAGCTTCACTTAACATTTAGTGTTTATTTCATGTCAATCGGTTCATAAATAAAAAAGTTATGTCAATTTAAAGAATCACGGCGAACATTTGTTAAGGTATTCTATCAGAGTACGTAAACGCCTCGCGCCTGCGCGTCCGTGGCTATATATACAAGGTGTAACGGAAAGGGGGTATCAACCCTGAAGGAGGTGAATGAAGATGAAAAAAAAATTTGGACCTCCCATAGTAATAGCACATCAATGATTTACTATTACTATGGGAGGTCCAAAATTTTTTTCATATTTCGACCTATGTTCTTTGGGGAAATTTGTTCAGTTTCAAGAGCACATTCACCTCCTTCAGGGTTGATACCCCCTTTCCGTTACACCTTGTATAAAGCGCGCTGAGAGCCGCGCCGCTGCCATAATTCCGATCCAGCCTGTCCCTTGCTGCCCTCTCCCAGCGACGCCCTAAGCCGAGGTCCGTACCCCACAGGGGGTGCCCTTAGCGTGTAGTCGCTTAGTTTTTAAGTTTATATTGTGTAGTCAAGTTGTGTATTATGCCCTGGCTGGAGGCCTTAATTTATTGAGGCATCCACAGGAAAGCCAGGTTAAGCATTCGACAACCCCTCAGGTTGAACTGCGAGATGACCATTTCAAAAGAAAACGCGCCGCTGCCATAAGGATTCAGTTATTCGTAGCGAACGCACGTATCCTGGAGAGTATAGGCGAATAGTTGGATTCGATTATTGCGATTCACTTGAATACTGACTGTTTGCATATTTCATTTATTTATATTTTAGGATTTGTAGGTTAGGTTCTTTTTCTTAATTTTCTTTAAAATTTTGTAAGTATTTGGTATAGGTTAGCCGGTTCTTTCCTTGATTTTTGGGTATTTACTTATCTTAATTTTTATTTAGGGTTTTGTAAATAAATATTGTAAGCATTTATTATTGGTTGGGCATTTCTTTCCCTGATTTTCGGTATACATACTTATCTTAATTTGTATTTAGGGTTTGTATATAAATATTATAAGTATTTGGTATAGGTTAGGCATTTCTTTTCTTGATTTTCTTTATTAAGTATAAGTTCATTAGCTTAGGTTAGTAATTATTTTTTCTAGCAATTCTTTTGTTTTATAAAGTTAGTACGTTTGTCTGTGTAGAAGAATAGCACCACCCCTTACTTCCCGTGGGTGTCGTAAAAGGCGACTAAGGGTCTCACCGGAGAATGGGCAGCAGCGTTTTCTATGCATTCCACCACCATACCATACTGCGATCGCCAACCCGCCTGCCAAGCGTGGCGATTATGGCAAACCCCCCCAAAATTGGGGGAGGCCTATGTCCAGCAGTGGACGTCTATCGGCTGAAATGATGATGATAATGACGTTTGGTTTACACGTCTTAACACTTATTACTTAAACTGTGATAATTTTAGACTGTATAATAATCTGTAAGTATTTATAATTTAATTGTTTACGATAGTACGTGTTTACTAAATAACTGTGTGTTAAGTAGTAAGTACTATTTTATTGTAAGAATGCCTCGAAGAAGATCCAACCTCTCCCAATGTAGCAGAAATGCTAAAAGGATGAGATTAGTTCGATCACAGGAATCTGAGGAAGGTCGTGAGGCAAAAGGCTCTCTGCACCAGGCTAGATTTCGTGCTGCAGAAACTTCGACTCAGCGAGAATCTCGACTGAGTTCAAATCGTTCTCGAATGATGACAACTCGAAATAGGGAAAACGGGGAACAACGAAAGGCACGTTTATCTGTCGATCGCGAAGCTCACGCGCTATCGCGTGAGTCTGAGACTTTTGCTGTCAGGGAAACCCGCCTGAGCTCGCAGAGAGTACGGACAACAAATGCTCGATCCCAGGAGACACAGGACGAACGGGAAATACGTCTCACTGCCGATCGTGAAGCTCATACACTGTGAGCGTGTACACGCGTGAGTCTGAGACTTTCACTGATAGGGAAATTCGTCTGAGTTCTCAGAGGGTTCAGACAGCAAATGTTCGGTCTCAGGAAACACAGGAAGAACGAGAAATACGTCTCACTGCCGATCGTGAACCTCAAGCACTAGAGTCTGAGACTTTCACTGAAATTCGCCTGAGTTCTCAGAGGGTTCGGACAGCAAATGCCCGGTCTGTAGACGGTATATGTAATTCAAAATATGCTGTCCGAAAAGTCACTATTCCACGCGGACGAAGTCGCGGGCACAGCTAGTACGAAATATTATTATTAACGTTATAAGAAATTATATCTCACGTTTATTACATCTTGTGAATGTTATTGAAATGAAAATACACAAAATTCGAGTAACTTTTTAAGATACGAAACGCACCCTTACCGTCCGATTACTGACATCCCCGCGGGCGAAGCCGCGGGTAAAACTTTAATACTGGCCACTGTCTAAAAGCAGTCTAAGGTCTCTGGCACGTTGTCGGTCATTGTGCAAGCCACATACGACAGTCACGAGACATTTTTTCCAGCTTCGTCGTATTTATGCTAATTGACGGGCAGCCGAGTTGGACGCCGGTGGCACGGCTTGACGAACGGTTGTACTGCGGTGGGAGCTTACCTCACAAAGATATTAGAAGAAAGTGACGTCATGCAAAGGGTCAAGCGGTTGAGCCACGTGAGCAGCAACTGCTACACATCAACTGCTGTGCAAATGATTATGGTTGGGCCTCCTCCTCCCAGCAGTGGATACATTACTATAATGTTTGTAGATGCCTGCCTATAGCTTCTAAGAGACTCAGTTTGAAAAATGGCTTTAGTTGAAGCTGTTATTCATCTATCCTGTGTGTGGTGGACTTTGAACAAGATTATAAAGGACGGGATTGTTCACCGTCCGGTTAAGTCTATCAGATATTTTATTGTTGTTAAGGTCTTGCGTAGGCGTAACCAAGAAGCCAGGATTATCCACCTAAAGTGTGTCTGGGCCAGTTGTCGAGATTGACCGCTTCTAGTTGTACGGACTTATCTAATAATTAGTGATTGGACTATTGTAGCCAATAACCCTGATAGTGATCGATTAGCGAGCTGAGTAATGATTGTCGATGTTACCATCCCGCTTGACGAGAGTCTCGTGAAGGCCGAGAAAGAGAAACAAAAATCATATCTTGCTTGCTTGCCTACAATATCGCTAACACTAACAAGAGACGGAACGATCTAGTATGCATATATAATGCAACCTCGAAACATGTCTTTGTAGAAATATTTTTAACATTCTTAGGTCCATTCCTGTTCAATAAATTAAATAGAAAACTAAGTATCTATAAACTAAATTACTATAGCTATTATTAAAATATACTTAAATATTTACTAACCATCGACTATGCACAGACAGAAGACCTACTTATTGTTTGCAAATTCTGCTGCTAACATGCTCTTTTACTTTTAACCTAAGTTTTAATTTGGTTTTTACGTTATACTCAATATTAATAATTTATTACATTAAGTATTTATGTACTTTCTAGTCTAAAGCACAGGTTTTACCTAGTTCAGGCAAATTAGCAACTTTGCGCTATTTTAATTGTTAAGCTATTCAATTGTAAATCAATTGTAAATGTATCCCCTCTTTATAAATAAACGTTTAATAGTATTATTATTATAGATTATTATCTTGACTTAGCACACGGGGTTGTCGACAAATGGAATCCGGACTCATAGCGCCGATTATTGTAGGGACCACTGTATGATGGCCAAGAACCTCGACCAACTTCTCATCAGGCTCCCGTTAGGCGGTTAGTCAAGAACCTCGACCGACGTCTCATCAGGCTCTCGTTAGGCGGTAAGTCAAGAACATCCGCCAGCATCTCATCAGGCTCTCGTAAGGCAGTTAGTCAAGAACATCTACCAGCATCTCATCAGGCTCTCGTTAGGCGGTAAGTCACGAACATCCACCAGCATCTCATCAGGCTCTCGTTAGGCGGTTAGTCAAGAACCTCGACCAACATCTCATCAGGCTCTCGTTAGCCGTTTAGTCAAGAACCTCGACCAACATCTCATCAGGCTCTCGTTAGGCGGTTAGTCAAGGTTCTGATTCGGAAGGCTGTTTTCGTCGTGATGGCATTGGAGGATATGCATTTTTCTGGAGCCCTTACCACTAGTAGCTTGGGTGTGGCTTTGGTAGATCCCTATTTTTTAATCGAGATGAGCGGACGACGGTTTTGCCATCTGACCATTACGGGTGGAGCCTGGATGAGGCTGGCACAGGAGCGTGGGGATTGACGTAATCAAAGAGAGGCCTGTTCCCAGTAGACGGTAAAGTCGGGCTGTGGATGATGACGATGATGACATATATAAACAACACTGTTTTCATGAAAAATAAACAAAATTTATACAATACATAAACACATACATATTGCTATATTAGAAAGCTAATCAAAATGTAGAAAAATTATTTTATGAGATAAAAAGAGAAATAAAACGCGCGAAGGCAACTTATAAATAATATTCCTCGCCGACGATATTTCTCACCTGTCATTACCGAACATAATGGATCTGCCGCCGGCGCCCGCGCCGCGCCGGTGTGCCGCGGAGCGTCACTTTAGCGGCACGCTGCGTAAGCGATGACGCGACGCTTATCAGCGGTTATCACCCCGCGAGCCTCGCACCTCGTGCTCGTCCAGTCGCGCGCCCACGCTTGTCTCAAGCGCACGTTGCTCCGCGCGCCGCGCATCCCCGCTTCGCTCGCTCCCGTAACCACACACCACCCGTAAGTGTCAAACCCCACATAACTCCGCTCATAGCCCCGCGGCTCTTCTACAACTCAACATCTAATTAAACCAGACTAAACAAATGGTGTTGAGCTCTCTGATTACTTTTATTGTTTATAGGTAGTATTACTCGTCGTGACCGCACTGTTACTTCAAAATTTTTGGGGAAAATTCTGAAGTTACTCGTGAGTCACTGGAAATGCACCTACTCTCGCAAGGCCGCATCATCCTAAAGCAAATTTGTCGGTCTTAGTGTATCAGCTCGGATATTGTTATCGCGTTAGACGCCTCTGGCTCTGATGGCCAAGCGTGCTATAGTTTGCCGTGAAATCCGTTGTTTTTCGTCATAATTTCGTAAATGTCAAACATTGGTTGAGACAGAACCATGGATACAGTTACATAGTATACAGTTATACGGGCGCCACTTATCTGAAAGTGTTCATTGAATCTATCATAGAATTGTTTCATGAAAATGACGTCACGGGGCACTGCAGGCAATATTCTAGTAGGTAGTGAAGTTAAGAAGGTGTCGTGAGGTAGGTGCCAGTGGCGAGAAGTTTCGTGAGAGAGATAAATGTCAGTCTGCGATACGGCGAGGCTTTGTATACATAGTGTTAAGTGTTTGCTAGTTAGCTATGTGGGTAGTTGCTATCCGAGACACTGAGATGATTCTCACGCTTACGGAAATCTTATTATATTTGTTTTACATAACTGTTGTCTTTTCACCTTCGTTTAAAATCGTACCTATTTAAGCCGATTTTCGTGAGGAGTGGAGGTAACCGCTCGCTGGTCGGAGTGAGTCGGATGTTGCGGGCAGTTGTTATTGTGCTAATAGTAATAGTCTATTGTGTTGCTGTTCATTAGTTTGTAGTGTCGTGAATGTCACTACATGCATCGATCAAAACGTTTCTATGAATGCGGCGGCGCATGAATTTCTCGGCACACAGTTTCACAACAGATGATAAAAACTTATGAAAACCCTTTCACTGCATATGAAGACATGCTAGTCCTTAGGAACCTATTGATGGTAATCTCACTGGTGCCTACTATGAAGAAATAGTTCTGAAGCGATGAATATTAAACAGTGATATAAAATAAAATGTATAGTCCTTCAACTAAAGAGCCTTGTTTACATATAAATATAAACAAACAAACAGAATATAACCAGTGTTACATGTAAACTGTAAGGCGATGGCGACGGAGACGAAACCGCAGCGAGCGGGGAAGAGGGTGGGGGGGGCAAGGTCCATTCTTTTACGATTCGTTCACCAGAACAGCTGTTTTTGTTCAACAATTAAAAGGTTATGATCAATAATTAAACCGATTCATTCTACGTTTATAGATTTTACAACCTAATAATGCTTTTAACAAATATTCACAATGACAGTAAGAACTCCTTGCAGCAAAAAGCTATTTTCTTTCTCATCATCATCATCATTTCAGCCGAAAGACGTCCGCTGCTGGACATAGGCCTCCCCAAGCACCTCCACTTCGACCGGTCCTGTGCTTCCCGCATCCAACGGGTTCCTGCGGCCTTCACAAGGTCGTCGGTCCACCTTGTGGGAGGCCTTCTTTCTATCAACCATCAATTTCCGTAAAAGTTTTCTTCAAACTGTTACAGAAAAGGTCAAAATAATTAAGGTGATAAACATTTTTTCAGTTACGATAAGAAAGATCTTATAAAACGTTTTATATCCGATAAAAATGGTTTTCGTCAAAATATCTTTCGTGAGGAATGTTTTCAAATTTTAATTAGTTACCTAAGGAAATCTGTCATGATGACCTGCAGGTCTTCTGTTATGTTTTGCAGCATAATTTTAACCTCAGCTTGATAAAATTTCCCACCAACCGCGAAACTGGAATAGGCAGACTTTAGCTTAGAGAAAGCCTTTGGAGACTTAATCCACGTTCTGAAATGCTTTTATGGTATGTCCACTTACAGTCACAGTCTATTCAGACAGTTCTTTTCCGAGGCTTTAACCCCCAGGGACCATATATTATTACAGAGTCACTTCGAAAGTAACGCGTGTGACAAAAGAGGCAAAGAAGAGATGGTTGGACTGTGTGAATGGTGAGATGAAGATTTGCTTCGACGACCACAAATGAGCTGCTATGAGGGAGGATGAGGACGGTGAAGAAGCAGTAAGTGGTTACAGTGATGTACCACGACTAGATAACAGTAAATGTTGTTTAGTACATACGCTACAAGTCTGCTGCACGTCTAATCGGCGTCAGTCTTTATCAGGATTAGTCGACGAGCCGATTATGGGCGGTAGTTGTCGTGATAAGGGATCACTGATGGACACGCATCTTCTTACTATCTCATAACTGATAAGCATTTGATATTCAGTTATGGTACCAACTGTACCTAGTACCTACGTCTGGAACGTCGCCGCCTGGTTCCCGGCGAACTTGTGTGAAGATTTGTGCAGCATCATCATCCTCTCGCCCTCATACAATTTGTTTGTTGTTGGTGCGGCACTTGTTTTTCTTCCGTACATCGCTATTATCCGTCATCTCAATAGTCATCCCCTTTTGAATTGTGTTAATTGATAAAGATTTTCATAGAACATTAGATATCACCTTAAAACCACATCGTTTATAGCCAAGTAAATGAAACCAAATAATTCTTCCATATCTAATAAAGTCAGTAAAATGACTTGTCATCATTTATCTCGATTTCCAAGATAGTTTATCAGTAGTACTCGTAGTAATGTCACTCAAATCGGTTTCGCTTACAAGTGTTTGATTATATCAAACTAAGTATAGTTTGATGATATCTGCATCTCGATTGTATGTAAATATGTTCTAAACAACCAGTTTCTTCTTTAGTTTCTGTTTATTTCTTAATTTGTTCAGGAAGGTAACTCTCGGCTGGCCCAGGCTGCTACTGAGAAGTCCCTGAAGGAAACATCAGTAGCAGCCTGGGAGTTTAGATGATTGGCACAGTGGCTCGCGCCCTATTTCATTATACGTAATCACAACTGGCGGAATGTGGGGTTATGATCTTCTGAACACTCCTGCCTACTCTTCGGGAATACAGTCGTGATGTAACTCACTCCTCACATGTAATGAGGCAGAATTGAATAATTAACAAAAATCAGGTAAAAGCCTATAGCTTTAGGCGTCCTATAGCATAGTATTGTGCTCGACGTATTACCTCGGTACCCGTGCTCCCCGGAGAGGTACCTCACGCGACGCTGTGCATGCCGTCTTTATATTTCGGAACTTAGACGTTTTTGCCTTGATTAAGTTCCCGCCTATCCCCGGAGATCCTTCGCCATGCGATATTAATGTTACTAAACCTTGCCGTAGACCAGCCTTTTGCAGCCTTTTGACCCTGGAGAGGCCAAAATATGTAATAATGTATTCATTAGAGACCGACTGAGATTTCAGTTTCTATTTCATTTCGCCCGTTTCGGACAAAAACCTGGCTTCGGCCGCAGTTTGGTTTTGGCCAAATATTGTGTGTTTCGGCTTGACCGAAACCAGGCGGTTAGTTTTGGAGCGGTTAGCGGTCCTAGTCACATTTATTGAACAGTATATTAGGTTGCGCTAAAGACAACTAAGATACAATACATGACATTGTCACATTGAAATGTACTTCTAGTGCTTGTATTGTTAGCCCAGGTCACTCGAGGTTATTTCTTGTACATTGTTAATATGTCTTTAAGTGAACATAATTGGGATGCCCAAGTAAAATTATCTTTATTTTGGAAAATGTTCCCAAAATGTAGCTGGCGGTACCCAAATCCGTATTGTTATCGATTGCGAGTCAATGTCACGCGACGGTAATAGGCTCAGCAGTCAGCAGTCAGCAGTCAGTCGGCTCTTTCGTAACGCGCTCGTGACGTCACTGATCAATTTCTTACTTATCTACTAAAAATAGTGTTCCTACTTGAATGTTAGTTTAGCGGCGATAGCTCAACGGTGAGCGAGAGGTCGAAGGATCCAGGTTCAATGCTAACTCCTTGCACAATTGACTTCTAACTCTGGAATTAAACCCAAGACTGCGGACTCATATGCCTCGGTTCTTTCCACTAGATTTATACACAGGAAAAAATCTAATATCAATATTATTTGACTTTGTACCGCACGCGCACGCGCAGGACAATCTGACACTTAGTCGATACTTAGATAGGTACATGTATGCAGGTATAATTAGCTATCAAAATTTTCCTGTTACTATAATTATGTACCCAGATTTCTTACTAGGTTATCCAAATACATAGATTTCCGTCATCCTTGTAAGTATTAACTAGTTTAGAGGATCGAACATTCTCGGCATTGAGTTCCGTAAATACCTACTGTTTAAAGAATCGTTGTCACTGCTTGATCTTAAAGTAAAATTATAAATTAATTAATAAACTGCTTGTATTTTTACCTAGTTGCTTGCATTAGGCCTTTTCCAAATTGACCAGCAGGCATTGACGAACGCAACTATATTTAAATTACAATAATTATGTTCTAAATTATTAATATTTTATTTCCACCAGAAAAACAGTATTTATTAACAGATGCATCTTACATAACACTTGTACCTAATAACTCGGTACAGGAAACACCTAGCATCATTACCTATCATATTTATTACAGAGATGCCCCACGCCGCCGCCGCTGTCCTCGACAACACTACCTATTAAACAATAAATCACAAACTTAATGTCCCATGTCTGTGTCACATTTATTGAACCAGTATATTAGGCCGCCATCTTTAACTGCAGTCTCGTTTACAAGTATATGTATTTAACGTAATTAGCTGACTTCATAAGAAAAAATGACAAACAGATTTGTGTTTGTAACCGTGACTTGCCATTGGTGGACTGTGACGTGTTCGGTGAATAGCCAATCAGCGCCCTATTAAGTAGGTAATGGTTTAAGTTTTAGCGGGATTGTTTAAATGCTGTGCTATTGTCCGGTACATAACGACTGGGCTGTGCACTGTGCAGTACTTGACTGCACTAGCTTGTAAGATAGCTGTTTCGTGCTTATGCATAACGTACGGATTTATGTCTGTAGAAACACCCGAAGATCAATATTTCAGCGTGATACTGGTGATCTTTGAGATGTTGCTGATGTTGATGTTCTAGAAAAAATTTCCAGGAAACCTTAAAGATCTCAGGACGTCTGTTGTTACATAACAACTGGTTTGTTTTGATTTTCGTTAAATTAGTTCTGTGCAAAAAGTCCGTGGTTTCCAGCACAGCATAGGCTGCTATTCAAAGCAGTGAGAACGTTAGGTTGATTGTGCACAAAGTTTGTGACATGAGACAAAAATAAACTTATAGGTACAACCACTACATAAATAGGTACTGGAGGCACGACAATTCTAACTTCTTCCCAACAACAGAAGGTCAATTCCCGTAATCAAAGACGTTCTAATTCCAGTCGCTATCTCGTCTCAGCGACAATCAATGTCAAAAACTTGACAAAAATGTAGAGAAATAAAGAGATATTTTTGAAAGATTCAGACTGACATCAGATTGTGAACGTTCTTAAAACTACGTGAATCGTCCCTCAGGTGTCATAACTATAAGGTATGCAAACGGAACTACGTCTGCAAATAAACCATTTTAATTCACCGTGTGTGCGATATCTACACTTAGTTAAATTCAGTTATAAAATTATCAAATGACGAATTCATACGTTTCGCTCCTAAAACGTGTCACACAACAGACATGGTCAGAAGATCATTTTCACACTGACGGGCACTATCTATCTCCTAGATAAGTTTTTAATGTCTTCTTATTTGCCATATAAGCTCGATGAGTATCCGGAAGTTGTAAACTATGAATATGACAAGATATACTTAGATCCTAGGTACACTCATCAAATCAACGTGCAACGTGATGGTTACGTAACACAACAACATATCATAGAGATTGATAACAATGTGTATGTTTCCTGAGATATGTTTCCTCACAGTTACTGGACTGCTGCTAGTATGCTTCAGTTGTATAACGAAACTCATCAGTCGTTATTAAATGAGTTTTATGAATAGGTAATGTTCTTAATTATTTCTCACTAACACCATTTTTCATTAATATTTTTATAACTTTTGATTAAATATTTAATTAAATTAGATCATAGTTAATGCCAAGCTAGAGGTTAAATTATCTCTCAACTGAAAAAATAGTCAGTATTAAAATGATCAATTACTTCATTATTGTGCAGGCATTCCCCCAAAAGTAACAAATTAAGTAAGTAGGTAGTTATTATAGTATTTATCTGAGAGATATTAAGTTGAACAAAACTGAAAATGGAGAAACAGGCAATTTTGACCACTATTTAAAGGCACTGGAAGTTTGTCGTTCTTGTAAATAGAAAAGTATCAGTTTTGTTTGTGATTTATTTTGCTTATCCCTGAGAACGGTTTCAAGTCAAACCTTCTGCACGTATTTATATAATAAATACGTGATTAAACTGCTCAGATCTGTAGTCACGCGACGTGAGGGCATTGACCGTTTTCAGAGTAAGTAACGTCTGTTAGGTACGCAATGTTTGTGATACATTGTACGCTCTCCAGCATTTGTTGATATAGCTGTTGTGGCGACTACGCAATGGTAGCGTTACGCTAAGTTTAGTGTCATTTTGTCGTGTGCTGCTAAAGTATGTAGTGCGTATATGAGGAGACTAATCATAATCCGGCAGTTATGTTGGTTTCTATATCTTCATTGCCCTCTAGGTAAACATCTGGTGATCTTCTTCACGTTTGTGAAACCTATGATAGTAAAATGTGATAATGGCGAGGTATATTAGCGAACAGTTATGTAACCAACCTTACCGACATACGTTCGCCTACCAGGCGAACTGACGACTGCACTTACTAGGACTGTTGATATCGAGGATGATCGTGTATACTTTATTATGCAACTGTTTAGAAGGTCAACTGTCTGACCCATTTTAAAAAAGGTATAAGGTACTCTGAATTTCAGGCTAATTTAATTAGGATCATGAAAAGCACGAAATTGTTAGAATACACAGTTGATTCACGTGTCAGATAAGCTACGAAATCGTACAAAGGAGTTACGATTGTAGTATTTATTCAGATTGTTGGTTCAACAATATATTCGATCTGCACTAAATGGGGCAGGAACATTAGAACGAGCCTACCACAACCGGGGTCACCTTCACTGATCGCTGACTGTCATACTGAACTATCGCAACTTAATTCTGCAGATAACGCTGTTTCGTTTAATGGAAACTTTAAATGTGTTCAATGTGACAATTTCCAACTACGTCATGAAATAGATTCTTACTTCGGTCTGTAGCTTAAAGTAGGTATTGTACCTAAGGCAAGAATGGAAAATAAAGTATAACACAACGATGTTATGACAACGCTCACGGAATACAAAATATTTAATTTAATATGAAGTTCGTACAACAAAATCAAAACAGACCCATTGGGGTACCATTCAGTGGCCAATAGAACATCTGAGGAATGATCACAGTTCTTAACACTGAACTAAGGACCTAATGCGAGTTTTTAAACGATCGCCACTTGTAGACAATAATGGCTAACACAAATATTTCATACAAATTGTCCTCGAATAAGTTTAAAAACTCGCAATTGGCAATCAGATGGTTTAAAAAATATGATTGATGTGTAAAAGTGTTTGTAAAAACCTACTTACAGAAAAGAAATCATTTATCATTTAGAAGTCCCCTTAGACACATGCTCTCTCATACCGGCACGAGTGCACGAACTTTATCAAAATAGCTTCTGCTGTGGAAGAATTGGTAGAAATACTAGCCAGGTGGGTGCTAGCAAGTTACGTTAATTTTGAAGACAAGTGACTAATTAGTCTGTCTAGCTGGATGGTCGCACGTCACTGATGTAGCTAATCAGTCTGTCAGTGACGTGACTTGGGAGCGAAGGTTGGCGCGAGTGGAGGCTGAATAGTACCTACACATAACTGTCATAGTTTGGCTGGTTTTTAGTTTCCAGTTGAAGCCTCCAATATTAAATTAGAGTTAGGAATCTAACTTATTAGTTGTTGAAAGTTACGGTTTTCCTTACTACGCGCAGGTATACTAATATCAGTCAGTAGCATTCCCGAACCTCGTGCCACTCTCAACTTCTACTGCTGAGCGCACGCTACAACTTTTTATCTTGCGATCATTTTGTTGCAGAAATGCAGTGTATAATTGGTTTATATTAATATATTTTGGTGTATAATATAGCAGCACACACAAGAGAAAAAAAAATTTGATTTGTCACATTTTTGGCGGTAATACTCGCGCCGCGATTGTTGTAAAAATAAATTGCAGAATTTGAATTTGTATTGTACGCGCCCAGCGATAGTAAAGTTAAATATGTTATGGCCCCACGGCGCGGCGTCCCTCCGCGAAATCATGTCGAATATGTTGACACCTGTTTCACCAGTCTCTTAGTGGAGCATTTTATTATTCAAATACAAGCAAGACCACCTTAGTGGCATAAATACTCCAAATCGCATTTTGAAGACACGTTTATGGATGACGGACCTTTCTACAGCTGAGATTGCATTCCACCATTTACTTATTTTAATATTCAATTAAAGGTACAACAATTCTCGGTAATTTGTCAAATGTTTGAACTTTCACTCAATAATAGCCTAATTTTCTGGGATAAAGTCGAAGATCATTTTGTTTCTTAATAAAAGAAACCATTGACTAAGTATATCGTTCAGTGTGAAAGGATGAATCCAATATTGATGAATTCATTTTGGAACGAAGTTCTTTAACGGAGCTTGCGGTAGGAGTAAACTGGGGAAATCGTCACGAAACGAAAAAGCGTTAAGCCCCCGCCATGAGACTTTTTATTACGTATTATAGAGAAAGTCGGAGAGAGAGAGATAGTTTTCATGGTTTTCAAGAGTGCTGAAGCCGATAGTGAGGTCAAAATGAAAATCCAAGAATTAAAAAAAAAAATTTTTCTTCATGGGTGTCGGTTTCATGATCTTCGAGGGGGCTAAATCTGATAGTGTGCTTCTTTTAATTTTGGATTTTCATTTTGAACTTCGTCACTGCCGGGAATTTCCCGACCCCACACGTTTTTTCTTCCTCTACCTCTTTCGAATAAGCAAGGCAGGACAACCAACTTGTACGAAATCCATGTTGAGAACAAACAACCAATCGATTTTTTCATCGCAGTGCAAGCAATGAATTTTCTACGATATTTTCCGGCGCGATTCTAAAACCGTGTCGCTAAAAAATAAAATGGTAGTGCTCGCTAGTCCTTATTTTCTATTTTCATGAATTATTTTTTCGTCCTTTTATAACCATGGATCTAGGAACCATGGACCTACGTATTTTATATTAATTTCAACTTGATGCTTCCACATGTTCCTGAGAAACAAGGTCATGACAGACAGACAGACGGACGGCCGGACTACGAAGTGATCTTAAAAGGGATTTGTTTTTTCCTTTTAAATACGGAACCCTAAAAATACTTTTTTTTCAGGGCCTAATGCCTTAGGAAGAGGCAATTCAATTGTCATCTCAAATCTCTTGATTATTCCAAATCAGTGCAAATGAATGATCTGTCCTGTACTTCAGCCACCCTGCTCATTACTACGATAAGGCTCCCAAAATAAATATCTCCATTCTCCTACTATGATTCAAATAACATTAGGTTCAAGACGATCTTATCATTTTTCTTCATCTCAACTTAGCGTTCATCGTAAACAACGTCATTGAATTATTCCGGTTCAAATACACTCGACTGTTTGTTGCCCCGATGGTAAATACAGGCATGAATTCTGGCGTGTTTTATTTTATCATTTGTTAAGCAAACATGGTTTTAATTCACTTTCAATGCATATGTGTTTAAATACCTAAGACTTCATTGCAAACATTTCACTTTTATGTTACTATGTAGCACTAAACTTTGTCTTATCCATCTAGTTCTTATTGTATCCCATATAATATAATTGTACTTGCTTAGATTAGAATGGTTTTATATTTACCTCTTATTATTTCTATCTATGTGTACTTTTGTAAGGCGCTAGATTCGTGTTCTGTTTAGGTACCCTAGGCTACAATATAATGCAGGTAGGTATTTAATTGATCCTGTGCATGTACATGAGTTCACTTTTCTCATTTGCGACGCAATTTTCGTCGTCCTCTTGAGCCCACGGAGTAAAGTGAATCCAAAAAACCAGCGGAATGGTTTTTCTTTACTTCCCTTCAGGGCTCAGACAATTCATGGTGACCGAAATTAGTAAGAAAACAATTCTTCCTACTAAGACAAGTCCGGCCATCTTTTATCTTTGATCAAGGAACTAACGCTACGCTGATTAACTGTAATTACATCGGAAAATTGCTTCTTTCAAGAAAACTTAACGATTTTCCTTATCTAACACATTTTCTTTCCCTTTCTCCTGGCCGACTACGCAAATGACGAGCCGTAACGTTTCGTGGAAACATTTTAATATTTAACAACACGAGGGAACAAACTTATCTGATCGTTTCGTATCTCATTTATCACAAACACTTAAACAAATCTGCGTGTTAGAGCGGGACAGACGTACTACGTCCATCGACCTTTCCGTCGTAACTCCTAACTTTCACACAAGCGAGATTGAACTTTATGTCTCAGCTGTAGAGTTTGGTTTTAGCTTTAGTGTCCGGTGGTTATGGTGGGATGGTTCGAGTCTGTAGGTCAGGGTTGAGTCGTGGAGGTCACGGCGGCTTCCGAGTTGATGGCAGCGGTGGCATTAGTTGCGATCAGACTTGCACACAATGGCGAAGTGACACGCGATCCGTAGACGATCTGATGGTGTCGCAACTTCACCGGACTGCTGAGACGGTCCAGCGAATTGATTGAACCGGAAGATGTTACTTACTGCAAAATAATATTAAATTAATAGTTTCACTAACTACGTCTGCACATAACATTTTAGAACACATAAGAAACCTTTTCCTATTAGTCTGAAATCGGCAACACTCCAGCGCACTAAAGTGTTGGCGACTCAATACTTAGCCCTTCTCTGTTTGAGAAAAGACCTTCCAGTACTTAACACACACATCTCATTTTCAGGGTTCCGTACCCAAAGGGTAAAAACGGGACCCTGTTACTAAGACTCCACTGTCCGTCGGTCACCAGGCTGTATTTCATGAACCGTGATAGCTAGACAGTTGAAATTTTCACAGATGATGTATTTCTGTTGCCGCTATAACAACAGATACTAAAAACAGAATAAAATAAATATTTAGGGGGGCTCCCACACAACAAACTTATTTTTTTCGGCGATTTTGCCTTGTGGTACGGAATCCTTTGTGTGCGAGTCCGACTGGCATTTAGCCAGTTTTTCTATCTACTAAACATAATAGTGTGAAAGAAACAAGGTGAAACAATTTAGTTTAGGACGTGAAAACACCGAAGAAGCCAACGACTCCCTTGCATATTATTATTATCTATTTATTATTATTATGAGCCTGTTATGTTCCACTCCCTTGCATAAAAAAAAACAAATGAGCATTTCTTAGGTATTCAATAACAGTTCAGCATCCAAATATTACCAAGGCATACTAATAATCAGAATAAAGTTGTAGGTGGACCAGTTGTTGTGGTGGTGGTTCGTGGAATACTCAGATTGGCAGCTGAATTGTTCGCAAGGAAATCAGCAGACAATATTTGCACTAATCAAATGCATGCTTGCTGTTGCATACAACATCGATATATGTTACACAACAAAGTTCCTACCTTCGCAGAATAATTAGCAAAGCAAACACTGCACCAATATGAACCAGTGCAAGTGAAACAACTAATATAATATATGAACCAGTACAAGTGAATCAACTAAGTTACCTGGCACAAATGCTAGGAAGCCGAGCTTTGACGAAGGAAATATGGCGTACACAGCATACACCGCATGCACCGCATGCACCGCAAACATCCAATATCAGAAATGTTCTGATTTGGGATTACTTTGACGAATACTCCGTTTCGGCGCGGGCTTTCAATAGTGAAGTGTGCACGCTCTGCGGGCTCTGTTTACGTAATCCGTTGAATGTATTGAAGGCAGGGTGAGTTTTGAGGTCGGTGTAATTCCTTTTATATAATTTATGGTAATTATAATAATACAACAGTTGAGCCTGCCACGTGACTCACAAATGACTAGAATAAACAATTTTCTTTACTGTGTATACAGGACCTCTTATATCTCCCATACGTGGCTTCTATCTTTTAACTGAAACTAGACCAGCCTGCTGTCACCACGATTTATTCCGGTCTGATCCCCTGAACCCCCCTGCCCCTCCCCCCTTCTCGATCCCCACGGTGCTCTGGCTTTGAGTCCAAACATACATGGACGCAGAAAATTTGACAAATCATTTTTCACATGGCCGTGGAATATCCGATAGCATTTTTTTGTGTTCGTGTTATGTTTTTGGCGAAACTCGATTCCATGCGGCAAAGTAAATTAGTTTTTCAGGCCCTGTGACAGGGAAATATGTTCTTTTAGCCAACTGTGATTTGTTCTAGGAAATCCTGTTTTATCTTCATTTCTATATTTTTGGTGAGTAATTGTTTATAGTATAGTTCGCATTCATCATTTTAACATATAATATAACATTTGTTCAGTGAAGAAGTGTATCTTCACTGAAGTCATTATGATGAATGCAAACTTCGAGTAAACTAGAGAAACGTTCTGACGCTAGTAATTTCTTTCGCTGTAATGACGAAATTGGTTTTTATTGAACGGATATGTACTGAAAGATTAACTAAAGATCATAATTATAAAAATCTTTTTATATTCTGTATTCTTAAAAGATCTGTAGA
This sequence comes from Mesoligia furuncula, assembly GCA_916614155.1. Taxonomy (NCBI): domain Eukaryota; kingdom Metazoa; phylum Arthropoda; class Insecta; order Lepidoptera; family Noctuidae; genus Mesoligia; species Mesoligia furuncula. The sequence continues at coordinate 1,069,516 of OU744790.1, read as the reverse complement.
ACGCGGACATTTTCTTTTCACGAACAAAGATAATGTATGCAGTATATCTATTATGAACAAATGAGGACTATTTATACGACAATGATAGGTAATCAAACTAATTACACTGTTATTGTATTATTTGTTCAGAACCGCAGTCAATAACAATGAGATGTAGCTTCCCACGGGCCGGGTGGCTGCGGCAGTGTTGGCTGATTGCTGGATTTAACTACGTGCGTTGATGAAAATGATGAGAACATTGTGATACCTAATATCCTTCTCCACACGCAACGGATGTACGCCCTTAATAATTTGCTCAAAGGGATGAAGAGTCAGCGTCCTCTCGACTGCTCATAATAACCGACTGCGATCGCCATTGGCTTTGACAAGCGTATAGTGATCGTGACAATTAATTATTCCGTTTGACCGTGAGGTGAATGAGGAATCGTGTTAGCAGACACAATACGTGTCTAATTAGCTCAACCCCGGGAGCTCTCGTAATTGCGTTATCCAGTAATTAGTTTGTGTTAGTTTACCCTCAGAAAACAGTGGAACTCTCCGAAGACCTGGTTGAATAAAATTCTGATATATTTTTAATGTTGAATTATTTTGAGCTGTGGCTAAGCCGACTTGCTGGTAATAGGATTTTGAATTTTCTTGTCTACTTTAAAACACTTTTGCAAAATAACTTGTAAGGTTTGTGACATTATATCCATAAAACATAATGTATGTAGTTCCCCTTGTAATATTCATCTATTCTATATTCTAGACAAGCTTGCATCGTAATTCAGTATAGTTTATGTCTACGAAAATATTATTTGAATATATTTTTTATCGCAAGAAAGTAGGGGCTTACGTAAGCGTAGAGTATTTTCGTCTTTCAAAGCAAATTGAGCATTATGAGAACTATATCTGAATATTTCAGCGCGGCCTTTGTTTGTGGAAGGGTGACCCACAACGTGCTGTGATTTTGCTACGAAAGTTAATATTTCACGACAGTTCAGGAGCTCTGTGTGTTTGCTGAACAAAATAGAATTGTTGTATTTTCTATAAGAGAGCTGGTGAGCAGAAGTCTAAAATGGTGCTCGCGCCTAGTAATTCTTCTCTTTTCGGCTAAAATAAGTCATGACATATTTTGGTGGAACAATGAGCCAGCTATTGAAGCTTATTACATTACATAAAATAAGTCAAGACATAATTATCTTGGTGGAACAATGTGCCAGTTAGTGAAGCTTATTACATCACATAAAATAAGTCATGACATATCTTGGTGGAACAATGAGCCAGCTATTGAAGCTTATTACAGTTCATAAAATAAGTCATGACATATCTTGGTGGAACAATGTGCCAGTTAGTGAAGCTTATTACATTACATAAAATAAGTCATGACATAATTATCTTGGTGGAACAGTGAGCCAGTTAGGGAAGCTTATTACATTACATAAAATAAGTCATGACATAATTATCTTGGTGGAACAGTGAGCCAGTTAGTGAAGCTTATTACATTACATAAAATAAGTCATGACATATCTTGGCGGAACAATGTGCCAGTTAGTGAAGCTTATTACATTACATAAAATAAGTCATGACATATCTTGGTGGAACAATGAGCCAGTTAGTTATACAACTTCTGGGGCTTGATGTGACTTCTGTATAACTTTAGGTCGAGTAATGGAGCTTAATACCACTTCTCTTTTTTTTTTTTTTTTTTGCTGGCAATACTGGCAGCCGGCCGTCAAAAATTTTCGTGTTAGAATTAAATTGTAAAATTAATGTAATTTCGTGTTTAATTATCAAAAACGTGCTTAATTTATATAGATTTAGTTATAAATAACAAGGATCTGTGTTTGTGAGTTATTTCGTTGGAAAAATCAATGAAAAATCAATTGTTTGTACCAGCTGTCATCCAACAGACGGATTTGAAATCACCACCTAACCCGGGGAGTATTTCTTTTAATTTAAGCCTATATAAGTAAAATCATAGAAGTAACCATTATTGCACCTTTGCCCATTTAATGCTTATGCTGGTAGTCCCAGTGTACAACATAGTAAAGAACCCTTTTATTGTCATTATTGTGCTGAACCTTATGTTCAAGCATTATTAGGATAAATCGCATAGAATACGTTAGAGACCCCTTCGAAATCACTGTACTGTATTATTAGACTTACCGCTGATAGGTTTAATTACTGAATTTGAACCACTTTTTGAAATTAATAACAAAAACTAGATTTTCAATAACTTGAATAGTATAGTAGTACCTACCCCCAAACTTTTTGCAAACTTATTTTGTTGTTTTTCTATTTTTATTGTCGAATATTCCTATCTCAATATTAATATTAAGTAAGACAATTAAGAATTTTCATCTCATACTTGAGATTACACACTCATCTTAACTTTTATTCCTTTGTTTTTATTCACTTCATCCTAGTACTTATTACCCACATCTCATCCCTCTCTCTTATTCCTTTCACTCACTTGGCTTTCTCTTCTCTCTTTCCAGGGTGCCTCTAGGGTTGGTCTGGCAACATGTTGACCCGTAGAGCAGCATCCTTGGATGAAAAACTGAGGGCTACATTGAAAGAATTGGAATCTACTTTAAAACAGAACAAACAGCTTCTTCAGGAAAGGGATGACAGCGAGGTAGAAATAAAGTTCATTAATGACAAGAACACTGAGCTTAAGAACCAGTTGACTGAACTACATGTACAGCATATGGACATACTTGACCAGCATCAACACCTCCGGCAACTAGTGTCAAATTTCCAGGAATGTAGTGACACCCACGAACAGGCTTTGAGACGCATCTCGGAACTTGAACGGGAATTATGCAGAGCCCACAACACAATAACCCATTTGGAATCTCTCAAAGCCAGTGAAGAGTCTGCGATCACCTGCAGTCTTTATGATGAGTTGGTTGGTAGCGGGTCCGGACCCACATGTGTTGAGCCAGTTGTAACAATAGATTTAACTGAAGATACTATCATTAAAAGCAAATTGTTTACTAGTCACAATAAGTTAAAAAAATATATTAAAATTAATAGATTAATTAGAAAAACCCAAAAATCTTTAAAATGCCAAAAAGTAAATAAATTAAATACAAAACTTAGGCAAAAGAAATTGAATTTAATACAAGAATTAAAGAACTGTAACAGTGAATTAGAATTATGTAATACTATGTATGACACAGACACTCAGCACCTGCAGGATGAATTGCTTGTTAGGGAATATGCTCTAAAGGAAATCTTTAGTAAATATGAGGCTTCTCAACAAGACCTGAGTAAGCGCATGCAGGAGGCTAATGAGTTAGCAGACCTGGTCAAGTATAATGCGGAGAGGTATGAGTCTCTGACAAATAACCTCTCTTTTAGCTGTACCTGCTCCCAGGGACTGCAGCCTCAACCTATTACACCCACACCCTCAGTGGCTCAGCCAGTAGGTAGCTGTATTAATGATGATAGCAATACCATGAATAATTTGATTAACACTACTTATGTATTTTCTGATAAATTTGGTCAAGGATTTGGTAGGATATTTAATCAGTGTTCGCAACAATATGTAATTAATAATTGTTCACCCGGTGCCAGTATTAGCCAATTAATTAGTAATATCAGATTGACAAAAATAAACCCTAGTTCAACTGTTATATTATTATATGGGGATAGTTTAAATGTTAGAAAAAAGGACATAATTGAATGTGTCCATTTGATGTTACATCTTCATGAGACCAATAACTGTAAATTTATTTTTTGTGCGTTGCCTTATTCTTATTATTTATCTCATGAGCAAAATAAGCTTATTTATAATTTAAATATGTTCATTTATAATAGGACTTGTCGTCACAGTGACGCTATTTTATATTTTGATTGTAATCAATTCATTACTGATTACAAACTGACAAATTACACTATGTATTTGCCACCTAGTTGTAGGAGACAAATTGCTAATCTTTTAGCATACAATATACTCAGTGACACTGGTACTTGTAGTGTACCATCGATTACTGTTAGTAGTGGTACTAACACTACTTCTGATACGCCTTGTAGTTTAAACTATTAGGTGCGACAACGGGTCAGCCGCATATGTTGAATGTTGTACATCAAAATATGCAGGGTCTGTCCGGCAAAGAGCTAGAATTAAGTTTATTTATGGAGAACTACAATGTTCAGGTGTTATGTTTGACTGAACACTGGTTGAAAGAACATGAAGTAGTGTTTATCGATGATGATAACTTTACCGTACAGAGTGCATTTGTGAGAAAAAGTGCTATTCGCGGTGGCTCTTTAGTTCTTGTTTCAAACAAGTTGAAATGTAAACAACGTTTAGATTTAGTTAATCTTTCAATTGAGCGCACTATAGAATTGTCTTGTGTTGAACTTGAGCGATATGTTATAATTTGCGTTTACCGACCCCCCTCTGGGGATTTTAGTAGTTTTGAATCGGTAATGGAGGATTCTCTCAATAGGTTGAAATCAAGTAACAAAAGTATTATTTTATGTGGAGATTTCAATATTAATATTTTAGAGGTTACTCCATTAAGTATTAGACTTCTCAATCTGTTTAGGTCTTATAATTTAATTAACTTGTTTTTTGAACCTACCAGGATCACGGCATCTTCGTCAACTTGTCTTGATAATATATTTAGTGATTGTGATGCCAAAAATAAATTAGTGTTAACTGACTTAACGTCCGACCACTGTGGTTTATTAGCTAGCTTCCCCATGCCATTAAATAAAAAGCCGCATAAACTTGAATGCAGGCCTTATACAGCTAGTCGTTGCAAAATGTTTAAAAATAATATAGCTCATAGAATTACACCATCTATAGTAGAACAAGAGGATCCTAATGAAATTTATGGTGCCCTTTTTGATGTTGTGCAAAAAGAGTACCAATCTACTTTCAAGACCAAAACCATTAACATTAATGGCTCCTCGGTTGGCTTTAACCAATGGGCTACTCCAGGTATTTATAAAAGTAGAGCGAGACTATACGAGTTATATGGTTTGAAAAAATACAGGTTTGATACTCCTTTCCTAGATTATGTTAAAAATTATTCAAAATTATTCAAAAAGATTAGTGCTTTTGCTAAATCAAAATTTTTAAGCGATACAATTAAAAATTCTAATAATAAAGTAAAAACAACTTGGAAAATTATTAAAAATGAAACTGGTAAATCGGTTAAACAAGAAAAACAACTTGAGATTATGGTCGACAACAAATTAGTTAACAAAGCAGCTGACGTAGCTGAGGCATTTAATGAGTTTTTTGCCAACATACCTATAACTACGACTCGCTCCTTAAATTCCTCCCCGTCTAAAGCTGAAAACCTTTTGCATAGCAGTGTACCTAAATGTAGTCGCTTATTTAGCTTCGAACATGTAACCCCGCGTGATGTAGTTAATGTTTTTAACACACTTAAGTCTAAAAACACCGGTGATTACTGGGGCATCTCCATTAAACTTTTAAGTAATATAATAGACATCGTAGCCCCCTATCTAGCTGTTACTTTTAATAAATGTGTTGATTTAGGAACTTTTCCTGACCTCATGAAGAGTAGTAAAGTCATACCATTATTTAAATCAGGTAATAAAAATGACGTTGGCAATTTCAGGCCTATTTCCATCTTACCTGCATTTAGCAAAATATTTGAAAAATTAATACTCAAGCAGTTGCTAAGACATTTTAATTTAAATAGCCTCCTTCATAATGAACAATATGGCTTTACAAAAGGTCGTTCGACTACAGATGCGGGTGTTGCTTTGCTAAAACACATATATAATGCATGGGAGAATTCGAAAAATGCTATTGGAGTTTTCTGTGATCTCTCCAAAGCCTTTGATTGCGTGCACCATGACACGCTTTTACGTAAACTACGTCATTACGGTGTCCAAAACGAAGCTCTCAACGTAATAAATTCTTATTTACATAATAGGTTCCAATGTGTGGATGTTAATGGTGTGAAATCCTCCGGGCTACCAGTTCAGTTAGGTGTACCGCAAGGCTCAATACTGGGTCCTTTCTTGTTCCTAGTATATATCAATGATTTACCATTCCATTTAAAGGGCATCTGTGACGTTGTACTGTTTGCAGATGATACCTCTCTTATTTTTAAAGTAGACAGGAATAGACAAGATTTTGACGACGTAAACAGTGCGCTCTCAATAGTTACGAATTGGTTTACGTCAAATAACCTAGTCCTCAATGCCAAGAAGACGAAATGTGTAAAGTTCGCCTTACCGAATGTTAGAAATCTAGGACCCAACATCGTCTTAGATAAAGAGGTGCTTGAAACTGTGGACACGGCAGTTTTTCTGGGAATAACAGTAGATGCCAAACTTCAGTGGAGACCACATATATCAAGTCTAGCAGGAAGGCTCAGTTCGGCTGCCTACGCCGTCAGGAAAGTAAGACAATACACTGACGTTGATACAGCTCGTTTAGTCTATTTTAGTTATTTTCACAGCGTTATGTCCTACGGTATTCTGCTGTGGGGCAAAGCCGCTGATATACAAAATATATTTGTCCTGCAAAAACGAGCTGTTCGAGCAATATACCAGTTAGGTGCCAGAGTTTCTCTAAGAGATTTTTTTAAAGATATTGGAATTCTTACGGTTGCATCACAGTTCATCTTTGCCAACATTTTATATATTAGGCAAAATATACACTTGTATACTAAAAACAGTGATATTCACAATGTTAACACTAGAAATAAGGACAAACTACGCGCTCCCTTTCACCGGCTTCATAAGGTTCATAACTCATTTGTTGGGCTTGGTATAACCTTTTATAACAAGCTACCTTCTTCATTACTAGATTTGCCCTTTAATACATTTAAAGCTCAAATAAAATCCAACCTTTGTTCAAAGGCATACTATTCCATCAACGATTACTTAAACGATAAGAATAGTTGGTCGCCCTGATTAACTCAAGACAATGTTTATGTTCTTTCTCCAGAATTAGTTTACTGACAAGTTATATGAGTTCATATAATTGTTTTTTATTATTTTTTTAAATTCTATTAACCTCTTAAATAAATTGCAAACTATAGTTTTGTATAATTTAGAAGCATTTTTTAATTTTGTAAATGTAAGAACCATGTTTCCGTTTATTATGATTTAATTTTGATGTTGACTTGAAAGAGCATGGCAGTTGAGAACTTGTCATGCTCACTTAAATGTCTCACCGATGGTGGCGCGTGTGTTGGATCATTCGGTTCCCTACAAACTGGTTGAGCTGGATGGTGCTGATCCACGCGTCATGTTCGTGAACGGGCGCCGTCGGTTGAGACTGGTCATCTCTTAACTGCCAATGCTTATTTTTAATCTTATATTTTGAATTGTTTCTTCATTTGTGTCTTTTTTTTACATTGTTCTCACATATAGAAGCAACAAGAATAATGTACCCAGGATTTTGTAATATCTTGATTTAAAAGAGTGTCCATGGAGTTTCTTGCCCGTTCTTCTCCATAGAGATCTACGTTTTGGAATGGGCAACTAGCTTCAACTTTCGGACTAACTGACAGACTATTTAATTTTAATTTTGACAATTCAAAAGTGCCTGTACAAGGTCTAATTGAAATAAATGCTTTGAATTTGAAAATTTGAATTTGAATTTGACTTCTGTACCCCTTATTCGTTCACTTGTTGTTGATAGCAATGGCGACGCAACAAAAAAAATCCAAAGCAGGCAAAAATGCTTGGAAACATCAAAGTAGGACTTTATTGTGTTCTAATACTACTAGCACGATACTTTAAACTAGAATAGGCAACAAAAAAAGGATAGATGGGGAATAGGTGACAAAAAAAGTGTGCCCAATTCGGGGGTATAGTAGAGTTGTTGTCAGCTTAGGTTGTTGAATGCAGAGTTACAGAATGGGTTAAGAGGAGAGAAAAAAGAGGTATAAGAGGAGGTAAAATAAAGCAATAAGAAAGAGAGCTATAATAGCGATAACTGAAACTACAAGAGATAAAAATATAATACAATAGAGTAAAATATCATTTATAAACTCTTTGGGTGCTAGGAGGGCTGCAAATAGGTGAATACTAACTCCTTAAGCGGTACGGTAGAACTACAATGTCGCTCACTATATTTTTAAGTGACAAGAAGCTGGCAAATAGGTGAACATTTACAAAAAAAATACATAAATCTAAGAGTTGGAGTTGGGTCGACGTTTGCGGCCGAAGGTCTGACAACATTCACGAGTCGTCTGTTGCACTGGATCCTCCTCTTAGCACGGCCAGTCTTCTTCTTCTTCTTTTGTTGCTTCTCTACTTTGGGGGTCTGACCTTTGACTTTACCAGCACGAGCCAAGGATCCGTGCACTTTACCACTGATCCGTGCAATATTACCGCTTTGAGCTCTAATATAGATCCACAAAGGCTATAAAAACGGACCCAGGTGCTAACATTTTTAACATCTAAGGATATTTTTTTACTTCATCAACAAAATTTAACTTCTCGTTTTCATTTGCGAACATTACGTCAATATTTGTCGGATTCAAAACGCCGCCATTCGTTTGTGAAAAGAAATCTTTTAGTTTCAACTTAGTGGACACAGAAGTTAACTTGTTACTGCGAAATTAAATACACTGTGTATATATGTACTAGCTTCTGCCCGCGACTTCGTCCGCGTGAAATTCGTACTTTCCTCTTATAATTTCGAAAATGTATGTTTATGATTTTTATCATTTATTTAGATATAAATAAGTATTCGGGCCAATTTTTTAGTTTATAGCTCAAAGGGACCAGATTTTTCAAATGAACTGTATCCCAGCTTTTTACCCCCCCAGGAGAGTACCTAATTTTGAAAAATCGTTTGGGATGTGTTCATAACTTGACTCAAAGACCCATACCCATTTTCGAGTTAATGGAAGCAAGCAGTAGAATTTTCCACCTTCGCGGAAGTCAATTTTTTAAAAACCCTAAATCACTTTTTTTAAAGTATTTTTTGTTTTAGTAGTACCGAGTTTCGAGTTAATCTGACAGCGGGTTAAATATTTTTCTACTCCATCAACTTTGTCACCCCCCAAATCCTCTGTGAGGGATTTTTTAAACTAAAAGTGACAATCTTTATTATTTACTGACCCGAATATTGCAAAGTTTCTAATTTATTAACCAAATGAATTAGATTTTTCATATAAACTGTATCCCCTCTTTCTATCCCCATAGGGGTGGAATTTCGAAACATAATCTAGATTATTTATACCAATTTTCCAGTTAATCAAGCCTCGTAATCAAATTCTGCCCTGTGAAATTGACTACCCCTCTTCACCCCATTAGCCGTAGATTTTCGAAAATCTCTGAACCACTTTATTATTTATTTTGGTCTTAGATAGGTACTGACTTTCGAGTTAATTGGACCGCGCATTGAAATTTTTCCATACTAAATTTGACACCCCCAATCTCCCCTTTGGGTTAGTTTAGAACTCCAAAAAAATTCGAACTTTATAATTATTTGTGCCAAGTTTCAAGTCCAAATTTATTTGTACCACTTTTTTTCGAGTTTATCAAGGCACTCATTAAAATCCCCTTATAAATCGATTTACCACTTTTTGTCCCGTCAGGGGTCAATAATTTTCGAAAACCCCATACACTTACTATTGATTCTTCATCTGCCTAGCCATTTCCCCATTAAGTTGGGGTCGGCTTCCAGTCCAACGGGATGCAGCTGAGTACCAGTATATTACATGGAGCGACTGCCTATCTGACCTCCACAACCCAAATACGATACACCTTGATAAGATTGGTTGTCAAACTTTCGGGCTTCTGACCATCCCTAACGACTGTCAAAGATCCACAAATGACAGCCGGGACCAACGGCTTAGTGTGCTTTACGAGGCACGGAGAGGTCACGGTATGTAAAGATGGACACCTATCTACAGACCAACCGCGGCAAGCGTAGCCTGCGTAACCTGATCGATCGATCTGTGCGGCTGTTATTATTCATTATTTTCTGTCAAAAGTATCAATACTGAGTTTCGAGTAAATCGGACCGCGCGTTAAAATTCTTCCACACAAACTTTAACACCCCAACACAAGGGGTGTTGGGGTGTTTTGATAAACGAATAATGATAAACTTTATTACTTGCTTAGGCAAGTATTCTTGCCAAGTGTATTAACCAAATGAATAAGATTTTTCTTATAAACTGTATCCCCGTTTTTCACCCCCACAGGGTGGAATTTCGTAAAATTGTTTGGGACGTGTTCATTACTCGACTCAAAGATTGTTTATACCAATTTTCGAGTTAATCAAGCCACGCAGTAAAGTCTTCCCCTATAAAATTAACTTTTCACCCCGTTAGGGGTAAATTTTCGAATAACGATTATACACGTTATTCTTTATTTTCGGTCTTAAGTATAAATACTGAGTTTCGAGTTAATCGGACCACGCGTTAAAATTCTTCCAAACAAACTTTGACACCTCCCAATCCCCCTCCAGGGGGTAGTTTAGAAAAAAAAAAGCCAAACTTCATAATTTATTTAGATAAGTATTCGTGCCAAGTTTCATGATTATTAACTCAAGGAATAAGATTTTTCATACAAACAAAATCCCCTCTTTTCACCCCTTAAAGGTTAAATTTCCAAAAACCCCTTCTTAGTGGATATCTACTCTTCACAAAGAACTCACCCTCCAAAATTAATTTCTCTACCTAGCTGTACCGGCCAGCGTTTTAGGCTGTGCGTTGATATATCAGTCAGTCAGGACAACATTTCATCCCCCTTTTCACCCCCTTAATGGATGAAATTCTAACAACACCGTTGTGTTAACTTCCAATCATAAGCCTAGATAATAAATTTAGTGATTTTTACGTCGAAAATTAATGACTTTCTATACACAACTTCATCCCCCTTTTTAACCCTTCGGGGGTGGAATTATCAAAAACGCTGAGACACGTATAAATTAATTTTCAATTGTCAGCCTAAATACATAATTAGAAGATCCTAACTTCAAAACTGTCGGACTTTCATATAAACTTCCATCCCCTATTTTAACCCTTTAGGGGTTGAATTCCCAAAAATCCTTTCTTAGTGGATACTTACTCTTCACAAAGAACACACCTTCTAAGTTTCAAGTCTCTAGGTCCAGCGGTTTGGGCTGAGCGTTGATATATCAGTCAGTCAGTCAGTCAATCAGTCAGGACTTTGAATTTTATATATATAGATTATTAACAAATTATTCAAGCGCCCGATGTCTATTGTCTTTTTACTGAAAAGAAATATTTTATTAGATATGGATACTATAAAACTTTTGTAATTATCTAATAAAACGTTGCCTATTCTAGTTTAAAGTATCGTGCTAGTAGTATTAGAACACAATGAAGTCCCACTTGATGTTTCCAAGCATTTTTGCCTGCTTTGGATTTTTTTAGTTGCGTCGCCATTGCTATCAACAACAAGTGAACGAATAAGGGTACAGAAGTGGTATTAAGCTCCATTATTCGACCTAAAGTTATACAGAAGTCACATTAAGCCCCAGAAGTTCTATGGTAACAAAAAATGTTCCTACTGTTCGACTTTAAGTAACATAGAGAGTTTTGTACCTCTAGGCATTTGGTAGTACAAAAGAGTTTATGAGCACCATTGTAGAACTGGTAGCAGTAATTATTGCTTTTGGCAACTTTTGGGTCTTGGCGAGAGTTTTTTATCACTTGCATAGCACTTTGGGGGGTTGTAGTCAATGCTTACTTCTTATTTAGATCTTATAGTTGTAAGATTCACTTGAAGCTATGACACAAGATGCTTAGCCCGTATTGTAGTGTTAAAAAATGCTACTGTATGTATTTAACCACTAAACTCACCCTGTTATCGCCCTTGTAGCTCTGTGGTATAGCTCTAAGTGAAATATTTTGCTTGTCTACGCTCTTTTGTCGCCAAAAGTTGTAAGTGCTGCTGCTGTAGCGCTTTTGTATCTCGTTAAGTTCTAAAACAATAGGTATCTCAAATTGACGCCTAAATGTTTATTGGGGATAGACGTCCTGCCGGTGAACACGGCGGGAGACACAATGCTCCCGTCACAGATGAAGTTGCACTTGTTTGAGTCGATCAAGAGTGTGAGAGGCGTCATTGTTGTGCACTCGCGACATTAAATAAATAAAAAGCGACATCCGCAACAAAATGAGCATACAACGCCCTGCAATATACGAGAAAATATTATAATGGTGAAGATGGGTACAATGTCGGGCTAAACCAAGTTAACCCTACTACCAGGGTAGCCAATTTGAATAATAAAAATATCGGCTCAGCTATATTATTCATACCGGTCTATCTTTACAAAAAGCGGAATCGTTTCGTCTATTGCCAACGATTTTGTGGTTTGTGCAGCCAATTTATTGTCGACATTGCAAAAATCGAAACGGAACGTTTACCTAGTCCATTCGAACTAACCAGCTTCGATTACGCGCTGAAAAATACAGTATTTGCGGGATGCGATGCACACGGATAATAACGTCGAAAACTTGGGGCGATTGGTCATCTTGCCATCCAGTTTTAAAGGTGGTCCGCTATATATGCATGAAAGAACGCAAGATGCTTTTTGCTTCGTCTGTAAGTACGACTGGTCGGACCTTTTCATAACGTTCATAATGAATCCAAAGTGGACCGTTTGTCAGGAACTTCTCACAGGACAGGCGTCATACGATAGGCATGACATAATAAGCATGGATTCGTCTCATTTTAAGCTCATTTGTATCTCATTACAAAAGAGAAAGTATTCAGTTCAGTTCTATGTTTCACAAAATTCGTCCCGACGCTGTTGAGGTGGAATGGGCCACTAGCTTCATATTTTCTGACTGATCGACTTCTTGATAATTCAAAAGTGCCTGTAAATGGTTTAATTGAAATTAATGCTTTGAGTTTGAGTTTGACAGTTCATAAGTGCTGAATTTCCAGACCAAAAAGAAGATCCAACATGACATCATTATGACACATATGGTTCACGGGCCATGTGGTATTTTAAATGAAATGGGGGGGAATCACCATGCATGAAAGATGGTCAGTGTTCAAAAAAATACCCTAGAGTACTTTTAGCACATACTATGTCGGGGGAAACTGGGTATCCGTTGTATCGGCGCTGATCAGCCTGACAAGATGGTTTCACAGCTTCTAAAAAGTTCCGTGAACAAGAAATAGTTTTGGACAATAGATGAGTGGTGCCCTATTCGCATGTATTGTCCAAATCATTTCAAGCTCACATAAATGTTGAAATGTTTAACAGCATAGAGTCTATAAAATATATTTGCAAATATGTTAATAAAGGTAGTGACCAAGCTACATAAACAGGGAGCACGCCTCAGAGATAGTTACAATCTTGTGGATTTAGCCGAGACACTGCAAAATGGCTGCTCAAAGACAACGGAACAGCTTCAAATATTTGATCGATGGTGCTGCAGTGTACATAATACCTACATTGGGAGAAAACCTGTTGTTAGACGCGCCCGGTGGAACAGGAAAAATATTTCTAATCAAAGTTATTTTGGGTAGAATAAGGAGCCAAAATAAAATTGCTCTTGCTGTCGCCTACAGGAATAGAAGTCACATGGTTGCCCAGATGTAAAACCGAACACACAATGTTCAAAAATCCCCATCGATTTGGAACGAACAGCAAGCACCATTTGCAATGTGTCACGCAATAGCGATAAAGACATTATAATTTGGGACGAGTGCGCGATGGCAAACCACACGATGGTCTACTGCTTCCACAGCCTGTGGAAGCAGTAGACCCAACTTTGCGGGATATAGGGCAAAATGATCCTTATTACGACCCATACAAGACGGTCAAGTAAATCTAAGTGGAGAACCTATGTTGTTTCGTTGCTTTACAGCCGGTACTCCTGTCTTCTGTGTATGGGAATATCTATAATAAGTTTTATATATCGGGAACCACGCTGCTGCTTGGCTGTGCCAACGAGCTATTTTGACCCCCGCAATGACCAAGCGGCAGCAATAAACACACAAATATTGGCACATGTTTCTAGGGAAAGTAAGCATTAGAAAGCAGTAGAAAGATTCTCCCTCATCAAGGGAGGAGTTGGTACATCATCCAGTAGCGGCAAATTATAAAAAAAAAAAAAACTAAATTGTTTTCTGACATCCACGCGAGAGACGTCGCGGGCACAGCTAGTAAATAATAACATTAAAGGTAATTAAACTAACACTCTTAATTTTGCAATTCTTTATCTTTTGTAAAATGCCAAAACATTGATTTAAATTCTTAACTCGTCTTGAAATCAAAATGTGTACAAGTATTAACAATTTGTTCCTATCTACGCGATAAAGTATCAACGTTTCATTGACAACCATTTTCACTTTATCATTTAAGTACATTACACTAATTATAACACAACAGAGTTTGTTATTGTTGAATACTAAAATGCATATTGTAGGCCTGATTTATCCATCGCCAGATAGCTTTTACTCCAGGAATAAACTTGACGTTTGACAGTTTTTACATGAATTAGCTGTCAAAATTTCAAAATTATTCCTCGAATAAAGTTATCAGATTATTAAAAAATCAGCCCTTAGTCTATCATATTATTTCTGCAATTAAGAAAGAAGTTCGGATTCAATTTCTAAAGACAATTAAGGCTTCAAACTCCGATACCAATTGTTTTCCTAGAATTCTCCCAGGTCTAAGTACTATCTAGTGCAACTTAAGGATATTACGTTCATTAGTACAATAGTACGAGTATGTGCTGTGTTTTCACGTAGCTAGTCAGTGAATGCATTTGATATGATTCGTCCTCGGAACCTACTAACTTAACTACTGAGGAGAATGCATTGTTCGGATAATCGGATAATGTCTGATGCAGCTCTTATTTGAACTAGGTTCAGTTGTTACAGGTAGCTCTATTGTGCTCAGCATCAGTGGCAGACTTGGAAACATTTACTCTACGAAGGTATTTCTAATCTATAGAATCCTTGCTACCATCTGCAGTGCAAAACGTGGGAACAATGAACTGTACAACGCCTTTTTTTTTGGGTAGGAAATTATCAAATAACTTCTCCCGCTCTGGGCGGAGCGGGAGGGCGTGTCAGACTTTTACTGACTAAAACCCACCTGTGTTCCTTCAGTTGCCTTTGCCATTGGCCATGGTATCTCTTTCGAACAACCCGCGACCCTGGTAGGCATCGGCCCTATCGAACCCCACCAGTTAGTGCTGAAATCTCTTTGAGGCGCGCGTGGAACACAACGCGCCGTCCACCTGGGCCTGGTCCTTACCGGACGGCGAGCTGCCCATTGCTCGCCGTCCGCAAGCCCGCGCCTACGGTGGCCGGGAATCGGTTGTAGATTTCCAAAGTACAGGGCGTCTCATGCGGCTACTGGGGCGTGAGGGCGCAAAGATTGCCTCTCCCTCACGCGCTCCGCCTCCTCCTTCGCGAGCATTACTGCTTTGCAGAAGGAGGCGACGACTTCCCATGTAGGTGCTCTCGCTCCGTACCATGGCTTGTACTAGGGCCGGACGCGAGAGATCACCACCGCAGATCGCCGCCGCCGATCGCCGCCGTGAGGATGCGGCTCCGCCCAAGCTGGGCAGACCTCCACCGTATGCTCCACCGTGTCCTCCGGGCGATCCACACAATGGTGACAGCCAGGGTTTTTATTATTTCCAATATCCCAAGTAGGTAATATTATTTATTCACTGTACACCTTATAAGTCACAATTAAATTAATCTTTCTTATTAATGAACTTAAATGACATCTGACCTTTTTCGTATAAAGCAGAAAGTTTAAGTTAATATGAAATTAATTAGGTACCTTTACATTGCACTATTTACCTTACACTATTTACCTTAAAAAAAACATAAATATCGTATCTCTGGCTGTGAATTATTAAACAGTCTTGCAAAGCTTCATTAGAGAATCTCTGAATAAATTACGATCTGAGCAATATTTTCGTGAGTAAAAATATATTTTAGTGAAGCACTGGGGTGCCTGGTGGCCATTCTTGATGTTTGTTAATAAATAATTGTGTTCATTTGTGGATGTTGGAGTGAGGTGTCAAAGAAGGTAACATGTTTCAGAAATATAAATAGAAATAATAATTATTTGCATAAAACATGATAATATATAAAGTTGTTTTAAAAATACATTAAAAGCTTACATGTTTTGCTTATATCATAGCAGGCTAATAATGTACCTAGTTGTACAAAATGTTTATTGTACAAATATTTTTGCTAAATAATAAAAGCCGCACAGGTCGATCGATCAGGTTAAGCTACGCTTGCCGCGGTTGGTCTGTGGATGACTGCGGTCAGTCATCCACAGACCAACCGCGGCAAGCTTCTTTCAAATTTCTTGACAATTCAAAAGTGCCTGTAAATGGTTTGAGTTTGAGTTTAAGTTTGAGTTTGATGGGAGACCATCTTTACTTACCGAGACCCCTCCGTGCCACGTTAAATCGTTGGTCCCGGCTGTCATTCGTGCAGACTGGCAGCCGACCCGAACATAGTTGGGAAAAGGCTAGGCAGATGATGACTTTACAAAATCTTTCCCGTCAACAAATTCTTTTATGCTGTAAAAACTTAGTATTCAACGATTGACTCGTATGTAGCTTTTCTCTAAACAATCTAAGATCTAGCTAGAGTTTTTAAATCACTTGGAATATTATTATAAACTAGCTTCTGACCGCGACTTAGTCCGCGTGAAATTCGTACTTTCCTCTAAAAATTTAGAAAATTTATGTTTATGAAGTTTAGATAAATAAGTATTCGGGACAATTTTTAAGTTTATAGATTAAACGGATCAGATTTTTCATATAAACTGTATCTTCCGCTTTTCATCCCCACAGGGGTGGAATTTTGAAGAATCGTTTGGGATGAGTTCATGACTTCACTTAAAGACCCATACCCTTTTTGCGAGTTAATAGAAGCAAGCAGTAAAATTTAAACTTTATTACGCTTTTCCGCCTTGGCAGCATTCGATTTTTGAAATCCCTAAAACACATATAAGTACTTTTTTATTTTTTGTTTTAGTAGTACAGAGTTTCGAGTTAATCCGACAGCAGGTTATATATATTTCTAACATATTAAATTTGTCACCCCTAAATCCTCTGAGGGTTTTTTTTTAACTAAAAGTGACATTCTTCGTTATTTCCTGAGTCAAATATTGCCAAGTTTCAAGTTCATTAACCAAATGAATAAGTTTTTTCATATAAACTGTATCCTCGCTTTTCACCCCCGCAGGGGTGGAATTTAGAAAAATCGTTTGGGATGTGTTCATTTCTTGACTCAAAGATTATTTATACCAATTTTCGAGTTAATCGAGTCACGCTGTAAAATCCTCCCCTGTAAAATTAACTACCCCTTTTCACTCCGTTAGGGGTAGATTTTTGAAAAACCCTGAATCACATTATTCTTTATTTTTGGTCTTAAGTATAAATACTGAGTTTAGAGTTAATCAGACCGCGCGTTAAAATTCTTCCATACTAATTTTGACACCCCCTAATT
The DNA here is from genome assembly GCA_916614155.1 of Mesoligia furuncula. Lineage (NCBI taxonomy): Eukaryota > Metazoa > Arthropoda > Insecta > Lepidoptera > Noctuidae > Mesoligia > Mesoligia furuncula. Next base: position 1,052,095 of record OU744790.1, on the reverse strand, counting down.
CTCCTTTAGGGGGTAGTTTAAAAAACAAAAAATGCCAATCTTCATCATTTATTTAGATAAGTATTCGTGGTCAGTTTCATTTTTATTAACTCAAGGAATAAGATTTTGCATACAAACAAAATCACCCCTTTTCACCCCCTTAAAGGTTGAATTTCCAAAAACTCTCCCTTAGTGCTCCCCTACATTATAAAAGGATGCCGTGTGCAAAATTTCACATTCCTAGTCCCAGTAGTTTCAGCTGTGCGTTGATATATCACCCAGTCAGTCAGTCACTTTACCATTTTATACAGTAAAAAAGAAAAAAGATATAGATACAAGATAATAAATGATAAATGATTTATTTTCTGTAAGTAGGTTTGAATAAACACTTTTACACGTTAATCATATTTTTTTAAACTAGATGAGGTCGGCGTTTCCTATCTGACTATTCTGAGAAGAAAGGCCGATACAAACTCAGAGGTCACAGTCTCTTTTAAAGTCCAGACAAAATCTTGGGCAGATCGTGTGAAGACCATGTAGATTGGTGTCTGAAATGGTCTTTTGAGGAAAGAACCACACAGATTGAGTGGACCTGTCCAATCAGTGCACGCATTTGTCAAAAATCGCGCAGCTCAACTCAGAACTTGAGGAGCTCAACGATTCGACGAACAATACCAAAGAAAGGACATTTGGATATGCCGCGTAAATTACTCAAACTGCCAAATCATGATTAAAACTAACTAAGAAGGAAAACAGAAAAAAGAAATGACCCACATAGTCCTCACATTCACAATAATAAAAATAAAAAAACCAAGTAAATATTCATGTCATTGTATAAATAAAATTCATACAAAGAAGATGCATATTTAGAAAATTAGCAGCATAATTAGTTTTTTTCAAGAACTTATTGTCGTAGGAATTTAGTCTTATGCTACTGTAAACTCTGTTTCCTATGTATATTTTCTACTCTGTTCAATTGACAGTCAGACTTCAAAAAAAAGGAGGTTATCAATTCGACACGTATGTATGTAATATTATTGGAACTCCATTATATTCACATGATGATGACAATCTATTAGGACTTAAACACAAATATTAATTAAATTTTTATAATAAACTACCAAGCCAAGTTCAAGATCTAAGCCTTAATAAATTCAAATCATTCATTAAACGTAAGTTGTGCCAGAAAGCCTTTTATACCGTTAAAGATTATATTGAAGACAAAAAGGCTTGGGATTGAGCTGCTTCCAATTTCTGCATTTTGAATGTTTTTTTTTTATATACACATTGACATTATTATTATTATTATTTTATAAACATTGACATTTGCTTACTTTGTAAAGTATTATTTATTTTATTTATTGTGAATGTGAAGACGATGTGGGTCATTTTATTAATTTTATATTTTTTTTTATTACTCTCTCTGTTCTGTTAGTTTTATTTCTTGATCTTTGTCTGGCAGTTTGAGTAACTTATGTGGCCTACCCAAATGTCCTTTCTTTGGTATTGTTCGTCGAATCGTTGAGCTCCTTAAGTTTTGAGTTGAGCTGCACGATTTCTGACAAATGCGTGCACTGACTGGACAGGTCCTCTCAATCTGTGTGGTTCTTTCCTCAAAAGACCATCTCAGACATCGATTTACATGGTCTTCATATAACCTGACCAAGATTATGTCTGGACTTTAAAAGAGACTGTGACCTCTGAGTTTGTTTCGGCCTTTCTTCTCAGAGTAGTCAGATAGGAAACGCCGACTTCATCTAGTTTTAAAAAAAAACATGATTGACGTGTAAAAGTGTTTGTACAAACCTACTTACAAAATAAAATCATTTATCATTTATCAATATACAAAATTTTATAGATGTATGTATGTAGGTATCTTTGTCCACTCATTTCTCCGCAACTATTAATCGGATCGTGACCATTTTTTTATTGGCTTAAATTTACTTTAACTTAGCGAACAGTGTAAGTTTCATCAAAATCGAGTCAGTAATTTTCAAGATATGGACTAATTAAATACGTGTAGGTGTGACGGCCTGGCTTACTGATACGAGCTACGGGTGTAGTGTCAAAGGGAAAACATCTCAAAACCTTGGTCAAATTCTAGTGCAATATGTAAATATTGCACTAGAATTTGACCAAGGTTCAAAACTATTACCTACATATTGTCGTTTCAGCCGATAGACGTCCACTGCTGGACACAGGCCTCCCCCAATTTTGGGAGGGTTTGCCGTAATCGCCACGCTTGGCAGGCGGGTTGGCGATCGCAGTATGGTATGGTGGTGGAATACATAGAGAACGCTGCTGCCCATTCTCCGGTACGATCCTTAGTCGCCTTTTACGACACCCACGGGAAGTAAGGGGTGGTGGTATTCTTTAAGTCCGGCACCACACAGACTCCTACATCATCATCATCTGCCTAGCCTTTTCCCAACTATGTTGGGGTCGGCTTCCAGTCTAACCGGATGCAGCTGAATACCAGTATTTTACATGGAGCGACTGCCTATCTGACCTCCACAACCCAGTTACTGGGTAATACGATACCCCTTGGTAAGACTGGTTGTCAGACTTTCGGGCTTCTGACTACCCGTAACGACTGTCAAAGATCCACAAATGACAGCCGGGACCAACGGCTTAACGTGGTTTCCGAGGCACGGAGGGGTCTCGGTATGTAAAGATGGTCACCCATCCACATAGACATCACACAGACTCCTACATATTACAAACAAATATTCCAGTTTTTACTTAAAACTAAAAATGACGAAATAAAAATAATTTAAATAATTAAACCGACTTCAAAAAGAAATTAACTCAGAAATTATGAAATAACTTTAATTTCGGAAGTCGGTGTCAAAAAACGAAAACTAAAATACAGATGCCAAGACACCGACTTCCGAAATTAAAGTTGTTTCATAATTTTGAGTTAATTTCGTTTTGAAATCGGTTTACTTTTTTAAATTATTTTTTTTGCAATCTACTCCTTTAACGTGCACCTTTTTCTACATCGTTCTCACTTATTATATTGATATAAAAGAGTGTAAAACAGACATGGAACTCCATGGAGTTCCATGTCTGTTTTTCTTCATAGGAACTTATTTCAAAACGTCCTGTAATTGTTTTGCAGTAAATCCGGTCATGTTTAAACAATCTTGTGGAAAACATAGATTAATTTATATAAGGTTGCAATTTCTTCGTACAATATTGTGGGTTCTTCGAAACTGTGATTTCCCAAAGCGGTGAGAAGGTCAACAGGCCGCGTCGTCCACGTAACAATTAAATACGATATCGATAAGAAGGTGCTTTATTATTGTTCGTATCAAATATCGACAGGGAGGTCAATCTTTGATATAACAAGGTATAAGTTTGAGTCCATGCTTGAATTTGAAGTTAAATGTTACGAATAAACTAGCTTCTGCCCTAGACTTATTCCACGTGAAATTCGTCCCCCCGACCCACCGTCATCCTCCACCCGCGCAGTTACTTCGCGTTCTTTCTGCATTCTTTCCTTTTTGCTTCTCTGCTAAGGGGCGCCGCGTGATGTTAAGTCTCTTCGTCAAGAGTTGGGCGATCAAATGTTGTCATTATTTTGTCATATTGTAATGTCAAATACAACTAGTCGTTTCGGAAATTAGCATTTTCAAATAAACCAACATACTCTTCAGCTTTTTATTAGTAGTAGATTCAGAAAATTTCATTGCATTTGAGCTCTAATTGTATTATTAGCTGACCCAAGAGACGTTGTCCTGGCGGCATGTCAATATGGTGCTTGAGTTCATACAAAAATACCAAAGAAAAAAGCACTTTTAGTTTTTCTAGAATTTTCCAATTTTTTTCAACTTTTCCTTACCTTAGAAAAAAAACCTTATTTGAAAACATAAAAATAGCCAAATCGAACAGCAGTTCATTTTTACTAATATAAATAGATAGATTACGATACTAACTTTAAAATAACTATTTTATTTAATAACTTTAAAGTACTTGACTATATTTTCCTGCAATCAAAAGCAAGCCTGGCAAAAATATTTCTCGAAACTTCTAAATAGTATGCGGTAGGTACCCGGAGCCCGGAGCTCAGCGGCTCGGCCTAGGCGTGTGTGAGCGCGTCGCTTGCGCTCTGATTCGATTCCTTTGCAAAACGCAGGTTGTATTGTCACACGAAGGAATAGGAATTGCATTCCCTGTGTTCAACGGCTCTGAGCTCGTTCCTTTACGATTTATTGCATACAGACTCAAGTAACGGCTCTTGGCTGTAGTGAGGTTACTTTGTTCCGAGAATAATATGAAAGTCTCAAAGGGTCGCTTTCGAACGCAGCACTGCATGTACCTATCAGATTGTTTCACGGAGATTCTCATATTACATTCTCTTGTCAACGATATATTATACTGCGTCGCGAACGTTGAACGATACGTTTTTGAGAACACTGATTTGTTATATTTTGTACCAATGCTACATAAACAGGAGATACCTATGGAACCCTAGGACCGTTTTTAGGGTTCCGTAGTCAACTAGGAACCCTTATAGTTTAGCCATGTCTGTCTGTCCGTCCGTCTGTCTGTCTGTCCGTCCTCGCTTAATCTCTGTGACCGTTAGCACTAGATAGCTGAAATTTGGTACCAATATGTACATATATCACGCCGACAAAGTGGTAAAATAAAATTTTGTAAAATATTTTTTTTTAGGGTAGCTCCCCTACATGTGAAGTGGGGATGAATATTTTTTTCGTCGTGTACCCCATCGTGTGGGGTATCGTTGAATAGGTCTTCTAAAATGACTTGGGGGTTGCTAAAATTATTTTTCGATTTAATGCTCCATTTACGAAATATTAAACTTTAAAGTGCAAATTTTTGTTCCAGTAGGACGTCCTCCCCCCTCTAAAACCTAAACTGCTGGCTTGAAAAATCTGGAAAAATTCACGACGATAGTGCATTTCATGAACTTTAAAGGAAAAGTATAGCGGTTAAGATAACTTTATTAGTTTAGCGGTAATAGTCGTTGAACTTGGCTGTTGGATAATTTTGTACCAAATACAAAATCCTTAGCATTAATCCTTTAAAGTGACTAAGATGAAGTAGTTGCTTGTTTATAACGGGTAAAGACTTGCATTGAAAAACAAAATATGAAAAATTTTATTTTTTTATTTTAATTTTTTTATATTCAGACTATAGAACAACAGAATAGCACTACATTGTGATAACGGGCTACTACGGAACCCTACACTGTGCGTGGCCCGACACGCACTTGGCCGGTTTTTTTTATTCTTAACGCTTATCTTAGCAAAATGTTAATAAATTCCTAATATTATATTTATTGTTCTTCGTATCAAACCACAAACCAATTGGCACATTTGCTAATAGGTACTTGAAACACTAATTGGTACTTAGGAAGGTTTTTGTTTCAAAAGCATGTTGGTATTTGCGACGATTTCTAGTAATAATTATTTTCAACACATACGATGTGCCGCTTTTGTGAAACATAAACATAATCTGTGTATAATGTTCCCGCTGCTGGGATACAGGCCTCCTCGCTTCGAGAGGGAATGGGCCGTAATCTACCACGCGGGCTTAGTGCAAGTTGGTAATGACACATGTCTTCAAGAACAAGCCGGATTCGCTACGATGTTTTCCTTCACCATTTTGAGAGCAGCCTGGGTTCTAACCCACGGCCCATGACTCGTAAGTCGGGGCTGTTACCACTGGAACACCTCTGCTCACCATTGTTTTTCTGAAATAATTAAATTAATGCTTCAAAATCTTTGAACCATTGTTGTATTCGTAAGATCTGCGACGCATAAGCCCCTTGTTCCGGCTACCAGGGACACAGACACTCACATTTCATTTCATTTGTTCATAAAACAATTTACATTGGTATATTATACACATGCAATTTAAATACAAATACAAAGAACTATGAAAGATTAATTAACATTCAAGGAAAATTCAAAAGTGCCAAACTGTTTTAATTATAATGTCAAACAGTTTTAGATATAATGTCAAACAGTTTTCAATGTAATGTCAAACAGGTATAAATAGGATGACAAACAGTTTTAAATATAATATCAAAAGATTCTAGAATACATATAATATTATGTATAGATTATTCATTTATTATTGTGTGACATTAGTTTCGATATAGACATTTTTCTAATAAAAAGGCTTTTATTTTTGAATTAAACAAGTGGGTGTTATTAATCAGGATCAGGTTGCTCAGAAGGCAACCAATTAAATATCTCTACAGCTTGGTACTTCGAGCAATGCTCTACTATGTATATTAAATGTTGGTGCTATTTGTTGCTTAACATTTTTTCTTCGCGTGCTCTCTCTAATCTCACGAGTCGAGCTTATAGAACACTAGAGCTTATCTTATTGTATGAGAAACATTGTCTCGTTTACCCTCGGGTCACAGCGTCTGGCACCTTCTTTGTGGTTCACTACCGCGGTGCATTGTAAAGGTGTGGGCACCGCACCCTTGTCAAACGGATTGTACAATATGTTAGGATAATTGCAAACTGAGTAGAGACTTTTAGATAGGTTTCGCTTGATAAACCAATGATGGCGCGTACATTCTCACCAAATCAGCCTTATGATAATGTGCTGAAGTCCTGTTACAACACTAATCTGCTTGAGGCATTAAGCGGTCTGTTTTATTTAGGACCACAGACAAAACAGTTTCAGAGGAATAAGAGGATTTCATCTGTAACAAAATCGATGTTTACAGCACAATCGTGTATTGTGCTTAGTGTGCTGGGTGCTACCGTCTTAACAGACTACTGTCGTGTACCTACTTAATGCCTGTAAAGCGGATTATTGCTTACCTACAGTTTCCACAATATCATAGAGATAGCTTCTATTTTCATTCGGAATGTATTTAATCGTTCTTATACAGGGTGGCAGGGTCCCGAGATCGTCGCGCAAACTGTAACCACACATTGAGCAAATGATTCTGAGCATGGTTCGAAAACTAGAAATGTATCGTCAGTTATAAAAAATCAGCTGTTTCATAGAAAAATGCAATACCTACGCGATCAATATGTATGGAACAGCTGTTTTTACTAAATAACCAAAGAAAAATGTTAGCGCAGGACATTCACAATCATGAAGTACTGAATCCACGCTAACGGGTTGCTCGTCGATGTCCCGCCACCCTGTCGATGTCCCGCCACCCTGTCGATGTCCCGCCACCCTGTCGATGTCCTGCCACCGTGTCTATGTCCCGCCACCCTGTCGATGTCCTGCCACCGTGTCGATGTCCCGCCACCCTGTCGATGTCCCGCCACCCTGTCGATGTCCTGCCACCGTGTCTATGTCCCGCCACCCTGTCGATGTCCTGCCACCGTGTCTATGTCCCGCCACCCTGTCGATGTCCTGCCACCGTGTCGATGTCCCACCACCCTGTAGAATTCCCATTTTGATTTCATTCTAAACTTAGTGTGCCCTAAAGTGTGGTTTACCGGGCTGGTGCCCGCAACTCTTCGTCTAAGTGTAGCGTAACAGGCAGATGCCCGCAACTCTTCGTCTAAGTGTAGTATAACAGGCAGATGCCCGCAACTCTTCGTCTAAGTGTAGCATAACAGGCAGATGCCCGCAACTCTTCGTCTAAGTGTAGTATAACAGGCAGATGCCCGCAACTCTTCGTCTAAGTGTAGCGTAACAGGCAGATGCCCGCAACTCTTCGTCTAAGTGTAGTATAACAGGCAGATGCCCGCAACTCTTCGTCTAAGTGTAGCATAACAGGCAGATGCCCGCAACTCTTCGTCTAAGTGTAGTATAACAGGCAGATGCCCGCAACTCTTCGTCTAAGTGTAGTATAACGGGCAGATGCCCGCAACTCTTCGTCTAAGTGTAGTATAACAGGTAGATGCCCGCAACTCTTCGTCTAAGTGTAGTATAACGAGCAGATGCCCGCAACTCTTCGTCTAAGTGTAGTATAACGAGCAGATGCCCGCAACTCTTCGTCCAAGTGTAGTATAACAGGCAGATGCCCGCAACTCTTCGTCTAAGTGTAGTATAACGAGCAGATGCCCGCAACTCTTCGTCCAAGTGTAGTATAACAGGCAGATGCCCGCAACTCTTCGTCTAAGTGTAATATAACGAGCAGATGCCCGCAACTCTTCGTCTAAGTGTAGTATAACGAGCAGATGCCCGCAACTCTTCGTCCAAGTGTAGTATAACAGGCAGATGCCCGCAACTCTTCGTCTAAGTGTAGTATAACGAGCAGATGCCCGCAACTCTTCGTCTAAGTGTAGTATAACGAGCGGATGCCCGCAACTCTTCGTCCAAGCGCGCATTTACGCTACTATTATTTGAGCGTGTTTTTGTAATACTTAATAATTCAAAATCATTATTTCTACTGCCATTTCGTTCAAAGTAACAGTAAGGCATGTTTGTGCCTAGAGTAGTTGGCAGGCTAAACATAAGCTATTGATTACACCAGTTACTCACTATAACAAGGAACACACTCGTTACTATGTAAAGTATATTCAAACTTGTTTCAAATTAATATTATTTCAAATAAACAAATATCAACTTTATTTAATGGTAGTTAAGTTGGTTTCAGAGTGACTAGGTCTATTCAAAAAGTTAGAAAAATGTTTGAAGTTGTAGCGTAAACTGAACTTTATTGTGTAGGATTTAAAGTTATTTTGCCAAAAACTCATATTTGTTTACATTTTTGGCAAATAAATCACGAATGCAGACTAGTTACGACTTTACGAGTAGGTGATACTACATTAGGTACATTACATGTGAAGGACGCGTCACTTTATATAGCTAAGTATGTCAGCTGTCACATTACATGTGAAGGACGAGTCACTTTATATAGCTAAGTATGTCAGCTGTCATATTACATGTGAAGGACGCGTCACTTTGGGTAGCTACGTATGTCAGCTATCACATTACATGTGAAGGACGCGTCACTTTGTATAGCTACGTATGTCAGCTATCACATTACATGTGGGGGACGCGTCACTTTGTATAGCTACGTATGTCAGCTATCACATTACATGTGAAGGACGCGTCACTTTGTAAAGCTACGTGTCAGCTGGCGCTTCCATTGGCATGAAAGAATTTCCGGCTGTCAGTCCTTATTGCTAATTAAATTATTAACAGAATGGCTGTCATTGTAGACCTTCGGTTTTGATAGACAAATTGCTAAAATGCATGGAAAATAAAATTGCAGCGATATCACATGTCATGGTGCTACATATGAAATGCACTAGATGTTTGACGTCCATTGTTCTGTTTGTATGGATAATGGATACCTATAGGCCATTAGATGTCATTGATCAATGTATGCTCAAAATGCCCCCGTGCGGAACGATAAGATAGGACGATTTCTAGGTAAGGTCAACACCTTGTTAGTAGTAATAGTAACACTTGAATTACACGAAAACAGTCCTTAGTGTTGTCAGACTGCTTGACTGACTGGTTGACTGTACCTGACGTTGATTGAATTAAAGCGTTTCAGTAAAAATAAAATCAATATATCAAGTGCTTTCTACTAGTTGAGTTATGAAACCGAAACGGACAGACAGACAGACTTTCGCACTCACGGTAGATATTTATAGCCGCCCGATACATTATATTTATGGCATATTACATCACTTCCGCATCAAACACAAGAGTATTAACATTCAGTTCACGAATATTATAATAATGTCGAACAGACAGTAAGTAGGGTGACTGGGGGCACTGGATCAAATACACGGATTATCTAGAAGGATTTGCAAGTCTGTGGCTTCATAGTAATAAGATTACGATATTAGAGAGATTGAATAGTTCTTTTGTGAATATCAGGGGGGGATCGAATTTGTAAAAAGTAATGATTACTTGATTGAACCGACACATTTTTAAATTCGAGTGTCAACATTTGTAGAATAAAAGAGATGAAAGACATTATTATAGTACTATGCTAAACCGTTTAATTCAATCTGGTTTCAGACTGGCTAAAGGAGACTCATCTTTACTGTTTATAATGTTACAATAACGCTCCACCCACTCTTATATTTCACAAAGGGATTTACGTTGAAGGTTGATTTTTCCGCGTACCAGCACCTATTCGATATTGTTTTTGGCATTTACTGCATATTCAGTGGATTGTCGTAATGTTTTGTTTGCGAAATTCATGAAAGCGATAATTGGTGTCAGAGTCGGCCCTGATGAAAGCGTGGAGCCTGACGTCACATAGTAAAAACAATTTCATTCAAAATATGCATCAATATTTGACTGCGGGTGTGCGGTTTTATTCACGTGTATGTTTTGGATTTCTCGACTACATAGTGAGTCGATACTTACCCACTGGGACCACTGGTGGCACAGTTTGATCATTGTTCTCAAAACGGTGAAGGAAAATATCATGAGAAATCTGGCATGTCCTAGAACCAAAAATTTTAAGACAAGGTGTTTGCTAGGTCATGTCTGGCGGTAGGTAGAACTTCTTCTAGTGTCCTTTATAAATACAATCCAAAACTTTAGTATCCAAGGACCATCAACTTACTTGTATATCTTGAAACTCTTAAAGCATCTGATCCATTTTCATACAAATTCCCAGTTCAGTATTACATATATTAAATTTGTGCACATTACTAGTTTCCTCTGGTTTCTTTGCTAGTAAAACTTAAACTTAGCTCCCAAGGGTAACATATTTCTACACCGACTTCCGTGAGACGTACGTGGGTGAATGTATTAGGACTTTTGAAAGTAAGCCTTCATTCATTTTAATAAACTACTGGTACTGCAGTAGACTGAATAGCAAAGGTAATTAAAAAAAAAAACTGGCCAAGTGCGAGTCGGACTCGCACACGAAGGGTGGCCACAAGGCAAAAACGCCGAAAAAAAACATGTTTGTTGTATGGGAGCCCCCCTTAAATATTTATTTTATTTTAATTTTATTAATTATTATTAAAGTTAAAATACATCTGAGTATTTTGTGAATATTTCAAGTGCCTACCTGTTGCCATTTTTGATATCGAGCAAAAAAAGGCAAAAAAATCGCGTTTGTTGTATGGGAGCCCCCCTTAAATATTTATTTTATTTTGTTTTTAGTATTTGTTGTTATAGCGGCAACAGAAATACATAACTTGTGAAAATTTTAACTGTCTAGCTATCGCGGTTCTTGAGATACAGCCTGGTGACAGACAGACAGACAGACGGACAGATAGACAGACGGACAGACGGACAGACGGACAGACAGCGAAGTCTTAGTAATAGGGTTCCGTTTTTACCCTTTAGGTACGGAACCCTAAAAAACAGTTAAGGAGATTTAATTCCATTTCTATCTTATTGCATCTTTCAAGATTTTATTTTAAAGCTCCGAACCTATTAGTGTAGGTGTCAAGAAAGTCATGGATAATATCCCGGCTTTATTATTAAATAAAAGTTAGCTTCACGTCTGACTTGGCTTGATTAAGCCCAGTCGTCGCAGCGTGAGGTTATATTAGAAATTAATTCCCTGCCTGGAGACAGCCATTTTCGTTTTTCATCAGTGTTGGATGCACTCCGTCTGCCATATAATACTTTGCAAAAAGGACTCAACGCCTCTCGATGGGAAATACGACAGAAGATTAAAACTTTCGTCTTATTTTTATTTCACTGAAGAGTAGTGTTTGTGCTTTTCAATTTCAGCTCTAATAAAAGTAAAACTGCTGCTGCTCTACTGCCCATTCTTCTCGTGTTTCTGGTTTTCACATGAAATATATAATCCTACGACACTCAGCGCTGCCGTACTGTAACTTTACATTAGTCAATGAATTTTCGGATTCGGATCAGTAGTTCCTAAAATGACCCTCTATATATAAACTCACAAATTTTACCTCTTTATAATATTAAGTTTAAATGAGAAAACCAACATGTTTGTTGCAAGCATTTTACATATAATTATGCAATCTCTAGAACACTTCAATTTCACACAAATGAAAATGAAACTAGTTATCTAAAATATGTTTACTTATCTAGTCACAAGTTTCCACGTGGACTATTAACTGTCATAGGATTTTAACCTTTATTACCGACCGCATAACTCCTGTATTGGGGTGAATGTTGTTTGTTTAATAACTAGGAAGCACTCAGGCCGCGGAAGTGGCAGTTAAACAATTGATTGAAACAATTAGTTTCGGTCTCTCTTGAAGAGCAAAGTGTTTCTGTTCATTTAAATGGAGTTCATGTGTGTGCCTTCGCTATGAACTTCACCCTAAAACTTCTCCTAGCTTCTGCAGCAAAAGTGCATTCAGTTGAACGCATTGAACATTAAAAAAAAACATTCTATTCTTTTGTATAGTTATTTAAAATAATTGAAGTAGGTATTGCAATTAATTATGCTTTTGATTATTATTTTTATGAATTAATATATCTCGGAACCTTGGGGTCCCGGTCCTTTGGAAGGCGTACGAGGGGCCGAAGCCAACTCGCAGAGGCCCCTTAGGAAATTTTAATGAAATGCGGCACCAACCGACGATTATCCCTGTATGCGCTATGCAAGTGCACCCAAGGATAACCCCCGGTTGGTGTAGGACTATTGCAGGATATGGAAATATAAAAAGTTGGACTATGGGTTTGGGTGGCTAAAGTGGACTGGTTACCAAGAACTATGGAATAACTATGACCCCTGCCTGATCAATGTTTTATATATACACGGATAAAATGGCAGGGGGTAACTTGCACACTCAATAACGGCCCCCGGAAACGGTCGCTAGCACATAGTGACGTAGCAACAAGGGGGCAACATGTCCTGAAGTGCTTATGAGGAGTGGAGAGGTATTCCACGGCTATCAGGACAATCCTGGAAGTACGGTCAAGATCCCTACCAGCATCTTACTGGAATACTTCCTTCTTCCGAGCACGCTTGCTCTTGCGAATCTCCACGCAAGCCGGCCAATAAAGGCAAGAATGAGGTGGGAGCTCTGTTCCTCGTCATTGTTCACTCCAGCCGGCCAATAAAGGCAAGCCAGAGGTAAGGAACAAGACTTCTCCCTGGAGATAGGGTCCGTGGGGTCGCTACTGCCCAACAGCTCGCCACATGCTGCCCTGCGGATTTCTGTATCTCTCTTGGTCTGGCTCCTCACCTTAGACCTGTTCCAGCAAAGTAAACTCTTCCGGCATAGGCCTAGAGTCGGAGCGCGCAAGCCCCACCACGGAGTCAACGTAGAGATACGGCGGCGGGGTGATTATTATTATTATTATTCTAGATGGCTTCTGTTATTCAGCATCAATTTACTAAAGATTGTATTTTATCCCCGTATGAACTGATGTGATCATCATCTGCCTAGCCTTTTCCCAACTATGTTGGGGTCGGCTTCCAGTCTAACCGGATGCAGCTGAATACCAGTATTTTACATGGAGCGACTGCCTATCTGACCTCCACAACCCAGTTACTGGGTAATACGATACCCCTTGGTACCCTAGACCGGTTGTCAGACTTTCGGGCTTCTGACTACCCTAACGACTGTCAAAGATCCACGAATGACAGCCGGGATCAACGGCTTAACGTGCTTTCCGAGGCACGGAGGGGTCACGGTATGTAAAGATGGTCACCCATCCACAGACCAACCGCGGCAACGTAGCTTAACCTGATCGATCGACCTGTGCGGCTGTTATTATTTAGCCACGGGTCACTCTAGTATGAACTGATGTGATACATAACATTATTAGAAAACCCAACCAGAAACTCCGATATTTTATTGAAAAAGGAAAACAATAGTAAGCTTTATCTTTTAACTGGACGTGGAACACGACCGTATTGACTAGTGTCCACCAACACGGCGCCCTCACTTCACAGAACTGCGTCACTTTGAGTGCAAACTACGATTGTTCTCCAGCCAAGTTCTAACAAACTTTGTCGGCAGTGATTCGTACTCACTTTTTAAATGACTTTTCTATTAGGTATGTAATGCTACGTTAATATATTTACAGAGGCATGTTCAGTCGGTAGAAAGGGTGGCGTAATGTGCTCTACCACTAATAATAAAACTAATTGTATTTTCTCTGATTCTTTTGTTTTGATAATATTATAAATACTTGTATGTAAAACTAGCTTTTGCCCGCGGCTTCGCTCGCGTTAAGTATTATTTAAAAAAACTAATACATTTATATCCGCCATCATCCCTTATTTTATCCCCATGGGGGTTGAATTTATCAAAATCCTTTCTTAGGGGATGCCTACGTCATAGTAGCTATATGCATGCAAAGTCTCAGCCCGATCGGTTTAAAATTGACAAAGTTTCATACAAACTTTCATCCCATATTTTATCCCCTTGGGTGTAGAATTTATCAAAATCCTTTCATAGCGGATGCCTACGTCATAACATGTACCTGCATGCCAAATTTCAGCCCGATCCCTCCAGTGGTTTGGGCTGTGCGTTGATAGATCACTATGTCAGTCAGTCACCTTTCAGTTTTATATATTTAGATAACAAAACATAATCAGCCATAACATTCCCTTTGTGAGACTCTGGCCCCGAGCCTTGTGTGTGTGATACCGACTGTTACCGACCGACATGCGACAGTGGGATGTGTGTGTGTGTGTTTGTGACTGCAGACCAAAGGACTGGTATGCCCAACTATGAAAAATTTAAATTAAGTATGTCATTATAACTTGAGAGGGGCTCGTGGCTAAATAATAACAGCCGCATCGGTCGACTTAAGGTTAAGCTACGCATGCCGCGGTCGGTTCGTGGATGGACCTCCTCGTGTCTCGGAAAGCACGTTAATCCGTTGGTTCGTAGATCGTTGACAATCGTCAGGTGCCCAAAAGTCAGACAACCAGTCTTAACAACGTATCGTGTTATATCAGTAAATGGGATGTGTGTGGACTAGTCGAGGTCAGATAGGCAGCCGCTCCATGTAAAATACTGGTATTCGTAAGCAAATTGTAAGTTAGAAATTCAACCATATTTAAAAGACGTTAAGTTAAAAGGAGCTCGCGGCACAAATTGTCTGAGTTTGCATACCATTTTAAGCTACTAATAATTTTAACCGAGTAGTTTTGTTATGTATCAACTTATAAACACTAAAAAGGAATAAATATAGATATAGAAATACCTACAAGAATATAAAGCCGTAGATACACTGCATTACAAAGGCGCGACTCTCGCGCGAACTCGTGTCTTGTCGCGTAGGTACATGGCTGACCCATGGGGTAGTTGCGTATCACAAATAATATGACTATTGCTCGCAATTTCTTTCATTTTGACTGTTGAGCAACGTTCGTTGCGTTATTTTGCCTAGCAGCACCTAGACGTGTGTGTGTCTGTGTCGTGGTGTCTGCGTGTTTCACAAATAACCCTATAGTTACCTACAGGGTTATTTGTGAAACACCAAAAACCTCTTAAGAGGTCATTGTACTCATCATTATGAACAACTTTTACTATGGGACCAAAACTGAAATTGGGGAAAATAATCAGCTGTTCCCTACATTTTGATGAGTTACACGAACATAAATGTAGGGAACAGCTGATTTTTTTTTTCGCGATTTCAGATTTTGTCCCATAGTAAAAGTTGTTCACAATGATGAGTACAATGACCTCTTAAGAGGTTTTTTGGTGTTTTACAAATAACCCTGTATACGTACCTACTTGATACTACGACTAGCCGTTAAATCTTATTAATATTTACTAGAATTTAAAAAAAATATTAATCCTCACAACAGCAACTGAGCACTTTGTATCTACACTATCTAAGAGGATCTCCTTTGTCTCGGACATTTTCAGCCGATGCTCGATAAAAATGTTTAAAAATGTTTCACTTAACCTTTCAAATAAGGCATGTTTCACATTTCCGCTGAAACAAAGTTTAACAAAATATCATCAGCATTCTCCTGCCCTTATCCCAATTTACTAATTAACATGTCCCTTTCTTCCAAACATATCCATTAGTCGTCATCGCGGTAGTCACCCCTTCCTCGCCATATCATCAAAAGTTTAACAAATTAAACAGAATATTAAATAAATCCCTTTTACAGAACACATTTCCCGATATTGCTCAGAATTTTTAACGAATTACCCTTAAGAGGGTTACACTCGGCGACTTTTTGCCGGCAGCGACACAAACGCACTTTCGTGAAACGCGTGACTAAATCGAGTCTAAGGACTACGCCTACCGGTACCTTGCCATCGCTAGGGACTATATCGCCACTGAATGGTTGCAAACACTGGAGCTGTGCAACACCCTTAGTGTCTAAACACACTATGCCGAAGGTACGCGATCGCAGTTCGGCATGATTACGCCTGCAATACTATTTGAATTACTGACACATTATGCCGAAATTACGTTGCGTTATAGCGTACAGCTGAACTTCGGTCGGGCGTAGCGGCAATTCGGCGGCAACGTATTCTATAGAGCACACACTATACGCGACCGAAGTTCGCCGAAGAAGATTCGGGGCGGGGAGCAGCGGGAGGCAGGCATGCCCGGGCCCCGCGTGTGCGCAACTGAATTTCTGCCGCGTAAGTTCGGCACTTATGGTGTGTCTTATCAGCCAAATACGTCGGAACGTAAAATCAGCCGCGGAACTTCGGTCGCATACCTTCGGCATAGTGTGTTTAGACACTTAGGCTACGAAGTCAGTTGTTGTGCATTTTATTTTATGCTTTTTAACGACCGACGTTTCAAAATGTTGTATCAAAAAGATGTCGTCGCTGTTTAAACATTTCGTTCGCGAAAAAAGACACTAATTTCTCATAACACAACACTACGCCGCTCTAGCGCCGCGCGATCTGCCCGATGGCTTCGAGACCGGGACTGCGTTGCCGCGCCGCCGCCACCCCCGCCCCGCAATCGCTGACTTCGAGACCGGGACTGCGTTGCAGCGCCGCCGCCACCCCAGCCACCCCCGCCCCGCAATCGCTGACTTCGAGACCGAGGCTTTTTATTGCATGCTGATTTGACGGATTTAGCATTGTCTGATGTCACGATAAACGCAAAGTTGTGAAATCTGTAAACAGTCGCAATTTACAATCGCCACTAACAAACTAATCTCGCTTGCCTGATGCCTTAATCATTATAATTAAGCTGAAATGAGTCGTGTGGGAGTATAAAATGAAATTGGTCCAATCCCCCGATTGCCCCATCCTCCTCCCCCTCCCCGCGCCTGTTAATATTGTATGTAGTAGAACTGATAACTTATAATCTCTCGGGGCTTGAGAGTGTGGAGTTAGCATGTAGGCAGTGTTTTGTTCATGTGTCTTATTAAGCAGCAAGTTAATTGATTTTCACACCACCTGCTCGGTAATGTCAAATTATATGTCGTGAAAACCTAATCATGGGCATTTGACATGACCTTCGTTTTGTCCATGTTCATTTTAAGACCCACTCTTTCGGAGGCTCTACTGAGGTCATCGAGCATTGTACTGAGGTCCTCCATAGTCTCAGCCATGACTACGATATCGTCGGCAAACCGAAGGTGAGTTATGTACTCGCCATTGATGTTGATGCCAGCCCCTTTCCAGTCCAGAACCTTGAAGACATCCTCCAGTGCAGCGGTGAACAGTTTCGGAGAGATAACGTCTCCCTGTCTCACACCTCGCTGCAGAAGGATAGGTTTCGAGGCCTGATCCTGGAGTCTGACTGACATAGTGGCGTTTTCGTACAGACACTTCAGCACTTCGATGTACCGATAGTCGATCTGGCACCGTTGAAGAGACTGCAGCACAGCCCATGTCTCGATCGAATCAAAGGCTTTCTCGTAGTCCACAAACGCTAAGCAGAGAGGCAGGTTATACTCTTCGGTCTTCTGTATAACCTGTCGCAGCGTATGTATGTGGTCTACGGTGCTAAAGCCTTTACGGAATCCGGCTTGTTCGGGAGGCTGGAAGTCGTCAAACCTGCGCGCGAGACGGTTCGTGATGACTCTCGAAAACAGCTTGTAGACATGGCTCAGGAGTGAGATGGGCCTATAATTCTTAAGGAGGGCATTATCGCCCTTCTTAAAGAAAAGTATCACCACACCCCTGTTCCATGCCTGTGGTGTTTTGCCCTCGAGTATGACGGAACCAAACAGCTTCTGAAGGGCCTTCAGGACGGGTTTTCCGCCAGCCTTCAGCAACTCGGCCGTAATTCCGTCATCACCCGGTGCCTTGTTGTTTTTGAGCTGCTTCAGAGCCATCCTAATCTCGTACAGGCTGACGTCCGGGATGTCTTCGGTATAGTGCCGGGTCAATCTAGCTCTTGGGTCGTTTGCCAGATTCATAGCGGGGTCAAATGCCCATGTCAAATGCCCATGTAACACCCACTCTCATAAAAATCGGAGACGCTACACTCGAAGTCGTGGACGAGTACGTTTACCTAGGACAAACCGTCCAGTTAGGTAAGTCTAACTTCGAGAAAGAGGTACATCGACGAATCCGACTCGGCTGGGCAGCGTTCGGGAAGCTACGCAATATCTTCTCGTCCCACATACCGCAGTGTCTCAAGACGAAAGTCTTTGACCAGTGTGTGTTGCCAGTGATGACTTATGGAACGGAAACGTGGTCGCTCACAATGGGCCTTATAAGAAGGCTAAAAGTCACCCAAAGGGCAATGGAGAGGGCTATGCTTGGAGTTTCCCTGCGTGATCGAATCAGGAATGAGGAGATCCGCAGGAGAACCAAGGTAACCGACATAGCCCGAAGAATTGCCAAACTTAAGTGGCAGTGGGCAGGGCACATTGCTCGCAGAACAGATGGCCGATGGGGCCGAAAGGTTCTGGAGTGGCGACCGCGTACCGGAAGACGTAGCGTTGGAAGGCCTCCCACACGGTGGACCGATGACCTTGTGAAGGCCGCAGGAACCCGTTGGATGCGGGAAGCACAGGACCGGTCGAAGTGGAGGTGCTTGGGGGAGGCCTATGTCCAGCAGTGGACGTCTTTCGGCTGAAATGATGATGATGATGATGAAAACCTAATCTAAAGCAAGTCGTTAAAGCCCTGGGCTCTAGTTGGGCAATAATATTGTACTGAATTTTATTAAAAAACCCCGTCAATATATTGAATTTAGAAGTTGAACTAAAAAAATCGTATTTAACATTACCATAAAAAAACCTTTTTCTTTTAAAGAACAGCCAACAAAAGAGTTCTTACATCATCGGTTTTATTTGCAAATCTATTTTTTTTTGTATAGTGTATAATAGACTCCCCCGACCACTGCTCGCGTACCACGCAACAGCTGACGGGTTGCTGTGACGCGTACCACGCAACAGCTGAAGGCTTTATCCCCTTAGTGAATAATCTATTACTTTGGTTGATAGAGACGGTGGCGAAGAATTACCTTCACATTTCATAGCTAGCATTCATGCAATCAAAATCAGTGCCTACTTACCGACTTTACTTTAATAGCGTCGTACGGTGTGCTGATATTAGATTGCTCTCCGCCCTGAGCTAAGTTGCTTCATAATTTGTGTAAAACAAACTCGCAAGCAAGAACCAGTGCACCTACATGGCACAAACTCCCACAACTTTACTAAATAGAAGCGAAAAGTTTAAATTACTTGGAGATTAGCCGCTACCTCCACAACTTATATTAAAACTCAGAATTTAATTCTTGTTTAATACAAACATGTTTTACATCCAACAAGACTTAAAACTTGAGATAATATTCACTTAATAAAGAAACTCAATTAAACGACCAAGAAAGCATTGGCATAAGTAAAACCTTTTTTTTTAGTTTTCAATTTTCTACATCAGATATTGACCAAAAAGAGACCACTTTGGAACAATATTCTTCCGAACAGAAAAGAATAATCAAAATCAGCTAACAATTTGTTGGCGAATAGTTCTGAACATATACAAAAACATTCAGACAAATTGACAACCTCTTTTTTTTAAAGTCAGTTAAAAAACAGTGTCTTTTGCACCCATTGTTAAACATAAGTCTTTTAAAGCTGCCAGTAATCCGACAGTAGCTGTCAAAGTATAACCAGTAACAATCACAATGTACCGACAAATAGCAACAGTGGCAGTTTTATTGTCACCTACGACCCCCACGTGACACATGCTGTCCCAATTTAAAAGTAAAACGAGAAAAAGCAATTTTTTATAGTAAATTGAACTAAATATAAAAATGTACGCACAAATTATTACCTGTAACAGTTATACCTCACATTATTTTTACTTAATACCTGTCAATGTCGCAAGAACATCTCATAAACCATTGTATTTCAATTCTCATTGCCTTTATTATTAAGTACTACTATAAGACTGCATGTTGGAGAAGTTTCCTATATTTTTATGTCACACCATTCCGTACTTTGCTTAATCTGTTTGTTGTCAAAACCACACATAACTCCTGTTACAATTAGTTATAACTATGTTTTTGATTGTAATCCATACCATAAGCCGTTTCGATCTGTCTCCACGCTTTCAAATACGTAACCAATATTGCCTACTTTATTCGTTGTTTACTCTTTTATAACCCGACAATGCATAAAAATAGTTTATCTTTTTTTTATCAGAACTGCAGAGGAATTCGTACCAAATTACACACTCTTTACACTAATATTCTTTCCTTGTCGTTTGATGTAATTATATTAACTGAGACATGGCTAACACCCAATATAATGGACAGTGAATTTATAGATGACCGCTACTTAGTGTTTAGAGACGATCGGGACCGAGCCGCTTGAACGCTTCAAACAAGCGTTCTGCGCGAGCTCCGGCCGATACGAATGTTGACACGTCCTCTCACTGGTATCGAAAATGTTGTTATAAAATTGCCTGCATCGCGCTCCGATAAACACCATATTATAATTAGCTCTGCCTACATACCTCCTCGCACGCAGGATGACACATACTTGTCTCATTTACGAGTATGAGAAATATTCTCACTAATCCATGCACTGAATCGTTTTACCTAGCGCCGCGATTGTAATCTACCCGAAATTGAATGGCCTGTCTCCGGTGATTATTTGTCTACTCGGCCGCAAAACAACGTTACCCGGGGTTTATTTGGTTTGATTTCTTATAAGAATGCTTCACAATATAACAATATTAAGAATAATTTGGGTCGTGTCTTGGACCTAATCATTAGTAATACAGAATTTCAAATACAGGCTGACATCACACTGCTCCCGCCTAACAGTCACCATCCCCCATTCTCTGTTTTAACTTCACTTGAAACAAATTATACACCAATGAGGCGCCAGTCCACTAAAAATATAATTATTATAAATCTAACTATCAAGAAATTAATGTTGAACTAGACAGGACGAACTGGGATGAGCTTTCTTTAAATCTCTCCAGTGAAAAAGCGGTGGATGTTTTTTATGAGTACCTATACGGCTTAATACACGCACACGTCCCACTCAAAAGACCTAAGACATCTAGCTTTCCCGTTTGGTTTAGCGCTCCACTTATTAAAACCTTCAAAAACAAAGAGCGAGCATGGATAAGGTGGAAAAAACAGCTAAACCTTTCAGATTATGAAAAGTTCTTTGTTTATCGTAAACAGTTTAAACAACTGTCGGACCAGTGTTACACTAAGTACATGAAATCGGTCGAAGACAGCATTTCGCTTAATGTCAGGCACTTTTGGTCGTACATCTCCAACCACAGGCGAAGTTCCGGTCTTCCAGCTAACATGTACTACAAAAATATATCATCTAATTGCCCTGGCGAGATAAGTTTACTGTTTTCCACATTCTTTAACTCTGTGTACGAGCCTTCAACCTTCGACCCTAAGAGCTGGGTACCTCCCGATATCCTTGATGAGAAGTCAGCCTGTATTCCCCATATTTTTCTCAAAAAGTGTGACGTGCATTCGTCCTTGGATCTAAATAAAGGGCCTGGTCCAGATGGTCTCCCACCTACATTCTTTAAGTATACGGTGCAACAAATCTGTATTCCGCTCCACATCCTGTTCAACAAATGTTTAAGTGAAGGGGTATTTCCATGCACATGGAAAAGAGCCTTTGTTACTCCCATCTACAAAAGTGGAGATAAAGCCAGCATTGAAAATTATCGACCTAATTCTATTCTATTCACCTTGTCTAAGCTTTTCGAGAATTTAGTGCACAGTACCTAATTTGTTTCCACACTTGAAACATCTCATCATTCCCGACCAGCATGGCTTTGTTCAGTCGCGATCTACCTGTACAAACTTAATGATTTTTACACAATTTTTATTTGAAAATATGGATAAGGGCACGCAGGTTGATGCTGTGTATACTGATTTTCGGGAGGCTTTCGACAAGGTGGACCACAAACTGCTTTTAGACAAAATTGCCTTCAACGGCATTAAAGGGAATCTGCTCAGATGGTTTGTGTCGTACATATTCCACAGAACACAGAAAGTTGTCATCAATGAATACGAGTCTGAATACACAGTTGTCGAATCCGGTGTGCCCCAAGGTTCAGTCTGCGGTCCTTTATTGTTTATCTTGTTTATTAACGACATGATGTCTTGTATGGTTAACTCTAAATTCCTCATGTACGCCGATGACATCAAATATTTAAATCCTGTAGAAGTTTGCAGGACTGCTTGCTATTACAAGATGATCTATGCAGACTTTCGCAATATTGTCTAGAGAATAAACTTCATCTCAGTTTGCCAAAATGTCATTATATTTCTTTCACCAAAAATAAAACAAATATTAAATTTCCTTACACACTAAACGACATAAACTTGAATAAAACTGATTGCACACGTGATCTTGGAGTACTACTTGATAGTAAGTTACATTTTGACATCCATATTGACAACATTATCAATAGAACCTTTCAGATGTATGGTTTCATAATGCGGTCTTGTAAAGAATTTAAAAAGACTTCTACTTTCCTCTTCTTGTATAAAACTTTGGTCCGTTCTCAGTTGGAATAGGCGGTGCCCATTTTGAGCTCATTTTGTGAAAAATATAAGCATAGATTAGAAATGGTACAAAAAGAATTTCTTCGCACTACACATTCATTCATATAAGTGTTACCATACCAAGTTTTCCTATGCGGATGTGATGAAACAGTAGAACATATTAAGCTTGGAGCACAGGCGTAGACTGCTGATGATTATGATGCTGTTTGGCATATGCAACAATAGGTTCAATTGTATGGAACTTTCAAACAAACTATGTTATATAGTACCTAGGACTATTAGTCGGCGGGAAGTGCGAGCAACCCGCTTGTTCTACACAGAGATGTGTAGAAAAAATCCCGGGGAGAGAGCTCCTCTCCGCTGATTATTAGAAACGTACAACTCACATTTTATAAATTTAAATATTTTCGCTCTTAATCAGAACAAATTTAGAAAAATGTTTATTGATTTCTTTCTGGTCATCCTTAACGATGACTGCTTCTTGATGATGTTATGGTGTGATCTGATTGGTGATTACGGACTAAATCTGGACGGCGAGCGCTGTCTTGAGTTGGTTTGTGTGACTTTTCAGGTTTATTTTTATTTTTCTACTGTCCCTTTCTATATACGTCCGTTTCCTTATTTCTTTAAAAATCGATATGATTCCGTGGACAATAGCGTGGGTTATGCGTTTGTTAAATATTATACCTTAGCTAACTATTAATATTGTATTGCATAACTGTTTTTTGTCCCAAATAAATAAAATAAAGAAATCCTCTGTAATGATATTTAAGTATTCCCGTGAATAATGCGCTAAAAGAATACAATCATGCCAACTAAAGTAATGAACTCATATAATATTACAACCATTTATTTCAGTTGAAACTACGATTAATGGAAAAGTTAAATCGTTCTGACCACACTCATAATTTATTAGACAGAAAACGTTTCATCTTTAGAT
The DNA here is from genome assembly GCA_916614155.1 of Mesoligia furuncula. Lineage (NCBI taxonomy): Eukaryota > Metazoa > Arthropoda > Insecta > Lepidoptera > Noctuidae > Mesoligia > Mesoligia furuncula. The sequence continues at coordinate 1,028,415 of OU744790.1, read as the reverse complement.
TACCTAGATAGCATACGCTACTTAAGGAAAATGAGACTGAACCGCCTTGCTAAATCACTAAAAGTATGAAAGGACCAACTAATTGTAACTGTAAAAGGTACCATTTTCACATAAAACATTATGCCCATTTAATAAACTAGTCTCAAAATGAATCTGTTCGTAACGAGCAGATCAATCTTCTTCTTCCCGCCGGAGAGGTCAGGCCAGAGAGGTAGCATTGAACTAAGTAGTTGCTTGGCAACATGCCACTGCGTACCGCAATTTCACCAAATTATTTTGCCAAACCAAGTTTGAAGCAGTGTTTTGCAAGTATTGAAACTTTTATTATATCAGTTAAAATACATAAAGAGTCGTCGTCGTCGTTTCAGCCGATAGACGTTCACTGCTGGACATAGGCCTCCCCCAATTTTGGGGGCGGTTTGCCATAATCGCCACGCTTGGCAGGCGGGTTGGCGATCGCAGTATGGTATGATGGTGGAATAAATAGAGAACGCTGCTGCCCATTCTCCGGTAAGACCCTTAGTCGCCTTTTACGACACCCACGGGAAGTAAGGGGTGGTGCAATTCTTTAAGTCCGGCACCACACAGACAACATAAAGAGTAGCACAAATACAAAATAACTTTGTGCTACATAAAGAGTAGCACAAAGTTATTTAATCTTTTACACATGTTCTGGGGCTGAATAACAGAGAACACACAGGTTAAATCAAAGATTCAGGTGTGGTAATGAGAGACTCGTGGCTAAGTAATAACAGCTCCACGGGTCTATCGATAAGGTTTAGGTTTTAAGGTTTAGGTTGGCTTGCCGCTGTTTGTCTGTGGATGGGTGACCATTTTTACATACCGAGACCCCTCCGTGTCTCGGAAAGCACGTAAAGCCGTTGGTCCCGGCTGTCATTTGTGGATCTTTGACAGTCATTACGTGTCGTCAGAAACCCGACTGACAACTAGTCTTACCAAGGGGTATCGTATTATATCGTATACCCAGTATTTGGGGTCAGATAGGCAGTCGTGTAAAATACTAGTATTCAGCCGCATCCGGTTAGACTAGAAGCCAACCCCGAAATATTTGGTAAAAGATTAGGCAGATGATGATGTCGCAATAATCTGCAATCTAATATGTTCCTGGCGGGTCGTTAGTGTTCCCTCCGCGCTGTAGTTAATTCATCAATCAATAATCAAATCACAATTATTAATATCCTGTCATTCTATTTTTAGTGTAATAGTAGATTGTTATACAAGGGTCGAAAGGAATCAATTCCCATACGAGGCATTTAGACGCCCGAGCGCTGCGAGGGCGGCTATAGTCCGAGTGGGAATTGATGACTTCACCCGCGTTAAACACTCTACTTTTCATTTCGAATTTAAGGAAAGTAAAAAATAGTAGTTTATCTAAAATATTTATTGATAATAATTACATGAATAATAGGTACCTATTCATTAGTCTTTTTTAAATTTGAAGTATGGAACACACCACGTCACCGCCATATGAGTAGATTCTGTGTCACCACCGCAGGCCGTTCCGCTTACTAGGGCCCGTATTATTGTAATTCTGTCTGCATTCTTACTTTTACCATTTTTCATAAATTACTTAGAAAACACGTTAATCTTGATAAAAATTACTAAAAATTGTGTTGCGACGTGACACTTTTTAGAGCTGACCCAACTTTCTTATTTCGATTCAAAACTTGCATACAGCCTAATCGATACTCGCAATAAAAAAAATGAAAAAAAAATGTATAAACTGAATAAAAACTCTTTAAACTAACAAAATGTATTGAAATGTAAAGTGTTTGCAGAATAACCAATCTATAGAATTAATTAATTATCATCATTCTCAAAAAAACTTCTGGTAAGCCTACCTAAAAAATGTTTACTGGGAATTCTGTAGTAAACTATTAGAAAGTATCAAAAATAAAATCCACAATAAATAATTGTCCAATAAATTAAAATAATTTTAAACAGCGATCGCATTCCGAATATAAATTCAATTATAGAAGCATTTCGGCGCGAAATTCAGTAAATGAGGTACCTATTGGCCTGTCTGTTATTGACATGATATTAGAAGAGATTGAAAATAATGATATTAGAAAAGCATAAATCATTATTATATACAATGCTTATTGTATTTATTGCTTAAAATAATTTTATTTTATTTTCAAATATCGATTACATTCGTCATAATTAATTACTCGAGTAAATCGAAATTAAAAAAAAAAATGTTTGGAATAATCGCTTTCACACATCACTGCAATAAAAAAAAAACAATAATGGTCGGCGATTTTGAACACAAATTGAGTACCTAGTGGTAATGATTAATACGTATTATTGAACCTGTGTTTGAATATTACGTTAAAACCTGGGCATTTTCGTGTTGTTTATAATATTATCAATAACATTTGTCACATTTTAAATCTTATCTACATCTGTGTGTGTGAAATTTGTGAAAAGTAAAAATGTAAACACATACGATTGGCGCGAAACTTCGACATTAGATATCAAAAAAAGTTTATTACCACTACGTATTTACCTTAAACTATGGATAAATTCGTCAAATAATTAAATGATGTATATTCACAGCCCCATTATGATAAAGTCAGGATGTTCGAAATCCCCAATTTTTATGTTTTTTAGCCTCGACCACAACTGACATCATAATGGTGATTATCGTACCTATGTATGTTGAATTTATTCAAGGTAAATTATTAACTTGTGCGCTAAATCTGAAAGATTTAATGGCGTTAACATATGAGCTCATCAGCTCATCCAACTCTCCTAATTAACGCACATTCATAAGATTTGATGGGTAGCATAATAAATATTTACATAATCAATTAAGGGTGTCGTATGTCTGACTAAGCTGACTACCTAACTAAATTTAGTTCTATTTTTAAATTTCATTCCCGCCCTAGAGAGGGAAGCAATTACTATAAGACTTTCCCGCCCAAGGGTGGGAAGCTGCGTTTTCCACCCGCTATTCGGATCAAACAACCACTACTTTCCGAGTATGAGAGATGAAAAGATCATTTGGCGGTAGCGCTCCTAAAATAATTTAATACCATAGACAATGTATGTAGGTAAACCAAGGTTCTATTTGACACGGGTATAACTACCCATCAAAATGCTATAAAACCCAAATTCGTTGCCGCGTTGTTTCCCATAAATAGGAACCACGTAATTAATTTGTAAATATAAAAGTGAAGTAACAAAATTTTGCAACGGATTAGTGATTAGCATGTAATAAGAATTATATATCCGTTTACGTTGTTCATGTGATTGCTTATTACTTAATTGTTTATGGGATATCCAAAAACTCTAGACCATTTTGGTCATTATTGAGTTTACGAAATTAGTTTTGTCCAATAGGTTAGGTTAATTAAAAAAGTTTGAACATGACATATATATATAAAGTAATGTATACCTGTGTGATGATAACGTTTAGCTGCGGCAAAGCAGCACACACCGTATGCCGACACTATAATAGTAGATTGTACTAGTGCATAAAAAGCCATTTTACCTCGAGACGTTTATATTCGATAGTTATAGGATAGTTAAGTCGAGCGAAGTCGCTATGCCCGATTATGCACTCTGCTTTTCACTTCGACTGCGAGAAAATGAAACAGGCATAATATATATACCAGTATTTTCAATGTTCAAAAATGTTGCAAAATTGAAGAAGAGAATAGTTAATAGTAATTATTTACTTTACTAATTCCCGCCACGGAACTTTTAAAACGTTTTTCTTTTCTTTTCAGCATTGTCATTCGACTTGGGTACTGCCAAGTCATAAAAACGTTTCTTTGCGTTTTTAAATAATAAATGACATACTAACATAATCATGCAAATCTAACCTAAGGCAAGTCATTTAAGCCCTAGGCTCTACCCGGGCATTTTAAAATTGTACTGAATTTCATTATGACCCGCTGGGCATAATGAAATTCAGTACAATTTCAACCGTTACCGTTAAATTCAAATCAGTTGAATATAACCCTCCTTTTTGCTTCGCCGTAGTCGGGTAAAAAGTAACGTCATACGCACACAACCAAAGTGCAGCTGCATCTGTGTTGGGCAGTAATTGATGCTGTGGACGCATCAGCGAGCGCTTGGTTCACTCGCCTCGCGCGGCGGCCGGCCATGTTGCTGTTTCACGTCTACCAAATGGGCGGGGTCCGTCCGGTCCACACTAACACGTTGACTCTGTGTGTTGTACAGGTGTGAGCCGTGGCGCATGCGCGAAGCAACAGATAGGACTTCGCCGCGCCCCGTCGGCGTCGCCGTCGGCATCGCGCGCTCGCCGTCGAGCCGGACAGACGTGTTCGCTCCGTTCCGACGCGACTCGCAACTCTGTATCTTCGCGCGATCATACTCTAGTTCGTAGTTTTCTCTTCGTAATTTAAGGTACGTATTTTTCAATATTTTTTCAGTTTTTTATTTTTTTTTATTTTGTCCGACGGGTCGGAGTAATATTGGGCTACCGACGGGTACGGTCGTGATTGTAATGTTTTAGGCGTAGGGAACGGCAATTTGAATTTAAGATTGTGCGGTTTAGTTTGAGGCGAAGTTCAAAGCTACCTACTTTGTGTTCCGATCCTTTGAATTGAAAACAGGCGTATTCATCGATTCAGAGTCAGAGTGTGGATTTTTAAATGAGATTTCGGTGCTTTGGTACAAGTTGTTTGTTAAGATTACATGTTTATTGGAGTTTAGTAAGTATAACGGTTTATTTTACAGTTTTTGTTTGAAGTACGGTTTTGTTATGTTGTACAATTATTAAGTGGGATTTACATTTCTCAAAGTGCATTAAAATATTAGTTATAATTTATGTTAGACCTGAAAAAGCAGTAATAATCTTCTAGTTACTGTAAAACTTGAAAATGTAGTTTTATTCTTCAAGTTTTTAAATTTGGCTTAAAAAACTAGACTAACTAAAAAGCTTAATGTTTGCAAACAACAGTATAAGTACGAGCAACACTTGTAGCAACAAGAAGAATCGTATTTATGTATTATGAAACTCTTTATCTCCCTAATAGTAAGAAAACTCATTTTGGGAGATAATGATAAGAAAAAAATTGTTCAAACTAGCATCGTCGTATTGAAAATGCCATAAGAAAATCCTTCACATCACCAAATGCTTAAGTAACCCAAAATTGAGCAAACAAATTGAAAATCTGAATCGTTTGGCCGTCAATAGCTGCCAACCGGTGATCAGAGGCCTCATGTCTCAAGTAGACCGAACTTGGCTAATGAATAGCGAGCAATTACCAGCCTGCGAGCTCTTAACGAGCTGCCAGTTGCTCCCCAACTTATAACGCTTCAACCTATTGATTCAACTAACAATTACATTCATGAAAACGGATTAATTTTCCGTAATTTAAGTTTCCGACTCTATTTTGATGGGTTAATTTTCGTTAAATGTGTTAAAAGATTGACTTTATATATTTGATGGTTAAAATAGAGTTCTGCGGCTTTCTTTACGGCGAAATGTAAAGTTAGGACATCAAATTCGTGTTGGTAACCCTGAAAAATGGAAGGAAAAACTGTTTCCTTCTAGCGTTATTGTCTTCTATTAAAGCGGAAGTCTAAATACGGATTTTCTTAGATTGAAATGTTTTGAAAAGTCTAGTAAGCTTGTAGGTTCGTGAAAATGGTCCCTGGAAAGTCAAATTTAATATCTTGTCAGTAGAAACTGTGTCGGGAATTGTAGGGAATATAAAGCACACTTCATACATACTGCTCCGATGGAGCCGGCCAGTCTGCAGTTAACTGCTTATTAATACATACGTTAATGCTTTTATTGCATAGTTAGTTAAGACCATTTCCTATCGAGATACTATGTGGAAAATTCATATGACACTCAAGAAGTCCTGACTGACGTTGAGTTTTATAATAAAATAAATGAATATTATTGGTCCTTGTGTCCCCATTTGTTTTTTGGCGGAGATAAGGGTGCGGAGATAAGGGTGCTGAAAATTACATTTTTAAACCGATCCTAAAGTTGGTTTGTTCGAACACCAATCAAATGGACTTATAACCATTTATTGATGAAATGCTTGAGATGTCTTTAACGGCATTCATTGAAAGATTTTCGTCGATGTTTTAACATGATTGTTGATAACTAATTGTACTTGGTAGGTACGTTGTTTTCTTGCTAGGATAGTTAACTTCACAAAACCTGATAGAAAATTATTTCGCTTCAATTAATTTACTTTTTAAAGATTTAATCTGTTGCTTGGTGTTTGTTAGCCTGAGTTAGGTACTTTAGTGAAAAGAAGAGGTGATAGCTTTTGATTCAGGAATGAGATAGGCTTATTCTAAATCTGATAGCAATTATTCTTACAACTAATTATTGCAATAAATATTGTAGGTACGCGTCTTTCCCTAAACTTACTGGACAGTTACGGGCTTACAACACTTACATTTGGGTGAACCATTAATAACTGTGAGACGAACACACCTCCGTCTCCATTCGAAGTTACGAGTAATAAATAAAACGCCGATACTCGATAGTCAGGGGCTAATAGCGCCGCTCGTAAAACAAGCCCCGACGAAGTTACGTGAAGATGGCGGTAACATTTGTTAGTACTCTCTGTTACAGTTTTACTGCTAATATTAGGATAGTGTTCTCGCGGCTCCATTTCTTAATGTATTAATAAAATTCTGGGGCTTAAACTTTACAGTTATTTTATATAACTATGTTGTATTGGAATTGTTTTGGATGTTAAGTGATAAATTGGCTAACCATCTTCAATGTTTAATGAAAAAAAATTATATTTAATTAATTCAAAAGACATTCATGAAAGTTATAGGGATAAGACCGAGGTGAATACTTATATTGGGATAAAATTCAATATTGTGTGTTCTAAATAAAGAATTGAGTGGAAACGGAGAGGGAGGCCTTTGTCCAGCAGTGGGACAGTACAGGCTAGCTAGATTAGGGACAGGAACTGAAAATACAAATATATTATGATGGTAATTTTAGGTTCGAATTTGAGCTCTAAAGATAAGCAGTCTTACGTGCCATCCCTAGACGAACACATTATAATATATTGAGCAGACGGTTTAAAATGTGAAAATGGTCAGTAATATTGTGTGTTTAGGATAACAGTATGGCGTGCGTATCGAATATTATTAGGGTATGAGCTACCGTTATGAGAGCTCTGTTAATTTATAATGGGGACTTTCAAATGTATAAATTACCTGCTGCTTGTGTCGCGCGCGGTTTTATCGCGTGTCGCGCCTGTTTGAAGGAGCCTTTATTATCCTCGTGTAGGTATTGTTTGTGTTGAGCATGCGAGGGTTTTCAACTCCGGAACTAAATGCTGGTTTTGGAACTGACAACATCCAAGCCAAAGAAGACTCTAATCCTATAACTTATAAGGAAAAATTGCTTCAATTTATTAAGAGACTTTTCTTACGCAAAAACTTACCAATAGAAATACTGGTGCTCAGCTGCATCCGATTAGACTGAACTCCGACCCCAACGTAGTCGGGAAAAGGCAGGCAGTCGAAGTTTGAAAGAGTTTTCTTGAAAGATCACTTATAAAATCGCGATGTTTTCCACGCATTAGGTACGCTTTGGGGTCCGTGTGCACGGGTTTACACGTCGGTGCTCCATGTCAGGGCCGATGGCGTGACGGGAATAACACGTTATTGTCTGCGAGGCTACGCTTGCACGCGTTCAAATTGCAGCGACGGTTTACCACGCGGCGTTCTTTGTAAATCGTCCGTAAATCTGTTTATATAAAAACTTTTTGACAAAAAAAACCGACTTCCAAAACAACACTACAACGTGAAAAATAACTTTAATTTCGGAAGTCGGTGTAATTGGATACGTATTTTAGTTTCGAAATCGTAATGTTATTGTGTGCATTTGATACGCGCGTCCGGGTTCAAACCTACAGCTGAGTTTAATAATAGTACCTAATTAATTTGTCCTAATTAATTTGTTGTCTGTGTGGTGCCGGACTTAAAGAATACCACCACCCCTTACTTCCTGTGGGTGTCGTAAAAGGCGACTAAGGATCGTACCGGAGAATGGGCAGCAGCGTTCTCTATGTATTTCACCACCATACCATACTACGATCGTCAACCCACCTGCCAAGCGTGGCGATTATGGCAAACCCTCCCAAAATTGGGGGAGGCCTATGTCCAGCAGTGGACGTCTATCGGCTGAAACGACGACGACGAATTTGTCCTAAATTGTTAATTTTTCCAACCTGTTACGTATGATTGCATTTCTTTTGTCGTCTATGATTTGATGAATTGATGTGTTTATTTTCAGGACCTACACGTAATCAATAATGAAACATTACGATGAATAGAAATTATAATACCAATAATATATTTTTTTAACAATGAATACATTTGGTCTTTAGTGACTATAAAACATTGAATCCAGTTTTGGGTTTAGTTTTTTTTTTTTTTTCAAAAAGATTTTAGGTGTGAAAGAGTTCCCTAAGCTCTTGAGTCTTGATATCAAACAAGTAGGTATTATAACTGAGAGTGCACCGTCGCCGTCGCCGTCGCCCTCACCTTCCGCGTGTCACCGGCACGTTTGTAATCAACATTCATTGATCATTTAATCTAAAACTAAGCACAAAAAATTTCCGGCTCCTTATCAGCGCGTTATCTAAGACAATAGATTCCCCCGGGGCCAACAGCCGCTAAGTAATGTCAATTGGCCGAAGGAGGCTTCCGATATAACCTTAAAAGCCTCTCGTATCGGTGAACGACGTAAGTGAGAAGTACTTACCGGGGCAACTATATTTTAAGGATTGTAAATCCAGTCGACGTATATGGGTTCAGTTTGAGGACTTTGTTGTTCTAGGACAATTATTTTTTGGGTTTCGTGCCCAAATGGTAAAAACGGGACCCTATTACTAAGACTCCACTGTCTGTCTGTCTGTCACCAGGCTGTATCTCATGAACCGTGATAGCTGAGAGTTGAAATTTTCACAGATGGTGTATTTCTGTTGCCGCTATAACAACAAATACTAAAAACAGAATAAAATAAATATTTAAGGGGGGCTCCCATACAACAAACGAGTTTTCTTTCGACGTTTTTGCCTTGTGGTATGGAACCCTTCGTGTGCGAGTCCGTCTCGCACTTGGCCAGTTTATTCGTATGCAGTACTGTAGCCTATTTGGTGCTTACATGCAGGTTGCATGTAAGCACCAAATAGGCGAGTTTGTTAAAAGGGATTGTTATAAATTACATAATATACGAGGCAAACATTATTATAATTTAAGATTAGAAGAGATTAGGAGTCAGTTTGGGTTGACAAGCAAAAGAATTAAGATTTAAAATATGTAGTATTTATGTTATAGGAATAATTATTGAACATACGAGATAAACCGTAGTTTGATTTGATTCTACCCTTCACAGTACCTAATAATGATGGAAAGATTGACTAGGCAACAAATGAGCGGTCTGAGGAAAGAAAATAAATATATAATAATATTACGTTCGTTCTTATATACCGTGTTCCGGACGGTATACATAAACTTCGACCAGATATTCAGCCCTCAGGTTTAGACCATGGAAATAAGCATTTTTCATTATTGACACATTAACCCTTAGTATAACGTAGATCTACGCGGGACACAATGGCTTTTTAATTGTGTCTGTAATTACGACATACAAGGGATTAATGAATTCTTATTTTTTGTTTATTTTCATACAAACTAATCACCCGACATGCATGCCTCTTTAAGGGCGCGACACAAAGACACCGCTCGTTGCGCGACTTGCGGTGCCTTTGTATCGCGCGCGATTTTATCGCGTGTCGCGCCTGTTTGAAGGAGCCTTTATCCGAATTGGCAACGTCGGCGTCGTATTCATAACATTTGACAGGCTGAAACTTTTCAAAACTAAGTTAAGACCCATTCTTACTGCACGGCCCGTTGGTCTAGTGGTTAGTGGCCCTGACTGCTATGCCGGAGGTCGTGGGTTCGATTCCCACCCAGGACAAATGTTTGTGTGATGAGCATGATCTTTTGTTCTGTGTCTGGGTGTAATTTATCTATAATATGTATGTATTTAGAAATATATAAGTATGTTTATCAGTTGTCTAGTACCCATAACACAAGCTCTGCTTAGCTTGGGACTAGACGGCGTTGTGTGATAGTTGTCGAATATATTATATATATATATTATAATAGCATAGCACATAATAGCATAGCACATAATTGCATAGCACATCATTGCATAGCACATCATTGCATAGTACATCATTGCATAGCACAATTAAATTTTACAAATATCTTTGTAACGAAGCCTTTTGAAGTACTACTTCCTTTGTTAGATTTGATTTGTAAAAGCTGTAGAAAGAAGCGTTTGCCAAAGTTTATGGATAACGCGGAGAACACGGTGTAGAAGCGAATTTGGGTGTGTCAGTCGATAAGTTGCGCTTAATAGCGCGATCTTGGACGCTTTCGGGACAGAGGTTATGCAGATGCTGTACCTTACATCGGTACACAAACTAAAAAAAAATACTTGGTAGATATATCTACCAAGTATTTTTTTTTAGTTTGTGTACTTTATCTACCTTTTTGACGAGTAAGTGGTTTTGCAAACCTTAGATAAATAATTGTCCATCATATTACCTGCAAGAGTAAACGTTGATACATAATTTGTCTAGATTAAATTCAAGTTATTATTTTTTTTGTAAAATATCATTTACATTGTATCTGTTAGACAAAGAAGTAATTACTTTGACGCTACAGATGATAGAAAAATTTAAAAGGCCTACAGAAAATAATATTTAACATTTTTTCATTACGAAACCGACAACATTGATAATTTAATATGGTAAAATTTTCATTTGAAAATTTTTGTTAAAGACTTTTGGAGGAGCACTCGACAACCGACCGAAAACGGATGCGAATAATTTGATTAATTCTATTAGGTACACGAGTCCGAGCGGTCTTTTATAAAAATGTTCACCATTTTCAGAGAATATTTAATTTGCTTTTAGTAATTAAAGTAGAAATCACGACTTGTCACTTAACTATTTCTCAGCGTTCTTTGCGCGTTTAGCTCAACATTCTTAAACGGAATTTCATTCCTATCTGACTGTAGAAACTAGAAAAATACTTAAAACAACCTAATTTTCTACTGCCAAGTAGAATCCGACCGAATTTCGTTTTAAGGTTTTTGTCAATTTTCGGCAGAACTATCAATTTTCAACAAGATTCGTTTTTGGTCGTAAAGTACAAGAAAAGAACTTTGGCCGTGGTTGAAACGTTCTTTTCAGGAAAATTAATGCTTTCAATTCATCTACTTAGACACAATCGATATTAACAATGCCTTTTCTCACAATAGTTACTTAGGTAGGTAGGTACTTATATCATCAGATTGTCCGATTAGTAGAAAGTATAATAAGTATTTTCGTGAAGTTTATAAGGTTAAATATAATTATTAAAATACGGACTCTGTATTCTTTTACTTTTACCAAAGATTTTTCTTTGGTAAAAGTAATTGGATCGACAAACAACAAAAAAAAAAAATTCCCCTTCGGTTTTCGGCCGAAAAAGGATCCATTTTCGGTCGGACTCTACTTCCAAGTTAATGTAACGCTGAAAATACATTTTCTTTTCTTTTTTAATATTTCCGAAGCGCTTGCTCTCCCATCCAATAAAGAATAACTACTTTCGCGAGCAAATATGGAAACTGAATTAACTTGCGTTAATTCACTGATTTTACTTACAAATTGAAATCAAAGGCTGTGTGTCAACGCGTGGAGGTGGTACCAAGCAGGAAGATATCAATATTCTCAGTTTATACTTTAATGCACATCGTCACACGCTGTAATTTACATATTCATACTTGCTTTTCAATTTCAGTGCGGGAAGGTTTCACACCCTTCGTTCAATAACGTCGTATGTGCATATATCGATATTCTAACTTTGGAAAGAAGGGTACATAATATTAAGAACAGGTGAACCTCATCGTCTTGTCCGTCACTCACACTTTGTTCGGGCCAGGTCGTATTTGAGTAGAAGAATATTTTATAGGTATTTTCAAATTGTGAGACAATTGTAGTGAACGATTTGGATGCAAATCAGTTGGACAAAGGTGCAAGCAAAACCACAGAAATTCATAAACCTTCTTATTATAAATAAACCAAGTTAGTAATGTATGTTTAATCTTAACATGCTTTCGAATAGGGTGAGCACTTTCAGAAGCAGTGCTTTCGTAGTTACGTTTTGACACTTATAATCAACCATTTTATTGAACTAGCTGACCCGACATACATTGTCCTGTCGAAATATCAATAATTCATACAAAAATGTCATAGAAAAATGTAAGTTCGTACCATAAATAAGTTTTTTTCCGAACTTGAAAATTTCTGGGGAACTTCTCCAATTTTTCTCTTCATTAAAACCTAGTTCAGACTATTATGAACATTTTAAAATAAAAACTAGCCAAATAGGTCCAGCCGTGCTCAAGTGACGCGCTTACCAACGAATAACATTTCATGTTTATTTGGAAAGATCTTGAAGCTTTTATCCACTGTTTCAGTGCACACGGATTTGTTGCAGTTGGTAAACTGAAACGCAACTCGTAGCTCAGCTGTAAAACCCAACTGAGCGAAGTCAGTCTCTAGTCTTTCCCCGAGCTATCCTAGCTTGGGCACACTTTAGGCTATTTCACGTCTGACAGCAGGCTCGTTTGGTTTTCACAAGCCTTTTCGGCAACTTACAAAATTATTACATAAATGAACAAAATTACAATGTTCGGGTTAAATTGAATAAAGTTTTCTGGCGTTCAGATTCTCTTTCTATATTAACGTGGGCATATTATTTCTCCTCAAATTCTAATAAATTATTAAATCTCATTCGCGCGTAGACCATTATTTTTATCTCAACCATTCTCTCTGTTTAATCAAAAAGGAAAAAAAAATACAAAAAATTCGTAACACCTCACTGAAATGTTCACCCTTTCACGATGAATATCTTTTCGTCAGTTCAAGATCCTTTTTTGACAAAAGCATCTCGTGGAATTCTCATAGACCTTAAGGTCTTCAATATTTTGGTGTGTAAATAATTCAAATTCACCGGGGCCCGTCGGCACGATATTTGCAAGCGAATGGGGGTGGTATCGTTAGGGTTGAACGCATGTCATTACTTTTATTGCTACCTTTTTTGCGGTTTTGCCAACATATGATGTACCTAGTTAGGTAGTTATCAAAGATAATTCTGTTGCCATGTGAAGATAATGGAATGGTAATTTCTTTATTATTCTATTTCCTCAAATTGCCAACACCATAATTATATCTCCATAATTAAATCTTTTTCAAGGGTCATTAATCATCTACTTTTTTAGCTCGAACAGTGCCATCGTCTTAGTGAACGTAATGTGACAGGACTCCCACCTCCCCCTACCGTCACCTAACAGTCGAAATTTCGCCGGTGGGATCTTGGGCGAGGTCGAAGATGTTACAGAAATTCACCGAGTGAAGCCAATGGTGGGAGCTTCGATCCCTGGGCCCGGCGGCGGCCCGCCTTTCCTGTCTGAGCGCTAATGTCCACTCGGTATTCCGTTTCAAACAAGTTCTATTGTGCAGTTCTGAAGTTCCACTCTAGCGCTAAGTTAATAAATGGTCGGAAGTAACAGTAATTGTTTTATTTATATTCATGTTTTTGTGGAACATTAAAATGTTTATCTACACCCATGCTATAAATCCTCTATAGTTAGCTTATTGCCAACATTAAAACAACCAGTGTCATAGTAACCATAATAATTATTATCCGAACGAGTGTTATAATGTTGTACAAAATTTCAATATGCAACTCCTTTGTTCTCCTCCTTTATTTTTTGTTGTCTTTATTTTTATGCGTCATGTTTGCCGCAAATAAACGTACTTTCTTTCTTTCTTTCTTTGCTTTTTCTATCCCTTTCTTACTCATCAAACTGCCATATTCTTACTACTCAATTCGTGGTATCTTTATGAATGTCAAAAAAAGAACATTGTCATACACGCGCGTTTCACTACCACAGCGCAGTAATTAAAAAAAAACTTATAGGTTATTCGAATACACGTCGTATCCCGCCATTTTTGTTCGATATTTGTATTCCAAAAATTTATTACTTACTTTGTTGTTGTTTGAGAAAAAATTACATTAGTTCAGTGAGAATCCGCAATAATAGAACGCCAGTTAGGGTCTTTTCCGTTAGGTTCTGGGAGGGACCAATAAATTTTAGTTCATTTTGGGACCAAGGATAATTCAGACTATTTAAAAAAAAAGTGAAATATGGCCCGCAGATTCCTTTTGGCATGAAGTCGTAAATCTGTGGCGTTACCGCACTATAAAGTAATATAAAGTAAAAAGTACGCGTGTTTAATACACTGCATTATAGACCTAAAAGCAGTTCATTAAGAGCCACTTTACGAGCAACTATGTCACAAAGAAACATGGCTGTTATTATTATTTTTGCCTTTAAACTCAAATTAACTCCATAAAACTTCAGTTCATATTGTGTTTGTCCTACAATTTCAAAAGTCTCCTCTCTTTGAGAGAGAGTGAGCTGTAATCTGTGCGGGTTGGTAATTGTCACATGTCTACAAATTTTTGGTTCTAGGATATGCCGGTTTCCTCGAGATGTTTTCGTTCACCGTTTTGTGAGCAGTTGTGATGAAATTATTTACACAAAGTAAAGGCCTTTTTTTGCGGATGGGAAATCATCAAATGACTCCTCCCGCTCTGGGTGGAGCTGAAGGGAGTGTCAGACTCTTACTGACTAAAACCCACCCGTGTTCCTTCCTTAGCCCTTTATGTTCCGGGCCAGCGGAACATAAAGGGCTAAGGAACACAATCCCGCTGACCCGGCAGGCTTTGGCCCTAGTGGGGGCCCCTCCTCGATGCTGACATCTCTTTGAGGCGTGCGTGGAACACGTGCGCGCCGGCACGGGCCTGGCCCTTATCGGACAGTGAGCTACCCATTACTCTCCGCCCGCAAAGTAAAGGCCTGGATTCGAACCCACGATCTACAATTCGTTAGGCAGGGCCGTTACCACTGGACCATCACTGCTCATATTCACAGCCTAATTTAAATTGTCCAGTAATAATTAACGTTACAAACACAAACGCACTGATGCATATAATTTGAGTAATTTTCTGTTATAGACAGCCGCAATTTCGGGCTGGTTTAATTATAGGTACTTAAACAGAATATTATGTTAAATTGTGTATTTTAATAAATAAACACAAGCAGGCTTTGATGCGTTATTTACGGACCAGTTAAAACTGTCCGGTCCTTTGACCTCTTTTTGTATTTGAACATACCGCTTGACTCCGCTTGATGCGCTTTGACGATAAATTAACCTGCAGGCTTTCCGAATAAACGTAGATTTTCAGTAATATCTAACGTGACACCCACTTCATAAGCTGTGTAACTGTAGAATCTCTTATTATTTATACTTACTAGCTGTTAGATTAATGTTACCTATTGTCTGCTTAAGATTTTACGAATGTCATTCACGTCAATAATTATCAGCAGCTTCTGATACCAGTCTGAAACATCAGAAACTTCAGCCAGTATTTTCTATTTCAATAAATTCCATTTACTAAGTAGGTACATCAAGAATATTTCGATACGTTGTCTGAGTCCATTACTTTGTTGTTATTAAGTTAATGCAACTTGAGTGTTTCGTGATAATATCTATTCCCAGTAGCCTGAACTTCTGAAGTCTTAATTTAAGAGGTATCTTGAAACTTCACAGTTTAATTTCTCGCTAGTTTCCATTATTTTGATTCGTTTTTCTAAGAATATTCGCTAATATTACTGAACGTGAAAATGTGGAAAATAGACTCCTCGACCGGTAACAACTTCAACTGTTTGCTGGGCTTTGTTCTATTATATGGGTCTTGTTCTATTTTAATAGTGGACTGCTTACTCGGGAGCACTGCATGGTTACTGAAGTGTTAATAACTTGTTACGAAACTGTGAATGCTAGATTACTTAAATAAATAAAAATATTTTTACATAAAAAAAAAACAACCGACTTCAAAAAAAACACTACAAATTGAAAAATAACTTTAATTTCGGAAGTCGGTGTCTTTGGTTCCGCGTTTTCGTTTATTGACACCGACTTCCGAAATTAAAGTTATTTTTCAATTTGTAGTGTTTTTTTGGAAGTCGGTTGTTTTTTTTTTGTAAAAATATTTTTATTTTTCACTTTTTAGTGGGTCAGTTTGTAATTAATCTAAGTTACAAAAGCCTAATGCCAACTGTTCATCACCTTTTACAAAATATTGCTTTTCCCGATGCTGGGACGTTAATTGTTGAGGAGTTCTCCCGGTAAGAACCAGGAGATCCTCAACAATCACTCGCAATACGTAATTGTGACGAGCATAAATTGCTTAGCAACCATATTAAAGTAATCGAATCGCAACCCGTGAAATATTTGTCAGTGAGTAGTTCCGATGGCCATCTTCATCATCAGCTCCACTTTACCAAGTGATGATTTCCGAGAGCAAATGCTCAAGTTACTTTAAAAAATATCCAAATCGCTTTAGCTTTGCCTATAAAATTTGAGGGTTTCCCTCGATTTCCATGGAATCCTCTCATCAGATTCCAACTTGATGATAATGGTGGTCCCATTATCATCAAGTTGGAACCTCGAGAGTATACCCTTTCAAATAAAAAAAGAACTTTTGGAATCGGTCCAGCCGTCTTCGAGTAATCGGTGAACATACACAAGGTAGCTACTGTAAACTGTTGAAGAGTTCCCTTAACTGTCCTTCGTCTACATCATCAGACCCCTAATGACAGTCGCAACCCATCTAGGTGTAAAGTTCACATCAATACAAATTAATCAAGCCCAAACACAAGGTAACTGCTGTAAATCGTTGAGGAGTCCCCTCGACTGTCTTTCGGCTCCAACATCAGATCGACTCCAGACCTTCATCAAATTGTAGTGCTTTAAAATACTTAATGAAAAAATTAACAAACGCACTAGTCGCTCCTACGATTTTCGAAAGTTTCCCTCGATTTCACTGGGATGCCATCATCAGATCCTGGTTTCCTTATCATGGGACAACCCTTAGCATATCCCCTTTCCAACAAAAAAAGAATAATCAAAATCGGTTCATAAACGACGAAGTTATCCGCGAACACACATAAAAAAAAATATATATATATACGGTCGAATTGAGAAACCTCCTCCTTTTTTGAAGTCGGTTAAAAACAGCACCTACACTTCCTTTTTTATCTATCACACTAATATTATAAAGGCGAAAGTTTACGAGTGTGTTTGTATGTTTGTTACTCTTTCACGAAAAACTACTAAACGGATTTTGATGAAACTTCACAGTAATATAGCTTATACATCAGAATAACACATTGGATACTTTATATCACGTTATTTCCACGGGATCGAAACTTATGCGGCCAAACAAAGCCTCTATTTAATTTTATGATTCGCGAATCGCGACCGACCCAGATTCATTGTCCGGGAGTTTTATTTTAGCGTTCGCCTTTCTAGTTCTTAACAGATTCTGTGACCGCTTTAATTGATTTGCCTAGCTCTGTTTTTAGGGTTCCGTAGTTCCTACAAGGAACCCTTATAGTTTCGTCAAGTCCGTCTGTCTGTCTATCTGTCTATCTGTCCACTGTCTGTGATATTTTTTTTAGGGAAGACACGTGAAGTGGGGATGAATATTTTTTTCGTCGTCTACCGTATTGTGTGGGATATCGTTGAATAGGTCTTCTAAAATGACTTGGGGGTTGCTAAAATAATTTTTCGATGTAATGCACCATTTACGAAATATTAAACTTTAAAGCGCAATTTTTTGTTCAGAATAAAGAACAACAGAATCGTACTACATTGTGATAACGGGCTACTACGGAACCCTACACCTTGCGTGGCCCGACACGCACTTGGCCGGTTTCTTATTTTGTTTCTAACTTCATTGTACAATGGAAACTGAAGTACTTAAAACTACTTTATTTTTGTAGGTTTCTTTACTTTGATATATGTTAAGATACAACATAATATTAAAATTCCGTTACCGTTTAATTAAAGGTAACTGATTTATTTTCTAGCTTATTATCACAATGGTTAGCTAATTGCCAGCCATTGTGATAATAAGCTAGAAAATAAAATCTAAACATACTCATCATCTGCCTAGCCTTTTCCCAACTATGTTGGGGTCGGCTTCCAGTCTAACCGGATGCAGCTGAATACCACTATTTTACATGGAGCGACTGCCTATCTGACCTCCACAACCCAGTTACTGGGTAATACGATACCCCTTGGTAAGACTGGTTATCAGACTTTCGGGCTTCTGACTACCCGTAACGACTGTCAAAGATCCACGAATGACAGCCGGGACCAACGGCTTAACGTGCTTTCCGAGGCACGGAGGGGTATCGGTATGTAAAGATGGTCACCCATCCACAGACCAACCGCGGCAAGAGTAGCTTAACCTGATCGATCGACCTGTGCGGCTGTTATTATTTAGCCACGGGCCCCTCAAAATCTAAACATACTCCGAGATAGAAATTAAGAAATGAATATTGAACTTGAATTTGATAACCTACCTACTACTTAAATTATAAACACTGAACAAGTTCTATTATCATACTGTTTAAAGTGACATTGACTTTCAACTTGTTTTTTTTTAATTTTAATTCTTATTGCTGAATGGGTCTGCTATTGGCCTTGATCACGCCTGATGGATGAAGTCCACGACAGAACGAGTGTGCCCAGAAGATGCATGTTCACTCTTTTCACTGTTTTTGTATGGTATGTAGGTAACCCTTCAAAGGAATCAAACAACAATACGACTTCTTTACGTTTATCTGTCTCTGTCTTTATATATTACCGACCATAGACTACTATTATAAACTAGAGATTGCCAACTAAACTAGCACTGTCTTTTCCTAAACAAAAACACCTAATAAAATATCTGACACCCCGTTCTAAACTTGCTTGAATGATCGAATGGAACCCGCGCTAAATTATAGCCAGCCTGCACTACATAAGGTTGACTTTGGAGGACAACCTTTACAGTAGGTACCTATAGAACTTTACCTATTACTGAATAGGCTTTAACGTCGATCTTCATCAGCAAACTAAAAAAGCTAACTGAGAATATGATTCAAGTTAGTTAATATCGGTGTGGTGCTTGCTGTCTGTGTGGTGCCGGACTTAAAGAATAGCACCAACCCATACTTCACGTGGATGTCGTAAAAGGCGACTAAGGGAGACCGGAGAATGGGCAGCAGCGTTCTCTATGCATTACACCATCATACCACACTGCGATCGCCAACCCGCCTGCCAAGCGTGGCGATTATGGCAAACCGCCACAAAATTGGGGAAGGCCTATGTCCAGCAGTGGACGTCTTTCGGCTGAAATGATGATGATGATGAGTTAATATGAAAGTTAATCCTAACCACAAAGTTAATTAAAACTGACTGTAGTGATCCGACTTGTACACCGTTGTGATAGTTCCAGTTCTAGATCGAACAAGGAAAATATCAATGTAGATCTAACTCAAACGTCTAACTATTCCTCTCTTATACTTTCTGCGACCAATGTTGATGTTTTGAAACGAATCATGTAAGTAGCTGTAGAACAACTAATTGCCACCCGTCTAATGTCAAGTCATTCAGGCACGACCTGTTGTTTAATAGAGGCCAGTGGATAGGTAACACGGTCAACCCCCATACGGTGTTAAGAGGTACTAAAATAAATATATTCTTGCTCATACCTCTTGCTCGGATAGTAGCGACGCTATCCATGGGGCGGAGGACCGGACGTAACCTTGACATCCCTGGACCAGATCCAACCCTCGCCATAGCATTGTGCCTCCCACAACTCTACTTACTTCCGTTTTCACGAAATTGATCTACGGCACGTTATCCTTGGCATTCAACCATGTATTTTGTAGGAATTATTCTTAAAATAAGTTAAGGAAAAAAACATTATTTATTATGGCAACAACAATAGATACATACAATACACAAACCTACTAATACAAAACAGCCAAAGCCTCGTATTTAACAAATAAAAGTTTGTCAATGTTGTCCATTGCTTGATGTCAGGGTAGGTTCTCGATCTCGATCTTGCTACATATTATCTGTGGTCAAAATTTAATGGTCATCTACAGTAATTAATTTTCATTCCTAATTCCATCTAGCAAGACCAAAGACAGAAGAAGTTGGTAGTCGTTTATTATAGTAGACTCCATATTCTCTAATGATATGGTTACAGTGCTATTGGTATCAAATTTTCATGGTGATACGTAAATTGTGTTGAATATACCCTAGTATGTATCAGAATCATATAATAACTGCAGTACGTGTTATGTACAGTTTTCAATATCCTAGTAATTAAGCTTTGATTAAATATTGACGAACTCGTACGAACTGAAACATGAATAAATTAACGCCATGTAATTATATGTATACTGCTACATGTTGCAGGTTGGGCTACGGATGCGATAAATTAAATAGCTTCCACCTTTCCACGGATGAAAATATACGTTCATTTATTAAAAAACTTGATTCACAACCATTATTATAATAGAGTATTTGTAGGAACTCCGTGCTACAAAGTTAAATACCTCATCATCTGCCTAGCCTTATCCCAACTATGTTGGGGTCGGCTTCCAGTCTAAACGGATGCATGAGCTGAATAACAGTATTACAAAGTTAAATACCTACGGATGGAAAATGGAATAATCTACGTAGCAATTATTTTAACGTGTGAAACCTGAAGTAGGTCTGTCAGTCATAAAACTTTATTTGACGTTGAATGTGGTTTGGTTTTAACAGATATCAGACAAAAATATTTATTTCATTCTATTTTTTTGTAAATTAAACTTATATGAAGTAAGCTTATTTGCCTATACCGACACTGGGCCGCAAAGTGAGCGGGTCGGTAACAAAACACTCAATAACTGCCAAAATATTGAAGCTTTTGAAGATTATGAAATAAAGACTGTATTATAGAACATTTTATAGTGCCTAAATCAATGTCATAAAAGTTTAAGACTATGAAGTTTTTTTGAATAAACAAGTAAGTTGTGTAGATATGACCATTTTCACTAGATTTTGAAAAATGTACTACGGTATCAAATATGCAATTTTTACACATTTTAGTATTTTATATTGTCATCACGAGCTGTTATACGGTTTGGCATGCTTTCCACCATATTTCTGATCCGATGCCGAGGAATATTTTTCCATTCCTGTATCAGTGCTTCTTTCAGATCACGAAGCGTGAATGGAAAGGAATTTCGCTGGGGTACACGTCGTCCCAGTTCGTCCCAGGCATGTTCGATGGAATTCAAGTCTGGGCTGTGTGTTGTTGGTGTTATAGCGACATCTTCAAGGTAGACAAACACTACCGAGCTGTATGAGGCGAGCGTTATCTTGTATAAAGATGGCATTTTCGCCCATGTTTACTAAAAAGGGGCCCACATACTCATTTAAGATTTCATTCACATATTTTTCTGCAGTTAAAGTGCCATTTTCCATTACCACTAGCACAGTGCGGCTTTCGGAAGCAATTCCAGCCCACACGGGTATGGAGCCTCTGTCGGATGGCACTTTCTCTTCAACACAAGCTTGGTTATAGCTCTCTCCTGGTCTCCTGTCTCCCATCGTGCGTGTATAGAATGAATCTCGACTCGTCCGAAAATATTACTTTTGATCCAAAGTCCCATTCATGTGTTCTCTAGCGTAAGTCAACCTTGAATTTCGTTGCTACCTTTCGAGTTTTGGACCACTTGCGGTCGAAATGGCTTCGCTTTAGCAATCTGCCGCCTCACTGTACACGTGCTCGGATTGCTCCCTTCAGCACGTAGAAGATGATTTTTGACTTCAACATCCGATCAATTCTCAACATTCGATTATCTAATCGGTATATCGATCCTCCCGCACTATCATGCACCATGTTCGGCCAGTTCCTGGTCTGCGAATATAGGATCCAGTCTCTTCAAATCGCTGGAGCACTCTTTGGAGAGGAACAGTTGATAACGACACACCAGCAGTTCTCGATGTATAACGCTGACTGCGTCCGTCTTCAAGCATTGTCACAATTCTGGTACATAGTTAGTAGCATATTTTTAATTGTAGTATTCCATATTTATAAACAGAAGCAAATGTATAACAAATGTATAACAAATGTGTAACAAATGTATAACAAATGTATAACAAATGTATAACAAATGTATAACAAATCATTCCAAAGTTGTTAAATTTAAAAAATTGTCTTTATTTCTTAGGTACTAGCTGACCCCGGCGCACTTCGTACCGCCTCAGAATCAATAAGAACGAATGTATGCGAAAATGAATTATCCTCATAATTTCATATTTCATGAATTTAATAGATATTTAATAGTTATAGCAGAATAACTATTAATTAAAGATTCAATAGTTATTCTGCTATTCGGGGCGGACACAAATCCAACAAATAAAAGATCATAAAAATCGGTCCGGCCGTTCTAAAGTTATAAACGGTGTTACTAATTTGTTTTATTTATTTAGATTTATGGTTTTTAATACAATCACCAAAAATAAATAATAATGTTTTACTTCTTACTATATTTGTAATGAAATAAACTTTAATTTTCTTTTTATTTTTAAATGATTTCTCAAATATTTTAAAAGTTATCGCAATTTTTATAACCGACCCGCTTTCTTTGCGGCCCAGTGTGGAAAAGCTTATTTGCCTATTTTTTTAACTGGTAAGATTAAGGGAAACGCTAGAAAACCTTTTATTTATCCAACCACAGTAATTTTAGAAGCCTCCGCAACATTACTCTACACTTTTTTTAACAAAAATTCTTAGATCTAATTAGCGATTTTACTACCTCTTGAATTTTTTATTTAGAGACCTCATTACGCAGTAATTCAGTCGTTTAAAAGATGTTTTTCACGGCTACAGCTCACGGATTTGTACAGAAGGTTTCAGTACCAATGCGGAGCTGAATAGATCTGGTTCGGAAGGTGCTAAGTGACTGTATTCATGACTATTGAAATGTGCTTTGTTTTGAAAGGTTTTCAAGCTGCTTAAATATCTGTTACAAGCTTTTATTTTCATGTTACTAATGCTTGTGATTACTAATACATTCTTCTCCATACGAAACTACCTTTGGAAAGGGCAAATAGAATCAAATTTTTTAAAATAAATTTTGACGTTCAAAAGTGTCTTCTAAAAGCCTACTTTACACAAATGATTTTCACTTTGTCGCGGATCAAGTAATATATTTTGTCATACTCACATCAACACTTATCAAAACTTATCAGTGAGAGCAAAAGAAACTCTTTCTAACAACAAGTAACATTCATTTTACGTGTATTTTCCATAACGTTAAATTAATACAATAAACTATTTCCGTAGTCTTTCTCCATAATATGAATGCGACATGTGTCGAGTGTATAATGTAAATGGCGTCGGCACATGTAAGGTCTAACATAGTTGCATCAGTAGTCTTTATTGTATTACCTCACAGAACTGGATCAAGCGCTCGCGTGGACCTGAATTAGTTACAATCATTAAAATGTTCTGTTACAACATTTATTCGATTAGCGTTTGTCGTAGGTAATTGATGGATTGCGCTGTAACTGCATTACATACGTTGTATTATTTGAAGACTTCTCTAACTGCTTGGCCAGACTGGCAGCGTGGGCGCGGGGAGGGCGCGGGGCGGGCGCGTCGCGGTAAGCGCCGCGGGATGCTCAGCGCGGGGAGCGCGCGGGCGACTCACGCCATAGCTTGTTCATGCAAGCCGCAGTGGGTGCGCGGGCGGCCCGAGCGGGTTCCGGTGTTCTCAAAATAGTTCGAGCTTTTTTCAAGTAAAATTAAGACTTCTTCATCCATATTATATTTGATAAACATTGGACACGCCAACACGCAGAACGCAGCCGTGCTCGACTGCGGATCGCGCGCGTTCCGACACCCGCGCTGCCAGTCAGTGCCAGACTGTAAGTAAGTAATACTGTAAGTCTTCATGTAACCACAACCTGCAAACAATTCTTTGGAAAGTAACTAGAGCTACTCAATATGTTAACCCGCCGCGGTAGGTGCTGACACTGACTCATACCATTACGTTTCCCACGAGCGCGGTACATCGAGCCTTATTTTATTATTTAAGACTCATGCCATATTAATTCGAAAATGAAAATCATATTCTCGCACAATATGTTTCTATTTTAACGAATATGTACGGAGTTCTAGGTTGTAGTCGCTGATTAATGTTCATAATTATTAGCAACTTATGTCACATCGAGATAATTAAGATCCTTCTCAAGAAATTTCACGCGGATGAAGTCGCGGGCAGAACCTAGTCTATACATATAATAAATCTGTAGAAGGGTCAATTCTGTACATTGAAAATATTGAAAAAATAAATAGCGGGGGGTGTTGCTGGATCGATACCAAACCCAAATATGTGATTAAAAAAATTTTTGTCTGTCTGTCTGTCTGTCTGTCTGTCTGTATATGCAGGCATCACGTGAAAACTAACGGTTCGATTTCGATGAAACTTGGTATAATTATACCTTATTATCCTGGGCATAAAATAGGATACTTTTTATCCTGGAAAAATACGTAGAAAAAAAAATCTTATTTTTCGGTTTTATTCATAGACGTTGTTCTGTAGAACCGCGAACACACGTTGCATTACCCGTAGTGGATAATTTTCCATTTAAATTTAAGAGAATACAGTTTCCTGTAGCTTTGTGTTACGCCATGACAATAAATAAGGCTCAAGGTCAGACCCTAGGAGTTGCTGGCGTAGATCTTACCGCGAGTTGTTTTTCACACGGGCAACTTTACGTAGCTCTTTCCCATGTGAGCAGTCCAAGAAATCTTCATGTTCATATTCCGGACGAGCTCACTAACAATGTTGTGTATGCTGAAGCTCTCAATTAACTTTCTGTCGCATTGTCACGATCACTTTTTTATTATTGCAAACTTTTCGTCATTGTCAGTAATTTACTGCTACATGCTACTTATCAAGGTCGGAATTACTATGAAAAAAATACTTACTACAGAACGCGAGCTCAACAGCAGTAGCTCAATAGAGGGATCTCCTTAATTATTATAGGCTTAGCCGTATTTGGGTCCAATAGATATTTATAAGATGTCATTGTCAGAGTTACTCAAAATGGAGAAATAAACCATCCACGCGAAGACCGACATCCGCGCGGACGGAGTCGCGGGCGGAAGCTAGTATTTAATATAAATGGAAACAGGTGGCGTGGGAATTAAAATATGTAGGAAGGAAAGACTTTTCAAATATTATTCAAATACAAATTGATTTCACCTTTCCCGGTTCTTAGGGGAAAAAATATTCAATTAAAATTCTAGTTTCAATTTCTATTGCCAATTTAAATACGTAGGAAGTTGATAACATTTCTGCTAAATATTAGTTTCGTCGCATTCCATTATCAGCGTGGATGTTCCCATTGCCGGGCGAGCCTCCCTGCTCCTCCGCAAGGGCCGTCCGAGTTATTGTATCAACTGGTATGGTCTGGTAGCCCTTAAGAGCGTAGCCTTGTAATGTAACACTCGCCTTTAGGCAAGACTAAATAAGCAAACGGCATTCTTACAAGCTGCAAGCATAAATAGCATTCCTTCTGTCCCATTAATTACAGCCTCCAATTAATCTCACTAACACTCAAACCAGACAACTATCTGTAGACTATTTACATATTAGCTCTGTGCAGTTGCAGCTCGATGTTAGAAGTTCAACAAGCCGTCTAAGTTGAGCAAACAATCCTCCTGCGTCGATGAAATCAGGAGCGAGCTCTACTGGACTGTGAGCTTCATTTTAGTTTAGCTTTCGAGGGCCGCCGGTTACCTAAAACCCGGTGTTCAGGTACAATTGTTAGTTTAGCTTTCAAGAGCCGCCGGGTTCAGGTGCAATTGAAACTATTTAATACAATTTTGGGTTGCTCTTCATCAAAAGAACAATCTAGTTTCTAACTAACTAGAACATTATAAACTGATTACACTGCATTGCTCATTGTTTAATTTCTGTTCGTCGGAGCTATTGAATTATTTAAAGCTTGTTTTACGAGATATTCCTAGGTTTTGAAAACTTTTTGATTGGAATTTGAACAAAGCTATGTAAAAAGTGTACTTAAAACAATATGTACTAAGTATATAGATATACACGTGTCAATATTATGACGTGCTCTTCCCTGAGCTTCCAGCTGAACGAGCAGTCGGGACAAATTGATTTACACAATTTGCGAATTGAACGCTGGAATTGTTTTAGAAACTTGATAAATAGCTCTGGACTGTGACCTGAATGCCAACATTGACGGAATAGTTCAAATTTCAATTTTCTATTTGTAATGAAAAGAGTTTCATAAACGAAATCAAAGTTAACTTTCGATATCTAATGTTTTTAAAATGTTTCTTAAAATACTTGTTTATATCGTGAACTAACCGACAGGTTTTAAAGTAATAAAAAAATCAACCGGTTTCGCCAAAAATTATCACAATAGAAGCTCAAAAACTCTTATCATCTCCATCGAATAATACATAATATTTATGAATGTTTTAGCTTGTCTACATCGTCACCGTATTTTCCGATAAATACACAACGGGAGTTTTTCCAAGACAGTATTAAGAATACGAGCAGACACAATGGCGCCTAGGGAACAAGATCTGACTTGTGATTTCGTCATAATTATTTATCATATCCTGCTCTCAGCAGGGATGGCACTCGAATAGATTATTGTAGGGAAGTATACCATCCTTCGTTTCATGAAACCTTATAATTCTTTAAGGGATAGGTTGTTTTTCTTAAAATAAACGGACTCTTACAAAGAATTGGTCTTAGTATATTCTTGCTTTAATGCAGTTTGTTTTTTTAAACATAGTTTGTAACTATTCCCTATCTAAATTGATACAATTGTTCGTAACCAAAAGGTATCGGTGTCGCATGATGTACTGATTACGAAAGTAACCACACAAGACAAAAAATTGTGAGCCGGCCCTGTAAAGTTTCCAAGGAGATCGTAAGGTAGTATCATGAATTATACTTTTTATACGTTCCTTTGAGTCGCTACGAGCTATGAGAACATGCGCCCGGCACACGACGCGATTAAATTAAACGTGTAAAGGAAAAAAAATTAAAGCCAACCGAGAAACATTGCAAAAAAATTCTATCGTACAGATTACGTAAGGTAAAAAAGGCATGTGGGTGTCATAGTACATGCTGCGTTTGATAAGCGAACCTTCTAATAGCGAACGTGGACTGAAGCGTCTAATAATAGAGCCCTGAAAAATAAACCTTGTTCACGCTCGAAATAGCCCGGGATAATTGCCGGCCTCGCGCTCCCGCAGACTCGCTCGTAGCGTCGCGCTACGCTCGTAGCGGCTGCGTAGCGGTACTACGACGGGGCTACGAATGTGACGCTTACCATGATAAGCTTTACTGCGTGATGTCCTTGTTTATTTTAAACTCAGATTATAAAGACTCTGAATTTGAAGACATATATTACTATTGTTTCTTTAACTTCCATCAATAATAAATTTATAATTAAATGTACATTCCCACGCAAATAAGTTAAGTTTTTGTAAAGTTAAGATGAAGGCCAAAAATTATGTTTTTAATATGGTAATTACCATCATTACTTAACAAAAAGTTATTTCTTAAAGAGACTTTTTCCTTTTATCAAAGTCTGAATAGAAAAACAAATTTAATACGGTTACGGAAAAAAAATCCGTCGAGCCAATGTTACCTTAAGTACGCTACTTAAATTATTAATAGAGTACATGACATGTCATGTATGTACCTACGTCATATCGTAACAAATATGTATTTACAGAATTATAATCATTAAAGTCATCAACACAACTCTTTAAGACCAAGTAATCCTACTGAACGATTATTACATTAAATCTTGACATTTTAGGATTATACTAACTTAACAAGTTGTATTACTGATTCTAATGATTATGATTTTGTAAATACATATTTGTTTCGGCCTCGAATCATATTTTAATCAACGTACAACTTCATACTGACCAGCAAATAGCAAAAATCGTAAGAAATTTTGAATTTTGCGGTCTACCTTAGCGCTTCTCCCTTAAAGTTGTAACTTTATTATTGGCAAAAAGTTGCTCTCATTTCAAGATAACCAATAAAAAAAAAATAAAAATGGCTTCAATTTATGACCAAGCTATCTTTAGCCAAGCAAAGCCAAAATCACTGTAGAACCTTCGCTAAGTCAACCGTTCACTTCCGCCGGATCCCGCTCATAATCACATCACCCGCGTGACGTCACTGCCCGCTACCTACCGACGACGTCACGGTGCCAGCACAAGTAAACAGATTATCTACGAACCGCTTGTATCAAGTTTGTTAACAACACCGTGTCGACCGAACTGGATTACTTGATCATTTAAAAGAAAGTTTTTAACGAGCTTTTTATTGACTTGCTTCGTTCGTATGTGTTTCTGATTACTCTGACTGTTACCATTAATATTTTGTTAGTTAGATTTGGATTTTGGTAGTTAAATTTGTAGGTTATATGTTGCAGTTCCGGTTTGCGCAATAGTAATAGAAAGTAGAGGTCCTTATAAGAGAATTTAACTAATTAATAAGTAAGGATTAAATGTGTTAGCAGTCACGCATTCTGTAAATGATAATAAAAAAAAGTCTTGTCTTCATACAAAGGTGATCTTTTCTCTATTACAGTAGGTATGCTAAGACTGACGCAAAATTGTGTATGTTTCAGACAACTTTCGCTTTACTATGCAAATACATAAACTATGAACATCACTATCACCCTATTCATACAAGCTCGTTAATAAGCCCCAAGGCTAGGCGCTCTCGTTTAAAAACCCGTAACCATGGCAACGGGCCTGACATCAAAAGGGCCCTCGGGGAAGGTTTCAAACAAACCATATTCCTATTATTTCCGAACTCCAATGTTTTATGATTGTTATTTTGAAATTCTGTGAAACAAACAGAAATTATTAGGTTGATATAATAATAATGTATTTATTAAAAAAATGTTAGGCATGAAAATTAGTACAATTTTGCTTAAATGTAAATTATATTCCTAAGACTTACGTGCCTGAACTAGGTAATCCTGTGTTTCAGACGAGAAGAGCTAAAATACTTTTTTTATCACATCTATTCAAAAACAGCCAGAGTATTCTTCGTAAACAGAGTCTAAAATAGCTCTTTAATCCCTAGAGACTAAAAGTGATTTGAATTTGGAATGTGGAAATTAGGTATTAGTAAAAGTTTCAATCACCAAAGAGATCAATCACAAACATTGTATGAACAAGTGACAGGCTGTATGATAAAAACAAACGCGTGCGAGCCAAATTAGAAAAAAAGTTTGTGAAAAAATAAAAAACATGCGAAAAGCATTCTGCTTTCGTTCGTAATTGTTTACTCAAAATTGGATGTAAATAAATAAACATAATAATCTTATTCCTAAGTTGAATTAACTTATTTTTACATAGAGGGTGATAAAAATAGAGTGCCCGACTCGGAAGCTACACTATTTTAAGCTCAAGTGACGCACTTTGAATCCAGAGCGGAGCGAAGGATTCTAGAGTAAAATCCCGAGCGCAGCGAAAAGAAAGAAACACTCTCTAATCATAATAATGATTAAGCATAACATTCTAAAGCATAAATTTAGCATGTTGCTTGTTTTATTTCGAACGACGTCGGCGTCGACGTTGACGTCAGGTCGATGGAGCCCCGCTGCTAACCAAACCGAACCTCGGGGTGCCCTTCGCTCGCTCTTGCATCCACGTCGTCAAGTAGCACAACATATTGATTTTTTAAGATTTCCGATTGCTATCTATGAAATGTATAGATTTCCTAGGAAAAGTGCATATTAAAAAAAACCTTTTTTTACAAAAAATAAAACAACCGACTTCCAAAAAACACTATAAAGTGTAAAATAACTTTAATTTTGGAAGTCGGTGTCTTTGGATTTGTATTTTAGTTTTTTGCCACCGACTTCCGAAATTAAAGTTATTTTTCACTTTATAGTGTTTTTTGGAAGTCGGTTGTTTTATTTTTTGTAAAAAAAGTTTTTATTTTTCACTTTTTAGTGGGTTAGTTTGTAATTTATCTAAGTTACAATAGCACGCTCATCACCTTTTACAAAATATTGCTTTACCCGAAGCCCGAGGGACGTTATTTGTTAAGGAGTTGCCCTAATAAGAACCAGGAGAACTGGAGCTGATTGAGAAGTCACCATAAGCTCCGCATTGTAACGCATTGTAACGAGCATAAATTGCTTAGCAACCATATTAAAATAATCGAATCGCAACCCGTTAAATATTTGTCATTGAGTAGTTCCGATGGCCATCTGTGGTCTCTATCATCAGCTCCACTTTACCAAATGATGATTTCCGAGAGCAAATGCTCAAGTTACTTTAAAAAAAGAATTTTTGAAAGTTTTGCGCGAACAAAAAACGCAATGCAGAGTAAACGAAAAGATCGTTAATGTAGACAATGTAGATAATTTTTTAGATTTTTGTTGATTTTTCAAAAACCGCTTGTCCGATTTCGATAAAATTTTCATGGGACCATTTGGGAAGTATACCCATTCCAACAAAAAAAGATTTTTTTAAATCGGCTGGCAAACGACGGAGTTATGCACGAACAAACATAAAAAAAAAAATACAAACATCCGAATTGAGAACCTCCTCCTTTTTTAGAAGTTGGTTAAAAATATATCATAGATTTCGTATCTATTTTAGGAATTGTATAGAATGACGGATTGCACACTTTTCCGTTAACATATACGTATAGGTATTTACTTTAACACAAATAGTAAATTCTCTGTTTCTTCGTAAGACATACTTTGGAGAGCATCCTTGAGGATTCTCTTACAATGTACTCCTGTACATTTAACCTCCTGGTTATCAGGGAAAAAGGAAAGGGCGGAAAGGAGATATCTCTCTCGATGGTTAGTAACATTGTTTTACCCGCTCCACCCCATGTGGTAAATGATAAATGATAAATGATAAATGATTTATTTTCTGTAAGTAGGTTTTTACAAACACTTTTACACGTCATCATATTTTTTAAAACTAGATGTGGTCGGCGTTTCCTATCTGACTACTCTGAGAAGAAAGGCCGAAACAAACTCAGAGGTCACAGTCTCTTTTAAAGTCCAGACAAAATCTTGGTCAGATCGTGTGAAGACCATGTAGATTGATGTCTGAAATGGTCTTTTGAGGAAAGAACCACACAGATTGAGCGGACCTGTCCAATCAGTGCACGCATTTGTCAAAAATCGTGCAGCTCGACTCAGAAATGAGGAGCTCAACGATTCGACGAACAATACCAAAGAAAGGACATTTGGGTAGGCCGCGTAAATTACTCAAACTGCCAGATCATGATTAAAACTAAGAAGGAACACAAAAAAAAAAAAAAAAAAAAAAAAAAAAAAAAAAAAAAAAAAACAAAGTAAGTTAAATCGATTGACATAGAGCAAAGTAAAATAATATAATTATAATATAATATACTGTGTGAAGTTAAAGGCCTCACGGTTTTTGAAGTAAAATAAATAATATTTTTTTTTATTAATTTTCTTAATTACTTAGAAAGTAAGGACACTGACACCGACCACCCAACAGCGCTTGAGTTGGATTCACCCGTATACCTTGTGAACGCACACTTAGCGTTCAAAGGAAAGGTTTTAAAACAGATATAAATGCTATCTTAGACTTCAGCCGGTATGTGAATACCGGCTGAACTTTACACTGAAAGCCTGAACTAAACTACAACAACGTCAATAATAATAATAATTCAGCCTGTACCTACTGTCCCACTGCAAGTCAAAGACGGGAGGTCTTTCTTGTTTCTACTCAACCGGACCCTGAGCCAATATTGACTAATCCCGCCTATTAGCGTCAAATCAAAGCCGATCAAATACTATTCAACTTTTTATTAAAACTACAGTAGCAAGAAAATGTCAACTAATTACAGCATTCGTTTATCAACTGTTATCGGCAAGAAGCGCTCGCGCACAACGCCTACTTGAGATACAGGCGACGACGCGATAACCGGCACCGGCGCTGAGCGCTATCACCGCCATCGGAGCAGGCTGCCTCTTGATAAGTGACGTCAGCGAAGTACGCGCCAACTGATTGCTTGAATGTTGTTTATTTATTATTTTCGTCAATTGACTAAATATTTTGGCTCATTGTTGAATCTCACAATATTACTATATTGTGAGATTCCTATATAGTATACCTACTAGTAATGTATGTTTAATTATGATTCGATTGAACTCAAAAACATTGTATTAAAATAAGACTTGAAAATATACTTTTTTTTTGTTTTGACCAAAATTATTTACGGTTTAAGAGATACCTACATTGCTTTATAAAACCAATTTTTTGAACGTTTTCAAGAAATCTCCGCCTTAAATGGGCAATGGTGGTGACACAGTGGTAACGGTCACGGCTTACGAGTTGTAGGGTCGTGTGTACGAATCTCCGCACCTAGGAAGGCAAGCACTTTTCGTTGTGCAATTCATTTCGCCGAAACTGCTTCAGTGACGCCACACGGACGTTGCGTCGTCGCACCGCTATGATGCCACACTTGGTGCCACACGGGCAATGCGGTATCGCAACGCAACGGCGGCGGCGCTTACTACGACGTCGCGTCGCAGCGTTTCGGTAAGAGGCTGTCTGACCGCCCGCTCCCCACTACGAAAGAAAAAAAAAAACGGGCAAGAGCGAGTCGGACTCGCGCACCGAGGGTTCCGTAACATCCGGGTTTATGCATAAGGTTTATGTTTATGAGATTAAATGTTTTTTTTTATTTTTGAGTTGATTGAATGAATGGTAAATTGATGTTTACGATTTATGACGTATTAAAAAAAACTACTTACTAGATCTCGTTCAAACCAATTTTCGGTGGTAGTTTACATGGTAACGTACATCATATATTTTTTTTAGTTTTATCATTCTCTTATTTTAGAAGTTACAGAGGGGGGGGGGACACACATTTTACCACTTTGGAAGTGTCTCTCGCGCAAACTATTCAGTTTAGAAAAAAATGATATTAGAAACCTCAATATCATTTTTGAAGACCTACCCATAAATACCCCACACGTATGGGTTTGATGAAAAAAAAAATTGAGTTTCGGTTCTAAGTATGGGGAACCCTAAAATTTATTGTTTTTTTTTTCTATTTTTGTGTTAAAATCTTAATGCGGTTCACAGAATACATCTACTTACCAAGTTTCAACAGTATAGTTCTTATAGTTTCGGAGAAAAGTGGCTGTGACATACGGACGGAGAGACAGACAGACAGACAGAAGGACAGACAGACAGACATGACGAATCTATAAGGGGGTAAAAATGGCTATGACACGATAAATTGAAGTATATCAATTTGATAAACAATTAATTTCCCTGACTATATAAATAGACACTGCAAAACTATCGGACACTACTCAATAGGTACAAATATACGTTTCGTTCGGGAATCGAATCTGTAATTCATAATGCAGGACTCACAGCGCCGTTCGCCTCACTCACTATATTCTACATAGGTTGAACGCCAACTCAACCTTAACCAAAAAATGTTGTTTATTTGTCTAATTTAAAAAAGAATGTAGTCGACGAAAGTCTAAGCATTGCCATGCGGAAGTAAAAACACGGTTATCTGTAGTTCCTGCTCACCCCTGAGCCGCTGAGCCCCTGAGCTGTCGCTATGCGGTTGCCGGGCGGCCTTGCCACGCAGTTGGCACTGTTGCCAGCCCTACCGAATCGATAGCAGACGCATTGCAGACTATTGCTGCAAACCTTGTTGAAACAGACCACTTACAGTTGTCATCTTAAAAATCACAGTTTTTTAAAGCACCATTGCCTTTTGAAGACTTGACTGAACAAATGGTTCTGAGTTAGATTGAGGACAAATAAAAAATTCTGAAGAATTAATTCCATTGCCTATAGATAAAGCCGGTTCAGTACAGCCGTTCCAATAAGCAGCTATAACGGAATAAATCGAATGCTCTAATCCACATTTTACAACTCATTATCTCCTGCTAAGGGCTTCACTTAAGGAAAAAGGAAGCCTGATCCAGTTTCATACATGAATAACTTTTTTGCTACCTCGCCGACTTCGCTGGACTTGGTTCTCTCATTACGCGTGTGCGAATTAATTCTTTTTAAAATAGCTTTGCAAAAAAGCCGAACACAAATTGATTGCTTGATTTGCATTTCAGCTCAAATAAATAGTAAAGTGAAGCACCGATAATCGCCCAGCCAGCATCCACCTCGTGTGTTGTTTTTCTGCTCTAAATGTACGTGAGCGGAAATGGGATGAAAAGCAAGCACGAAAACATTGCCGTAGTGTTCTCTTTATTTAGAAAATAACTTTTATTAACGAGTCTACGTACAGTTGATGAGAGAGTTCTAGCGCTTAAGAGTCAGAATAATAATGAATATTGCTTTAAAATGAAAGTTGTGGTTGTTAGAAGAAGCCAGTGAATACAAATTTACAATATCAGGACCTATAATAATAGTGAAACTATTCATCGCGGACCTGTCCGTTTCTCTGCCAATTATCGTCGGTGTTCGAATATGTCACCTTTTTTCGTTTACACGGGGTGTGATCAATATTATCCGATTACGGCAGAGAGAAAGGACGATAACGTTCCTCTCGTGAAACATGAAGGTTTCCTGTCCTTTTGCTCTGAGCTTGTCGTTTGTCAACATAAGATCATTGTATCATTGTATCAACTGTATCATTGCTTGCCAATGTTATCTTACTTAATATTATTTTAACTGTGAAAGTTTGTATATCTGACTGACCGACTTCTTGACGATTCAAAAGTGTCTGGTTTAATTGAAATAAATGCTTTGAGTTTGAGTTGAATTTGATATTTTTTATTCCGGCAGTACTTTCCCGTCAAATGATCTCCGACACCCTCGCGGGCGGAGCCGCTGGCAAAAGCTAGTGTATAATAAAGAACACAATAACGAGCCCTAATTGCTTTTACATACAGCTTTCCTTTGCAGTCGGAAAATAAGTTTAAAAAAATATACATAGTTTTCCCTTGACGCTTGCCTTGAACTTAACTAAAGGAACGTGGATAAGAGATTAAATGTATTTTCCTCAGTCTCACTGAGTGTATCTCTTTACTTAGCGTGTCCTTTGGTAGTTTGCTTTGCAACTGCCAAAGAGATGCTCTGTAAACCATAGCAATGTTTCTTCGAGTTATTATAAGCTTATTACTTAGAGGAATATGCAACGGAAATATCAGGTATCCTCAAAGGAATCGTTTGTTGCTCTTTGGGAAACCTTTGAGAAAACTCTTATCGGTAAAAAGGCACATTATATTATCTTATTACTTTCCTATTGTGAGGATTCTCCGTATGCGGAAAACAATGCGGTAATGTACTTTGAAAATTACCCTATGTTATAGCTTAATTGGTACCTTGCTATGTTTTGAACTCTCTACCTGATGCTTGTGCGCCAAACCAAACCACACCTCAACAACATAAAACGAAAAACTTTCGCTAACAAAATGGGAACAAGATGAATCTTTAAACAATTACGCTAAACTCGTAGACAGAGGCTCAGCCAACAGCCAGCGCACTGAGTACACACGGTGCCAGGACGTCAAGGGATGAAAGTGAAGCCGCCGGCTGTTTGATAACCTGTGTGTTTTCGTCTAGGCGAGCATGCCGAGTGTGACGAGGGCCGACAGCGCTTCAGGCGGCCAGGAGTTATTGTGAGTGCCCGGGCTGGACCCTCGGGAGGGGTCTGGTAACGGTGACGACCTGTGAAGAATAGCGGTGACTAAAGGCAACTTCTTAGAATCTGGCTTTGTTGTCAGTGAACACGGTTTCCCTAATGGAGATTTCAGAACGGAGTTCGTTTGTCTTTGTTGTTTGTCTAAAGAAAAGCAGCAGCTAGCCATCCAGTGTTTGATAAAACCCGGCCTTAGCGCAAGCTTAAAATCATTCTAAACGTCCCCAGAGATATCGAACAAACTATTTGCCTAACCAGAACTCACGTACCTTACAGAGAACCCAAATTAGTAGCCACTTGAAAATCCCAAATAATTCAATATTCGCATTGCCTGTCCCCAGTAGGGTCGTTCTGCCTGGCCGAGCACGTTTGTTGCGTGAGCGAGCACTGACACTAGAGCTCTGCTCGCATACGTTGGCACCGAATGTCTTCAATAGACTGCTATTTACTTTTGTATGAGCCCGAAAAATACAGTTGCCGCCCTCGACTCAAAGAACCAATATCTTGTGCCTTTCTGATATTCGTTTTGGAGTTTAAGAGGAAATGCTTCTTTTTGGTTAATGACCATAGGGCAATGATTTTTTACAGAATAATAAACATAACAACAAACATATATTAACTACTTGTATGTCCCAGTGTTTTCCTTTTTGATGATACATTATTTTTATAAGCACTAGAACCCTCAAATAAAGCCGATTTAAACCGCTGTTATCAGAGGCTTAGAGTACAAATTTGACAAATAGGTATTATTTAAAAAGAAAAATAGGGTCACAGTTATATCCTTCTTATTCAGTTTATGAAATACCTTTTAAATAGGTCCAATATTGGAGAAGGAAATAGGCAAGATCCAAACCTCGAATTATGACTTTTTACTTATGCTTTTTCAAAAGTCTCTCCGACCGCATTTCCTCTTAGATATTTACATTAGTCGGCAAGATCAACGATATAATAACTGTTCCGAGGTCCCGTCCGTGATTTCTTTCCGTATATTCTTCTACCGACACGCACCTACAGGCGCGAGATCAAGAGTGACAATTAATTCCTTTGTTTCCGGAGCTTGTTCAAAGTACAAATCCGTTGGTCAGTTCGACAAACGTAATTTATTCTATTTGTTCAAAAATACAGCTAAATGACACATCCACACACTGCTTCCATGCAAAAATACGTACTTATGTCAGCCTAGAAGCAGTGTGTGAATGTGTCATTTATCTTTATTTTTTTTAATGGTAAGTATTCAGCTGCATACGGTTAGACTGAAAGTCGACCCCAACATACTCGTAGTTGGGAAAAGACTAGGCAGATGATGCTGATCTGAATTTTCTTTTCACAACTGGGAATCTTGTCGCCTGTTCCCCGTAAAGCAAAGATCTAATCAGAATGGGTCTACATTTCGAGAAACACAAATCCAAAATCTATTTGTCAACTCCGTTTATATTCTTTCCATTCAACAATACAATTGAACCGTCCCAAATCTATCACGTTTTTATTTATTTGTATTTAGTTTTACTAGAATATTCTGCAGCCATTGTTGTGTTGTCACTGTCACAGTTTTAATATTCAATCGTTTAGTCTGCGAGTATCGACGGAACGTGACAGCCTTCGTACCGACAGGGTTTGTTGACATAAAAGAAAGTACAAATAATTTACTTGTTAGGTTATTTAATCAGAACCACTGCTGCTTTTTACGAGTTAAATATAAATCTAGTTTCAGTCTGTGTCTGTCTGTTTGTGGCACAGTAACGACCAAACGGATGGAGACATCCATTGCTATAAATGTACCAGTCAGTATACTTTCATTATAATGCACCGTAAAGGCAACATTTTCCTTGGTACTAGCAGAAAGCCTGTTTTGACTAGCTTCTAAAATTATCCTTTAAGCCTTTGTGCAGCCAGGCTAAAAGGGTTTTGAGAACCTAAAAGCCTCTTCTGTATCACGTCACTTTTTTCCAGAAGTGTTCTGGCTACCGATCGGAACTAAAGAGCTTTCAGTAACCTGCAGTAAAGCCACCACTCACTCAGCCGATGACAGTCCACTCACAGAGAGGGCGAGCACTGGTGCCGACTGTATCACGCGAAAATGTAGTACAGTCGAGGAGAAAATCACGTAAACAACTACAAGAATTTATTTAATTACCCAGAATCTTTGTTACCTAATATTATGGTGTCAATTTGTAGCCACACAACATATTTCACATGAACCACTGATTGTAGCTACAATATAATATTATGAAACACAGGTTGTGAATTCTTGTCGATGTCGGCATCTTTTTGAGGCTGACTGTACGTAACTCATGTTTCGAGATGTCGAGGTGGGTTGCTGCAGCGTGGCTGTCGGTTGCACTTGTTGCCTGACTTAGGGTTAAGTGGAGAATTAGCTGAAGAAATAAGGGAAATAAACTACAAAAAAAAAAGTAGGGTCCACCCTAAGTTCATTTAGAATTTTGTCTAAGAATAAATAATTAAGTAAGTTTTTGTGAAGTAAAGCACTAAACTTTGTTCTTGTCATGTTTAATGGGTCCATAACAATGTTTCGAGCGTCAATTTTAGCGTCAAGTTCAAGTAGCTAGACAGAAAATGTGAAGTACCTACTTGAAAATACACTTCTTAAACGAATTCTTTAAATTGTGTTCTAGTCTGATTCAAAGCGTTGACGTTGCCCGTCACGTTCTGTCACAGTTTTTTTTTTATAATTTCGGTGTTAATTGTGATTACTATGCCTGGTTTTCGTCGTCATATAAACATGGAAAGCGCAGCAAGATCTGTTATTTTGCTTCAGAAGGGAGGCTCTCAGAGATCTGTAGCAATACGTCTCGGTGTATCGCGCGTTATCTGAAACGTGTGAAAATGCTTTCGGGAGACCGAGTGTGGAGCTAGAAGGCCTGGATCAGGAAGAATTAGAGCCACAACTTCCCAGGAAGACCGGTGCATCAGGTTAACTGCGCGAAGAGAGCGTACCGTAACCGCCCGGGACGGACAAAATCGGCAGTGGTATTCTACTGGTACCAGAGCCCGTGATCTTGACCATTCGTAATCGTCTCCGCAAAGATGGTCGACTTTCCCGAGTGCGTGTTGTTCAACTCAAACTGACAGGGGCCTACCATGCAGCACGCTCACGAGTATTTGAACTGGGCAATAGATATCTGGAGGGTTGTACTCTTTACAGACAGGGTTAAGTTTTTCAGTGATGATAGACGAGTCCACGTGTGGAGAAAAAAAGATAAACGTTTACAGAACCAAGCATCCATAGTTCAGACCGTTTTGGAAGTCCAAGTGTTTTGGTATAGACGGGAATAACCTTGGTAGGCAAAACAGAGCTAATACTGGATTTGGATACTGTAACCGCCACCTGATACGTTGAGTGGGCAATCCAACCTCCTGTTCCCATTTTCGTAAAGAGTGGGCGCTGGCGTTGTTTTAATGCATGACAATGCTCGCATTCAAACGGTCCGTGCCACACAAAGAACAATATTACAGATTTGCCATGGCCAGCTACGACACCCGATCTCAACCCCATCAAGCATTTATGGGATCAATTGAAAAGAAGCTTTTAAGAAAACTACAGCCATGCTTACAGTCAACAGGAGCTCCCAAACGTGATAAATCTCTGTTGGGAACGAATTCTGGAACAAAATGTTACCCATCTTATTGAAAGTGTACCAGATAGGCTTAGAGAGTGCATACAAAGCTGAGGAGGCTTCACTTGCTACTAACCATAAAAATTATCATCATACGGTTGCAGGAAATGGGCGAAAGACTAAGTTTCTTTTTCAAGTTAAGAGCGTTTACGCCGAACGGCA
This sequence comes from Mesoligia furuncula, assembly GCA_916614155.1. Lineage (NCBI taxonomy): Eukaryota > Metazoa > Arthropoda > Insecta > Lepidoptera > Noctuidae > Mesoligia > Mesoligia furuncula. The sequence continues at coordinate 988,893 of OU744790.1, read as the reverse complement.
TTTCATACAAACTTTCAAGCCTTTGTTTTTCGAAGTGAATGAACCGATTTTAATGAAACTTCATACGCATAAGCAGGATACAAAGGTCTAAAAAGTTGGTAGAGAACATTTTCGAAAAATAGTGTTACAGCCAAATTAGACCGATTTTAAACTTTCTATAGAAACAGAGATTTCCATTTATCTTTATTTAAATAAGACATTTCGAAAATGTTTTCTACTAACTTTTTAGACCTTTGTAACCTGCTTATGCGTAGGAAGTTTAATTAAAATCGGTTCACTAATTTCGAAAAACAAGGGCTTGAAAGTTTGTATGAAATGCCGTACGGCGTAAACGCTCTTAATTTGAGTTTATTTTTCCCTTCACCTGTAAGGGATTTTTTTTTTTTTTGTGTAAAACGATCAAAATAAACAAATTTTACCATTGGCTATGTTTAAACAATTTTTAAATCTTTAGGTACTCCAAACATGCAAATAACAGCCTAAAAACTGGGTGGGCCCTATTTTCTTTTGAGTAGTTTATTTACTGAGTTTTTATTTGTTTGAGATTTACAAACATGCTTTTTTGAGCGTTCTTTTTATTTGGTCTTTTGAGGCGAATTTGAATGGAATGAATGAAATATGATGATAGATATGATAGATTATTAGTTAGTTACGTTATGGGAATATAGGCCCATAATTAAAAGTTCATTGGATCCAGCGAAAATAAACAGCTCTTCACTGATTTAAAGACTGTGAAGGAAAGATTATAATAGTACATTATGATACATGTGTGCTATGTTGATCATTATACTCGAGGCGGTATTATTCGCGCGAGCCGGAGGCGAGTGCGATAAGGAAGCCGAGCGTATAATGATCAATGCACACGCGTTTCATACGACGTTTTTCAACACACTTGCAAGGAAAAAAACAGACTTGTATTGTTAAATATTAACTTGTATGGAAAATGGCGCGCTGGTTTTGTCTTTCCGCATAGCCAGCACTAGCAATGCGCGCAAGTGTAAATAAAAACACTGACCACAGAGCATGTAGGCACTGACAACAGACCGCTATATAAAAAAAAATAAAAAAAATAAACACATAACAATTGTAGTTTAGTTAGTATGGAATTAGAAAGTACTATTGGCATAGAGAAATATACATTAGTTCAGTGAGAATCCGCAATAATAGAACGCCAGTCAGGGTGTTTTCCGTTTGGTTTCGGAAGGGACCACGGACAATTTTTTAATTTAAGGTGGATTATTAAAATTTTCTTACGTTTTTTGTAATTTGCAGGTCAGTGTCAGGTTGTATCTTGATCAAATATGATTCGCGACTATAGTATATATGTATTTACAGAATTATAGTCATTAGAATAGAATCTTTAAGTTAGATTTTTTCCCTAAGAACTTTTCCATAAGAAGTATTAATGTTTCGAATGATTATAATTCTGTAAAGACGTACCTCTTATAGTCGCAAATCATATTTTGATCAAGATACAACCTGACACTGATCTGAAAATTGCAAAAGAAAATTTGTATTTCGCGGTCTACCACTGCGCATTCACCTTAAATTGTCCGTAGTCCCTGCGCATTCACCTTAAGGTAAATAAATATTAGTTCATTTTGGGACCAGGAACAATACAGACTATTAAAAAAAAAAATGAATTGATGAGATTAAAAAGCGCGAATCTCCGACTAGTAAATAGTTATCTGTGGAAATAAAGCTCTAGTGGATTAAAGTAAAGAAAAAGCACGCGTTTTTAATACACTGCATTATGGACCTAAAAGCGGTTCAATAAGAGCCACTTTACGAGCAAGTGTGCTGAAAAGGAAATTATTTATTAAAGCCTCGACTCCCTCGTTGGTCAAGCGGTCACAAGCGCTACTGCTGAGCATGAGGTAGGTATTTGTGTTCGATTCCCAGTTCAGGCAAGGCATTATAGGGTTTCTCTGTAAGTTCTCAGTAGCAGCCCGAAGCCTGGATTTGTGCCGGTTGATGGCAATAGGTTTGCCCCCATTACATGGGACTTAAACATAACTGGCGAAATAAGGGTGTTAATGTAGCGGCATCTACAACGCCACATGCTAACTACGCATTATACTGACGTCACACAAAATTCTGCATCGCGCAAGCATAGTTCACCGTGCAACTAGCATATACTCGTATACAACGTCCCCACATCAATCGTCGGAATTCCGATCCAGCCGGTTCCTTGCTGCCCTCTTCCAGCGACGCCCAAAGACAAGGTCCGTTCGCGACAAGGAGTGCCCTTAGCGTGTAGTCGCGTATTTTTTAAGTTTTGTAAAACCTCCTAGATTGAATTGCGAGATGCCATTCCCAAGAAAACAATCGTCGGGCAGTCGCCCACCAAACTCGACACCCGTCTGGTCGGAGGATCCTCTCTTTTCTATGGAGGTTGAGTGAACTTTAGACCGTTCCTCATATTACTATAGGTATACCTCTGCCCAACAACTCGGGGATTACAGGCGTGATGTTATGTAATTTATTTATTTATACAGTCTCTTTGAGCAACGTTAAACAAAACAAACTAGAAATACTTGTATTTTTGTTAATCAATATTGACAAGTCATTTTACATCGCTACACACGATATGGTTCAACATAGATAAACAATTATTATTATGTATTTACGATGATTGCAGTTTATTGAGATACATATCGCACACACAGGTATCGATTAATTATCGGCTCTCGGATAATCGATCGTTATCCGATACTTGTAAAACACCTTGCTATCGAAGCTTATCGTTAATTATTTTACAAGCAAGTTTATCAAATTCCATCTTTATACTGTTACTATTAAAGTGCAATTCTATTTGTGGTTGGACAGATTCTTTAAAACGTATTAAAAAATGGTGTCCCAGTAATACCTACTTTATTTTTATAAAGGAAGAGTTCAGATTTGCTAAATACGCTGTTTTAATTTGTCGTTGTTTAGCTGTAGATACAATTTTTTTTAGCTTTATGATACAGGGATAGCTAGATACAATCTTATATTAAATTACGGTAGGACGAAATTAGGTAACAATGTGTGAGGATTTTATATCACGCACTTTGAACGTAACGTGGGATTGGCAGTATTAAATTGTATTACATGAAAGTTGACCGGTGGTCAGACTGGCTCGTTGTAAGTTGACCGGTGGTCAGACTGGCTCGTTGTAAGCCGGGTCGGGATTTATGTGAAATAATTATGTTATGTAAATGTAATTTTGAAACCTCCTGCAATATTGGCTTGTTGACATCAATTTTATTTAAGTTTAGGGGTGGAAAACATTTCTCAAGCAGCGTTAAATTAATACCTACTTATGCCGTTTTAAGTGATTAGTTTCTTGAAGTACTAGAGAAGTCTATCCCACCAAAAACATATAATGTTGAAAAAGAAGGCCAACTTCCTTACTTCATGTAGATGTTTGACCAGCAAAAGAGTTGAAATCGAAACCAACGCCAAGTTTTAAGCCATTTTCTTTGCACCGGCCTTATTTTGCAATTCTGTTGTAAGTAATTTGTGTTTGAAACTTTTTAGATATCAATACAATAATATTGTTCCATTTAAACTTGGCGGGTTTTCAGAAAACCATAAAATAATATGCATGAAAAATACCTATAACACAACGAAAACCCGCCAAGTGTAAATGGAACTATATTATTGTATTGATATCTAAAAAGTTTCAAACACAAATTACTTACAACAGAATTGCAAAATAAGGCCGGTGCAAAGAAAATGGCTTAAAACTTGGCGTTGGTTTCGATTTCAACTCTTTTGCTGGTCAAACATCTACATGAAGTAAGGAAGTTGGCCTTCTTTTTCAACATTATATGTTTTTGGTGGGATTTCATTTCTTTTTGCCAAGTGGGTAGATACACGTGTAGGATTAAATTGTATAGCCTAGGTTTTCTTTTTTTTTGATAATTGTGGTTTTTTATTATGTTTTCTCTTACGAGGTGTTTTTTAGGGTTCCATACCCAAAGGGTAAAAACGGAACCCTATTACTAAGACTTCGCTGTCTGTGCGTCTGTCCGTCTGTCCGTCTGTCTGTCTGTCACCAGGCTGTATCCCAAGAACCGCGATAGCTAGACAGTTGAAATTTTCACAAATTATGTATTTCTGTTGCCGCTATAACAACAAATACTAAAAACAAAATAAAATAAATATTTAAGGGGGGCTCCCATACAAAAAACGCGATTTTTTTGCCCTTTTTTGCTCGATATCAAAAATGGCAATATTCACAATATATGTAGGTACTCAGTTGTATTTTAACTTTAATAATAAAATTAAAATAAAATAAATATTTAAGGGGGCTCCCATACAACAGACATGTTTTTTTCGGCGTTTTTGCCTTGTGGTACGGAACCCTTCGTGTGCGAGTCCGACTCGCACTTGGCCAGTTTTTTTTATTAAATGATGAGCCCGCTGCAGTCTGAACTGCGGCAATGTTTGGACGTATAGACCATTCCCTATCAGCTGTTTTTTTTTAAACTTATTCTTTTTCACACATAATTTATTTAAATCCGGTCTAAAGAGCGATCTTAATCTGTTGTACTCAACAATAGCACTTTCTTGCGCTTTGATCTGGCTAGGATCGATATTTATTAAATGGTCACCACTCAAAGTTCTTACCCTAGATAATGGTACGTAGGCTTGACCACAAGTGAATATAGAAGAACCAATATCAATTAAAGCATTGTCCAAGCTCAAACCTTGACTCTTATGAGTGGTGATTGCGTAAGCTAAACATATCGGAAACTGCTCCCGGTAAACAAAAGCACGGCTCAAAACTTCAAGTTACAATTTGAAATATTAATGACATTAGTTTTAATTTAAAAAAATATACTTTTAGAAATAAAAATATGAATCTGCTTAACAAAACGATTTAAAAGGGGTCAAATAAGTATTCTTAAAAAATATTTTGCGTTTATATCTTACTAGCTGCGCCACGCGGTTTTACCCGCGTAAATGTCGATCCCGTGGGAATATCGGGATAAAAAGTAGCCTATATGTTAATCCAGGGTGTCAGCTACCTCCATACCAAATTTTATCCAAATTGGTCCAGCCGTTTGAGCGTGAAGAAGTAACAAACATATAAACACACACACACACTCACACACACACTCACACACACACTCACAAACTTTCGCCTTTATAATATTAGTGTGATGATATACCCACGTCATTTGACATGTTTTAAGGTTTTTAATAATTTATCTTTCTAAGAAAAACTCATACTTACCTAAAAATTAAGTTTATTTTTTTTTATACGGAACACGGATTACAGAATGTGTGATAGCCGAACTCACACTTGACCGCATTTTTATTTTTACTTTAGCTTCGTGCAAAATGACAAGTTTCTAGGCCGACTATAAAAAAAATTTAATACCTACCTACGGAACCCTCTGTGCGCGAGCCAAACTCACACTTGACCGCTTTTAAAATTTTTCTTTTAGTTTCATGGTAATGTCCAGTTCCAGCTAGAAAAAAATCATACGGGACCCTCTGCATGCGAGCCAAACTCACATTTGACCTCTTTTTAATTTTTCCTTTAGTTTCATGCTAATGTCTAGCTTCATGCTAAATTTCAAGTTTTTAGGCCAGTTAGAAGTTTCTAGGCCGGCTAGAATAAAAATTAATACGGAACCCTCTATGCGCGAGCCAGACTCACACTTGACCATTTTTTTAATTTTTCCTTTAGTTTCATGCTAATGTCTAGCTTCGTGCCAAATTTCAAGTTTCTAGGCCGGCTAGAATAAAAATGTAATACTGAACCCTTTATGCGCAAGCCAGACTCACACTTGACCATTTTTTAAATTTTTCCTTTAGTTTCATGCTAATGTCTAGCTTCGTGCCAAATTTCAAGTTTCTAGGCCGGTTAGAATAAAAATTTAATATTGAACCCTCTATGCGCGAGCCAGACTCACACTTGACCATTTTTTTAATTTTTCCTTTAGTTTCATGCTAATGTCTAGCTTCGTGCCAAATTTCAAGTTTCTAGGCCGGTTAGAAGTTTCTAGGTCGGCTAGAATCAAAATTTAATATTGAACCCTCTACGCGCGAGCCAGACTCACACTTGACCATTTTTTAATTTTTCCTTTAGTTTCATGCTAATGTCTAGCTTCGTGCCAAATTTCAAGTTTCTAGGCCTACTAGAAGTCCCTAAACATTTTGATTAACTCTAAGTGAGTGAGTCAGTCAGTCAGTCAGTCAGTCAGTCAGTCAGTCAGTCAGTCAGTGCCACTTTAATATATAACTGCATAGCACAGATGTGAGTTCTATGTAAGTATACCTTCTTTACCATTTACCGGGTAATATGTCTTACATTGACTTGAATGTGCCATGGCGGCTGATAGTATGTCATGCTCACACAAATGTCTCGCTGACGGTGGCGTGTGTATTGGATCATTTAGCTCCCTTCAAAATGGTTGAGCTGAATGGTGCTGATCCATGCGTCATGTTCGTGAACGGGCGCCGTCAGTTGGGGCTGGTCATCACTCAGCTGCCTAGGCTTATTTTTAATTATTTTATTTTTGGATTGTTGTCTTCTTACTATTTGCTGTACTCTGGACGCTCTTAACGCGTACGTATTTTTTTACATCGTTCTCACATATAATTGTAAATTCAACATTAATGATGTAACGAATATTTTTGTAAAAATACAATTTAAAAGAGTGTCCATGGAGTTTCTTGCCCGTTCTTCTCCATAGGTACCTACGCTTTGGAATGGGCAACTAGCTTCATATTTTCTGACTGACCGACTTCTTGACAATTCAAAAGTGCCTGTAAATGGTTTAATTGAAATAAATGGTTTGAGTTTGAGTTTTGAGTTTGACTTTAGCTATTTTGAAAAGTACATAACTTTGAATCTATTAAAGCTACAGTTATGAAATTTGGTATTCGAACTAAAAGTAGTCATGGTATCATGTATGTGAAGTTTGATTCGATTTCGTGTGACAATTAGTTAGATACAGAATGGTCAAAAGTAGCTCGAAGCGGTTCGGGTAAATAGTGCACGGCGTACGTGCGGCCACTTGCTGGAAATTGGCCTGCGCACTGCCGTGCGCTTCGATTCTTGTAACGAATCTAATCTTGTTAAAAAAGTTTAATAAAATGAAGGTGTATAATGCAGTAAACTGTTCCACGACACATTGTCACATTTGATCGCACGAAATGACACGCGTGAACATGACACGCGTGAACATGACACGTGAACATGACACGCGTGAACATGACATGTGAACATGACACGCGTGAACATGACACGCGTGAACATGACACGTGAACATGACACGCGTGAACATGACACGCGTGAACATGACACGTGAACATGACACGCGTGAACATGACACGTGAACATGACACGTGAACATGACACGTGAACATGACACGCGTGAACATGACACGCGTGAACATGACACGCGTGAACATGACACGCGTGAACATGACACGCGTGAACATGACACGTGAACATGACACGCGTGAACATGACACGCGTGAACATGACACGTGAACATGACACGCGTGAACATGACACGTGAACATGAAACGTGAACATGACACGCGTGAACATGACACGTGAACATGACACGCGTGAACATGACACGTGAACATGACACGTGAACATGACACGTGAACATGACACGCGTGAACATGACACGCGTGAACATGACACGCGTGAACATGACACGCGTGAACATGACATGCGTGAACATGACACGTGAACATGACACGCGTGAACATGACACGCGTGAACATGACACGTGAACATGACACGCGTGAACATGACACGTGAACATGACACGCGTGAACATGACACGTGAACATGACACGCGTGAACATGACACGCGTGAACATGACACGTGAACATGACACGTGAACATGACACGCGTGAACATGACACGTGAACATGACACGTGAACATGACACGTGAACATGACGCGTGAACATGACACGCGTGAACATGACACACGTGAACATGACACGCGTGAACATGACACGCGTGAACATGACACGCGTGAACATGACACACGTGAACATGACACGTGAACATGACACGCGTGAACATGACACGCGTGAACATGACACGCGTGAACATGACACGTGAACATGACACGCGTGAACATGACACGCGTGAACATGACACGCGTGAACATGACACGTGAACATGACACGTGAACATGACACGTGAACATGACACGCGTGAACATGACACGCGTGAACACGCTTATCTTATCCGGCTGCTATTACATCAATAAAGATTATTTTATAATTTGGCCTTTTTATTTACTTAGGTACTGAGTTTAAAATGAGAACTATTGGGAAATCAAAAAAAAAAACTATTGGGAAAAACCTATTGCTGTGTTTGGAAAACGAAAATAATATCTTTCAAAGTTAAGATAAATAGTGACAGCTGGACATAATCAAATTCTTTGACTTTTATCATAATATCGTCAGATGTTGTCTTTTATCGACATCTGACTATATCATGTATATTCCAGAATCTCGGCTAAAGCGATAAGTATCAAGTCTGATATTATAATATATTTGAAACTCTTACAAAAACGAATAGATATCACAGACGCGTGTCTATGCTAAATACTATAATCTACAACCAATTCCAATTTACTATTTATCTCTAAAAGTCAACGTCACTATCTTCGAGTATATCGTAGAGAAAAATAAACTATCCGGAAAACAATATTATCTAAGACCTGTGATTCATGTAGTACCTACTTGTAATTTTGTACTACAACCATTATAAAAATACTTATAATCTTGTTAATATTTTACAGTGTTATAAAAGGTAAGTTCGTAAATTCTTCAGCGTTTCGACTCGATGGACAAGTGATGTCCTGGTTAGCCGAAGTGTTAAATGCTCTGTGGCTAGCCGCTCACGAACGAAAGGAAAGAACTGATGGAAGTTTCGGTCCTTGATGGAATTATCCCACCTACATTGCCATTCGGATAAAAGTTCCTCCCAGACGTCAGACTGCGGTTTAAATTATCTAGAGATCTTAGCACGGTCACGTTGTGTTAAAAAGTTTGCGTTCATGGTCTCTCGTGTGGAATAGTAGGTACTTGCAGCACGTCGCTGCACCTCAAGATCGACTGGAAGTACACCTGCAAGTACCGGTAGGGCTTCAGTACTAACGATCTTATACGCTTTACATAAGAATATATGGATGGATGATGTGGAGGCTTGTTATTAGCTATTTGTCAGTATTATTTTCTTTATACTCTTGGTATTAAGCATTATTTTCTTTATACTCTTGGTCTGTAAGCTTTCTGTAAAAAACTTAAAATAAATAGAATATCAAAGCTGTTGGCTTTGAAGCAATGTACTTCGTACCGCCCCTATAGTGGCCTTATCGACCCAGACAGGTGCCCCGAAGCACATACAACCCAGATAAGTAGCCACATATAGGTATAGTTTTTAGAGTTAAAAATGATAAACCACAAGTAGCTCATCATCATCAATGTTTCCCAAAAAGTCATGTATTTTGTATACCCAACAACTACACACATCAAAAGTGTCTAGGGATCAACATATATTTTTGCAATAACTTTTCTCCTGATTGATATTAATTAAAATTTTCTTTAAGGATTCATCAAATAAAGTGTTTTCGTTTGTCACAGTAACGATAAACCAAGTCACCTTTGCATTAATAAAGAAATTTGCCATTTTCCTAATAAAGGGATTTTTGACATTTGAACCACTAACACAAAAGTTCGAAAAAAAGACTGAAATAACAGTTTTCTTTAAAATTTTATAGGGTAACTTAAACAATTAATAATCCGTGTTTCTACCGCGAACACTAACAACACAAGAACATCGGTTTGGCATACTCAAAATGAGTTCATCCAAATCACGCTGTGGAATGGCCGCCCATGTTCGTTGCAACAACAAAAAAAGGTCTTCTTGCGACTGGATACCCTCCATATTCGGCAGAGCTCTTCTCTGTAGCATATCCCATGCATGCTCAATCGGGTTCAAGTCTGGCGACTGAGCAGGCCAGGGCAGGACATTGATGTTAGCTGCGGCGAGAGTCTGTCTTACAACTCTTGCGGTGTGCGGTCGTGCATTATCATGCATTAACTGAAATAAGGGACCGATTTGCACTTGTAGAGGAACGATGACGTCTGATACAATCGTCTCAGCATAAATTTGAGCGTTGAGGTTGCCTCTGATCCAAATCAACTCAGTTCTTCCGCCGATCCAAATACCCGCCCATACCATGATGGTTCCACCACTATAAGGATGGACTTCCTGGCAGGATTTTAATCACTGTTGGCGTCCAGGGGTTCTCCAGTGTCGTATACGTCTTGTATCCGGTCTCATACCAAAACGAGACTCATCAGAAAAGCACACGAAACGCCATTGTTCTTCTGCCCAATTTCTGTGTTCAAGAGCCCATTGATATCGAATCCTACGATTGTGCATTGCTATAGGTGGTACCCGTAGCGGTCTTCGGGAATGAAGGTTCACTTCATGCAAGCGGTTTCTAACTGTTTGGTCGCTAATTAAGTTCCCTGAAGAGTGATGAAGCCTCACGGCTAACATCATGGCGGTTATTGTTGGAGCTCTTCGAGTTAAGATTTGAATGTATCGGTCTTGTCTCCGTGTGGTGCAGCGATACCGTCCTCCATGGCGCTCAGCCACGGTACCAGTGCTTCGGTAACGTGTCCAAAGTCGACTGATAACACTCTGACTTGTATTCAGAGCTAAAGCCACAGTACGTTGCCGGGAACCAGCTTCTATCATTCCCACGGCTCTGAGCATTTCTTCCCTGCTTAAATGACGTCGCCGCTCCATAATAACGTTGGTTTTAATCAGTAGTAGGGAAACAGTAGCACTAATAATGTCTTCAATGCGTTGTATGTTTTTATAGGGAAAATATTGACAGCTGATTTTCATCTTTTACTCGAATTTGATTCACAGTTCCTGATTCAAATTATGAAATGCACCAAAAAGGATCCATATAAATTTATAAAATCATAAATTTATTACAAAGCCACATCTCAATCTCAAGAAATCCGCATAAAAATGCTTGATCCCTAGACACTTTTGATGTGTGTACTAATACTTGTAAAAGATAAATGTAAAGAGAATAAATACAGTTCTGCTCACAGTTTTACTTTAATGTCATTATTAGTTACCTAACAACAATGGGTTGAATAAAGACAAAGAAAAGATGACCAATGTATTGAAATCCTGTTCAACGCCCAGAGGTTGAACATTTAGGGGTTCAACATAGCCGGGGGTTAAGATTAGTTGAACATGGACTAAATCCACGATAGCATGTCAATATCGGAACAAGAACCAAAATGATCGAAATAAGTTGATCGTCGGTTGTTTGTCAAGCACTTCTAAATTCGCCATCGATCTGATTGAACTCCATTCATTTGTTCGATTCAGGGTTTTAGAAGACATGAAGGAAAATCGGCCAAGTACGTGTCGGGCCACGCACAGTGTAGGGTTCCGTAGTAGCCCGTTATCACAATGTAGTACGATTCTGTTGTTCTTTATTCTGAATAGGTAAAAAAAAACATATTTTGCTTTTCAATGCAAGTCTTTACCCGTTATAAGCAAGCAACTACTTCATCTTAGTCACTTTAACGGATTAATGCTAAGGATTTTGTATTTGGTACAAAATTATCCAACACCCAAGTTCAACGACTATTACTGCTAAACTAATAAAGTTATCTTAACCGCTATACTTTTCCTTTATAGTTCATGAAATGCACTATCATCGTGAATTTTTCCAGATTTTTCAAGTCAGCAGTTTAGGTTTTAGAGGGGGGGGACGCCCTACTGAAACAAAAAATTGCACTTTAACGTTTAATATTTCGTAAATGGAGCATTAAATCGAAAAATAATTTGAACAATCCCGAAGTCATTTTAGAAGACCTATTCAACGATACCCCACACGATGAGGTAGACGACGAAAAAAATATTCATCCCCACTTCACATGTAGGGGAGCTACCCTAAAAAAAATATTTTCCAAAATTTTATTTTACCATACTTTGTCGGCGTAATTGATATACGCACTCCTACAAAATTACAGCTTTCTAGTACTAACTGTCTCTTAGAAAAACCTCGGACAGACAGACAGACACAGACGGACACGACGAAACTATAAGGGTTCCTTGTAGGAACTACGGAACCCTAAAAAGGTAAGGACGCTCTAAATACCGCCCTCCGTTTAATTGCGGATTATTTTAAATATAATCTTGGCTTTAGCAGCTAAAAATGTCAGTATCATAGTGAGACAAGTTCGCCAACTTCCCCATGCTACACTATCATCTTCTTACAATTACTTTTCAAGAGTTTATAAAAATATTATTAATTAAGTTGGCCTCGTTGGAAAGTTAAACTGTCTTGTGACCGTCAAAGAATACAAAACTAATAGAAAAACTTAGCTCTGCGGCTGCGCTGATAAATAAACTTTGCATTTAAATGCTCCTCTTGCAAATTGCTTTTTTATTTAATGAGAAGAGAAATGAAGACCACTGTACGTTCATTTTTAATTAAATTGTACCAAATCATCCTGCTTTTAGATGATTGCACAACGTATTCATTGGAAACAAAATTGCCAATATAGCAAATATGTGTGTTATTTTCATTCTATTTTTGTTAGCTATCAACACGGAGGTATTCCAATGAAACACTAAAATAATTGAACACGTTTCCATTCAATCGGTAAAAAGCAGTAAAACTTATGTTTTCACAATCTGTTTTAGTACAGACGCCAGTACATCAAGCTACTACAATCTGTCAAATTTCTTTAATAGATTTTCAATTTTATCGCTAGATTATAAGGTTCTAAGTTGATTGGATAAAAATTGACATTTTCGGGTAGCTTCATGTCTGTACAATAAAGAATCAAAACTGCTTAAGAACGTTAAGAACCGTATTGCTGTGAACATGCCGTAGGTGCAGGCCGTACCTGCATCTGTGTGTATAAGTGATGTATCAAAACATAATGCATATCTCAGATTTCGACCACTGGCTAGCGTCTAATGTAACAAAAAATATACTTACGTAATTACGTATGACCTTGGTTGGTTCATGTGATTGCTAAAAGTGATTTCAAAATGTTTATTCGTTATGATTTTATAAATAAACTTCTAGTTAAAACAGTTTATTTTCACATAAAATCGTATTTATTAGGACTTATTGCAGTTATAGCTTTTCATTATGAAAATAAGATTGAAACTAAACGGATTTTTTGCGTAGCTGTTAAATAGGCCTGTAGGAACCTTGCAGATCTGTCTGTCCGTATTAAGCTCAACATTCAGGCCATAAAAAGTATTAGCGTAGTCCATAAATCACTGAACAGCTTGTCCCGACGGAACAAACGACTCGGAAGCAACTCGACTCGACATCAACTCGACAACTCGACACTTTATAGTTTTTTGAATTAAGAGTGGGTTGAGAATTAAAAGAAAGAAATAAGGCCTCTTTAACGCTAATGGGCCTCCATTAGCGTTAAAGAGGCCTTATGTTTCAGTTTTGTCTTACCAATTTTCTACCTACACTGTTAGTGTAAGAGAATTTGTTAAGTTTGTTTTGAGAACGTGCTCATTACATGAGTGGATGAACCCTACAGACAAATTTAATACGAGTTAGCTTTTAAAAACGTCTTCTAACAATATGTTATAGGTATGTATTGTCAGTAAAAGAGCGAATTTATTCCACTCTGGAATAACTTCGCTTTAATCCGTCAGCTCGATCGCGCTGACACATATAGACACATTATTCCTTTTTCATTTAAGTCAGCCTCGTAATAGGCATCCATTAGGAGATTTAAATATTTTTTCAGACACCGAAGGCCTTTACGCGTACTTTCAAAAGTGTCAAAGGTTCTTCAACAATTCGCATTCAGATATTTCATTTGTTATTTCTATCTTATTCACGCATATGCTTTACGAGCGGGACAGACTATAAATTAGATTCACAATTTCAATATGACTCTCTAACACCTTAATTAATGAATAACAAATTCGATCAGCGACCCTGTTCACAATAAAATTATACCCAGATTTATAGATGTAATGTTTCAATATAAATTCTATGGGATGAGGGATCAAGTGCTGCTACCAATTTGAGGAAAACCAATTTGAGGGAGACATTTTAATTTTTAGGCGACTAATTAAAACAAAATTTTTGCTTAAAAAAAAAAGATAATTATCGTGTTTGGTTCTTAGAACATCCCGCATGCCGGTTTCCTCACGAATGTTTTCCTTCACCGTTTTTGAGAGCAGTAGTGATGAAATTATTTACACAAAGTAAAGCGCCTGTTTTTGTTCGAACCTACGATCCTATATTCGAAGACATGTGACATCTACCAACCCACACTGGGCCCGCGTGATGGATTACGTCCCACTCCCTCTCACCGAGAGAAGGCCTGTGTCCCAGCAGTGGGAACATTATACTACTACTTAACTATAGATACGTTGCCCGCGCTCTGTAGTGGCAACATGAATGCAAGGTAATTACCGCACGACCATTTAGTCGCGTACCAACCAGTGCCGCGGCTGTACGTGACTATACAGGTATGAGGAACAGGTTGTAAAGTTCACTCATACACTAGGTATAGTAAAGGGACGATCCTCCGACCAGACGGGTATTGTGTCTGGCGGACAACTGGCCGATGATTCATGTCGGGCCGTTGTGTCTATGCTAGTTGCGGGTAAACTCTGCTTGCGCTATGCAGGATTTTGCGTGACGTCAGTATGACGCGTTGTTCTCCTGTGGCGTTGTAGATACCGTTACATGACAATAAAGTAACTAATTGTGTGAATAACTTCCTCAAATATAACAAAATGCCGGCTCCTTTGTTTTTAGGAAATGTAAATATTGTACTGCAACTGTGAACGATAAAAAAGTATCATTTCATGCGTAAGTATCAAGAAAAATGTATTTTATTTTATTTTATTCGATGCCCTCTAATGTCGGCTGGCACCTGAGGTAAGTCACGTGCCGTTAGGGGAAGATGGGGTGCTTTGCATCAGTATTTATAAAACCTATATTGTTTTTATTTTGATGAATTATATTGTTTGAATATAATATGTGTTATGAAACCTAATGATCAATATAATAATTAGATTACCTAAAGATGGGCTTATGAGTGAAAAGTGGTTAAGCGTTATAAGGGCTCAAGGGCGTGCAGACGATTTCCTACCCACAAAATACTCTAGGGAACACAACGAAGAATCATTTTTATGTTTTTAATATTACATTTTGTTTTATTACTGCATTCATATTTTTATGAATCGAAAATAATTTAACCTATAACAACGCGAGAAAATCGAGTGTCCATTTTTTCCCTCATGCCTCCTTTTGTATGCGCTCGGCCAATGAGCGGTATACACGGTATGCACCACAGAACGATAACGTAATTAAAGAAATATATTTATCTCTCTCTAAAAAAAGAAAATTCCGTAGATGACATTTAATTTTCTTTCTCTTCCTTTGTGCGTTTAAGTAGCTATTTAGCTACTGATAGTATTTACGCTGTTTTCGAGTGCCGTGATGTTCATGCATGACGCGTCTATTTATATTATGTCATCAAATTGGCTGACGATGTGCGATTGTGTTTACCTATGTACAGGAGACACGGTTGTTTTATTTATTAGGAACTATCCAACTGATCAAGTGTGTTTTTTTTACTTGGAGTACTTTTTAGGTGTACCTAATTATATTATATGAGTAATGGTTAATTATAATAAAATATTATAGAACACCCGCCATCTTGAAGTCAACATGGCGGGTGTACCTTAATTTCGAAATTATTTTGTTCTGAAGAAGGTACGATTTTTTTTAAACCTAGGTAACCTAACCTACTAAATACTACTACTGCCTACCTACTAAATAGTACATTTTTAATGTAAATGGGAGGATTCGATTAGTTATGATACTCGTACACCCGCCGTTTTGACTCTTACGATGGATGATAGCAATTAGTATCGATTGTCGTATTTTTGGGGTAGATATCGAATTTTGACATATTGATGAGAAAAAGAGCGTTATTGTAATAAAAACTGGGTGGATAGCTTGTTTTTATTCGCATTTGTTTTTGTTTTAGTTCGTAAGCGCCCCCGATTGGCATGCATAATTCACATCATTAATTTGATCGCCTGCAAAACCTATGAAAAACAAAGTTAAATCTTCGCTTCTAAACGAAAATATCCCATAATAGTATCCATAATTATCACCTTCCTGGATTTAAGCCATCCATTAAAAAAGTTATTTAAAAAAATAAAAAACCCGACTGCGACTACAACTTTTATTTAAAAAATAAAAAAATGGGCTTGTTTTTAGCTTTTCAGTGTTTTACCGCAGTCGGGTTTTTTATTTTTTTAAATAACTTTTTTTATTTCCAGCTTTTTAGTTTACAAAATAAATGTGAAAGATTTCGCAGACGATTTAGTTCTTGGTACGTGTTTTTTACGATTTTTGACTTCGAATTCATTTTAACCGTATAAGTTGTATATATTTTTGTAATCACCTTTTAAAACCCTTTATTTTGATGCCCCATCGATAGGTTATGAGAAAACAAAAAAAAATTTGATGACATAATATTGCGCAAAAAATCGGCCATTTTAATTTTTTTTTTCAATTTTGATATACCCAGTGTCACTCTCACAATTAAGACGAATCTAACGGCACCTCTCAAGCTGAAATCGATCAAGCCGTTTAGGCTACAGAGCGTGCCAAAGAAATATACATACATACACACATGCACTCGAAAAACATAACCCTCCTTCTGACGCAGTCGGGTAAACATACATGCACTCGAAAAACATAACCCTCCTTCTGACGCAGTCGGATAAAAAGCAGCTGTGCCATGTTTTAAGAACCCTGTTGTTAAGCAGCTCACAAATGCGGTGCCCAATATAAAGGGATTCTATCCTGGCTTCACTACCAATATTGCTTGCTACGTTTAAAACTCCCTTAAAACGTGACCGCCCGTACTTGACACTCCAGTGTCCAAAGTTGCAGATAAGCATCAGCAAACACTGTTGTCCTCCTCGTTGTAGATGGACGTGACAGATACACTTCTCAGTGCTTAGACCGAAGTGTTGCTACAATGTAAGCTGCCGGCTTCGATGCTATCTTCAATATTATCCACACAGTGTGCGCAACGTGAACCTATCTTGTAAAGAAAGAAAGAAAAATGTGTTTATTATTACGGTATCCTTGTCAAACTTATTGTACCTACCTAGATAATATGTGAATGATGTGGTCTCCTATAATTGGAAGCGCACACTTGTATCTGGCTCTGTATATGTTAACGTGCATGTTGTAATTGTGTTTGGCGACCCAAGAAATAAATAAATAAAATTACAGCAACAAGAAATATACCTTAAAACTATGATTAAATGGGAAATGGGCCTCTGTCAGATCAGCCTAATGTCAGGTGACAACACAACATGTACATACCACCTGACGCACATTTTCAGCTGTAACCGTCGAGTGCCCTCAGCAAAAATACCCATTAACTGCTTATTACCTACATTTAAATAATAAATCTATAAATAGAAAGTACGAGGCAGAATCGTGTGACTGCGTTGTTTTTCTAAACTAAGAAACGTATTTCGATTGGTGCACAGGCGTTTCATTCATCCAGTATTTGCCAGTAGTCGTTGACCATCCGTATAATTTAACTTTGATACAACCAAACACTCCACAAGCGAGACGCGCAATTCTTTACTAAGGCAGGGACGGGCTTTGTATAATATCTGAAGTCCATAGTGGTAATTACCGGAACACAATATTGATGTTACATAAACGATGGGTTCGTTTTTTGTTTACTTCATCGAACAAAAATAAAGAATTTTTGCGAAGTTGTCACAATTTCTGCGATGGAATCTGCTCCGCGTCTCCACCGATCCGTCTTTATTACAAACTGAGATTTGAACAAAGAGAAACTGGAAGTCCATGGATAACCCCCTAATGGAATAGCCTTGTTTCGCCCCCTTAGGGGGGCAGGAACGATGCGAGGGCAACTCAACATAAATATTAGTTTCAAACATTCTTACTTATATGATTTCTCAGATGCTGCTGTGTTTATTTTCACAGAAAGAAAGCCTTCACTTACAGTCAATGGTAAATAACGGAAGCTGCATTACTACGCTATAATTCGTACCTATAGGTAGATAAAAATCGATTATGATAGCCCGGAGTAACTTTCTTTGCGAAATATTATTAGCCCGGAGAGTACCAATATTACCGCTGTTACACAAAATAATAGGCCATGAACGGACCGACGTGTCAGCCTGCCTCGCTGCCGATCCCGTTCAATTAATAACCGCTCTAACAGACACAGACAGATGTATTGATAGTGCAGTCTGGCTGGATGTATGTGTCCTAAGGGTTTTGGTGCAGGGGCTGCATGTTGGCTATGGTGAACACTTCTCAGGTCCCCAAGATACTGGCGCCGCCTAGTTTGGGGACCATCGCGCATGACACAATAAATGTCACCAACAGTTACAGACATTACTAAACTGATTTTAAAGAATTACCATTGCGAATCATCGTGGCAATTCTGCCAGGTTTCTGGGCAATTTTCCGGATGACAGCGATGCGGACCAGTTTACTTCGACGTCTAAGTGTCATTTTGTTTTTATTTGTATAGTTAGTTAGTTAGTTACAATACAATACAATTTTAAGGTAATAATTGTATCAATATTCAAAACTTTTTTTGTCTCTATCACAATGGCAACTTCGATATGTAAAATAAGTCTGAAGAGTATTTAAGGTTTCAATGCAACTGTCAGTTAGACTTGTTTGTAATTTAAGCCTTTGTGGATTTAGAAAAATATCTAGTTTTTTTTTATCTACTGTTTCAAAATTGTTGCCCATAAGATAAACTTAACAATTCAATAGATAGTAATCAAGATTTAGCAACACAATGCCTCACAAATTGTATTCATTGGTAAAGCAGTGAAAACATTTGAAATAATTTTCATAATAGGTATACTTATTAGGTACTTACAGAATTTTCCTTTGAAAACTTTCGTGTTGCTTTTACTTCAGATTATGGTTTCCTTCATCTGTCATTGTCTATTTTATTTAAAACCAAAATGAAGACTTTGTTTCTTCCGGTAATTCACTGTTATTTCAAAATGATAGACATTTAAAAAAATCAAAGTTATTCGTCAGCAAATTAAGACGTGGCTACTTTCGATGTTACTATGTTGGATTTAATTAATTAAATAGATCCTAGTTAAGTTTAGCATGTGAAGGTAGTAGTTTGACAAGCTCAATTAGTGCCAACAGTAATTAGAGGGGGGACTTGTAATGCCGTCCTATCGTTTACTAACTCTAAGGAGCGTTTGCAGTTCGATCCAATCCTGGTGTAGGATATGTAGGTATGCAACGGATAATTATTATACCTTGCCTAAACTAGCGATTATACAACGTATAGGTATGTAAAATATTAAAAGTATTTGCTGACTAGTGATTAAAAGATAGCTATTTCTGAATTGCAATGCGTAGGTGAAATGGAAAATATTTTTCTTGAAGTTAAAATAGCATATCAAGCTATTTCAGTAAATAGCCGTTCAATGGTTTCCAACAGTGAATGCTGGAGAATTTTAAAATAAACCCACGTAATCTCCAGTATTCTAAGTTTGTAAATTGAAAATAATGTTCGAGACAGTGCTCCTTGGTATAACACTGCACAAGATTACACATACGTGGAAAGGAAATATAACAAAGATACATGTATTTACTATTTCTGCAAAGAAAGTAGAATAAAATCTATACTGTGGTGTGTGGGTGTCAGAGAGATGATATAACTGCTGCTGCTGCTGTAGCTGTGTAGTACCTTCCATTTCAATGATTACTCGAAGTTTTCTTTAAGGCTCCTACAAAAAGGCGCGACACGCGATATAATCGCGCGCGACATAAAGGCACCACTCGTTGCACGATTTGCGGTGCCTTTGTCTCACGCGCGATTTTATCGCGTGTCGCGCCTGTTTGAAGGAGCCTTTAGACGTAACAAGAGGATGTAGAATATTTATATTTGTATATTGATCTACATACTTTACCGTCGACTGTTCATTTCATTAGGTATTTATTTTCATTAAACTTCATTCTAGATACTTGTGTAGTGTACTCGTATCAAAATATAATGATTGAACACTAGGTTGCACATAATAATAATAGCCTTTAATAACAATCTAGTTACATAATTATAATAAATATACTTAAAAAAGAAAAATATATTCCTCTCTTTTATCTCCTCTTCTGACATCGGCTTCCGAAGATTGTTTTGCATTAGCATAGGCCTCCCCCATATTCTTCCATAGTTCCCAGTCATGGGTTTCCCTCTTCCACATTGGCCCTGCTGTCACGTTAAGGTCGTCATCCCACCTACGTATCGGGTGTCCTTTCTTCCTTTTGCCTTCTCTTGGGTACCATTCGGCTACTAATGTAGCCCATTTCTCCTTTTTGTCTCTGATAAGGTGGCCCACCCATTTCCATTTCAGCTTTTTTCATAAATCAGCTCAACTTCAACACCGAGCATCGCATGGTTCGCGGAATAATGACTGTGTCCCATACGAAACACTCACCCAAACCCTTACGAAATAATAAACAACCTTTTAAACTACCCTTACCAGAACCCCTTAAAACATGCTCTACAAGACAAACTCCACCAAGTTCTTACACATGACAAATACGATATCTTGGAAAATGAACTACAACAAATTAAAAACAATACGCAATCAACTAAAGCTTCAAAAGATAAAGTCGAAAATGAAGCGAGGGATTTAATAGAAAGGAGAAAATTTTGAGACGGCAAAAACCGATTGACAGGAGATAAATAACAAGGATAAGTAAGAAGATCAACGAAAGCATTTTAAATCATAGAAAGCAAACAAGACAAGATCAAATTATTTTTCACATAAAATCTACTGGAGGAGTCAAGAAAGCATGGAAGGAGTTGCAAGAATATACAAATAGGATACCAGAAATGAATAAGCAGGAAAACCAAAAGAATAAAACGGAAAGATCCGAAATATTGGAAGCAGCAACAGATTTCTATCGAAACCTTTACAACGACGACGAAGAAGCCACATCATCATTTACATGTCTAAACCAAGTAGAAGACGAAGACGAGATCCCAGAAATAATGTAAAGTGAAATACTGAAAGCCATCCAATCACAAAAAAGTGGGAAAAAGCCAGGTGAAGATAGAATCTCGAATGAACTTTTGAAAGGGTCCTCAGGTATTTTTACTCAGATATTTTACTCGGTTGCACATAGCCGGTGTTAAATCCGGAGTAAGAAAGCTTCAAATTCTACAATGGCCGCTGTAATCCACCCACGAACAGTCAGGGTAGCTTGCAGGGTGCCTTACCAAACCCATAGCGGATGGTAACACCCATATATTCTGCTCTAATGTAACACCGAGGATAAGGACTAGAATCCACAGCCTCCAAAAACTAAAAATCGGTTACTGCGGTGCTATTCTGTAAAAATCTCACCGTGAAAACTTAGGTGAAGTGAGCGTGGAGTGAACTGTCAGTGGTGTCAATTCCTAGCAAAAACAAACTCACTTCACCTAAGTTTTCACGGTGAGATTTTTACAGAATCGACCGGCTGTACTAGATATTAGTCCAGCCTGGCTTACCTGGCTTTTAAGTTTCACTAGTTAAACTTCTTTATTCTGAATTATGTAGATAATATTTATTTTAGACTGACGCATATAATTAAAAGAAAATTATAATTTACAATATTAAAACCACGCAATCATTAAAAATAATAAATTAATAATAGACGGACGACAACAAGAACTCGCTGTAATTACCAAACAAAACTACGCAACAAAAGCAACTTCAACGTACCTATTAATTCGCTTTTTGTCTAATGAAAGCTTAAATAACACAGACTTCTCACGGGCTAACACAAATAAAATGAACACCTTTCGTCACTCAGGATAGTGACAGCACAATCATCATTTCAGCCGAAGGACGTCCACTGCTGGACATAGGCCTCCCCGAAAAGGGGGGGGTTTGCCATAATCGCCACGCTTGGCAGGCGGGTTGGCGATCGCAGTATGGTATGTTGGTGGAATGCACAGAGAACGCTGCTGCCCATTCTCCGGTACGCCCCTTAGTCGCCTTTTACGACACCCACAGGAAGTATGGGTTGGTGCTATTCTTTAAGTAAACATATCAAGTAAACATATCAATTCATTAAATAAGAGATACGTTTATCCAGTTTGGTATACAGCTGAAATTATTAGAGATATAAAAGTAAAATATTTATTACATAAAAAATATAAATTAAGTAAATCACGCAGTGATTATGTGGAATTCGCACGATGCAGGGCGAGAGTGAAAACCGAGACTGCTCAAGCGCATGATCAGTACCGCAACCGCGTGCAAGGGCACCTGGCGAAGGATCCGCGAGCGTTTTGGGGATATATTAGGTCTAGGAAAGGCAATTCGAATCAGCGGAAGTTAGTTAAGGATGGACGGGTATTATCGGAATACGAATGTGCCAATGAGTTCGCTCGGTTTTTTCAGTCGGTGTACAGTCCGGATCCTCCGAAGCTGAATGTAGCGGCGGCGAGTGCGAGCGAGGCTGCGGGCGCGTCGCCGAGCGCGAGAGCGCATCTTTCGTGCGTGGGTCCCGCTGACGTACAGCGCGCACTCGCACGCTTGCCGCCTAAGCGCTCGGCTGGGCCGGATGGTATTCCGGCGTACATTTTTAGAGATTGCCGTGCGGTGTTGGTTAAGCCGTTGCTACACTTGTTCAACGTCTGCATCGAGACCGCAACTTTTCCTGAGCGATGGAAACTTACCCGGGTTGTACCCGTGCCTAAAGGTAGTGGAGGTTCAGCACCCTGCGATTATAGACCGGTAGCGGTATTATGCACTCCAGCTAAAGTGTTTGAGTCGACCATTCATGGTAGCCTGTATCCACAGATTAGCGCTCTGTTGTCCGACGCGCAGCATGGTTTCCGTCCTGGCCGGGGAACAACGGGGAACTTACTGGATCTTATGACACAAATAGTACCATCGGTGGATGCGGGTCAACAGGTAGATGTTGCCTACTTCGATTTCAAGAAGGCCTTTGACACAGTAGATAACGACGTCCTTTTGGCTAAATTGGCTGGTGTGGGCTGTACACCTCACACTTTGGCATTTTTCGCCAGCTATTTACGAGACCGTTGTCAGTACGTCGACTGCAGTGGGCAGCTCTCTGAGCCCTATTTCACGCGATCAGGTGTCAGTCAGGGCAGTAATGTAGGGCCTTTTCTCTTCATTTTAACAGTTAACGACCTGCCGAGAGTAGTCAATACATCCACACCATTGTTATTCGCTGACGACTTGAAACTGGTTCTTAAAATAAAGCAGAAAACTGATCATGACATACTGCAGCAGGATATTAATGAGGTAGTAGAGTGGAGTCTTCGCAATAAGTTGTATTTCAATGTGGCCAAATGTTCGGTGCTATCATTTACCCGCGCGCGCGACCCTAGTCATTATCAATATTGCATGGATGGAACCCGCTTGCAACGTGTCTCAGAGGTTAAGGATTTGGGCGTGCGCTTTACAACTGATTTAAATTTCCGTAAACATTCTATTGATGTTTGTAAGAAAGCATACCGTAATTTAGGATTGGTCTTACGGCTAGGAAACCAGTTCACGAACATCAGTGCTCTGAGAGCGTTGTACGAAGCGCTTGTAAAAAGTCATCTGGAATGCAATGCTGTCGTCTGGTCGCCACATGAAGCCAAGTACAAAATAATGTTAGAACGTATCCAGAACAAATTTGTGAGATTCCTGTACTTAAAGCAGTATGGTGTGTATCCAGGGTATCCACTGTTGTATCCTACTCTATTTGTGCTGGGCATGGTAGGCTATAATAAACTGGAAGTAAGAAGGGAAGTAGCTCTCGCCACTTACTTATTTAAGATTATGCGTGGTAAAATACACAACCCAGGCGTTCTACACGCAGTTGGTTTGTGTGTACCTGATGGGCACGTGGGGCGGCGGAGGCGGCCGCCGCTGCTGTGGGTGCCGCCCGCTCGCACCAACCTGCTGCAGCACGCGCCGCTGACGCGCGCGCTGCGTACACTTAATGCGGTATCGCAACAGATTGACTGCTTCAACTGTACTCTGAGTGAATTCACACGGGCCGCATTTTGTAAGATTACTCTTGGTTAAGGCAACTACATTACCTAAAGCGTGGTCTTTGTATTATTATTATTATTTTTTTTTTTTTCTATCGTTCAGATTGGTTGTATATGTTTTTAACACACTGTCTATCTATCTTGAAGAATATCATATATTTTTCTGATTTTGTATATCATCTGTTGTCGTATTTTGTATCTTTTTTAGTCTATCTTATACCTTGTTGTTATTAAAATGTGCGTGCACTATTGTATTAGGTAAGCCTGTGATGATAGTGTATGTGTTTTAAAATAAATAAATAAATAAATAAAAAGTCCGGCCGGCACCAGTCGGCACCACACAGACAAAGCACAATATTGTGCCAAAATATGCAAAGTATCAACAATAAACTACACTTATTAGAAGCATTTCTGGATGAAAAAGGAACGTATCGAGCACTTTGTTTATCGGAAACATGGTTATCACAGGAAAGAAAGAGTTAATTAACTGCCACGGATATATCCTCGCTACGTCATACTGTCGGCAGAACTACGAAGGCGGCGGTTTATGCATACTATTACGGGAAGACTTAAGAATTTATTGAACGAAAGGATTGTATGGATATGCCGGTGGAATGCATCATTGGAGTATGTGCAATTGAATTGCCTAAACTTAAAACTATACTAATAACTTTGTATTGGAATAATAGGCAGCCTGATGTATTCTGCCTGTTTAAAATCTATACATATAATAAAATCGTAGGAAAGTCAAAACTGTACATTGAATATTTTTTAAAAAGAATACTTGGGGCGTGATCTACAATCGATACTGAAGCCAAAAATATAGTTTATAGAATTTTTGTCTGTTTGTCTGTATGTATGTCCGGGATAAACTCAAAAAGTACTGCATGGATTTACTTCAAATTTTGCATGAATATTACTAAGAGGTCGGGTCAACATATAGGCTACATATTATCACGCTATCACCTACGGGGGAGGAGCTGTGAATCTTTATTTTTCTTACGCATTCTGTGACAGCGTGTAATCTAACGACGCATATTTAAATGTTGTTTTTGAGTAAGCCATGCTATTATCTAGCTTTACACTATAAAAACTACGCCATTTAAGTAACTTGGACAGAGTTTAATGAATGTTAGTAGCATAAAGACAATTTTGAAGCAGCGCTATCTATGAGATTTCATAAAAATCAAATTAAGTTACCTACATGTTAACACTTTTTGGAAATTAATAATTTAAATTTGATCATGTTGGCGAGGTTAGTGGTTAGTTATTCTTAAAATTCATAGATGGTAATGTGCATTTTCTTCTTAAAGTTGTATCGTATAAGTAGTTCGTTTTGACAAATTCAAGTTCCAACAAAACTTACACCGCATTATATTGTAGTCTTTGAACAAAACCCTCAAGATCTGGAGCAGAGTTGAGGAAGACAATTTAAGAAAAATGCGGTGTTAAGTATTACAAAAAGTTATGTTCATTGATGATGATCATTTCTTCATCAATTTCATGTTGTTAGTACAAAATAAACATTGACTGTTCACACTTTTGTTCGGTATTTATCTGTGTGATTATTGCTTGGTAATTAATATATTTTCATGTAGTATACCTAACTAGCTGCTGCCCGCGACGTCGTCTGCGTGAAGGCTCTACAGCACCAAAAATACCTAAGATACCAGTGTCGCTAAAGCATTATAAGTAAACAACTTTTAAAATAGCATTATAGCACGTCACCTTCTCAACGGTGACCAAAATTGGGATGAAACTCTCGCGGGGGCGAGTGTCAGTGACAGTCCCAGCCGCATGGGTCATCTGTTTGCCGTCATCTTGGTGTATTGTGGAGTCGCGAACCCGGTTTCCAGTTCAAGCGCGTACAGTTCCCCGTGAGTGTTTGCTTCGCGATGACCATCAATGAGTCGCAGGGGCAGACACTGAGGGCAGCGGGTGTCGACCTCAGGACGAGTTGCTTCTCACACGGGCAACTGTACGTGGCTTGCTCCCGCGTCACCAGTCCTGACTCTCTTTACATTTTGGCTCCTGGCAGCATAACTACCAACGTAGTTTACAGGGAAGTGCTGTAAGGTATGATACCTTTTGTGTCCTGGAATGTATTTCTGCATTATTTTCTCTATTTCCTTCAGTCACATCTTATGACTGAACTCAGCAGGATTCCCATATAACTTTCTTCACTTGCTTCGCTTGCAAAAAAAATTATATTTTAATGCTATTTTAAAAGTTGTTAACTTAAAATGCTATAGCGACACTAGCATCTTAGTTATTTTTGGTGCTGTAGAGCCTTCACGCAGACGACGTCGCGGGCAGCAGCTAGTGTTATAATAAAATACCTGCCCACATTCTTCAAATGAATGAGACAAAATTCAAGTCTTGTATAAAACGCACACTATGCAGTCAGGCATATTATAAGTTAGGGGATTACATCGCGGATAAAAATGCCTGGCTCAATGCTGGTCCTGCTCCACAACCACAACTAATTGATTAACACTTGAAAATACTGTTGGAGCTGCTGAAGATTGTAAGACTATCTTTGCATTGTATAAACTCAATTTCCTTTATATTGTATAATTGCTGTATGTACTATACCCTATACCATTTACCGGGTAATATATCTTTCATTGACTTGAATGTGCCCTGGCGGCTGAAAGTATGTCATGCTCACACAAATGTCTCGGTGACAGTGGCGTGTGTGTTGGATCATTCCGCTACCATCAAAATGGTTTCACTGAGCTGAATGGTGCTGATCTATGCGTCGTGTTCGTGAACGGGCGCCGTCAGTTGGGGCTGGTCATCACTTAGCTGCCTCGGCAAATTTTTAATTATTTTATTTTTGGATTGTTGTTTTCTTACTATTTACTGTACTCTGGACGCTTTTAACGACAACGTTATCACATAAATAATTATAAATAATCTATGCTAAAATTTAAAATAATAATAATATGTACATTTATATCAAAATATAAGTAAAATAATCATAGGGTATCAAAAAATTCGTCCGCAACGCTATCAACAGGAACAGTGCCCAAAAGGCTGGCAGCATTGTTACGTTGAATGGCAATGCTAATTCTTTTGCCAAGAAATAGGCCAAATTAACATTAATGATGTAACTAATTTTGTAAAAACATAATTTAAAAGAGCTTCTTGCCCGTTCTTCTCCATAGGTATCGCTTTGGAATGGGCAACTAGCTTCATAGTTTCTGACTGATCGACTTCTTGACAATTCCAAAGTGCCTGTAAATGGTTTAATTGAAATAAATGCTTTGAGTTTGAGTTTGATTCTATAAACAACTAAAACTTATTCTAGAACTTCTATTAAGAAAATATAATAAAAATAAAATCATATTCGGAGGTGATTTCAATGTAAATATCTTGGAAAATAGCTTGCAAACAAAAACATTATTAAACTTAATGCTAGAATATAACTTCATCCAATCGATCATCGTAATACGAGTGTCAAAAACCACTTCAACCTGTCTTGATTTAGTATTTATAAACTTTAACTCTAAATTAATTAATTATTACACAGGTATTATTACGGTTTTTCTGATCAAAAAGTAATAATAGTAAAAAACTAGACGCTACGACTACTAAAAGTAAAGAATAGAAAACTAAAAAATTAATTTTTAATGGGAAAAACATGGAAAATTCCAAATTTGCATTAAAACAAATAAATTTGAATTTGATAATAAGCTCGGGAAAAAACAATGAACGGAAACTGCAACTCATTCGAAAATCTTTTACTCGAAATACTAAATGATTGCGTACGTAAGATAACCCCTTATTATATAAGAAATAAAAGAAAATATTGGTTGATAAGAGGCATTAAAACATCATGCAAAAATAAACGGTTGTTAAGAATTCTTACTCTAGCGATCCTGTAATATCCAAACATTATAAAATGTATGAAAAAACATTGAAACTGGTAGTCAATATCAATAATATATGACGATCCACAATAATCTCAATAATCAAAACAAGTTTCTAAATCATTCAATGATTTTTCGCATCAGTAGGACAAACAAGGTGGAGTGGGGGGACTCAGAGCCGCGCGGCCGGCCTGAGCTCCGACAAACGGAGAACACAATATTTTTACATCCACCTACATCGCAGGAAATAAATTAAAAGTAATTTAAAAAAATTATACCGCCACAAAAAGAAATTAACTCAAAATTATGAAATAACTGTAACATCGCAAGTCGGTATCTTGGGATCTGTATTTTAGTTTTACTTTTTTGCCACCGACTTCCGAAATTAAAGTTATTTAATAATCTAGATTTAATTTCTTTTTGACGGCGGTTTAATTTTTTAAATAACTTTATTATTTCGTAATTTTTAGTTTTAAGTAAAAACTGAAATATTTGTTATATACAGGGTTACTTTTCAAAGACCATCCTAATTTTTACAAGGTGTTCTACCCATGAATATAAACAACTTTCACTATGGGACCAACTCTGAAATCACGAAAAAAAATCAGCTGTTTCATACATTTTGGTCAAGTAGGTATTGAAGTTTTGTATGAAACAGGTGTTTTTTTTTTCGTGACTTCAGAGTTCACCATGTAAGAATTCGGATGGTCTTTGAAAAGTAACCCTGTATAATAAGCCAGGCCATCACACTTACACGTATTAGTCCATATCTTGAAAATTACTGAATCAATGTTGATGAAACGTGCACTGTTCCCTAAGTTGAAGTAAATGTAAGCTAATTTAAAAAAAACGTTCACGATCCGATTAATAGTTGCGGAGAAACGTGTGGACAAACATACATCTCTAAAATTTTGTATATTTGTTTGGAAGCCTTATTAGATTGTCTTATGTGAATATAATGCAGATCCAATAATATTACATACATACGTGTCGAATTGATAATCTCTTTTTTTTTTGAAGTCGGTAAAAATATAATAAAGAACCTTAAAGGCAAATTTAGTCACGGATTAGACGAACTACCTCCAATATTAATAAAAACGTGTGCTGAGGAACTGACATTACCATTATATCTATTCATTCATGTTCATTAATCATTTTCTGAATGAATATTCCCAGACGCGTTAAGAAAAACTATAATAAAAGCTATACCTACACAAGAAAAACTCAAGGTCAGATTCAAATATTTATCGTCCAATTGCACTATTACCGACATCATATAAAATTCTCAAAAAAGCAATGTGCAATCGCGTTTATGATTTTTGTAAAAAGTTCAATGTTTTCGATGAATGTAAAAATAATTTTCGGAAAAATATGTCCACGATTTTAGCAATGTATAAATTTACTCAAAAAGTACTAAACGTTCTATATAATAAAAAATACGCCATCGGAGTCTTACTTGACATAGCCAAGGCATATGGTAAGGTGCTGTATAATATATTACTAGACAAACTAAATGGTATCGGCGTTAGAGGCATAACTCACGAGTGATTCGCATCCTACCCACAAAACCGAAAAAAAAATGTAAAAACTGAACTTTGGGATCATAAAACCGGGAAATTCAGCCTAATACGTTCAAATAGGCTTTGCATTCAAAATTCGATTCCACAGGGTAGTATTATCGGGTGTTTGCTATTTTAATTCATATCAACGACCTCCATAGAATTATTACGGAGTCCTGCGTACTGTTTGCTGATGATATTCAACACTTACATGAGAATTTAAACCATATAATGTTAAACATAAAAAATTGGATGGAAGACCACAATTAAGAAATTAACTTCTCGAAAACCAAAATACCTAATGCAATTCAGGACTTACCAAAAAAATCCCTTGACTATAGATTTTACGTTTGACGGTGTCAAATTGGAATGCGTAGATACTTTCACTTTGTTAGGTCTAGACTTAGATATCCACATGACCTGGAAAGCGCACATACAAAAAAATTATCAAAACTAGCCAGTTTTATCTACGTATTACGTGAGCTCAAAAAAAAAACAGATTTAAAAACCGCTCTATCCACTTACTATGCGTACGCGTACGCATGGCTTAAGTATGGTATACCGTATAATTCTTTGGGGAACTAGTGTAGATAGCAACCACTTATTTATCAAATAGTAGGTATAGATAGCAACCACTTATTCATCCTCCAGAAAACATCTATTGGTTTATATTGACAGTGATGTAAATTGTAGACCGCATTTTAGGAAACTAGACATTCTAACTTTGACATCAATTTATATTCAAATAATCTGTAAATTCGTTAAACAATATCTAAACTTTTACATTCAATTAATTACAGACCAACCTCGCAGATATTATATATACCTATTAGATATTATATTATATATAAATATATACCACGTTCACGATTTGAAAACACGCTCGTAATACTACAATCTAGGCTAAAAATCAATTAAATTATATAATAAAATACCTAACGACATAAAAATGAAAAAAAAAACGATACAATATTTATTACACGTCTTAGAAAACTACTTGTCGATAATAGTACATTATGATACATGTGTGCTATGTTGATCATTATGCTCGAGGCGGTATTATTCGCGCGAGCCGCAGGCGAGTGCGATAAGAAAGCCGAGAGTCTAATGATCGATGCACACGCGTTTCATACGACGTTTTTCAACACACTTGCGAGGAAAAAAACAGACTTGTATTGTTAAATATTAACTTGTATGGAAAATGGCGCGCTGGTTTTGTCTTTCCGCATAACCAGCACTAGCAATGCGCGCGCAAGTGTAAATAAAAGCACTGACCACAGAGCATGTAAAAACAATTGTAAAAAAAAAACAATTGTAGTTTAGTTAGTATGGAATTAGAAAGTACTATTGGCATAGAGAAATATACCTACATTAGTTCAGTGAGAATGATAGAACGCCAGTCAGGGTCTTTTCCGTTTGGTTTCGGGTAGGGGGGACCACGGGCAATTTTAGGTGGATAGTTAAAATTTTCTTACGTTTTTTGTAATTTGCAGGTCAGTATCAGGTTGCATCTTGATCAAATATGATTCGCGACTATAATATACAGAGCGTTAGGTTAAACAAGGGACATACTTTGAGAGGAGTTAGTACTCATGAAAATGAAGAACTTTTAATATGGGATTAACCCCGAAATCGCGAAAAAAAATCAGCCGTTTCCTACATTTATGTTCGCATAGCTCGTCAAAATGTACTGAACAGCAGATTTTTTTTTTGCGATTTCAGGTTCGGCCCCATAGTAAAAGTTGCTCATTTTCATGAGTACTAACTCCCCTCAAAGTATGTCCCTCGTTTAACCTAACGCTCCGTATATGTATTTACAGAATTATAGTCATTAGAATAGAATCTTTCTAGTTAGATTTTTTCCCTAAGAACTTTTCCATAAGAAAGATGTATTAATGATTCGAATGATTATAATTCTGTAAAGATGTAGGTACCTGTTAGAGTCGCAAATCATATTTTGATCAAGATACAAACCTGACACTGACCTGAAAATTGCAAAATACCTAAGAAAATTTGAATTTCGCGGTAAACCGCGAAATTCAATTCTTAGGATTTTTCGGACAATTTAAGGTGAATGCGCAGTGGTAGACCACTGCGCATTCACCTTAAATTGTCCGAGGTCCCTGCGCATTCACCTTAAGGTAAATAAATATTAGTTAATTTTGGGACCAAGGACAATACAGACTATTTAAAAAAAAAGTGAATTGATGAGATTAAAAAAGCGCGCATCTCCGACTAGTAAATAGTTATCTGTGGAAATAAAGCACATGTGGATTAAAGTAAAGAAAAAGCACGCGTTTTTAATACACTGCATTATGGACCTAAAAGCGGTTCAATAAGAGCCACTTTACGAGCAAGTGTGTTGAAAATATTATTACACACTAAATGTTTTTTTTTAATGATGACCTAATGGGATGAATTTATCATTTTATTAATTTTTCTGACATTTATTTTTATCCGATATCCGTGTTTTTATCACTTTTATATTGTAAGTTTTGTTTTACTTGACTTTTTTATTTGACTTTATTATTTTTATTTTAATCTGTGACAATAACTGTTATTATTTTATTTTCACGAATTAAATTTTAAATGACACTTACATAACATTGATATGATACGTATTATTTTTTCCAATTATTAATCGAAGCATGCTACTTTCCTTATTGTACTAAATTGTTGTACCCGACAGGGTCCTTTTGAAACTTGTAACATTTATTAAGATCAATATACTCGTAAATGTGAATTCAATAAAGATTTGAATTCAAAACCGTACAAGTTCCAAAGAAAAATCAATTATCAAAATTCAGTCGCACGCGCCTATGTTGCTATTATAGGCCTGAAGGAGACGCTTCATATACAGAGCGCGACACAGCCACAGAGTTGATAAATGTTCGAATGTACTTTATTCAATTGGTTCCCTTTCAAAAGGCTTGTTTTTATTTCGCCGTCTGATGATGGTCGTATGTCAAAACGTCGCCATTGACGCCCGGCGTTTGATACAAAGGGTTAATGGCTCATTTGCTTCATTTATACTGCTCGTTTTATTAGAATTTAGGGACTCATCCTTTGAATTGTAGGGGATTTGTAAATTTTATTTACTCGGGACCATGTATCTACATTATTTACTTACTTTGTGATGAAATGATAGGTAGGTACAGTCACGTATTTCGAGTGAGTAGGTATAGTCCTGTTCACCGTGTCAGGTGCCAGCGTCCCATTGGTTTTCTTTCCTTTCGTGAGCGTGTGACTATACGCAAGGTGCGACGCCTCTTATGAGCTCACATTCTGTAGAATAAAAGAACACCGCACATGCAGTCACATCTCAATCAATGTGCAAGTAGAAAAAAGTAGAAACATTCAAGTTCCCATAATTTTAACTTTACGCAGTCATTGTAAGACTCATATTGCACACCGGCTTTTAATTGGCAATCTGGCTTTTACTAAAGTGCTTTTTCAAATTTCCTGCTCTTTTTAAGTCAAAGTCAAAGTTTTTTATTTGTTAAACATACGTTCGTTTAGTCACGGTGTTCGAAATTGCTAGAGTATTAGTCCATGTCCTTTGTAAGTGAGCGACCGAATTAGATTACCTGCTACATCGACACAGCGTGTAAGAATAGACTTTATAGCAAATTGCGCTTTCCAACTGACGCGTGCGAGTACACAGTGTCGAATTAAGTAACGTGACGTACAGCACTGTGTCGCACCGTGTTCGGAGGCCATACGTGTTGCAATCACATGAGTGATCTGAAAAACGAGGTTTTGCTGTTAGCGTTTGAGTGACGTTTGTTTCACAAAAGAGTCGAATCTGGCAGCGGATTAAACGGGAACTCTGTGAACGGGAAAATAATTTTTGCTCGTATTTTATTATTTTTATTGGTCGTTCAATACTTTCGAAAGTGACATGACAAAATGTCACGAAAATTTAATTGTAGCGAGCGTGAAAATAAAATGGAGCTTTACTGTTCAAATATGCTACCAGTTAGGTAGGTTGATTGGTTGGTTATATGGGACCTCAAACAGAAACTGTACCTACCAGGTGTATTTAAAAATGACGTAGGAAAAGTTAACCACTTCGGCACAGTACAGTGTGTACTGTGCCGAAGTACACACATCAAAAGTGTCTAGGGATCAAGCATTTTTATGCGGATTTCTTGAGATTGAGATGTGGCTTTGTAATAAATTTATGATTTTATAAATTTATATGGATCCTTTTTGGTGCATTTCATAATTTGAATCAGGAACTGTGAATCAAATTCGAGTAAAAGATGAAAATCAGCTGTCAATATTTTCCCTATAAAAACATACAACGCATTGAAGACATTATTAGTGCTACTGTTTCCCTACTACTGATTAAAACCAACGTTATTATGGAGCGGCGACGTCATTTAAGCAGGGAAGAAATGCTCAGAGCCGTGGGAATGATAGAAGCTGGTTCCCGGCAACGTACTGTGGCTTTAGCTCTGAATACAAGTCAGAGTGTTATCAGTCGACTTTGGACACATTACCGAAGCACTGGTACCGTGGCTGAGCGCCATGGAGGACGGTATCGCTGCACCACACGGAGACAAGACCGATACGTTCAAATCTTAACTCGAAGAGCTCCAACAATAACCGCCATGATGTTAGCCGTGAGGCTTCATCACTCTTCAGGGAACTTAATTAGCGACCAAACAGTCAGAAACCGCTTGCATGAAGTGAACCTTCATTCCCGAAGACCGCTACGGGTACCACCTATAGCAATGCACAATCGTAGGATTCGATATCAATGGGCTGTTGAACACAGAAATTGGGCAGAAGAACAATGGCGTTTCGTGTGCTTTTCTGATGAGTCTCGTTTTGGTATGAGACCGGATACAAGACGTATACGACACTGGAGAACCCCTGGACGCCAACAGCGATTAAAATCCTGCCAGGAAGTCCATCCTTATAGTGGTGGAACCATCATGGTATGGGCGGGTATTTGGATCGGCGGAAGAACTGAGTTGATTTGGATCAGAGGCAACCTCAACGCTCAAATTTATGCTGAGACGATTGTATCAGACGTCATCGTTCCTCTACAAGTGCAAATCGGTCCCTTATTTCAGTTAATGCATGATAATGCACGACCGCACACCGCAAGAGTTGTAAGACAGACTCTCGCCGCAGCTAACATCAATGTCCTGCCCTGGCCTGCTCAGTCGCCAGACTTGAACCCGATTGAGCATGCATGGGATATGCTACAGAGAAGAGCTCTGCCGAATATGGAGGATATCCAGTCGCAAGAAGACCTTTTTTTGTTGTTGCAACGAACATGGGCGGCCATTCCACAGCGTGATTTGGATGAACTCATTTTGAGTATGCCAAACCGATGTTCTTGTGTTGTTAGTGTTCGCGGTAGAAACACGGATTATTAATTGTTTAAGTTACCCAATAAAATTTTAAAGAAAACTGTTATTTCAGTCTTTTTTTCGAACTTTTGTGTTAGTGGTTCAAATGTCAAAAATCCCTTTATTAGGAAAATGGCAAATTTCTTTATTAATGCAAAGGTGACTTGGTTTATCGTTACTGTGACAAACGAAAACACTTTATTTGATGAATCCTTAAAGAAAATTTTAATTAATATCAATCAGGAGAAAAGTTATTGCAAAAATATATGTTGATCCCTAGACACTTTTGATGTGTGTAGTTAATTGTGTGCGTACATTTGGAACATTTGAACTGTGTATATAGTAGGTACATTCGGTGCTAGACGATTGCTGCCAAAATGAAATGAAAACCACCCGTTTGTTTGCCTTTAATCATAGCCACGGAGCACGGAAGTAGTGGGTTTTGTAGTACGAGAAATATGCCACTATTTGTGGAGCGTAAATTAATTATGTTAGAAAAAATATGCAAAAATGAAAAGTAGTCTCAAATGTTAATGTTAAGAAAATTTTAACCATAGCTAAAAACTACTGCAGAAGTGCATTGTTCGCAGTTTTACTAAGTATTAGGAATGAGATAAAGGTCACCTAAGAAAACTCTTTCACAATTTTTTATTTATTTTTTTAGATCATTATTTTTTCGGTTCACCGTTCAGCAGACAGAGACGTTGAGAATTTTTGACATGATAAGTATATTATGATCTAAGTAGCTTCCCCCGTAATACGAGGGTGACACTGAAAGTTATATTATATCTTTTCAAAATAGTGTCCATTTACATCAATACATCGCTGCATCCGATGGAACCACTGAGAAAAGCACTTTGCTCACTCGTCCTTAGGGGCACTTAGACGGCATTTTGAAACGCAGCCACTGCTTCCTCGGCGTCCATAAAACGTTTTCTTCGAAGTTTTTTTTTATTTTCGGAAATAAATAAAAATCGCAAGGTGCGAGGTCGGGGCTGTAGGGCGGGTGACCCAGTAATTCCATTATTCAAAGTCTGACGTCGCCAAGTAGTCGATTGTTTGCTTGGCGGTGCGACGAGGCGTTGTCGTGGTGAAGGAGGATCCTACTGCGAGGTCGTTTCTCCCGAACTTTTTCCAAGACAAGTGGCAGACAATTGTTAGTGTACCACTCTGCAGTAACTGTTTTTCGATCCTCTAAACCAATTGTTGCATAATGACCTGACCAACCGAAGAACGAGTCCACCATCTTTTTTCCCACGCTTCGACCTCTCTTTACTTTAGTTGTTCCTCAGAAGGAAACACCCAGACAGTAGACTGTCTCTTAGTTTCAGGATCATAACAATAAATACAGCTTTCGTCACCCCTATGTATGTTGAACACAGCATTTGAGTCACCTCCTTTTTATCTTTGAACCATTTTACGACACCAATCAACACGACGGAGTTTTTGGGCCTCTGTCAAATTATAAGGTATCCACTAGCAACAAACCTTCCTGACCGCTAAATGTTCATGGATTTTGTGCACTTGACTCATACCGATGCCTAAGCTTGTCCGAATCTGCTGACAAGTCACTCTTTTGTCAGTTTCTATCATACGCCGCACAACACTGATGTTATCTTCAGTCGTCGCCGTAGAAGACTGTCCTTCACGCAGATCATCGGTGAGATTAATGCGACAAGTTTAAACTTATTAAACCCGTTGTAAACAGTGAAAGGCCAATCGAAGTCTATCATAACTTTCTTGTTGACTTAAATGCCATCGAAAGTCATAAAAAATCATTGTACGAAAATTTTCTCGCGTTAAATACATGCTGACGTGACACAGACAATTTGCCAACAAACAAATGACAAATGAATAAAATTCATACACATAATATTGGCAAAGAGTTCCATTTTCAAAATTTGAACTTATTTTTTTATTATATCGTTTACAAGTGACCAGGGGGCCTAAAAAGGCCACTTTTGCAGAATCATAAAAGGATAACATAATGGACAGTTAACTGTTAACTTAATCGTATCAAATCCCATTGGTGAAGCCTTTTTCAGTTATTTATTTTTGTCTGTGCTGAAATACCAATCAATCCGATCCAAATCCAATCCCAATCTCTTTGATTGTACCTACGTGGTGCAGCGAAAAAAAGAAAAACACGGACTGTCTTTGCCATATTCATCTGCCTAGCCTTTTCCCAACTAAGTTGGGGTCGGCTTCCAGTCTAACCGGATTCAGCTGAGTACCAGTATTTTCTTTGCCATATTATAATTCATAATGTTATCCTTTTATGATTCTCCAAAGTGGCCTTTTTAGGCCCCCAGTTCTAAAAACTTTCAATGTCGCCCTCGAAAATAATATAATAATGACAACCAAATAATTCTCCCAGAGCGGACGTGGGCGAACAGAAACATTCCTATGTTACGTACTTACTTCGTGATTCCATGATTTGATTGAGTTTCGTTTGAGGAAGTATTCGGATGTTTAACTTCCGTAATATAATCATATTATGTTGGAGTTGGAAAAGTGGTAGGCATGTACCTACTTATAGAAAGAGTTATTCTAAGTTCACAGGAAGCTTAGCAACTTTATTTTGATTGAAAACTTTATTAAAATGGCGTTGTCTGTACATTTTAAATTATAACTCGTTATTAAAAATTGAAGAAGTTGTTTTATAAGTACCAGTAAAGTCGGAATGTGGACCTCGGGGTTGATTGATTGATTGAAAGACCAAAGAGGACTTCAATAAATTGTTTTGCATCGTGCACAAGTTGAAATGTGTTATACATACTTACAGTACATATCGCAACATACCACAAACAAACGTTTGTTCTCCTATTTACAAAATTATAATAGGTTTAGGTAGACGTAAATAGAATCCTTTCAAATTACCA
Organism: Mesoligia furuncula; assembly: GCA_916614155.1. Lineage (NCBI taxonomy): Eukaryota > Metazoa > Arthropoda > Insecta > Lepidoptera > Noctuidae > Mesoligia > Mesoligia furuncula. The sequence goes on along the minus strand of OU744790.1, from coordinate 951,067 downwards.
CAAAAACTGGTTTCAAATGATAAATGATAAATGATTTTATTTTTGTAAGTAGGTTTGTACAAACACTTTTACACGTCAATCATGTTTTTTTAAACTAGATGAGGTCGGCGTTTCCTATCTGACTACTCTGAGAAGAAAGGCCGAAACAAACTCAGAGGTCACAGTCTCTTTTAAAGTCCAGACATAATCTTGGTCAGGTTATATGAAGACCATGTAGATCGATGTCTGAGATGGTCTTTTGAGGAAAGAACCACACAGATTGAGAGGACCTGTCCAGTCAGTGCACGCATTTGTCAGAAATCGTGCAGCTCAACTCAAGACTTAAGGAGCTCAACGATTCGACGAACAATACCAAAGAAAGGACATTTGGGTAGGCCACATAAATTACTCAAACTGCCAGACCATGAGAGAAAAAAAAAAAAAAAAACAAGTAATAGAACAGAGAGAAAAATAAAACATAAAAAATTAATAAAATGACCCACATCGTCTTCACATTCACAAATCACAATGTAAAAAAAAAAAAAAAATATATATATATATATATATATATAATACTTTACAAAGTAAGTAAATGTCATTGTTTATAAAAAAAAATCATTAATGTCAATGTGTATATAAAAAAAAAAAAAGTCATTCAAAATGCAGAAATTTGAAGCAGCTCAATCCCAAGCCTTTTTGTCCTCAATATAATCTTTAACGGTATAAAAGGCTTTTTGGCACAACTTACGTTTAATGAATGATTTGAATTTATTGAGGCTTAGATCTTGAACGTGGCTTGGTAGCTTATTATAAAAGCGTATACATTGGCATCTGAACGAGCCACCTATTTTTTTGAGCCTTGTTGTAGGTACAACAAATTTGTGTTTATTTCTAGTATTTATATTATGGATATCACTGTATTTTTTAAACAATTTTATGTTTTTATGGGCATATAAAAGATTTTCATAAATATACTGAGAAGGCACAGTCATTACATTAATCTCTTTAAATTTGTCTCTGAGAGAGTGTCTCGGACTTAATTTATAAATTGATCGAACAGCTCGCTTCTGTAAAACAAAGATAGTCTGAATATCGGCGGCATTTCCCCACAATAGAATACCGTACGACATTACACTATGAAAATAGCTAAAGTACACTAAACGGGCAGTCTCTATATCAGTTAAATTACGAATTTTTCTAACAGCATATGCTGCGGAACTTAGCTTTTTTGACAATTTATCTATATGTGGACCCCACTGAAGCTTAGCATCCAAAGTTATGCCCAAGAATACTGTGTTGTCTTCAGGATTCAATTCCTCGCCCTTTATCAACACATTAGTTTTCACCTGCCTAACGTGGGGTAGCGTAAACTTAATGCATTTGGTTTTTTTCTCGTTTAAAAGCAAATTATTAACATTGAACCAGTGGACTACTTTCGAGATCGCGCTATTTACATCGTCAGTAACCAACTGCTGACGTTTAAGTTTAAACAAAAGAGAAGTGTCATCTGCAAACAACACTATATCATGATTATCCTTTATGAGGTACGGCAAGTCATTAATATAAATAAGAAACAAGAAAGGACCAAGAATTGAGCCCTGTGGGACTCCCATTGTTACTATAGATCCGGGAGATCTTTTTCCATTAACGTCAACGCTCTGAATCCTTTTACTCAAGTATGAAGTAAGAAGATCCAGAGCAGTGTTTCGGATCCCGTAGTGGCGGAGTTTCCTGATTAACGTTTCGTGAAGAACGCAATCGAATGCCTTGGACAAATCACAAAAGATGCCCAAGGCATCGCATTTATCTTCCCATGCATTATAAATATGTCCTAAAAGTTCAACACCGGCATCAGTAGTTGAACGACCCCTTGTAAAACCGAACTGTTTGCTATGTAATAATTTATGTTTATTAAAAAATCTTTGCATTTGGTCTAAAATTAATTTCTCAAAAATTTTACTAAAGGTAGGTAGTACAGAAATAGGTCTATAATTTGTGGGGTCTGATGTACTACCTGATTTAAACAAAGGTATTATTTTACTATTTTTCATAAGGTCAGGAAACTCCCCATTGTCAATACAACTATTAAAGATAAGAGCTAGAGTAGGTGCCACAATGTCAATAATAGACTTAGCTACTTCTACAGAATTACCCCACAGATCTGCAGTCTTTTTTACATTTAAAGTGTGAAAGGTTTTAATTATATCTCTACAGGTAATATATTCAAAATTAAATTCCGAATCGCAACCATTAACATTGTCCTTAAGCAAAGACTCAGCAACAGAAGGTGATGAGTTTAGCGATTTAGTAGTTGAAACGGGAATATCTGAAAAGAAATTTTCAAATGCCTCGGCGACTTGTGAGTCTGATTTTATTATGTTGTCATTAATAGACAGGCTGTAGTCAGTATTTCGGTTACTAGATCTTCCCGTTTCACTATTAATAATATTCCAAGTCGTTTTAATTACATTACTGCTGTTTTTAATCTTTGAACCCAAATAGCGTGACTTGGCCATATAACAAACTTTTTTAAATAATTTTGAATAATTTCTAACATACAAATTAAATTCATCAGTGTTAATATAAGTCCTTTCATTGTACAATTCATAAAGCCGTGTTCTACTTTTATGAATACCAATGGTAGCCCAATCACTGAACGATGCATTGCTATTAACTGAGATAGTCTTGGGAATAAAGGTGGAATCAAATTGTTTACAGTATACATTAAAAAAATTATCATAAAGTTGATTAGGATCAGCATGATTAGATAAAACTGGTAGTTTATTAATGAGTTTACCTTTAAAAGCCTCCAAGCGACTTGCAGTTTTGGGGTTAACAGTGATATCCTTTTTAGCCACTTTTTTGTTTAGGTTTTGAATAGTTATCCTTTGCCCGCAATGATCAGAATCTAGTAAAGTTATAATTTCTTTGTGGCTTGGTATAATGTCTGTATAAATATTATCTAGGCATGTGGCACTAGTAGGGGTTATTCTTGTTGGCTCCAAAAATAGGTTTAGAAGATTGTAGGACTGAAACAGACTTAAAATTTTACTACAAGAACCTGAGTTTTCTAATAAATTGACATTAAAATCACCACAAATGATAACGGACTTGTTTGAGTTACAAATCCTGTGTAACACTTCATCCATTACCTTTTCAAAGCAGTCATACAATCCTGAAGGGGGTCTATACACGCTTAATACAATAGAGTGCTCCAATTCTATACAGGCAATTTCAACTGTACGCTCAACAGATAGGCTCACAATATCTTTACGATCTTTAAATTTGAGCTGGTTACTTACTAAAATTAATGAGCCACCGTGTATAGCATTTATTCTGCTAAACGAACTACCAACCTGGTGATTATTAAAATTGAACAAGAACTGGTGGCACTGGGTGGTTTCAGAAGCTTTCCCTGTGTATCTCACCCAAAGGGATGAAAGCTTAACAGATTAACACATTTCCTGTGTACTTACCTGGTCGTGACAATCCGGCTGTACCGCGAGACGGGCCGCGCTACAAAGGGATGCTCTCGAAGCTCGGAGGCTCAACTTACTAACGTGTGTTATCTTTGTTTCAGATTGCTGTGTAGTGTCCCGTAGTGTTAGATCGTAGTTTTTTCTCTCTCAGTGTCTATTTAATCAGTATTAGTGTTATAATGTTAGGCGTATGTAGGGATAATTTGGTGACTATGTAGTACGTGTCGCGTCTGCGATGCCGTGGACGTTAAGTGGAGTAGTGTGAGCACTTGCGGACGTGGTACGACTGCCAGTGCGTGCGCAGACTATGCGACAGAGACGCTTGGTGTTCAGTGGCGGGTAGTGCAGTGTGCGCGATGTCGCTGCCCATGAAGAGGTCCTTCAGCTCGGAGGGCGGCGCGTCCTCCAAGCGTGACTGGAAGATGCGGCTCAGTCTGCGCAGCCGCAGTGGGCATAGCGTCGTGAGTATACTGTTTTTTTTTTATCATATATCTGTTTTGTGGTTGGGTGACAACCCATTATATAGCGAGAACGCTCCATGCCTCGGAAAGCACGTTAAGCTGTAGGTCCCAGTTTTCATTCGTAGATCTTTGTCAGTTCTTACTGGTAGTCAGAAGACCGAAAGTCTGACAAGCAGGCTTGCCAAGGGGTATCGTGTTACCCAGTATGACTGGGTTGTGGATGTCAGACAGGCAATCGCTCCCTGTAAAGTACTGGTATTCAGTTGCATTTCGTTATATTGGAAGCCGGCCCCAATATATGTAGCTGGGAGAAGGCAGGCAGATGATGACCTATTTATATTTTGAAAGGTTTTGTACACTGATGGATCGATGTATAAAAATAACGTACATTACGATTATCATTCCTACAAGTGCATGTTTGGGATTGAAGATAGGCAGGTACATAGGTACACACCTGCAAAATTGCATTGATACCCTAAAGTCTATTTTCCTGTTTGAAGTTCAAGTTTTCGAAAATAAATTAAATGGCGTTGGTTTCTTCACAACTATGACTAATTTACGAAACTGAGTAATTTACGAAACGATAAATATGTTAATATTATTATATAGTTTTATTACCGCTATTAAATCTAATTAATATTTAATACCGTATTGTTAAGAATAACCCTAGCATCATTGCAATTACCTTGATAAAAACTACAAGTTTATGTTGGATTTGAAAACCACGCCGTCCGGTCGGCTACAGGGCACGCGACTCACTTCCATACCTACGCGTTTTGTTTGGGTAGTAATAAAAGCTCCGACAAAAAATTAAGAATTTATCTTACTCAAAATACTAAATCTACTGCCTAAAATACTGACTTACCGACTACGTTTGTCCGAATAAAAATGACAAAACGACCGAATGAGATACTGAAATCTTCGAAAAATAAACGTGACTGGTTTATTGCTTTAATACTTTTCTACCAGCATAAATTACGTTTTACTGAAAACTATGCTTTGTAATTTTTATCATTACTTGCCTACTATTAATTCATAAATTACCTTACATATTTTATAGACTGTGGTGCTATTTTAACTGTAACATTATACTGAAAATATTATTCTGAGTTGTTATACAGAAACTTATAAAAAATATAATAATGTACTTATAACAATAACTTTTACATGTATCATATATCATGAATTTTACTTCCCTACCTGCCAAAGTTTTTTTTATCTACAAAAATATGTGGTTAGGCGTAGTCGACAGAGCACCGCTTCGCGGGGCTCTATCGAAGAGTTGGGAAGAAACGTATTGAGCAAGGAGTTACACAGCTAATACATTTATCTTTTTATTACATTACATTTACCAGCATACGTAGCTTAAATGATAAAAATAATAAAAGAAACCAATAGGAATAATTAAGTATATTCATCAAGCTAACGAGTGGGTATTTTTAATAATTTAATATTCGTGTTGGTAGTTACTTAGCAACAGGAAAAAAGAGTCATCGCAGGTAAACAGGCTCGCCTTGTGGGCTCGCCAAACTAAAAGGAGGTTTATTTCTTACAGTTTATTATTCAAAAATTTAACAGTCAGTTTATTAAATATAGTAGGCATAACATTATATTATTATGTATAACTTCTTATTGAGGCCATAGCTTAAGTATTCGTTTCCAAATTCGGAAAGAGGATTGAAGCTTATGTAACCTCAATAAAAACAAACAGGAGACCAGATTATTTTATCACAAAGGTCAAACGGATTAAATGGATTAAATAGGTAAGTTAAATATTACAAAATTGCTCAAAATAATATCAAATGGTTAGTAGGTAACATAAAAAACTAAAAACTATATTTTTGAAATTAATTAAGTGTTCATAACTTTTTAAGTTAATAAAAATACGTAAGTAAGAGGTTATACGCACATTACCTGGTCTCCTGTTAATATAAATAATAAATACTAAGTAAAATAATATTAATTAAGTATAATCATTTATTAATAGCTGATTTGTTTATAGCTGAGGGGCCCGTGGCTATATAATAACAGCCGCACAGCCGCGGTTGATCTGTGGATGGGTGGCCATCTTTATACACAGAGGCCCCTCCGTGCCTCGGAAAGCACGTTAAGCCGTTGGTCCATTCGTGTACCTTTAACAGTTGATACGGGTAGTCAGAAGCCCAAAATCTGACAACCTGTCTTACCAAGGGGTATCGTATTACGCATTTACAGGTTGTGGAGGTCAGATAGGCAGTCGCTCCATGTAAAATACTGGTATTCAGCTGCATCCGGTTAGACTGGAAGCCGTCCCCAACATAGTTGGGAAAAGGCAGGCAGATGATAAATCATTTATTAATAGCTGGTAGCCACGTGACCACTCGTGTATCGCCTATTATTTCGACGCCACTAACATACACTGCACTTAAAAGTGTTTTCATCTGTAAATATGACATTATTCCAATCAAAGTTTATGTAATCCAAAGCGAACTGTAATCTTGCCCTTTTATGGTTTTCTGTGAGCAAGGGTTTCACAGCATGCCTCCGATAATGCAGCCCTTCACTATGAAGAGCGCGACGCTACGGGCAGTACATTGCAGCACTTTTGTCAAAAAAACCAGCATATTGGTTCGTCGGCAGAAATTCATTATCTTCATACTCCCTTATCATGGTTTGATGGTGTTGCAAAGAACCCTCCTCTTCATCCTTTTCTCTTCATTCTTCTTCTTCTTTCTTCTTGACCAACCAAAATAAACTCAATACTATCATTTCAAAACTCTTTCAATTCACAAAACTTTACTCTTCTAAAATAATCATGAACAATGCAATTTGACATAATAAATAAGTTTTGACGGCAATATCAGTTACGCCGCGCCCCGCGCTCGTTACTGAACATTCCAACTTCCGCTGAGACTCAACTTACTGAAGCTTTCAGTAAATGAAAGCACCGCGGGCTCGTTCGGCTGTAACATCCTAATTACAAATTTGTCTAACATTTCTATTAGAATTTATAATTCCGTTAGCGTCACAATGTTTATCTTTTTATTCATTTAAGGGATCGCTAATGTACAGAACAATAAAGTCCGGGATGAGAAAAAGGAAGAGTTTTATGGCGTATTAGATGGGTTTCAGCGGAAAGTCAGTATTGGTATAGGCGTTGCTTTATTCGAGTGCAGTACGTACCTACCTACCACGTACTTAGCTTTTGACGTGCTTGATTAAAAGGCAGTATTAGAGTATACCTAATGCTAGTTTCATTTCAATCGTAAGTACGTCCATGTTTAGACAGAAATGAATAGAGAAAATAGTTTATTCTACACAAACAAAACGCACATTACAATATAGAACATAATATACACAATTACAAAGTAGCCAAGCGCCTCGTATTCAACAATACAAATGTGACCCGCCCACACATATTTAACTTTAGTTCAAAAAACAAAAGAAACAACGGAAATGCCCGTCGTGAGGTAAACCAGCGGAATGTTGACCCTTTCATGTATCGGGCGGCCGAGAGCCAAGGTAGCAGCCTTTTATTTCAAGAAAAAAATACTCCTTACAAACTATTTGGTAAAAAAAACATAGTCTAAAGATTCGTGCGAGGTAATGTTTTAATTAAGAACAGCCCCGGGCAGGTGCTGGCCGAGTTTCTTTACTAAAACAAATTATTTGGGATTAATTTCGACCGCGTTTTCACAAAAATATAAACGGCTAATTTTCTGTCAGTTAAATTTTAATTAGAATTCTTGGTAAGCTTCTAGCTGGAAAATAATTAGCAGAGGCTTAAACATTCTCAGGTTTCTAGAAATAGGGTTTTGTTAACTATTTATGACCAAACATCAGATCTGTACAACCTTAGAGACTTCACTAGATGCCGCCTGATGTCTGTATACAGGGCGGCGATTAGGGCATCAGATTAAATAGTACAGCGGTTATTACAAGTTGTTATCAGTTTGTCAAAATAATAAAATAAATAATTTTGCTAAAAATAGAAATCTGAATTTTTCAAACATAATATTTAGCGTGATTGGCACCAAATGAATAATTAGGCACTAGAGAAGCGCGGGGCGATGGTATCAACAATTCAACACAAACTTCATGGTATTGTTACCAAATAATTACACAAAGTCAACGAAAAAAAGATCCCACAGCTGGAATATTAATTGTTATTAATTAGGTATTTGAATTAGAATAGAATAAAATAATGTGATAACCTACTCGCCACATTGTTTTCATCTTCATCCGGGTCGGCGCGGCATGTCTTTTTCATCCGGCGTCCAGGTCAGCGCATGTCTTCTTCAACCGGCATCCGGGTCGGCGCGGCATGTCTTTTTCATCCGGCATCCGGGTCGGCACGGGATGTCTTGTTCATCCGGCATTTGGGTCGGCGCATGTGTTCCTCATTCGGCATCCGGGTCGGCGCGGCATGTCTTCTTAATCCGGCATCTGGGTCGGCGCGGCATATCTTCTTCATCCGGCATCCGGATCGGCGCGGCATGTCTTCTTCATCCGGCATCCGGGTCGGCGCGGCATGTCTTCTTCATCCGGCTTCCGGGTCGGCGCGGCATGTCTTCTTCATCCGGCATCTGGGTCGGCGCGGCATATCTTCTTCATCCGGCATCCGGGTCGGTGCGGCATGTCTTCTTCATCCGGCATCCGGGTCGGCGCGGCATGTCTTCTTCATCCGGCATCCGGGTCGGCGCAGCATGTCTTCTTCATCCGGATCCGGGTCGGCGCGGCATGTCTTCTTCATCCGGCATCCGGGTCGGCGCGGCATGTCTTCTACATCAATACATCTCTATTAGTTGTCACCTCTGAATGATGTTTCATATTCCCCTCCTATAATTCGCATCAAACCAAAAATTCATTTGTGTCAATTCATTGAAATGGTTTCCTAAAAATCAGAGTACAGGCCTACGTGCCCACTCCTGGAAAATATCGTCGTAAGACCCCCTGAAGTACCACTCAATATCTACTGCAAATTTAATGAACACTTAATGAATTCTTATGGGCAATTGAGGCAAGACGGCAGCAGTGTGTCAGGCGGCGCCTGTGACGTCACCTGTACGCACCTATGTAGGTAGGTACCGACGTGAAAATGTTTACGTTAATAAATAATTAGACGTGTTTATTGCGTAATTACGTAGGATCTGAGTTACGGCGTGTTTGTATTGCAAATACTATATGTATACTGTTGATAAAGGGCGTATATAGGTTAGGTCATGCGAACGATTTTTACGTCAAGAAGATGTATCGCAACCTGCGTCAACACAGATAAAAGCTTCAGTTTTAAATTCAGTACGCAATGGTGGTTCTCTTAGGTACTAAGCAAACATAAAATCTAAGGCAAATAATAGTCGAAGAGAAGAAGTCTCCTTATTATAAAAATTAACACCAGCCATTTAGGAAACTGAAAACCTATCCATAAGAAAAGCAAATATTTTATTGTCCAAATTCATAAAAGCCATAGACAAATCAATGACAACAAAGGAAACTGGTATAATTAACATACCTAACTCCTATTCGAACACAATGTCTGTATTCAAGTAACTAAGTACTAATAAAATGTTACTATTACATTTGTATTAAACGATGCGGTGTTTTTATATTGCAAGGCGAATAACACTCGTAGGTACGAGCAGCGAGAGTCGATCACCTCGCTTCCTCGACTAGTACGTTTTTAATCAACGAGACACATTAATTCAGTAATTAATTTGATTTAGTACTTAATAAAAGTATGAACATCACGACACAGCGTCTCTAGTCTGAAAGGTGCAGCATAAAAGGATTCATGCTCTGATTCAGTTATGTAACTAGGTATGTCACACACTCGACATTCACGTAATAAAGACCACAGGAACGATATACGGAACGATCTGTAGGTACATCATCGTCGAATGACGGCAATTAATAGAAATACAAAAAACTTCGCCAATTATTATTAATAATTCAAATAAGTCCCGAATTGTAACTTTCGAAGAGTTGTTTTTATTTTCCGAAGATCAATCTCATTTTAACAAAAAGTACATCTATCTTAATCAACCTTCACGAAGTAATGGCTTTTGGCGTCATGGCGATGCTTTCTACAACTTTTACAAACATTAAAAGTTTTAAGTAATACAATAAGAATACTTTTGTAACTTTTTTAGTTTTAAATGTATTTTTTTTAGTTTTTGTATTTCCTGTGTGTGTCATTCTTTTATTTTTTCTAACAGACCATCTATCGTAATGAAAACATAAGTAGAGTCCATTAATTACGTCACCTATTTTGACATCAACCAAAGTTATGAAAAGAGCATAAAACTTCGACCTACAATGTTCAATAAGTCTCGAACTAGGAGTATATTTTGAACGATATTTCCTGAAGATCAATATTAATCTATTTGAACAACAGTCCATCATTCTATCACAATTACCTACCCCCCCAACTGTCGACACTCACTTTTCTCACCCAGTGCCACTTTCTTCAGTCATCTGTTTTCCTAGTACCTACCTATGTTTAGGAAGTGGTTCGGATCCGCGCCCACATCACGTTTCACGTGGTGACCTATTCCCGGATTTGATGTCTGTTTGGACGTTTGGGATAAGGCGTGACGTGTACTGCCACAGTACTGACACAGAACTGCTACAGCCAAGGATTATTCCTAAAGATTCAATGAGATTTCATAGCCAGAACTTGTCGTTTGCATCTTTCAGATATTTTAATAATCTACTAGCTCCGATTTATGTCACTTTATTGCGTGTGTCTACATAAAATCATGCTCGAAGAAACTATTCCACAAACAATAATAAAACTACAGTGGTCCTCAAAACAATTTTCTCAAAAAATAAAGTTAGATAGAATGCGATTTCCCTTGAAAGAATATTTCAAAAATATAATAACATGGTTTTATTTCTGCTGCACTATTGCTGTGGAACTAGGAGACTCTTGTGGCACGGCAGTCCAGTACTTAGCGAGCCTTCGCTACTTTATGAAACTACAACCAGCCGCCATCGTCCGCGCAATTTGAGAATACAATAAACGTCAGGTCTTGGAATTTGTACTCACTTGTAAATGTTCAAGATCACTTGAAGATGTAAAGAGAGATTCTTGTTGTAGAGTGCTACCACTGCACCGGTAGATTTGCGAAACATTATTTGATACTCAACAGTGCCGTTAATATTATTGTAAGGAGTTGCAAAAACTCCTTTCCGGGAGGTCTAAGCCTAATTTAAGTCAGACATCTAGTCGAATAGGTGGAGCTGGGCACGTGTTTCGACGATCCAACGGTCCAATTATTTGACAATAGGAAGCAGAAAAAGTAAATGATTGAAACAATAAACGTTTCTGGAAAAGTTATTTGACCAACCGATTGTTCTCAATTTTGATCGGTTCGTCGCCGCGTCGTGCGCACAAACAATGTGCATGTAATTATTTCTGACACAACGAAACTTTCCCTATTGCTAACGACTACACAATGTGGACAGAGATTTTTCCAATAATTGTTATTTCGAAGTACAAGTAGACTTACAATAAATTTACTATAAAGTACTTACTTTTAAACGGATGGCTGAAAAATAACATTCTTTGAAATTATACATTTTTATTTTTGCTATGTTTTGTCAATTGAACCCATTCCCTGTCCCATGCACCCAGAGATATCCGACATGCACCACATATCTATGGTTCACGTTGATTATTTAACAATTGTGTCTACTTTGTGGACAGTGGATAGTGTTAATTTATTCGGTCTTTTGCAACTGTTTATCAGAATTCACTTCGTTTTTCGTCTGTCTGTCTGTCAATCAGTCAAGACCCTTTTTCTCATGAACACGTGGAGGTATCAAGTTGAAATTATTATCAATGCGAAGGTATCTTGGAGCTCTATAAAGATCGAGCTTCTAAGTCAACGCAATTAAAAATAGGGCCACTTATACGATATATTTATATATTTTGATACTGCAAATAAATCAAAACCATATGGTACATCCCGGTGATCAAGAATCATGAAATTGAGCAAGAAGCAAAGTCTCACAGCACAAGTAACAGAAAAAGTCCGAAATCGTTAATTTGTAAAAAAAACGATTAAGTAAAATGATCGATGTAAAAACATGTTTTTCAACTACAAAGTTAAGTTTGTTGTTAGGATAAATTCATCCAACAAGCATTTGGCCGGGTTTTTTTAACTTCAGATGGTCATTCAATTATTCATTATTTTTGCAAAAAAAAAATGAGGCTGGCAGTTGTTTACAGTGAGAAATCGATGTTTCAATAATGAAAGGATGTTTTTCTTGAAAACTGACTTCCAAGCGTTCCATATGTAGGAGATATCACGTGGGCGACGATTGTTTATGCGCCCTGGCTGTATTGACTTGCAATGAGAGTCCTTACTTCTGTGACAGGTCAAGGATAGGAGACCAAACTCCGGTTATAGATTCAATTCACGATAACAAAGGGGCGTGTTCAGAACTCAAGTCGAACATGGTTGTGTTGGACATGGAAGGTTTTCTTTTAACCATGCCTTCGGAACTAAGAAATAAATGCAATATTTAATAATAATATTTAATTTAATATTTAATGTTTTATTATTTTTTTATTTACTTAATGTTAAAACCATTCAAGTCCTTATTTTAGAACGTTTTTTCTTCGGTTTAAATTGACTGTCCATTACAAGCGCTCAGTCTGGCATATCATTGTCAGTACTGACCTGGATGTATTTGTCACGCATACATTAGGTGCACGCTTCACAATGGATTCCAAAGCAAAACCTTAGACTGACTTGATAATTACACCTTCCTGAAGAATCCTGAAGTAGTTTCAATCAATATTAAATGGCCTGTTACATACAACCGTATAGGAACACTAGACACACTGACAAACGACCGACACAGGCCTGATACAACAGTAGCCTTTTAATAAAAAAACTAATTTTAAATATTTATTAACCTAATTAACTTTATTGAACAGTATAATTATACTAATATTAAAATATCAGGTTAAAACGTTTACTAAGAAACAAGAGCTTGAATAGAAGATTATACTCGTATAGGATAATTACAAAGTAAATTATTTATCAATTGGTTTCGCTCATTTTAGACATTGATGAATCATCGCGGTACCTAAACTGGTAATGACGGCTTTCTGATACCAGTATAATAATTAACGTTATCTTTCCTCTTGTTTGATTGGTAACAGTGTTTTTGTCGTAGATTGACAAATGACAAAAAATGACCAGAGGTCCACTTTAGCCGTGGATCGAAAGAGCTGGAAGGCCTGGGGAGAGCCAGCAGGCTCAGCAAACAACATCCAATTTACGCTGTGTAAACTACGTACACTATCATTCATTTTTTCACTTCTTTATTATTTAGATGTCAACGAAACGAAAGATAAATGGTCTTAGCTACCATAGTAAAGTATTTCCCTTACTTTTCTTTTTTAATTCCTGATTGCCATCCTCTTGATCTCGATCATGCCTGATAGAAAGCGATAGATGAGATGTAAATGAGATGGTCGAGCGTAACATTGACAGCAACTTTCGAAATAACAACGCACACAGACATAACATCACGCCTGCAATACCCGAAGGGTTAGGCAGACGTGTATCTATAATACAAGCCACATTTCCGAAAATGGTCGCTTCCAATGCCCGATGGTTTTTCTTAGCTGTCTCGCTGCAAAATTGTCAATATAATTCATATTTAAGCCAGTCTTCGATGTGACAAGTTGCGACATAAGTATGTGCCGTTGCTCACGCAGTTGGGGTATATCAAAAGAGTTATAACAGGGATCAGCTTAGTTCTGTGTGAGTGCAGCTTTAAGAGCCTACTGCGGACTATTTCCGTCCGCGCGCTGTCGTACCGCTCTGGCGATACAAGAGGATTGCCAAGGAAAGTTGGATACGTCACGTAATCTCGTTTAACACTTTGTTTGTGTCGCCAAATTGATTTTGCAAGTTTTCATTTTGTAGACACAACAATAAGAGAAATAAAAACTCGCAATTTTATATTTTATTATACCGTCGAAATATAGTGACGAACAAAATGTAAACACTCTGCTATGAACATATTTCAAAATGATTTAATTTGCACATTTTAAAGCAGCTTTTGAAGCTGTAACCTGTATTTCAGCCACATTTACCACGTCAACATAATGAAGCCCAAAAATGTTATCAACTTTATTTTGTTCACATTTTCGACATTAACGTTCCAATTAAAATCACAAAGACTTCAGCGTCAATCTCAATGAGTAGTTGGTGACGTGCTTTCGGAATATTCGATAAATATTGTTAAAGGATTGAATTGAAAGGGTTTTAATTAAAAGCCATACGGACAGAACAAAAGTAGAACAAACATCAACGACAAGTGTTTTGATACGCTTTATTTACAAGAAATCTCATTCTCGTCAATAATACAGCAATTAAAATATTACTATACAAAATATTTGTGTAAAAAGCGTTTACTCAGTGCAGTGTCAATTAGTACAAACACGTAAACACCCTGTTTACCTTTTCCTCAGAATGACCGTTGTGTTCTTGTTCTAAATCTGATACAACTACTTGTTTGGAAAAGTAGTTGTTGCATGGAAAGTCAATAACATAATCTTACATTGACTAAGCTAGAACCAGAATAAAGAACTTTCAATATAAAAGCAACCTCATCATTCGGTCATAAATTAAAACTTTGTAATTAAGATATACCTAAGTTAATAATAATGTCCGACATTTTTACTTAAAACTGTCAAACCTCAAGTTACCCGTGTTTGCCCACAGCAGCAGTGCCAGTGATGCAACGCTTTCATTCCACTATCGCCTGATTTACGAGGCAATCGTCCGTTTTACTATTACTGTTACCGTAACGTAATAGTAGGTAACTACACTTTACCGCAGCGAAAACAAGACGCGATCGTGCCGACTTGGAGTCAACCGGGTGCCAAGCGTTGCCAAGCTGCTAACCGATTGTTTGGTAAACTGGCACTGTTGACAATCCACCGGTTGTTTTGTTGTCTCACTAATTATACTTGGTCGTTTCATTTTTGGAGTAGGTAGTGTCTACATAGTCAGTCAAGTCAGTGAAGAAAGCTATTTGTGTTCGCCCATTCATTTGAACTTAGCAATATCGGATGTAAGTCTTTCAATTAGAAAGGCCATGCTGCAAACTGAGCTTTACTAGAAGCTGAAAATACGTTTTGTGCTGATACCATTGACTCCTAAGTACGTAAATACATCGGTAAAAATATATAGGTAATAATTATAATTTATTTTGGTTCATAAAAGTTTTTAGTAGGTACCTGGTGCACAACTAATTATTGGGTGAATCGCGGCTGCTCTCCTAGCTAGGTTCCTGAGTAATTTGTATTTAGAGGAAACAGTTACATACAGACAGAAAATTCTGCATGCCACTGTTAATTGAATTAACTTGGTAACACTAAATAAAGAGCAAGTCTCACGGTGAGGGTAAGTTAAGGTTTCGTTACCCGCAAGATGTTCAGTAATGAGCTCAAACACAAGTTCCAGCACATTACGTCGGGTGTTTATTTCGGAGACTACAAAGGGTGCGACGAAAGTGTCTGTTTTTCTTTTTTATTCTTTTTTACGAAAAGATAAACTTTGTACAAAATTGCAATAATGCGGGCGCGGGACTAGTTTTAGGCAAAAAATACAGTTGTTAATAAAGGGTTTCAGGTACGTATAGGTAATGTAAGTTGAGGAGGTCTTTATGTTATTTTACCATAGTCATCATATCTGCTCAGTCATCCACCACTAGACAGGCATCCCTAGCTACCATCATCGGTACTGAATTGCCCATATCATTAATTTATAATTTAGCTAGGATCAAACAAATATAACATCATGATTTTGCACTTTGAACTGTTGTTTACTCGAAATTTGTAGATCATCACCATCACTGATAGCACAAAATACAGATAGTAGTATTTTGTGCTGATAGCCTTGTACTACCCACTGCTGCTGGGTATATACCTCCTCCCTTTTCTACTGATAAAGTGAAGTGTAGTTTTAATTGAGCAAACAGCTAAAATGACACTTATAAACGAAACCAAAACAAATGTAGGCCCAGCATCAACAAGATTGATTAAAAAAAAACTGGCTAAGTACGAGTCGGATTCGCACACGGAGGGTTCCGTACCACAAGGCAAAAACGCCGAAAAAAACACGTTTGTTGTATGGGAGCCGCTTAAGTATTTATTTAATTCTGTTTTTAGTATTTTTTGTTATAGCGGCAACAGAAATACATCATCTGTGAAAATTTCAACTGTCTAACTATCACGGTTCATGAGATACAGCCTGGTGACAGACAGACAGACAGACGGACGGTGGAGTCTTAGTAATAGGGTCCCGTTTTTACCCTTTGGGGAACCCTAAAAATTGGTAAAAACAAGTCACTCATGACTTTGTTATGTACCCAACGCTTTACAAGTGAATGTTGATCGATGTCCATCGAGTCCCGCGGAACAGGGACATCGCATGCGACTCAAGGGGAATGGAGGTCGCTCTTTGCATATTGGATATGACCAGACATTGGTATTCTAACATCTTTTAAATTTTCTCAGGGAGTCTTCACCTAGTCTTGTCTGATCGCTGGCAAGTCGAAGGCTAGGATAGCTATGGCACCGCTGCCGCTAGATAACAGCCGCAATTTATTGAAATGCTGTGATTTCCTAGAGAACGTTTAGATAAACTTTCAACAAAGCATAATGGTCTCATCAACATAAAAGCGCATATCACAGAAACCTCTCTTACGACGATCAAAAAAGAAATGATTTAAAAAAAAAAAATATTATTATAAATATTATTTACTAGCTGCGCCCCGCGGTTTCACCCGCGTAATTATCGATCCCGAGGGAATAGCGGGATAAAAAGTAGCCTATATGTTAATCCAGGGTGTCAGCTACCTCCATACAAAATTTTATCAAAATTGGTCCAGCCGTTTGAGCGTGAAGAAGTAACAAACATATAAACACACACACACACACACACACACTCACAAACTATCGCCTTTTGTAATATTAGTGTGATTATTAAAAGGAAAACAGTCCGAGAACTCCCACATACAAATCCCGCTATCTAAAGTTTTTACATTGTAAAAATATTCACATTCATCCCAGTTTGTGACGTCATAGGCTGGCTAGCTGCTCTCGCCTTGACCCGACATTTGATATTTAAATAGCAGCTGAACAGAATGGCGCAGCGGCTCCACGTCGCTATTATCGTGTCGTGGCTCCAACATGTGCTCACGGAGGCAGCAGGGGACGCTTCCTGTGCAGGGAAATGAATGTCGAATAGTAGTTATTAAAATTTAAATAGGTAACAAATTTAAATTATAACAGAGTGATGTTATGAGACGGATGTGACTCCCGGCTTCACGAGAAGGTTTATATGTATATTATATGTATAAAAAACATATTTATGTTGTCATCTCGAAAATCGAATTTGTTTGTCTACTTGGTTATGTAGAGTTTTTGGAAGCTGGATACTAAGCCTTAAGGGGTGATAGTTGACACCATTTAGAACATTTTGAGCCATAAATGCTCCAGATGAAGTATGTTCTTTTTTATTTTTTTCGCAGTTGTATGATAATTTTAACTAATAGTTTGCAGTAAAAAAAATACTTCGTCTAAGACGTGTATGGCTCAAAATGCTGTAAATGGTGTCAACTATCACTCCCTTAAAGCTTTGCACTCAGCTTCCAAACACCCTGTACTTCTCTTAGCTTTGAATTTCGCCCTGAAGAAACAAACTGAAAAAAAAAAGTATTAAGTAGTGAAATGTGAACTATCCACCACTACCACTCCAGGGAAACAAACAGCGATGATCCAGTTGAATACAATTCCTTGCTGCAGTAAATACTAGCTAAGACTAACTTTAGAATCCTCGATGCTACAGCGCATCTGTGGAAATCGGTGGAAGTTTGCACCATAATGCGCCGGAAGTGTCCGCCGCCGGTCTACCTGCTTCAAAGCCTCACAAACTCACGAATAGCTCGGACACAATGAAACTAGATAGAAGTTCTAGAACTGTCCTCGTCAGTTCTATCTAGTTTAGTTGTCGGGGTTAAAGGAGCCGTGATCCATGACCGCATGAAACGACAATGGCAACTGGCAAGAACTGGATACATACCTGCCGGTCCATTCTGTCAAATTTTCACCGTGAAAACTTAGGTAAAGTGAAGTGAGCTGTCACTAGTGTCCATCCCCAGCATCTGGTGCACTGACGACCCATTTCACCTCAGTGTTCACGGTGAGATTAGTGTTACAGAATAGCTGTTGTGTAATGATGATTTACTAGAAGAAATGTAACATATTAAATAAAGCTAACAACCCTTACATTCATATAGCAGCTCATTAAAAACACTTACTTTCCTTTTTGTATCAAAATGCTCATCGAAATGAACTAAATAAAAGAAAAACTAACGTTCCGTAGGTACAGTAACCAAATTTAAGAAAAACTAACGTTCCGTAGGTACAGTAACCAAATTTAAGAAAAACTAACGTTCCGTAGGTACAGTAACCAAATTTAGAAATAGTGACGAGAATTCTTATAACTGCAACTCATCTCGTAAACAGTCAGTCGTGTTGGAGCCTACTTCCCAAAGTCGGTCAAGTTTAAAAATTATGTTGAATGTCAAGGCTCACGCTGACACGGGCGGGTGGTTCCGGGCCCGAGGAGTATTGTGTACCAGTACTATACATACTGAACTAGTCAGCTACCTTAGTTAACTGAAATATACGCTCAGGTAGAAACATAGGGGAAGGAATACGATAGGAACCGAAATACTAATGATCATATGAACGAAAGAATTTGCCTAAATGACGCACAAAGAACTGTTCTGTACCGAAGTTTTTAGGTTGTTGACAAGTTACAAATAATATATTAATGGATTCTGTTAAAACAACAGCTAAATAATGGGAACCTAAGTTATATTAGCTATTGTTTAAAATAGCTGATCATTAATGATGAATGGTTCATTCATCAACATAAATTAACCATTCATCATTATGATCAACTATTTTCCTTCCTCTTCATATCGTGATCCGAAAGGAACTCAGCAGCATATAATGAAGTACCTATAACAGCAAATATCCTCAGAAAGACTATAAATATTTGTCATATTTTCGAAATAATTAAATTTCTTAGGCTGTATTCTTTTGTTCCAATTCAAATGTACTACATTTCGTTTTTCTTGCCTTGTCTTGTTGTTGTAACTTCACGTATTTTAGCCCTCGTATTTGCACGTGATCCAACCAAATTACCTTTAATTTTGGTACAAATATTACTCCACAAATAAAATATCCTTACAACAGTCTCGTCACACCTTAACGGTTTCTATAGACCACTCCTTAGCTGTTCTCGTTCTAAGCACATTACGCTCATTTCCGAATCGTCGCGGTCCTTGTGTGTCGTCGACCGAAAACATATTACCAGCAAAAAACATTTGCACTTCTTGACCATCATATTCGGACAGCAATACGGTTTGAAATAGCTTGCTTCAAATTTCAACCAAACAAATATCATTTGCACCTAGAAAAGTTTTTATTGAAGTAGCAGTAAGGATAAGAATTGCGTGTGTTAAGTTTAGTGAGGTCTGTCGCAGAAGAAGGGATCTCGACATTTGGTCGTATGAAGGTAATAACTGCTTTAGTGCTCGGTAGTATGTTTTATGTATGTATTGCTCACTTAGTTCTCGAGTCATTAAACTTTCTTGTAGTTTTGTGATGGGGAGGGTATAACCGCAGACGTTGGTTATAATTATGCATCGTCTATTGAGCTCACCTGGAGAGCTCCTCTTTCTGTTGTGAGAGTACTCACTTCTGACATTCATCCGTCACAACTACTTAGGTCTCTGATAGCTTCTAGTTCTGTAGTCACTACTCGATGGGCTTCTTCATGCTCTTCTGTATAAGATAGCTCGTATTCTCGGAGATACTTGCGGTCAAGTACTTCCATACAATCTCGGCCTTCTATTTACCCACTACGTTAATGTATTTGTTATTTATTTATAAAAATGTTTGTCTTATCTTGGTCAATATTATTTCTATCAATCTTCCCGATTTAGAGACATTTCGAACGATCTCATTTTTCTTTTCTGACAGTTTCCGTTTGCAAACATACATGGATATGAGAACTATATTACAATGTGTGGCTATAGTTGTCAGTCGGTAAGGGACAAAAGGATTGGCTCAGAAGTTCCCGTGATCTGAGTTGAGAAGTGGTTGCCATGATCCCTGCGAGCTTGTTTACTTATTGGCAAAGTTGTGAGTAGGCTCTAGTTTGGTCCGATTTGTTTGGTGTATCATATACCTTCTTAGTTCGGAACTTTGGATATCCACTCTTTACCTAGTTTATAGAACTGGTTTATGAAAGGAGTTTCTTTTCAAATATTTTGGTCGTTACTTAGTTACATTATTATTGATTCAGTATACCTTTTGATAGGAATAAGATGAGGTTTGAAATCTTATGGAGAACTATCTGATTAATGTTTGCAAACAAAAAAATGCGTTTTTGTTTTCCGATATTGATAATAGACGCAGACCACACAAAGTTGCTCTAATTAAAAAAACGCATATAAAAACTACAAATGAAACAAGTAAATATCAAGTGATAATCGTATAATTACTTATAGGCTTTGCATAAAAACCAAAAAGCCTCTGAAAAGACCGAATATTAGCAATACATTCGCGCATTGTTCGCACGCGTACGGTTATTGTTGCCTCTACAGTGATACGGAAATGAAAATACATATAAATAATAATAAAAAGGGTAAGATAACAAAAGGTGAAATATACAAATATCCACATGATGATAAGTTCAAAACTTATATTGGGTAACTTGTACAATCAGGTACAACCGTAGAAGCCCCTCGACCGAAGTATGAAACCTATACAATTGAACCTAGCCAAACAGCCCCAAGCTTAGATGCCGTCAGGAAGTATGTAAATTGATCAAATTACCTCGCACGGTGTTCAGGGGTGCTCGTGCTAAAAATAACCTTTATCTAGGCTCACACAGTCGGAACCTTTTGTTTCATTGAACATGTCAGCTTTGTTACCCCTAGGGAAGGCTGGGCTCAGGCCGAATGTATGCAAAGCTCTACACAGACCCTTCAGGGTGTCCAAATAAAAGCTTAGCAATTGAATTGAAAGAAAGGAATTCTTCGAAATAACGAAGACAAAAGAGCCAATGTCTGTTCAGCGGCCGCCGCAGATAAGCATCATTCGTTGTCATTCGTTATCAATGCTCCTTCATTGCGAGAACTGAACCATTCTTCGAATAACTTCCTTAACTTCCACCAAAGATTCAGGCAATAATATAAATTTGATGAAAGAAGCCTTTCAATTCGTTCATTAATTAATTTACGATGATTTTCTTAAAATCGAGTCAAATATTCAACGTGGTATCAAATTGTAAGAGTTGTAATATTATAAAAGTTCGAACCATCGATCGGTCGTAACAACTTGTGAACAGAGGTAATGTCGTCAATTTTCATTTCAACTTGGTAAGTTGGCAAGTTCATGAGAAGGCACCTAAAATTAAGTGTAAAAGTTAATTAGAAGTTTTTACCGACAGTTTTATGTAGGAAAAGGTTTTTACCTAATTTTATTTAAAACCTTTTCATAAAAAGTAATACCGCTTCATCTTATCTTAATCCACTTGCTGTACATAATCCTCTCCGCAATTTCATCTGTTTCCAATATGTTCTAAGAAGGTATTACAGCAATAAACAACATAATATAAGAAACGCGCCGTAACTCAGCTGAAAGCGCAAAGTAATGTTCTGTTACATTCTTAATGCGCCACTAGGGTTACTTGTAGTGACCGAACTAGCCAACAATGAAAATAAAAGTTTATGTAACTTAGTGGCCGGCAATGGACACTAAAGACATATTCAATAAAATGTAGTTTAGTATTTTGCCCATCGATAAACAAGAACATGCGAGGTGATTGCATAACATAGTACGTACCTATTGCATGACAGTTTAACAACATTCATTGGGCCCTATTTTTTCGAACATAATGAAGCAATGGATAAGCAATATAGTTCAAAATAATTCAGATTGAGATTGGACGAGTGTTACGATTAGGGTGCTGTAGCAACATTCAACAGAACCTAACAGTAAAAACCAGTTTCCTCTTAGTTGGCTTCAAGCAAAATGTTGCCTTCCTACAAAATATCTCAGTCATCAGTTACAACATTCCGGAATGATCCACAAATGTAGGCTAAGTAGAAATTTATGTTCGGGATCTAATTCGTGGCCCTTAGGCCACTTCGGGCCAGCGTCTTCCTGATTTATGCTGCCGGAGACCGCTTCCCTCAAATTGGTAATGAAAGTAGACATCTTCAATTAGGTAGCGTAAGTAGCCCCGTCTATTAGGTGGAACTTATCATTTAGCTTTGAAACTGAAAGTGTTTGGAAAAGCTTGTGGCACTTTATCCTTTCTCGTAATTTTTATCTTTTATTTTCCAAATACGGTTTTTGTAGCAAAACTGGGCGGTGAAACTCGTTATTATTTTTTATAATTTTATTTTTATGTAAGTTCAAATTAAGTCTTTAAAAGCTTTGCTTGATTATTGGCAACGAGACCTTCTCTTTACACGCTCATGAATGTGTACAGAAATCGGTCACTTGCGAGTTTTAAACCTCAACTTAGTATTAACAAAACATCCTGAAGCTCAACCGAATTACAAGGAAGCAACAGTACCTGTACATCTATGGAGAGATATCAGGAATCACAAGTAACACAATTACGACCGCTCCGGAATCGCAGCGTCCGAACTGCTTCGGTCGCCTGGTCACTGGTCGCACGGTCGCCTGGTCACTGGTCGCACGGTTGCCTGGTCGCCGGTCGCAAGCACGTCTGCGCGATAGTTGTATAACACACTAATAGTAGGAATGGCTTACATTTTGACAGTTCAACATCATTAATTGCGTTATTTACGTTAAAGCAATGGATTAGCATCCTTCAAAAGGATTCTGATTGTGATTGATAGTGTGTTACACAATGAGCGCGCCCGTCGCGACGGCAACTGGATTAGCTTCCACTTCACTGAACTCACGGTATCATGTGCTACACGTGAGCGGGGCTACAGAAACGGTTCGAAGTGATTTAGTTGAGAATTAATGAAATGTTCGTTAATGAAATGTTCGTTTCATTTCATTTAGGTTGAGACTGTTAGGAATTGCTGACTGCGGGCGATCAAAGGGTAGTTCTATGAGCTTGGAGATACAGAAACTTATGATGCTGCTTAGTGATAATACTAACTTATACCTACTATAATCGGTACGACCCAATTCATCACCTTGCCTTGTTTAGAAATTAGAAGTGGACCTGCATTAGAGATTTATAACCTGAAAGAGCCACACACACACACCTACACCTTACGATGACAATACAACAATGAAGTAAACAATCAAAGAAAAGCCTCTCTTTTTGAACGCCTCTAACAGATGTTCATTAATACAACAAATATAATATCGTATCAACATCTGGCTTCGTATCTTTGAACGGAAGGCTGTAGATATCTCTCCCGCGCACGTTTTCGCGCGAACTGTTGAAAGCGATAACTGTTTCCAAATTATCTTTCTTATATTAACTTGGTTTTATTTCAATGAAATACTTTACAAACTTTCCAGCCACCTATAGGGGCTAAACGGAAGCCGCTAACCGAATTAGGGAAGAAACCTTGTTGGGTGAGGAAGACGCGTTGATAACAAATAGACAGGCAGATTTTGTTCTTATTCCTTTAATTTGATCGTGGCCCTGTTTGGATAGATCATTTTCTGTTCTATTCTATATATTAATTGGCTGTTTTATTTATTTTTTATAGTGTTAGCTAATATTAGTACATACTGACAAATGTTACGTAGATCTGATCCTTATTCAATTAACATTAGATATAAATATATTAACATTAGATATAATTATACCAATTTTTACTTGATTTCAGTATGTTGTTATAAAACCTTCGCAATGGCAATAGAAATAGTTAAGGATGAATATGAAAATGATTCTTCTGCGAGTGGCACGGAAGCGGGTACATTTGAAATAACAAGTTCCTTTTTTCCAGCTTTCGCGGGAATATATCCAGCTGACACCCTAGACTATTTTTCTTTCATTCAACTCATTTATTTTCCCGTATACTTACGTGGAAATTTTCCGCGCCAGGATAGCATATTTTATTTTTCAATGAAAGGAATTGTTTATATGGACGGGAAATGAGTAAAGATGTTGCGGTAATTTTTTTAAATAATAATAGGAAATCCTTTATGTTTGATAAGAAGCAAAGCTATCGTCATTATGGCTGGCTAAACATTTTTTTTTTTTTGTTAAATATTCCCTAGACCTCGATCACACCTGATGGAAAGCAATGGATGAGGTATATGATGGAACGAGCGTTCCCAGAAGATGCCTGTTCACTCTTGCTTTGAAGGCAGACAGGTTAATTACGGGAGGAAACACATGTCGGCAGAGAGTTCCACACTTTGGCTGCGCGCATAATAAACGTGGAGGAGAAGCGGTGAGTACGACTCGTCGGGATATCAACCAAGTGTGGATGGTACGCCACAGTACGTCTGGTTGTCCGGATCGTAAAAGGGCGATGGTGGGATCAGGTCGTGGAGCTCCTGCGCACACTCAGTGTGTAGAAGACCGACAGGCAAGCAACATTACGCCGATGTTTAAAAGCAGAAACCATCATTAGTGGATCTCTGTTTCACCTATATTACAGAACAAATTATTTTCTTCACTTAAACAGTGATGCGAAATCTGTAATCCGATATTATACGTTTCAATGGGTTTGAAAATATTAAATTAATTTCATTAACGCTCGTGGGCTCGTGGCTATATGATAACAGCTGCACGGGTCGACTTGCCGCGGTTGGTTCGTGGACGGGTGACCATGCCTTACACATCGAGAGCCCTCCGAGCCTCAGAAAGCACGCTAAGCTATTGGTCCCGGCTGTTATTCGTAGATCTTCGACACTCACTTCGGTACTCAGAAGGCTATAACTTTGACAACCAGTCTTACCACGGGATAGCGTGTTACGCATTAACTGGGTTGTGGAGGTCAGATAGGCAGTCGCTTTATGTAAAAGTCAGATCTATTGCTGGTTCTCGTAATATATGTATTTGCAAAGGCCTCCCTTCACTCCTATCATCTTCATAATAATTACCAAATACTCGTAATAATCATATTCTCATAATTAATTTCGAAATATAAAGTCCAACCCTTATTTATAGCGAAAGGCTGCAGGAACCCGCAGAAACCTTTACTTAGGACGATTGAACAATCTAATTCATCCCCTTCGTATTTTATTCATAAATGTTTTTCAGAGAATACTTATAGAAAATAAATCTTGCACTTAGTATTTATGGCTTTAAAATAAGTATTATATTTGTAAATCTCGAAAGTAATAACTTTAATCTAGATATTATTAGCAAACCCACTCCGCTGCAGCGCCTAGACTTCATAAGTTGTTATGTAGCGGCTGAATTGTAGTAGCTCTTCAGGACTCGGCTTAGGGGCTTACAGGACCTAAACACAAAAAAACGCAAGTTTTAGAAACAATACAAGTGTATAATCGACTACAGTAAACAAAATCAGAAAAATTAATGATATTCTTCAGGATATATTCTAGGTAGACAGTGTGCTGAAAACTTAATACTTACAACTAATTTGATACGATAGAAAAAACCATGAAGATACCCTAAAAATGTTCTTTTTACAATAAAAACCATACTAATATACATACAATCATCATGATTTTTTGTCAGATTATTCTACAAGAAACATACTTCTAAACATATTCCTACTAGTGTTTTAATTTTTTAGTCCCAACAATAGATTTTTGAAATTAAATTATTGCTTCATATTTTGCAACAAATTACCAGCGTTGTGTCATCGCGGTCATCGCGCTTCTCTTTCTTTTCTATGCAGTCCGACAGTGACCGCGCTTTAGGTCATGTAAGCCCCTTAAGCTTTAGTAGGCTTATCATTATGGTGGTTATTCTCCTAGTTATTGGTGTACTTCTCCGTGTCTAGACACTTTCCCATTTTCGTTATCGTTTTTAATGCACGTCGTATTGTTTGGGTTACATAAGGTGTGCCTTCTGGTCTATTCAGAATTAAGTAGGTATTAAAATGTTTGACTTTGCTAATTTAAATAAATCAGACACCGAAAATGAGCAGCAACTTATTTTTTATAAACAAAATAATGTTGTCTAAGTTCCTTTGTTTTAGCAAACGCAACACATTGTTTAATTGAGTTAACGTTGACTGAATGCGTCATCTATCACGAGGTCCGGTGAATCTGAGCGAACGTAGGTGTAGAGTACACGGCCGCGTCTCCGGATATTACACTCGATATTGATAAACGATAGTATAATGCGCTGTGTGAAGCTAGCAGTGTGGTGTTAGCGCTATAGCTATTAATTAATAAGTAAACTGCCCAAACACGACCGCTCAGATGTGATTACTTATTGTGTTTTAAAAGTTCTTTAAAAGCTGAAGATTTCAGTCGAGGATCAAAAGCTCATAACGAAAGTCAGTTTGTGATATGATGACCTAGGAGCACTGTCCACCTACATAATAATACGAACCAGTCTTTGAGAACTCGCAACAGATCGCACGAGGTCAATCCGTCAAGGTATTTCTATTAGGTACCCCTGAAATGATTCCCCGGCGCCATACATGTTCATTAACTTTAGCTCTTGACTGGCACTCAAAAACTGTGTTTTTAGTAAATCTATTTCTCGATTTATTGTATGGGCGCATGTAAGGCGGGGTGCATATTAATGTAAAGGTGGCGGATATCCGATGGCTGCAGAAGTGCGGATACTGCGGTATAAAATTTTATGGTATGGCTTGCGGCTTTTGTTTGCATGCTAAGTAGTGAGGTTTGTGAACAGATGTGTGTACTGTGTGGTAGCCTGAGCGGTCGTGTTTGTGCAGTTTATTAAGTAATTAATAGCTATAGTGCTAACGCCACACTGCTAGCTACACACAGCGTATTATACTTTCGTTTATCAATATCGTCTATAATATCCGAGGACGCGGCCGTGTACTCTACACCTACGTTCGCTCAGATACACCGACCCTCGTGATAGATGACGCGATCAGTCAACGTTAACTCAAATAAACAATGTTTTGCGTTTGTTAGAACAACGCCGCGTTTTATTTTCACGAGGATTGCTCATTCTTAGACAAGATTATTCTGTTTACAAATAATAAGTTGCTGCTCATTTTCTGTGTTTCATTTATTTATAAGTATTAGCAAAGTCAAACATTTTCATTCCCACGTAATCTTCTATATATATAAAATGGTAAACTGACTGATTGTTGATATATCAACGCACAGCCCAAACCGCTGGTCCTAGAGACATGAAACTTGGAGGGTGTATTCTTTGTGAAGAGTAAGTATCCACTAAGAAAGGATTTTAGGGAATTCTACCCCTAAAGGGGTGAAATAGGGGATAGAACTTTATATGAAAGCCCGTCAGTTTTGAAGTCAGGATTTTCAAATTTTGTGTTTAGGCAGAGGATTAAAAATTAATTTACACATGTCTCAGCGTTTTTGACAAATCTACCCCCGAAGGGTTAAAAAGGGGGATGAAGTTGTCTATGGAAAGTCCTTAGTTTTGGTCCTAGAGACATGAAACTTGGAGAGTGTATTCTTTGTGAAGAGTAAGTATCCACTAACAAATAATTTTTGGGAATTCTACCCCTATAGGGGTGAAATAGGGGATGGAAGTTTATATGAAAATCCGTCAGTTTTGAAGTTAAGATCTTCAAATTTTGTTCTTAGGTAGAGGATTGAAAATTAATTTACACATGTCTCAGCGTTTTTGACAATTCTACTCCCGAAGGGTTAAAAAGGGGTATGAAGTTGTGCAAGAAGTAAAAATCACTAAGTTTATTATCTAGGCTTATGGTTGGAAGGTAACGCAACGGTGTTGTTAGAATTTCAACCCTTAAGGGGGTGAAAAGGGGGATAACATTTTGTTTTTAATTATATAATCTTTATATATAAAATGGTAAACTGATTGATTGTTGATATATCAACGCACAGCCCAAACCAGTGGTCCTAGAGACATGAAACTTGGAGGGTGTATTCTTTGTGAAGAGTAAGTATCCACTAAGAAAGGATTTTAGGGAATTCTACCCCTAAAGGGGTGAAATAGGGGATAGAACTTTATATGAAAGTCCGTCAGTTTTGAAGTCAGGATTTTCAAATTTTGTGTTTAGGCAGAGGATTAAAAATTAATTTACACATGTCTCAGCGTTTTTGACAAATCTACCCCCGAAGGGTTAAAAAGGGGGATGAAGTTGTCTATGGAAAGTCCTTAGTTTTGGTCCTAGAGACATGAAACTTGGAGAGTGTATTCTTTGTGAAGAGTAAGTATCCATTAACAAATAATTTTTGGGAATTCTACCCCTATAGGGGTGAAATAGGGGATGGAAGTTTATATGAAAATCCGTCAGTTTTGAAGTTAAGATCTTCAAATTTTGTTCTTAGGTAGAGGATTGAAAATTAATCTATATATATAAAATGGTAAACTGACTGATTGTTGATATATCAACGCACAGCCCAAACCGCTGGTCCTAGAGACATGAAACTTGGAGGGTGTATTCTTTGTGAAGAGTAAGTATCCACTAAGAAAGGATTTTAGGGAATTCTACCCCTATAGGGGTGAAATAGGGGATGGAAGTTTATATGAAAATCCGTCAGTTTTGAAGTTAAGATCTTCAAATTTTGTTCTTAGGTAGAGGATTGAAAATTAATTTACACATGTCTCAGCGTTTTTGACAATTCTACCCCCGAAGGGTTAAAAAGGGGTATGAAGCTGTGCAAGAAGTAAAAATCACTAAGTTTATTATCTAGGCTTATGGTTGGAAGGTAACGCAACGGTGTTGTTAGAATTTCAACCCTTAAGGGGGTGAAAAGGGGGATAACATTTTGTTTTTAATTATATAATCTATACAATGTGTTGATTTGCATCCTAGTCAAATTCAAGGACGTAATTATGCTAATGATTCTCGACCCAAATCAACAATAAAATGAGTAGGTATTTTTTTATTTTATTTTCTTATTTAAGGAAATCCGTAAGTGTGAACCAGCCGTATTTAAACGCGGCCCGTCTGTTACTAGCCCTATAACCGCGCTTCACACACACACAAATGCATACCATTCATGCAATTCTCATTCGATAAATTCGTAGGTAATCAATCCCATCCTCCAATCACACTCCCCGCGCTGCTCCTAGCCACGCCCCTTTTCCCCGTCTTTCTGTCGGCGCGGCGCGCGGCGCCGGCGCCGACAGTTTGATTGAACTTGCCGAAGTTATCGCAAGTGCGCTTTGCGAATTTCCGTACATCGAGACGTAGTTACAAAGTGTGATGACGGACAATTACTCAAATGCCGAGTTGGTGGAGATGGTCGCCATCAGTGGAGACAGCCTACGTGGAGCCATCCGGATGTTCGTGGAAATGTATCCCGATCGGGCACAAGACATTCACCCAGGTGATAATGCTGTGCGGGTTACATTTTGGTCGCTGGTTCCTGGAACACCAAGACGCCAACATCCTGTGGATGGACGAGTGTTTACCTAAGAGTTGAAAGTAAGTACACCACGTACTTATACTTAACTAGCACGTCTTTCCATTTCATCAAACGTAGAAAACATCATTTTTAGACTTAGTAGATCGGTACACTAACTAAGGTAGGTATTATTGCCGGCCCTAAGCCCGTTATGTAGGAAGGAAAGTTTCAAATCAACCAATTTAATCCACAAATAAAAACAAAATCATTTAATCATCTGATAACAGGTCAGTGAACTTTTCTTTGGCGCACTAGTATTACTGTCATTAGTAAGATTTCCGTATTTAATTATCAAGCGAAATTTATGACAATAATGTAGGTGATTTTCGAAATAAAATTAGGTAAAATTATTGCTACCGGTCGGGTCATTGCTACGCGGGGAAAAACAGCTGCATGCATTGTCGCTGTGTGCGTAGTCGGGTGATTCTGTTTTATTTGTATTGAATTAAGGGTGTAATTCTGAAATACTGTTAAATTTCAACAACAAAAAAAAAGCAGCGCTTACTAGTTATTGCCCCATAACGTACTTCAATTGATTATTTATGTATTTTATGACAACCTCCTGAACTTTGACGAGGATGCAAATCAACACATTGTATATATAAAATGGTAAACTGACTGATTGTTGATATATCAACGCACAGCCCAAACCGCTGGTCCTAGAGACATGAAACTTGGAGGGTGTATTCTTTGTGAAGAGTAAGTATCCACTAAGAAAGGATTTTAGGGAATTCTACCCCTAAAGGGGTGAAATAGGGGATAGAACTTTATATGAAAGTCCGTCAGTTTTGAAGTCAGGATTTTCAAATTTTGTGTTTAGGCAGAGGATTAAAAATTAATTTACACATGTCTCAGCGTTTTTGACAAATCTACCCCCGAAGGGTTAAAAAGGGGGATGAAGTTGTCTATGGAAAGTCCTTAGTTTTGGTCCTAGAGACATGAAACTTGGAGAGTGTATTCTTTGTGAAGAGTAAGTATCCATTAACAAATAATTTTTGGGAATTCTACCCCTATAGGGGTGAAATAGGGGATGGAAGTTTATATGAAAATCCGTCAGTTTTGAAGTTAAGATCTTCAAATTTTGTTCTTAGGTAGAGGATTGAAAATTAATCTATATATATAAAATGGTAAACTGACTGATTGTTGATATATCAACGCACAGCCCAAACCGCTGGTCCTAGAGACATGAAACTTGGAGGGTGTATTCTTTGTGAAGAGTAAGTATCCACTAAGAAAGGATTTTAGGGAATTCTACCCCTAAAGGGGTGAAATAGGGGATAGAACTTTATATGAAAGCCCGTCAGTTTTGAAGTCAGGATTTTCAAATTTTGTGTTTAGGCAGAGGATTAAAAATTAATTTACACATGTCTCAGCGTTTTTGACAAATCTACCCCCGAAGGGTTAAAAAGGGGGATGAAGTTGTCTATGGAAAGTCCTTAGTTTTGGTCCTAGAGACATGAAACTTGGAGAGTGTATTCTTTGTGAAGAGTAAGTATCCACTAACAAATAATTTTTGGGAATTCTACCCCTATAGGGGTGAAATAGGGGATGGAAGTTTATATGAAAATCCGTCAGTTTTGAAGTTAAGATCTTCAAATTTTGTTCTTAGGTAGAGGATTGAAAATTAATTTACACATGTCTCAGCGTTTTTGACAATTCTACTCCCGAAGGGTTAAAAAGGGGTATGAAGTTGTGCAAGAAGTAAAAATCACTAAGTTTATTATCTAGGCTTATGGTTGGAAGGTAACGCAACGGTGTTGTTAGAATTTCAACCCTTAAGGGGGTGAAAAGGGGGATAACATTTTGTTTTTAATTATATAATCTTTATATATAAAATGGTAAACTGATTGATTGTTGATATATCAACGCACAGCCCAAACCAGTGGTCCTAGAGACATGAAACTTGGAGGGTGTATTCTTTGTGAAGAGTAAGTATCCACTAAGAAAGGATTTTAGGGAATTCTACCCCTAAAGGGGTGAAATAGGGGATAGAACTTTATATGAAAGTCCGTCAGTTTTGAAGTCAGGATTTTCAAATTTTGTGTTTAGGCAGAGGATTAAAAATTAATTTACACATGTCTCAGCGTTTTTGACAAATCTACCCCCGAAGGGTTAAAAAGGGGGATGAAGTTGTCTATGGAAAGTCCTTAGTTTTGGTCCTAGAGACATGAAACTTGGAGAGTGTATTCTTTGTGAAGAGTAAGTATCCATTAACAAATAATTTTTGGGAATTCTACCCCTATAGGGGTGAAATAGGGGATGGAAGTTTATATGAAAATCCGTCAGTTTTGAAGTTAAGATCTTCAAATTTTGTTCTTAGGTAGAGGATTGAAAATTAATCTATATATATAAAATGGTAAACTGACTGATTGTTGATATATCAACGCACAGCCCAAACCGCTGGTCCTAGAGACATGAAACTTGGAGGGTGTATTCTTTGTGAAGAGTAAGTATCCACTAAGAAAGGATTTTAGGGAATTCTACCCCTATAGGGGTGAAATAGGGGATGGAAGTTTATATGAAAATCCGTCAGTTTTGAAGTTAAGATCTTCAAATTTTGTTCTTAGGTAGAGGATTGAAAATTAATTTACACATGTCTCAGCGTTTTTGACAATTCTACCCCCGAAGGGTTAAAAAGGGGTATGAAGCTGTGCAAGAAGTAAAAATCACTAAGTTTATTATCTAGGCTTATGGTTGGAAGGTAACGCAACGGTGTTGTTAGAATTTCAACCCTTAAGGGGGTGAAAAGGGGGATAACATTTTGTTTTTAATTATATAATCTATATATATAAAATGGTAAACTGACTGATTGTTGATATATCAACGCACAGCCCAAACCGCTGGTCCTAGAGACATGAAACTTGGAGGGTGTATTCTTTGTGAAGAGTAAGTATCCACTAAGAAAGGATTTTAGGGAATTCTACCCCTAAAGGGGTGAAATAGGGGATAGAACTTTATATGAAAGCCCGTCAGTTTTGAAGTCAGGATTTTCAAATTTTGTGTTTAGGCAGAGGATTAAAAATTAATTTACACATGTCTCAGCGTTTTTGACAAATCTACCCCCGAAGGGTTAAAAAGGGGGATGAAGTTGTCTATGGAAAGTCCTTAGTTTTGGTCCTAGAGACATGAAACTTGGAGAGTGTATTCTTTGTGAAGAGTAAGTATCCACTAACAAATAATTTTTGGGAATTCTACCCCTATAGGGGTGAAGTAGGGGATGGAAGTTTATATGAAAATCCGTCAGTTTTGAAGTTAAGATCTTCAAATTTTGTTCTTAGGTAGAGGATTGAAAATTAATTTACACATGTCTCAGCGTTTTTGACAATTCTACCCCCGAAGGGTTAAAAAGGGGTATGAAGTTGTGCAAGAAGTAAAAATCACGAAGTTTATTATCTAGGCTTATGGTTGGAAGGTAACGCAACGGTGTTGTTAGAATTTCAACCCTTAAGGGGGTGAAAAGGGGGATAACATTTTGTTTTTAATTATATAATCTTTATATATAAAATGGTAAACTGACTGATTGTTGATATATCAACGCACAGCCCAAACCAGTGGTCCTAGAGACATGAAACTTGGAGGGTGTATTCTTTGTGAAGAGTAAGTATCCACTAAGAAAGGATTTTTAGGAATTCTACCCCTAAAGGGGTGAAATAGGGGATGGAACTTTATATGAAAGTCCGTCAGTTTTGAAGTTAGGATTTTCAAATTTTGTGTTTAGGCAGAGCATTGAAAATTAATTTACACATGTCTCAGCGTTTTTGACAAATCTACCCCCGAAGGGTTAAAAAGGGGGATGAAGTTGTGTATGGAAAGTCCTTAATTTTAGAAGTAAAATCACTAAGTTTATTATCTAGGCTTATGGTTGGAAGGTAACGCACCGGTGTTGTTAGAATTTCAACCCTTAAGGGGGTGAAAAGGGGGATAAAATTTTGTTTTAAATTATATAATCTATCAACACACCGCCCAAACTGCTGGTCCTAGAGACATGAAACTTGGAGGGTGTATTTTTGTGAAGAGTAAGTATCCACTAAGAAAGGATTTTTGGGAATTCTACCCCTAAAGGGGTGAAATAAGGGATGGAAGTTTATATCTTCAAATTTTGTGTTTAGGCAGATGATTGAAAATTAATTTACACATGTCTCAGCGTTTTTGACAATTCTACCCCCGAAGGGTTAAAAAGGGGTATGAAGTTGTGCATGGAAAGTCCTTAATTTTAGAAGTAAAATCACTAAGTTTATTATCTAGGGTTATGGTTGGAAAGTAACGCAACGGTGTTGTTAGAATTTCAACCCTTAAGGAGGTGAAAAGGGGGACGAAATTTTGTTTTTAATTTTATAATCTATCAACGCACAGCCTAAACCGCTGGTCCTAGAGACATGAATTTTGGAGGGTGTGTTCTTTGTGAAGAGTAGGTGTCCATTAAGAAGTAGTTTTTGGAAATTCAACTTTTAAGGAGGTGAAAAGGGGGGATTTTGTTTGTATGAAAAATTTTATTCCTTGAGTTAATAACCTTAAAACTTGGCAGGAATACTTATCTAAGTAAATTATGAAATTTGGCATTTTTTGCTTTTCTAAACTACCTTCTAAAGAGGGATTGGGGGGTGTCAAAATTTGTATGGAAGAATTTTAACGCGCAGTTAGATTAACTCGGAACTCAGTACCTATTTATACTTATGACCAAAAATAAAGAATAGCGTATCGGGATTTTTCGATAATCTACCCCTAACGGGGTGAAGAGAGGTAGTCAATTCAACAGGGGAGTATTTTATTACGTGGCTTGATTTACTGGAAAATTGGTATAAATAATCCTTAAATCAAGTCATAGAAACATCCCAGACGATTGTTCAAAATTCCATCCCTATGGGGATAAAAAGAGGGGACACAGTTTATATGAAAAATCTTATTTATTTGGTTTATAAACTTTATAGACTTCCAAAAAAAACACTACAAAGTGAAAAATAACTTTAAATTCGGAAGTCGGTGTTTTTGGGTCTGTATTTTAGTTTTTTGCCACCGACTTCTGAAATTAAAGCTATTTTTCACTTTGTAGTGTTTTTTGGAAGTCGGTTTTTTTTTTGTTAAAACGTTATTATTTCTCGCTTTTTAGTGGGTCTGTTTATGATTTATCTAAATTACAATAGCCTAATGTCAACTTGCTCATCAGCTTTACCAAAATATTGCGTTTCCCGATGCAGGTACATTAATTGTTGAGGAATTCTCCTGATATTTCACCATCAGCTCCATTTCACCATTTGCATCGTGACGAGCATACATTGCTTAGCAACCATGTTAAAGTAATCGAATCGCAACCCGTGAAATACTTATTATTGAGTAGTTCCGGTGGCAATCTGTAGTCTTCATCATCAGTTCCACTTCACCAAATAGTGCTTTTCGAGAGCAAATGCACGAGTTACTATAAAAAATACCCAAATTGCTATAGGTGTGCCTATAATATTTGAAGAGTTCCTTCGATTTCTCCAGGATCCCATCATACGATCCTGACGTGATGACAATGGGACCACCTGGAAAGTATATATACACTTTCAAACAAAAAAAAAATCCAAATCGGTCTAGCAGTCTTCGAGTAATCGGGAACGTACTTAAAAAAAAAAGATTCCGACGAACTGGGAACCTCCTCCTTTTTTTGACGTCAGTAAAAATAAAAAGGGGGTTTTAGGGTTTTTCAAAAATCGACTCCTACCAAGTTGGAAAAGGGTAGTAGTAGGGCAAGTAGTTCAAGGGTTGGATTTTACTGCTTGCTTCCATTAACTCGAAAATGGGTATGGGTCTTTGAGTCAAGTTATGAACACAACCCTAACGATTTTTCATAATTCCATCCCTGTTGGAGTGAAAATCGGGGATACAGTTTATTTGCAAAATACAAAAACCCTTTGATCTATAAACTTAAAAATTGGCCCAAATACTTACTTATCTAAATAAATGATAAGATCATAACATACATTTTCAAAATTTTAAGAGGAAAGTACGAATTTCACGCGGACGAAGTCGCGGGCAGAAGCTAGTTCTCAAATAAAAAGCACACCTTATGTGACCCAAACAATACGACGTGCAATAAAAACGATAACGAAAATGGAAAAGTGTCTAGACACGGAGAAGTACGCCAATAACTAGGAGAATTATCACCATAAGCCTACTAAAGCTTAAGCCGAGACGTGAAGAGCTACTAGAAGTCAGGCTTGCTAAACGCAGAGTTGTGTCGGAGCTCCGCTTTGTCAGTCTGCACTAAGCTTTACTACATAACAATTTAAATATGAAATCTAGGCGCTGCAGCTGAGTGGGCTTCTCGGGGCTAGCTGGACTGAACCAACGCGAATGTATACGTACATCCGTGGTGGAGCGACCCAGACTGCCGGGCACTTCTTCTCCTGCAACCGAGCGGGTGGGCAGGTTGCGGATAGCCCAACTCCGGCTGCGGGACCGACTGCATAAGGTTGATCTCGCAACCGGAGCATCTTGAAAGAGATCCCGGACAAGAGAAGTGCCCGAACACCAAGCCCCAGGTTTAGGGTAACCCATATACCTTATCCCATGTACCAATTAATCCTGATCATTCCAACCCTTCCATATCCCTATAATTCCGTCAATCCCTAAATCCCTAGGCCAAATCCCAGGCCTAGGGTGACCCCCCAGTAACCTATACCCCACCACCAAACACCCTCCCTCCTATCCCTACATCCCTTCGGTCCCAGAGGACGGGTAACCTCGATTCCAAAAAAGCCCACCCCCTCATCAATGAAAAATGCAGCAGGTAAAAGAAACTACCCAGGTGGGTCCCGGCCAAGCCGGGGAATCCCACACCGCTACGGCGGTCAGCCCCCAACGTATTCTGGGGGGGGCAACCGACTGCACAACTTTGCCGTGCTCCTCAGCACGGCCGGCTGCTGATCTAGCGCCCATAACACAGGCAGCGACTTACGCGCCCACAAATACAACTCCGGCTGCGACTAACGCGCCAATAAACCCTACCACGGCTGCGACCTACGCGCCAATACCCTCCACGACGTGCATGCCTCCCTCGAGCCTCTGGCAACAGAGCATCGTGCGGAACAGCATCACCAACCCAGACTTAGAAGGACACGGACAGAGAGTGATGGGGAAGGTTGACGAATCTGGCGACCCTACCACTCTCCCGGTTGATAGAGTACGCCTGCTGAAAAAGCGCGGAAAAATCACAGGCCGGGGGAGGAAAGTAGGCGACCGAAAGCGCAGCACCCGCGAAGGCACTAGCCAGCGCGATGCGCGATCGGACGCTGAAGAGGTAGTACGCGACCAGCCCCGAGTCCGCGACGGGGAAACCAGGCGCGAAAAGGGGCCGGACGCGGAAAAAAGAGAACGGCCGCAAGTCCGCGAAGGGGAAACCCAGCGCGAAAAGCGGCCAAACGTGGGACCACGCGACCAGCTGCGAGTCCGCGAAGGGGCAACCCAGCGCGAAAAACAGCCGGACGCGGAACCGCGCGTGCAGGGGCCAGTCCGCGAAGGGGAAACCCAGCGCGAAAAACCCCTGCACACGACAGAGTCTGCCGGGGGCGCCGACCGACCTCATCACACCAACACTGACACGGACAAATCCCGACTTAAACACCATAGGGGTAGGCGAGGTGGATTCTTGCGCCCAGATGCCACCACCCTGACGGGCACCTCCATGCCGCAGCCTGGACCGAGCGGTACAGGGCCGGCGAAGAGGGAACGCCCTGACGACTCGGCTTCACCGAGTACGCTCCAGGGGGACGCCAAACGCGTAAGGGTCCACTCTGCCCAGGGGGAGCTGAGGACCTACGCGCGGGCCACTAAGGATATTCCTGCGAGGCTCGCCGTCGCAATCTGCTTCCCTCCCCCCTCCAGAGACTTGACAAAAGACGAGGCCGAGCTGGTCAAAGCAGGCCTGGAAAATGCACTGATTGACTCGGACCCGACAGCACCACTCCCTGCCTTCCGCGGATACCCACGGGTAGCGGAGGGCACAGTACAGATTTGGTGTGAGGACGATTACGCCCTGACATGGTTGACCCGACACGTACCCCTCCTCAAACTCCCCGATACTGAGCTCACACTGACGGTACTTCGACAGTCCGATGTGCCCACCCGCGTCAGAGCCTCGCTTTTCGTCCCTCGCTATAGAGGTGACATACAGAGGCTCCACGGTATTCTGATTCGTCAGAATACGTGGTACGACATAGCCCGGTGGTCACTGTACAGGGCAACTACCGTCGGTGGCGACAACTACGGGACTCATTTGACCCTAGGTGTGCCACCGGAGGAAGTGGAAAGGGTCATGGGGCGGGAGCGACGGATATCGTACCTACTGGGTTCGATATACGTGCGCTTCTGGCCCACGACCCAGCCCTCGGACTGCGCAACGGACCCGACGACGACACTGACAGCGACACAGACGGACGACGCAGACATCGCCCAACTTGAGGAGGTCATGGCCCGCGCGGCGATGGCTGACGACGTAGCCAGCATACCACCCGCATCCCCCGGCTGGAGCGAGCAACTTCTTGCATCGTCGCCGGGTGGTCAACACGACGACCAGTACAGAGAGGAGACGGCGGAGGTTTTGTCCGATGGATCCACCACTGACTAACCTCCCCCCCTCATCACCGTCACCACCACTCAACATCATCCAGACTAACCTCCAACATAGCCAGACTGCCACGGCTAGCTTACGCAGGGCACTGGAGGTTAACCCCCGAACAATTGCACTGATCCAAGAGCCGTGGATCAGGAACAACAGAATCTGCGGCCTCAGTAACATCGGAGGTAAGCTAATCCTTAACACGCACAGTTCAGATAAACCCAGAACCTGTGCCTATATACCCAAAGATATCCCTACCACGCTACTCACTCAATTCTGTTCCAGAGATCTGACAGCTGTCAGGCTCCAGACCGAAGGTGAATTCCCAGATGTTGTACTAGCCTCGGTATACATGCCGGGCGAGGATACAGACTGCCCGCCGAAAGAAATGGCCGACCTGGTACAGCACTGCGAGCGCACCAAGTTAGACCTGATCATCTGCACCGATTCGAACGCCCATCACCCGCTCTGGGGCAGCGACGCATCGAACTCCAGAGGAGAGGTACTATCCACCTATTTATTCTCTACTAACCTTGACATCGTTAACCGAGGCTCTGAACCCACTTGGGTCACAGTCCGAGGACAAACGATCATTGATTTAACACTTGCTACAGAAAACGCGACAAATTTTATAACAAATTGGCACGTATCGGACGAACCTTCTTGCTCAGACCATAGAAGAATCCGTTTCACATTAAATACCATTATAGGGAAACCAACATCGAGGCGAAACCCACGGCGCACCGATGTGCCCGGGTACAAGCGTCTCCTAGCCGCCCTACTAGCTAGGCACCTATCACAAATAACTATAAGAGAACCTGCACAACTTGAATACACTGTGACAAAGCTGTCAGAGTACCTAACCGAAGCATACCACGCATGCTGCAAACTAAGGGCACCGCGTACCAACAGTGAAAGAAATCCTTGGTGGAACGCGGAACTTAGTAAACTCAGAAGCACACTTCGGAAACAATTTAACAGAGCCAAAAACACCAGACTCCCGGAAGACTGGGAACTATACAAAGAAACACAATACACATACAAAAAGCAAATCAGAACCGCCAGAAGGACAGCTTGGCGGAAATTCTGTGAATCCATCGAAACCAATAATGAAGCCGCAAGAGTAAGGAAGATCCTATCAACAGATCAGGACCGAACCCTTGGCGCGCTGAAGAAACCCGACAACTCATACACACTAACAGACCATGAAACCAGCAAGGTCCTTCTCGAGACTCACTTCCCAGACTGCAAACTCCTGGAGGACAGGACCTGGGAAGATGTGCCAGATTGGTCCCCAACGGAACAAGACTGGTCCAGTGCCCACAACCTAGTAACAGAAGACCGAGTAAAGTGGGCCATTAACACTTTCCAGCCATATAAGTCCGCAGGACTAGATGGCATTTTCCCAGCCCTACTACAATGGGGTGTTGACCATATCACACCATGCCTGGTAGAAATCTATCGGGCCTGCATAGCACTAAGATACATACCCCTAGCCTGGCGCGAAGTGAAAGTCATCTTCATACCAAAACCGGGCAAGGCCGACTACACTCAACCCAAGGCCTACAGACCCATAAGCCTCACATCCTTTCTACTAAAGACCCTAGAGAGGCTCTGCGATCGACACATCCGAGATGGACCTCTTCGGGCAAAGCCACTCCACAAACAACAGCATGCGTACTCCACAGGCAGATCAACGGAATCTGCGCTACACAGCGTGGTATCCAAAATTGAATGCGCAGTGGACCACAAATGCTCAGCACTGGCAGCCTTCATTGACATCGAGGGCGCCTTTGACAAAAC
The DNA here is from genome assembly GCA_916614155.1 of Mesoligia furuncula. NCBI lineage: Eukaryota > Metazoa > Arthropoda > Insecta > Lepidoptera > Noctuidae > Mesoligia > Mesoligia furuncula. The sequence continues at coordinate 911,179 of OU744790.1, read as the reverse complement.
CACTTTCAACAGTATCAGCACGGCCCTAGACAGACACAATATAGACCCGTCTCTGAGCGGCTGGATCACCAACATGCTCAAACGAAGGGCAGTACAAGTGACCGTAAACGACACCACAAGAGCCATAGTGGCGAAGGGCTGCCCGCAAGGGGGCGTCCTGTCGCCGCTTCTATGGAACCTGGTCGTAGACAGTCTAATAAAAGAACTCAACGACAAAGGTTACTATACCGTAGGATACGCCGACGATATAACCATAATAATAAATGGCACCCACGAAAACACACTGTGCAATCTAATGCGCCAGGCCCTGAAAATAGTGGAAAACTGGTGTGGTAAACACCAACTATCAGTGAACCCCACAAAAACTGAACTGGTTCTTTTCACGAAAAAGAGGAAACTGACAACACTACAACTACCACGTTTCTTTGGTACAACCCTAAGCCTATCAACTGAAACCAAATACCTGGGCATATTTTTGGACAAACAGCTGAACTGGGCAAAACACACGAGCTATATTACCACGAAAGCCAGCATATCCCTGTGGCAATGCAAGCGAATGCTTGGCAAGAATTGGGGGATTAGCCCCAGGGTTACTCACTGGCTATACACCACAGTCATCCGACCAATCATCACATACGGCTCACTAGTCTGGTGGCCCAGAACAGACCTGAGCACAGCCCAAAAAGACCTTGAAAAGCTGCAGCGGTTCGCGTGTGTGGCAATCACTGGCTGCATGAGAACTACACCCACTGCTGCCCTACAGGCTATGCTTGGACTGCCGCCTCTACACCTCATAGTGAGGGAGGAGGCGACCCTGGCTGCCTTTAGGCTCTTCAAATCAGGGACCCTGAGCAAAGACTCTAGGGTCAAACACATACGTTTAAAAGAAGATGCGATCAAATTGCAGCCAATGATGGCATCACCCTGCGACAGAGCCCCGAAACAATACTGCTTCCAAAAGCATTACAACATAGTGCTTGAAGAGGAGCAGTGCGACCACTCAGGCCCGAAAGAACTGAGGATTTACACTGATGGCTCAAAGACTGACTGCGGAACTGGAGTCGGAGTCTTCTCACACGACCTCAACATAAAAATATCCAAACCGCTGGGAATGCTCAACACGGTCTACCAAGCAGAGTGTGTGGGCATAATGCAAGCGGCTTATGCCATAGCGGCCAGGAGAGTCACGGACACCCATGTTCGCATACTCTCTGATAGCGCCTCAGTCCTCCAATCCCTAGACAAAAAATGCATCACATCGGACCTAATACTAGAATGTCACAATGCGCTCGAGCGTGTAACTGTATCGAACCGCAATACAGTGACACTACAATGGATAAAAGGACACAGTGGATCGCTAGGCAACGACGCAGCTGACGAGCTGGCCAGAAGGGCTTCCAGTATGTCAGTCTATGGACCGGAACCTATCGTGCCCATCCCCTTCAACCAACTACGCAGGTGGCTACAGGAGCACACCCACACACAAGCAGAAAGCTGGTGGACGTCGTCACCAGGCTGCAGGCAGTCCAAAGAAGCCATGCCGTTATTGGATGGCAGGCTAACCAGGCGCTTACTACGACTGGACAGGAAAGGCCTGCGCCTGGTGACGGGGACCATCACGGGACACTGCTCACTAAATAAACACTTTTACACATTAGGCATAACAGACAGTCCCCTGTGCAGGGCTTGCATGGAGGCTGATGAAACCGTTGCGCATGTGCTCTTTGAGTGCACAGGCGTCACCCAGATAAGGTCAGAAACCCTCGGGACACCTAGATCGTATACAGATGTTCTTGACAGACCAGGAGATTTGATCAGCTTCTGGAGGGAGGTGGGCTGGTTGGAATAACCACCGACGGCCGCCATGGCCCACGCACAATGGTCCACTGAAGGACTAAGTGCGGAAACCAAACCCATAACATAGAACATAGATAGCAGTCTTCGAGTAATCGGGAACGTACTTAAAAAAAAAAGATTCCGACGAACTGGGAACCTCCTCCTTTTTTTGACGTCAGTAAAAATAAAAAGGGGGTTTTAGGGTTTTTCAAAAATCGACTCCTACCAAGTTGGAAAAGGGTAGTAGTAGGGCAAGTAGTTCAAGGGTTGGATTTTACTGCTTGCTTCCATTAACTCGAAAATGGGTATGGGTCTTTGAGTCAAGTTATGAACACAACCCTAACGATTTTTCATAATTCCATCCCTGTTGGAGTGAAAATCGGGGATACAGTTTATTTGCAAAATACAAAAACCCTTTGATCTATAAACTTAAAAATTGGCCCAAATACTTACTTATCTAAATAAATGATAAGATCATAACATACATTTTCAAAATTTTAAGAGGAAAGTACGAATTTCACGCGGACGAAGTCGCGGGCAGAAGCTAGTTCTCAAATAAAAAGCACACCTTATGTGACCCAAACAATACGACGTGCAATAAAAACGATAACGAAAATGGAAAAGTGTCTAGACACGGAGAAGTACGCCAATAACTAGGAGAATTATCACCATAAGCCTACTAAAGCTTAAGCCGAGACGTGAAGAGCTACTAGAAGTCAGGCTTGCTAAACGCAGAGTTGTGTCGGAGCTCCGCTTTGTCAGTCTGCACTAAGCTTTACTACATAACAATTTAAATATGAAATCTAGGCGCTGCAGCTGAGTGGGTTTGCTAATAATATCTATAAAGTTGTTACTTTCGAGCTTTACAAATATAATATTTATTCGAAAGCCATAAATACTAAGTGAATTAAAAATGTATTATTATATTTTCTGAAAAATTTTTATGAAAAAAAGCAAACGGGTTGAATAAGATTATTCAATCGTCCTAAGTAGAGGTTTCTGCGAGTTCCTGCAGCCTTTCACTATAAATAAAGGTTGGACTTTATATTTCGAAATTAATTATGAGAATATGATTAATACGAGTATTTTATAATTTTATTATTATGAAGATGATAGGAGGGAATCCCAGGTCTTTGCAATTACATTTATTACGAGAACCAGCAACAGATCTGACATTTTTCAATGATAGATGATAGATGCCTAGTCTTTTCCCAACTGTACGTTGCAGTTGGCTTCCAGTCTAACCGGATGCAGCTGAATACTAGTTTTTTACATAAAGCGACTGCCTATCTGACCTCCACAACCCAGTTACTGGGTAACACGATATCCCTTGGTAGACTGGTGGTCAAAGTTATGGCCTTCTGAGTACCCGCAACGACTGTCGAAGATCTACGAATAACAGCCGGGACCAATGGCTTAACATGCTTTCTGTGTAAGGGATGGTCACCCGTCCACGAACCGACCGCGGCAAGTCGACCCGTGCAGCTGTTATCATATAGCCACGAGCCCACGAGCGTTAATGAAATTAATTTAATATTTTCAAACCCATTGAAACGTATAATATCGGATTACAGATTTCATATCACTGTTTAAGTGAAGAAAATAATTTGTTCTGTAATATAGGTGAAACAGAGATCCACTAATGATGGTTTGTGCTTTTAAACATCGGCGTAATGTTGCTTGCCTGTCGGTCTTCTACACACTGAGTGTGCGCAGGAGCTCCACGACCTGATCCCACCATCGCCCTTTTACGATCCGGACAACCAGACGTACTGTGGCGTACCATCCACACTTGGTTGATATCCCGACGAGTCGTACTCACCGCTTCTCCTCCACGTTTATTATGCGCGCAGCCAAAGTGTGGAACTCTCTGCCGACATGTGTGTTTCCTCCCTTAATTTTATTAACCTGTCTGCCTTCAAAGCAAGAGTGAACAGGCATCTTCTGGGAACGCTCGTTCCATCATAGACCTCATCCATTGCTTTCCATCAGGTGTGATCGAGGTCAAGGGAACATTTAGCAAAAACAAAAAATGTTTAGCCAGCCATAATGACGATACAGCATGGATACGCTGCTCTGCTTATTAACAAACATGAAGGGCCACGAAGCTTAAATATCAGAAAGTCCTATTATTATTCAAAACAAACTGAACGCAACATTTTTACTCATTTCCCATCCAATCATAAACAACTCTTTTCATTGAAAAATAAAATATGCTATCCTGGCGCGGACCATTTCCACGTATACGGGAAAATGAATGAGTTGAATGAAAGAAAAATAGTCTAGTGTGTCAGCTGGATATTTTCCCGCGAAAGCTGGAAAAAAAGAACTTGTTATTTCAAATGTACCCGCCACCATGCCACTCGCAGAGGAAACATTTTCATATTCATCCTTCACTATTACTACTGCTGACATTGAATCCATTTTTATTTTACAAAAGAGAGCTGTCAGAGCCATTTACAATCTACGTCGCCGCGAATCTCTTAGGGAACTATTTAAAGAGGTTAATATCATGACGGTACCTTGCCAATTCATTTATGAAAATATTATGTATGTAAGAAAAAATCAACATCCTTTTAATACAATAAGTGATAGACATAATTTTAACAATAGAAATAAAGATAAATTAGATCAACCTTTTTTTCAGATTATCTAAAGTACTTACATACCTACATCTTTTATGGGGTAGGTACTGTGTTAAATTTTTCAACAAAATACCTTGAGACATATTGTAATTAAATGAAAGAAAATTTAAAACTCATATTAAAAGTACACTTTGTAAACAAAGATATTACAAATTAGAGGATTATATCCAAGATAAGAATGCTTGGAAACATGGTGGTCCTGCTCCATAGGACAATCTAGCTAGAGTCTAGACAAAATCAACCTGGTTCCTAATTGAATTTATATTTTTTTAAATTTTATGACAATGATATTTACAATCTGTGACTACAGTAACTCACACACTTGTTAAAATTCTAGGAAAATAATATTCTACTTTTACAATATTTGTAAATAATTTGTAACTAGGTGAGCACCATGTATCTATCACATAATTGATTTACCTGCATTGCTTCATTTTTAATTCTTTTTACTGTTGTGGTAGACTAATTTTATTCTAGGTGCATCGTCTTCACATATAATTATATTATGTATACAAAACCTTGTAAAACATTTTAAAAGAGTAGGTAAGGGTGGAGTTTCTTGCCCATTCTTCTCCATACGAAAACTACATGGAATGGGCGACTAGAATGAATTCTATTTTGTTGAAAATTTTGACGTTCAAAAGTGCCTTTAATGTGCCTATTTGAAATAAATCTAACACTCTAAAAATAAAAAAAGTAATTAAAAAACCTGATTACGGTAAAAAAATTGTATTACTAAAAACAAATGAAAAGCTAAAAACAAGCAAGGAAGCAGGCAGGACCCATTTGAATTTGAAAATATAATAAAAATCGTATGGGTCCCGTCTGCTTCCGACTTTTGTTTAATTTAAAATGACCTTGTTTTTAGCTTTTCAGTTTATTTTATTAATTTAACTTTTTTACCGCAGTCGAACTTTTTATTTTTTTAAATTAAGTCCTTTTTTTATTTCTAGCTTTTTAGTTTACAAATGTGAAAGATTTCGCAGACGGTTTAGTTCTTGGTACTTGTTTTTTACGACTTGTCACTTCGAATTACTTTTAACCATTTATGTTGTATATATATTTTTGATATATACTCTATAGATATTGACAAAACAAAATTCGAAGACCTAATATGGCGCCAAAAATCGGGCATTTTTTTTTTTCAATTTTCATATATCCAGTGTGACTCTCACAATTAAGACGAACCTAACGGCACCTGTCAAGCTGAAATCGATCTAGCCATTAAGGCTACAGAGCGTGCCAAAGAAATATTTATACATACATACATACACTCGAAAAACATAACCCTCCTTCTGACGCAGTCGGGTAAAAATAAATAAAACAGCCAATTTAATATATAGAATAGAACAGAAAATGGCCTATTCAAACAGTGCCACGATCAAATATAAAGGAATAAGAACAAAATCTGCCTCTCTATTTATTTTCAACGTCTTCCTCACCCAACAAGGTTTCTTACCTAATTCGGTTACGGCTTCCGTTTAGCCCCTGTAGGTGGCTGGAAAGTTTGTAAAGTATTTTATTGAAATAAAACCAAGTATAATTTGGAAACAGTTATCGCTATCAACAGTTCGCGCGAGAACGTGCGCGGGAGAGATATCTACCGTCTTCCGTTCAAAGATACGAAGCCAGATGCCGATACGATATTATATTTGTTATATTAATCAACATCTATTAGAGGCGTTCAAATAGTGAGGCTTTTCTTTGATTGTTTACTTCGTTGTTGTATTGTCATCGTAAGGTGTAGGTGTGTGTGTGGCTCTTTCAGGTTATAAATCTCTACCAGTACCACTTCTAATTTCTAAACAAGTCAAGTCGATGATTTGGGTCGTACCGATTATAGTAGGTATAAGTTAGTATTAATTATGACTAAGCAGCATAAGTCTTCGCGCGAACTCGGTAGCGTTCGGGTATCGAAACAAATAAAATGTCTTCCGAGAAGATACGAGTAAAGTGTACGCAGTGCAATATAGTAATTAATGAGTTGTTATGTTTTGCACAAAACAAAATATTATGTATAATGGATGAAGAAAGTTTGATCCGGGTGTGCGTGAGCTCGTATTCTACGGCAGAAATAACTTGTGCAAATAATTTATTGTTCGAATCAGTTTCCACAAGTAGGTACCCGCAATGTATCGGGACGCAAGAAACAAAAACAAAACACAAAAGGAAATTGAAGACATTATTTCGATCTTCAAGATCACAGACCTTGACAAAACACCTATCTTTGTTGCAAGGGTATTGGATTGAGGGAGTGGGAGGCAGTCACCTCCTTCTGCGAAGCAGTCATGCTAGCGAAGGAGGTGGCGGGACGGTTCAGGGAGAGAGCCTCCCGTCTCAGCCGCCGAGGGGTGTCGGGAACCGCGTGACGACTCCCGGCCACCGTAGGCGCGGGCCTGCGGGCGGAGAGTAATGGGTAGCTCACCGCCCGATGAGGACCAGGCCCGTGCCGAACGGCGCGTACGTGTTCCACGCGCGCCTCAAAGAGATGTCAGCATCGAGGAGGGGCCCCCTTAGGGCCGAAGCCTGCCGGGCCAGCGGGATTGTCCGAAAGGGTTACCGCTGCCCCGGAACATAAAGGGCTAAGGACGGAACACGGGTGGTAAGAGTCTGACACTCCCTTCCGCTCCACCCAGAGCGGGAGGAGTCATTTGATGATTTCTCATCAAAAAAAAAAAAGGTATTGGATTAATTGCCAACGATCACGTTTGATCGTATAGATGTCACGGTATTGTTAAAAGATATCATTATTTTGACACCGGAGGTAAAATATCTCAAAGAATTTGGTGCTACAATCGACCAGTTGGATATCATAAAACAAGATGTCGATCACATGAAGTTTGCATCAGTGGTTGGTTTAGATCACATCATTATGTGACCAGAAAACGAGGAGCATTTGAATCGAATAACGAATGCAATAGCGGTCCGGTTGGTATTATAAATATTTCAAACCAGAATAATACTATGCTTGAGGACAAAACACCGGACCTATCGAATTGGCGGTCCCCTGGATGCCCTCAAAAACCGAGAAGTGCTCGCAAAAATCCAGAAAATGCTGCTAAAACTACTAGAAGCATAACTGATAATAGCATCGATGCCTGCCGGCGCGGGCGCCGATGACTTGACCCGGCCGGTCAGCTGTTCGCTCGCGCTTACTAATACAAACCTGTACCCTAATTGCGTAACACACTATCAATCTCAATCTGTATCATGAAGGATATTGGTAATCCGTTGCTTCATATGTTCGAAAAATGTGTCTGCTCAACAACGTAAATAACGCAATGAATGTTGTTGAACTGTCAACCCCGCAGTTTGTTGTCGCGAGTGAGTGCGGCGTCAACAACTACCCCGCAGTTTGTTGTCGCGAGTGAGTGCGGCGTCAACAACTACCTCGCAGTTTGTTGTCGCGAGTGAGTGCGGCGTCAACAACTACCCCGCAGTTTGTTGTCGCGAGTGAGTGCGGCGTCAACAACTACCCCGCAGTTTGTTGTTGCGAGTGAGTGCGGCGTCAACAACTACCCCGCAGTTTGTTGTCGCGAGTGAGTGCGGCGTCAACAACTACCCCGCAGTTTGTTGTCGCGAGTGAGTGCGGCGTCAACAACTACCCCGCAGTTTGTTGTCGCGAGTGAGTGCGGCGTCAACAACTACCCCGCAGTTTGTTGTCGCGAGTGAGTGCGGCGTCAACAACTACCCCGCAGTTTGTTGTCGCGAGTGAGTGCGGCGTCAACAACTACCCCACAGTTTGTTGTCGCGAGTGAGTGCGGCGTCAACAACTACCCCGCAGTTTGTTGTCGCGAGTGAGTGCGGCGTCAACAACTACCCCGCAGTTTGTTGTCGCGAGTGAGTGCGGCGTCAACAACTACCCCGCAGTTTGTTGTCGCGAGTGAGTCGGCGTCAACAACTACCCCGCAGTTTGTTGTCGCGAGTCAGTGCGGCGTCAACAAGTGCGATATGGGTGCTAATGATCATAACAACACCGTAAACAAAGATAAGTCTCTTGGGGATATAGTTTGTGAAGGTGAGTAGAAATCACAATGCCCCAATGAAGAATGGATAACTGTATAGAAAAAGATGTACAAAAACAAGTATTTAGAATCAAATCAGTCAAAGGGAGTCGTGCGAGATAAAGCCGCCTGTGGACCTGGAGGGATTCAAGCCTGCTAGTTCGAATATGAGATATGTACTTATTCTTATCAAATGTCCACAAGGATACTTCGGCGATTGATATAGCGGAGTATATATCGTCTAAAACGAGTGATCAAGTGCATCTATAAAAAAATGAAATGAAAAAAGAAAAGGAATATAATGCTTACAAAGTAACGATTGGTGTGTTCTGATAGGCTGGATATGTTTATGACTGAGGAACTATGGCCAGCCGGTGTAACTTGTAGGCGGTTTAGAGCTTATAAAAACCCGCAACTGCGTAATGAAGAGAACGATAAATCTGCTAAATGAACTTGTGTTGTACAACCCTAGTAACATAAAACTGCAAGAGCGTCAAGCGTTCCACACACGCTGTAAAACAGTTGTGTTGTTTTGCGGATATTATCGCTTTACAAGAGACGTGGCTGCTGCTGGGTGAACTGTCTTTCTTGAAGAACGGGTACGTCTGCTGTGGGTACGTCTGCTGGCATCCTCCAGGCCCGACCGTTCGGTGGTGTGGCGCTGCTATGGCGCAAGTCAGTGCTTCAGTGCGTTGCAATACTACCGTGCGGTACTCCGCGTATAGCTGGAATACGTATCACTACGGAAGATTGTCCAGTGCTTGTGATTACTTTGTTCATACTTGGCGATTTCAATGCCGATCTAGGTGAGCGTTTTTATCAGGAACTTGTGGCGTTTTCAAAGGAACAGGACTGGACTTGTGTGGACACTAATAAGTTGCAATTAACGTCAGTTCCGGTCACGTTCATGAGTTCATCAGCGAGGCCCATGGGTGCAAGCGTTGGCTATACCACTGTCTCACGACAGAAGCAGCCCTGTCCAGTGTTTTGAACGTATACGTAAAGTACGATGTTTTCTGGTCTGGCCACTTACCAATAGTTCTTACCTATGACTTTAATGTTATAAAACGTAGCTTTGCTCACGTGTAGCACATGATACCGTGAGTTCAGTGAAGTGGAAACTAATCCAGTTGCCGTCGCGACGGGCGCGCTCATTGTGTAACACACTATCAATCACAATCAAAATCCTTTTGAAGGATGCTAATCATTGCTTTAACGTAAATAACGCAATTAATGATATTGAACTGTCAACATGTAAGCCATTCCTACTATTAGTGTGTTATACAACTATCGCGCAGACGTGCTTGCGACCGGCGACCAGGCATCCGTGCGACCAGTGACCAGACGTCCTTGCGACCGGCGACCAGGCGACCGTGCGACCAGTGACCAGGCGACTGAAGCAATTCGGACACTGCGATTCCGGAGCGGTCTTAATTGTGTTACTTGTGATTCCTGATATCTCTCCGTAGATGTACAGTTACTGTTGCTTCCTCGTAATTCGGTTGAGCTTCAGGATGTTTAGTTAATTTAATACTAAGTTGAGGTTTAAAACTCGCAAGTGACATTACACATTCACAAAAAGAAGGTCTCGTTGCCAATAATTAAGCAAAGCTTTTGAAGACGTAATTTGAACTTACATAAAAATAAAATTTAAAAAAATAATAACGTGTTTCACGGCCTAGTTTTGCTACAAAAACCGAGGAAAATAAAACATAAAAATTACGAGAAAGGATAAAGTGCCACAAGCTTTTTCCAAACACTTTTTCAAAGCTAAATGATAAGTTCCACCAGTTCCAGTTCTACCTAATTGCAGATGTCTACTTTCATTACCAATTTGAGGGAAGCGATCTCTGGCAGTATAAATCAGGAAGACGCTGGCCCGAAGTGGGCCACGAATTAGATTCAGTTATCATGTTTTAAGATGTGATATTGTGTTTTAAAAGTTCTTTAAAAGTTGAAGATTTCAGTCCAGCATCAAAAACTCATAACGGAATTCAGTTTGTGATATGGTGACTGAGGAGCACTGTCCACCTACGTAACAATACGAACCTACCGGCACAGTTGTCGCTCTGTGTTATTAGACTATCTCACGTGCTTCAATTAGTTAGCTAAACACTTGTTAAAACTTAGGAACCTCTCTCTCTGATCCTCTGTCTCTCGCTAAAGTTAAAACTACTTGAAATCGGTCTAGGAATTTTATAATCCTCCTGGACTTTATCATCATCAATATTTAAGTCGAAAGACGTCCACTTGTGGGCATAGTCCGAGGAGGCCTATGCCCCAGCAGTGGACGTCTTTTCCTCAAGCGTCGTCACATCAAACATCGCGTGCTTCTCGCATCCAGCGGATTCCTGCGACCTTCACAAGGTCGTAAGGCTTCCTGCACTGATCCCAATTTAGTTGGGGTGGGCACAGCATGTCTGTCTTCTTCCAATTATGTTTTATTGTCGTCATTGAGATGACTATTAGTCATTGCTTTAAATTTTTTTGCCATTTCTGTATTTCAACGTCTAGGAATTTGAAACTAACAGTTACTTTTTTGGCAGGATGCGCTGCGCGGGCGACGGTGCGCGTCGCTTCGTTCTGCGGCGCCACCAGTGCGGGGAGCGGAGGACTCAGGGCGCAGCACCCCCTCCGCCCCGCACCGCGCCTCCCCCTCACCCGCGGACACCCCCGCCCCCAAGAAATCCAACTGGGAAGTGATCGAACACTTCTCTTCGAGCAAGAGCAAGAGAAGTCCTACTGCTGTGAGTATTACTCTTCTATTAGGTGAGTACGGGCAAATAAGGAGACGGGTATTCAGGCTACTACTTTGAACGATGTTGTAACTGTTGCAAGTGCTCTGATTAGTCATTGTCAAGTCTTTAGCAAAAGTTACGCTGTGTATGTCGTGGAAAAATGAATATTTGCAGTTACAGATTTATAATAACTAAACGTATTCTAACTATTTTCGAGATAGCTATGGTCAAAAGACCTAGGTACTGTTTAAAATACCTAAAGCTCGTTTCACAGATTTTGGTAATGACTAGAATTCACCTACGGTTTATTCAAATACAATATTAATTAACCTAAAGTTGATTGAAGTAACGGACGACTCACTTACTGTTGATTTATTGATTATTCCCGATGTCCACCATTTGTTTGGCCACCACTGGGGGACAGCGACCACATTTTAAAAAAAATTATTCTCGCTGTCCACCACTGGGCGACACTTCACGTTTTCTGGGCGTTTTGGAAAAGATTCGACCTATTCCAACTATGAAGTGTCGCCCAGTGGTGGACAGCGAGAATTTTTTTTTCTATAAAAGCCGGAGGCGCTAAGGGAGAGCCACCTTCGCCCGCTGTAACAAAGCATAGGCACCCGAGCGAGCCGTAGCGAAGCCGAAGCTGCGGAGTTGAGCATGGGTACCTATCCTTTGTTACGTAAGGGCGGAGGAGTTGCACTTCCTGCAGCGCCGGAGACGATGCAAAAGCAACTTTAAAGTGTTTTGAGGTTAGGTTACAAAACTGTAGGCGAATCATCCATTAGGTATTTCATACTTGGTTGAAATATCCAAAATTTCAAAATCATTAGATTAATCGTTCGTTAGCGCGATTGATTTTAGTTTAATCAAATTTAAGTAAGTAAAACAGTACTTTAGTCGACCAATATGCGTTATGAACTTATGTGAATCAATCGTAGTCGTCTCGACAATAGTTAGAATACGTTTAGTTATTATAATATGTAACCATAATTATGCCTGTATACCTAACTCATTTGTTGTCTGTACTCACATTTTATAATTTACAGGTGACGTTTTAATGGATGTAAAGACTCTACGTACACGACGATGGAACACGAGGCAACTGCTTCTAACAAATTGCACTTAATAAAAACAAAACAGTCGCTTTTCAGAAACTTGTTTACTTTCGTATGATAGATGGCTTTCAGGCTGTTGCTTGAGTAGCCCTTAGTTGCTGCGGAAGCTACTTAAATAATCATTAAACTTCGCAGTAGATTACGACACATCATGTAAAGCAAGAGTGAATCTGTGTCTTTCCACTATTGCTTTAGATGATAATATGTCGTAATCGTAATATAGGTACTGCAAAGTTGTTGTAAAATGAAACGGTTTTGGCATGTGTGGGAATCTCTGTTGATGTAATAAATGTACTTATGTCTGCGCTAACAACGCCTCGTTACGTCTTATGTCCTGAGGCGACCCAACTGATTTTACTCAGACAATATCTTTGCGGAATTATATCGCAATGAGGTTCGAAATTGAAACAATTACAATAAACGTTTCGCTGAACTGAGACCTACAGCTTTATTGTAAGATTCTTTAAAAATATTTCATTAAATTGAACAGAGTTGCTCTCAGAATCACGTATAAATACGTCAGAAAATCGGCCTCTTTATCCTCTCTTAATTGAAAAGCGTCCGTTTCGTCCCGATCTCCCGGCTCTCCCGCCCGCGCCGGGCCCTCGCCGCCAGTCGCCGCGCGCCACAGCCGATCGTTCGCAAATTTCGAAGATTCGGTCCGTTTTCCGTAGCTCCCAATCGAGTTAGTGCTCGGGATGTGCGTAAAAACTCGGAAATGTGTTCAATTGGACCTCTGGGATGACAGCCTCCGCCATTATTGTCCTCTTTTTATAGTCGTAAAATACAATTTAAAGTATTATCTGTAAGTAATGGAGCGAGAGCTTTAGCTGACTGCAAGTCCGGTACGAGTAGTACTCGTTTAGTGCAATTTTTATATTGATGTGGCTTGTTTCACGGTCGATGGATTGCTGATTGTTCATGGATTGTGGGGGGAGTACATTCTATTGGATTCATTCAAAGCCTCGTGTTACCGTTATGAGATTGGTTTTTCTTCATTGAGTGGCTCGTTTTTGTAGAATTATGATGTACTATACTTCAATAATTTATGTATGAATATTAATCTTATCAATAATTTAGTGAAATTTTTATAAGATTAATATTCTTAGAGTTGATCCCTTTCGGGGCGGACAGACACAGTCAAAGGGAATCGAAAAAGAATATTATAATAATATTCGAAGCAAGATTGGAAATTGTACCTAAAAGTATCAATTCAACTAGCTACGCATCCAATTTTTCCTTGTTTCATCCTTTTCAGTAGTCGGGTTTTAGTTTTCATTAAACTAATTTTTTATTCTCTCAGAGGTAAATTTTTCATACGTAACTCGGGACCTAAGTAAACAGTAAAAACATTATCGTGAAACGTGGATCGACGGTTTGCTATTCTTTTCTTGTAAAAACAATGTAGAAGACATCCGACGTCGGCCGACGTCGTGCGGCGCTGTGCGGACAGACGCCGACAGACAGATGCGAGCCAATGTTGTTATTTCACGTTATTCAGTGGAAGCCTTTGACATAAATAGTGTTCGTAATGTCGCCAAGTTTTTTCAAGGCACTTTTTGTAAGTGGGTTTGCTTCTAACCCGGGTTTATATTATCTTGTCTTGGCGTTATTTTTATAGTAAAAAAAAACAGTTAGTTAAGTTAGCTTAGTTTTTTAGTTTTTGTAGCGAGTGTTATCGGTTTGTAGTCCTTTTGTTGCTGGGTGTGCTGGAGGTGGTGTAGAAAGGGCTCATTTATAACTAAAAGTTATTATAGGCTTGGAATTGTATTAAGTTTGGTTCACCGATTGAATGGACATAATACATAATAATAACATACATCATAATCATAAATCTTTATTTATCTCGTATTACAGGCTCTGAATGAGAAAGGTGTCTGAGATAGGATTCCTTAGTTACAGATGAGACCTCTCTTAGAAAAGACATGTTCATTTACAGTGAGAAACGGTTAGAACGGTTTAAAACGGTTAGAGTCAAGATATTATTATATGTGATAAAAGTTTAAAATAGCAATTAGTGAAAAATTTAAAAAAATACCAATTGTTTACGCATTTTTTTTTTTGAATTTGGTTTGCTCTTGACTCTAGTCTAGGTCAGAGGTGACAAAGACAAAGTCGACGATGGAGTGAGCTTACCCAGAAGAGGCCTGTTCACTCTTACTTTGAAGAGATTCGGGTTGTATTCGGCCGGAAACAGACGCAGGTAGAGAGTTCCACTCTTTTGCTGTGCGCATTACAAAGGACATTTGAAAACGCTTAGTGCGAATTGGTGGAATAGCAACTTGGTAGGGATGGTAACTCGCAGTGCATCTGGATGTCCGAAGGTAAAGGGGGCCGGTGGAATGAGGTCGTGGAGTTCTTTGGCACCCTCACCGAAGTACAATCTGTAGAAGACCGACAAGCGGCGACCTTGCGGTGATGAGCCAAGCTTGGCATCCACCAGGGGGCCTAAAAAGGCCACTTCGGCAGAACCATAAAAGGATAACATTATGAATTATAATATAGCGAAGACAGTCCGTGTTTTTCTTTTTTTTTTCGCTGCACTACATAGGTATATGTAATCAAAGAGATTGGGATTGGATTTGGATTGGATTGATTGATATTTTAGCACAGACAAAAAAGTTTATCGAGTTGGTCTTTAAAGATTATTCAAGATAGCTGGCATCAGCATAATCAAGGATGGGTAAAAGATGTGATTGTGCAAGCGCAATCTTGGTGGCAGTCGGTGGAAAATTAGGCAGTCTCTTCAAACATGCAGCGGATGCAAATTGCGTTCGACTAACTTCCTGTAGCTGGGCAGTCCAAGTATACTTCTGTCAATGAATAACCCGAAGTTTTTAACTCTATAGCTGAGCCTCGAGTTATATTACCACATCAAATTGTATGAACCCAGGCTACAATTAACTCTATAGATGGGCCTCGAGTTATATTACCACATCAAATTGTATGAACCCAGGCTACAATTAACTCTATAGATGGGCCTCGAGTTATATTACCACATCAAATTGTATGAACCCAGGCTACAATTAACTCTATAGATGGGCCTCGAGTTATATTACCACATCAAATTGTATGAACCCAGGCTACAATTAACTCTATAGATGGGCCTCGAGTTATATTACCACATCAAATTGTATGAACCCAGGCTACAATTAACTCTATAGATGGGCCTCGAGTTATATTACCACATCAAATTGTATGAACCCAGGCTACAATTAACTCTATAGATGGGCCTCGAGTTATATTACCACATCAAATTGTATGAACCCAGGCTACAATTAACTCTCACAACTCCACTTTGCTCTCAGCGTTTTATCGCTTTCTATTTTTCAGTTTTACACTTTTTAATTGCTTGTACATTTGACTACAAAGTTCCGAACTTCGGCAGTACGCCTGCTACCTGATCGTTAGCGAGTCGAGTTATATCTAGATATCTCTTCGTCACGAAACGTATAACTTGGCGGTGACTTGCCTCGTTACTACCTGAGATAAGTTTTCCCTAAAAGCTAACTTTTCGAGGTACAGACATCATTTTTAACCTAACTTTTACTAAGTGAACTGTGTATTTCTTCCTGCAGGAGCCAACATTTCGAAGTAAATCTCTCGTGCTGTTAGTTTCCAAAATCTTTTAAAAATGAAAATGTCTTGTACCTGCTAACTGCAAACTACCTGTTAAAGTTTCGACGGTTCACTACACTAACTTAGAAACTGCTCTAGTACTATAAGAGTCAAGTATTTTCATACAACAGTCAACCTGTTACGTCAGCTCGTACTCCCTGGAAGCCAATTTTCGTGGAATATTACAAAGAGGTAATTTGAAACTAGAAAAAGGACAAAGGGGCACCTTGGTCCCGGATATTAAAAAGTAATTCACGTGGGCAGATTTGAAGGTAAAAATAATTATACCACTTTATTTAACACAAGGTGTTGTAATGAACTGCCGGCAAAATATTATGATTGGACGTAAAGAATGCCAACAATTCCGCCGCAACTTTATGGAATCCTGTTGTTTGAAGCGATAAAGTTCAGAGGGAAAGGGGTTATTGTGTGGTGAGAGAACTTTGTGGTATAAAATAAAATAAATAGACCTCGAGCTTTGGTCAAGGGAAAGTACCACTAAGGGCTATTCAAATTTCTGTTTCCAATTGATGTTATTTCAAGTTAAAACAAACTTTATTTTAATGTTAATTAAGTTGATTTCAGTGATTAGCACTAGTTATAAAAATGTTTGAAGTTGTAGCATAAACTGAACTTTATTGTGTAGGAAATAAAGCTATTTTTCCATAAACTCATATTTGTTTACAGTTTTGGTAACTAAATTACGAACGCAGATTAGACGAACTGCACAGTATACCTACTTGTTACAATCACCACTATAGCTATCCTATGTTTAGCAAGGTGTAATTATCTAGATGCGATGTCTGCAGGATCCTAAAGTTCAAAACCGAAGATCAACATCTACAGCAGACAACGAATCATGAAACAGGAACCTATATTTATTCATTGAAACATAACATCATTTCAATTCTTCAAAATTAAACTGTCAGAATCAATGCCGCCAGTTAAACATGACAAGTTTGACATTAAATCAAAGGTTGCATCCGCGTCTCGTCACTCGTGCCAGGCAGGCCGGGGCTAGCCAGGGCAGGCTCGCGTGAGCCCGTGATGGGCTCTGTATGACAGCTGGACATTACAACCACGTTGTCCAGCGCTGTTTACAGACCAGCAGCGCTAATTATATTGAATCACGAACAAGCTTTATTTATTATTCATTTGAACAACAGATTGCTAACGGCCGTACTTTGTAATGATACGAGCTTGGCGTTGAGGAGCTGGAGAGGTCATTGTGTACGTGGTGACTTATTAACTTATATTTTTTTAGGCTTATCACTATTATCATTGTATTGTAGGTGGATTTTGATTGTGACTTGACAACATCGACATCATGTACGGATAGGGACAGACTCGACAGAAGATTACTGTGTTGCTTGTGCATGCTTCCGGACTACTTAGCCCTTTACACATTATGCCGTGGCTGCGGCGGCATTGGTTGCGGCCGCGGCGAGACCTATCAAAACTCGCCGCCGCCACCGTTTGCGAGGTTTCATACAAATCCAAGGGTGACGGAGGGTGGCGGCGGTGTCGCTGCAGCTGCGGCATATTGTGTAAACGGCCTAACAATCGGATTTCTAAAAAAAACAAAAATACCTCATTCTAATTCTTATTTGAGCAATCAACAAAAGAATATGTATTTGTTAAGAATTTGTACACTTAATAAATGATTGCTTATGTTTCTGTTAACATTTACCTAGGTACAAAACATTTACCCGTTTTTAGGGTTCCGTAGGTACTCGAAGGGACGGAACGGACCGGATGGGATGGAACGGGACCATTTACGGGACCCTATTACTAAGACTCCGGTGTCCGTCTGTCCGACTGTCACCAGGCTGTATCTCATTAAACGTGATAGTTAGACAGTTGAAATTTTCACAGATGATGTATTTCTGTTGCCGCTATACCAACAAATACTACAAACAGAATAAAATAAATATTTAAGGGGGCTCCCATAGAACAAACGTGATTCTTTAGGCGTTTTTGCCTTGTGGTACGGAACCCTTCGTGTGCGAGTCCGACTCGCATTAGGCCAGTTTTTTTGTTTTCGTTCAATTCTATTTCAGTTTTATTTACCAGAAAATAGAAATGGGAATCTACATTCAATTTCAAAACGAAACAAGGGGTTTAATTTTGCGACCTGAATTACTTTATATTTTTGTGAACATAACACATTACGTAGGTTTATTTAGGTTTTATGTACTTACTTCGTGGTAGGCCACGAAGTGAGCACTTAAAATCTAAATGAATGTCCTTGTGATAAGAATTATAAAGCTCAGTAAAAGCAATCTTTATTATACCTAGGATAACAACAAAACCTACACACACCTACTCCGTTCCAATTCAGTAGCTAGACTTTACGTCGACGCGTACCTACGTTTACGTAATGAAGCACAATTTATCAGATACAAGGCACGTTCTAGCACAATGTAACGTACGGTACGATTCAACTCATCATAAGTGGGTGGAATGCCTTTTCATCAAGCGAATTTATAAAGGTTCTCATATCAGCACAAGGCGCCATAGCAATGACGTTTGCGAACACAGAGCGATGTAACTGGAGTCAATGACTACTAAATATTTTAGCTCTTCTCGCCTGAAACACAGGACTACCTAGTTCAGGCACGTAAGTCTTAGCAATATAATTTTTATTTAATCAAAACTGTACCAATTTTCATGCCTTATAATTAGGGTTCCGTAGCCAAATGGCAAAAACGGAACCCTTATAGATTCGTCATGTCTGTCTGTCTGTCTGTCTGTCCGTCTGTCTGTCTGTCTGTCTGTCCGTCCGTATGTCACAGCCACTTTTCTCCGAAACTGTAAAAACTATACTGTTGAAACTTGGTAAGTAGATGTATTCTGTGAACCGCATTAAGATTTTCACACAAAAATAGAAAAAAAACCAATAAATTTTAGGGTTCCCCATACTAAGAACCGAAACTCAACATTTTTTTTTCATCAAACCCATACGTGTGGGGTATCTATGGGTAGGTCTTCAAAAATGATATTGAGGTTTCTAATATCATTTTTTTCTAAACTGAATAGTTTGCGCGAAAGACACTTCCAAAGTGGTAAAATGTGTGTCCCCCCCCCTGTAACTTCTAAAATAAGAGAATGATAAAACTAAAAAAAATATATGATTTACATTACCATGTAAACTACTACCGAAAATTGGTTTGAACGAGATCTAGTAAGTAGTTTTTTTTAATACGTCATAAATCGTAAACCGCAATTTACCATTCATTCAATCAACTCAAAAATAAAAATAAACATTTAATTTCATAAACATAAACCTTATGCATAAACCCGGATGTTACGGAAACCTCGGTGCGCGAGTCCGACTCGCACTTGCCCGGTTTTTTTTGAGGCTACAGTCGTCAGTTATACAAATACTAACAATCTGCTATTAGAATAACGGAATGTGTACGAGCATCATACTATAGGTAACCTATATGCTAGTCTTTTTAATGGTACTTGCGTTAGAGCCCTATTTTTAAACCTATGAGTACCTAATAATTGCAGACAGAGCAAGATAGATGTGCAAAAGGCTACAGCTGAAATAGGTACTTCTGTCGAACTAAAATCACACTAATATTATAAAACCGAAAGTTTGTTAATGAGTTTGTTACTTGTTCACGCACAAACGGCTGAACGGATTTGGATGAAATTTGGCACACAGATAGTTTATAACCAGGATGACACCTTATGCGGGTGAAGCCGCGGGACGCAGGTAGTAAGAGATAAATCAGGTGATTCCTAAGTTAGCGCTGTTGTAGAGGCTCTACAGTGACCTCAACGTTATTTATTTCATCGTCTATTGTGAAATTCTAAGTGGGCCCTTCACTGTTTTATTTATCCCAATATATTATTCTCTTTGAAAGCTATCACGACTGATGTCGCACACCAAGTGTGTTCCCCTTGTCTGTTGTCTGTTGTTATTGTTGTTGTTTCTGTCTTGTTCTGTTTTCTGTTCAACCAACAGTTGTTTGTTGTTATACTTGCTTAATGTTGGTATAGAGAGGTCGTCTACACAATGTTGTGACAGTGTCTTTGTAGAATAAATACTAAAGATAACTGGGACTTTAGATCAACAAAAGTAAAAAGGAAAACCTTTTAAGATCTGTGTTGACTGGAGCCACAAAGTATAAACAACTATCTTGTATAACATAACTAAATTGGGAACTTATCGATATAAGATAAAACTGTGAAAGTACTTAACCAATCAACCAAATAGTTGGTTACTTTCAACGAAGAAGGAATGAGAAGAGAGGAAACCAACATGGACGAGACATTAGACTAAGGTTACTGCTGTGAGTGAACCAATGACTAATCTGGTTTGTTCGTTTGATTGGAGGACGAGTAGCAAGAGCTGAGCGGGCAGTGCGGGCTGAATGAGGAGCGGTTAGCAATAACAATTTGAAAGGAGACTTGGTAATCTGTATGGATTTTGAAAAGTTCGACCTCATAGTTGAAGGGGCAAAGTTTATATGAAATGGTGTGTGAGGCAAGGTCAAACGAAGTAAGGTTCCGTTTCTTGTAGGAAGATGTTAACAGAATTAGGGCAATGAACGTAGCAGTTAGATTATATAATGGTTTGGAATTGCAACATAAATTTGCTATTTGAGAAAGTGTGACAAGCAATGAAACTCGTTATAAACTTACTGTCGTTAAATTTTGAAAACACAGGCCTATAGTGTTTAAAAAACGCATTATAAAAACGCTACCCAACAAATTCTTGCACCAAACATAAAAGGATTCAAACAAGTTGTGCTAAGCTCATCAGCCGAATTATACCGGAATGGAAAAAGTTGCCAACAAATATTGGAGGGAACCCTTGCTTGGCGTTATTTACATTAAAATACAAAAATACGGGCTGTGGGATAAGGATACCCCTCACTACCTCTCAATGAAAACAGGACGAGAGAGGAATCTTCTGTTGGAAGATGTTGTAGTTTTCACATGTATAACTTAGTTCATTGACGTAGTAACGCTAGGGTATTATTAGCCGTAGAGTTGTGTAGCTCGATTGTTTCGATTGACACCTATGTAATTACTACTCCTAGTTGTAAGCAGTAGTTGAAACATTGGTGTGGATCCAATAGGTACTTATTAATTGTAATTGATTGACTTGTTTGATTGCCTCTGACGTATTTATTAAAAGACAAATAATCGAACAACTGCTGTCTGAGATTCCTTAAAAACTTGATTTGTTTATTTAAATTGACATGCTCGAGTTTGTATGCAAATTGGTATTGCAACTTGCAACCAATGTTAATGATGAGTATTATTAACATTGATTGCGAGTTAGTAGTCTCAGAATGTAATATGGAATACAAAAAACTTTTTTACAAAAAAATAACAACCGACTTCCGGTGTCGTTGGGATTGCATTTTTGTTGTTTGCCACCGACTTCCAAAATAAAAGTTTTTTTTACTTTGCAGTGTCTTTTATTGAAAGTCGGTTTTTTTTTTTTTGTAAAAAAAGTTTTTATTTTTCTCTTTTACGTTCTTGTACTTACCTCTCAAAAAATCGTGTAACACTATTTGCTATGTAAATATCGGTGACAGGAAGTTAATATAACATCATCAATTTATACTAAGGGGCAAAAATACGTATTATTGAAGCTAGCTCAAACACTACCCAAGCAAAGTTAATAAAATTTTTATGGGGTTTTACATTATTATGTAGGTGAGGTACTGACCTAACTTATTGTTTTGTGATTAACACAATAGTGTTAGAACTAAGGCTTAGCAGAAGTTTTAAATTATATACATAGGGGTAGGCAGAAAGTACAGAGCGCCACCTGCTGCGACCCTTACATACTCCGATTGCTTCGTTTACGTTCATACATCTGGTCAAACACGCACACACGCATACAATAATTTATTATAATTACCGACGAAAAACGACGAAATTAATGACGTTAGGAACTTTTTACAAAAAAAAAACCACTTCAAAAAAAAATTGTAAAAAAGTTTTCATTTTTCACTTTTTATTAGTTGTACTTACCACACATAAATTCATATAACACTACTTGCTATGTATATATCAGTGACAGGAAGTTATTAAAACATCATCAATATAAACTAAGTGAAAAAAATAATTGTTTTTGGAAAACATTTGTGAAATTAGTATCAAGTACCGACTGCGGATTTGGTCACAAAAATTCTATTGAAAAAGTAAAACTCTGATTGTGCCATGCGCCAATAGATGAGTACAAATGAATAGTGCCAAAAGTAAAACTCTGATTGCGCCACGCGCCAATAGATGAGTACAAATGAATAGTGCCAAAAGTAAAACTCTGATTGCGCCACGCGCCAATAGATGAGTACAAATGAATAGTGCCAAAAGTAAAACTCTGATTGCGCCACGCGCCAATAGATGAGTACAAATGAATAGTGCCAAAAATAAAACTCTGATTGTGGCACGCGCCAATAGATGAGTACTAATAAATAGTGCCAAAAGAAAAACTCTGATTGTGCCACGCGCCAATAGATGAGTACAAATGAATAGTGCCAAAAGCTGATCTAGAGTCTGTAATAATGACTCGCCGCACGTATAGTAGCAAGAATCTAATTATAAATTAAATGGTAACAAGATATCGGTGATATTTCTGACACAAGACTCGCTAGGAAGTAATTGAATTCTTATTGTCAAAGTTGGGAAGCAGGCTCGTCGTCGCTCGTCGCCGTCGGTCTCTGAGTACTTGAGAATGTAATAAAAAGGAATTAGGAACATTTAACTCGCATTGAGTATTTCTGACATTTTGTAAAGATACACAACAATATGAAATTAAGTTATAATGACGGTCCAAGTCTTCAAACAGATCTAAAAGTGAGCTTCAGAAGTGTATCTACCTAATTTATATCAGTACATTAGTAGGAAGGAACCTACTTTGCTTGTTAAACTATATTTGTTTTAATACTTTAAGTTTTTCGTCGAATTTATTATTTTTTCTAAGTTCTCTCAACATTAAGTTTAAGTTTCTCAATACATTTCCCAATTCGTTGAAAATACAATTAAAGTTTAAGCCTAGGGGCTTACAGGACCTAAACACGAAAAACGCAAGTTTTAGAAACAATAAAACTATATGATCGACTACAGTAAACAAAATCAGAATAATATATAATATTCTTTAGGGTATATGCTAGGTAGATAGTGTGTTGAAAACATAATACAACTAATTTGATACGATAGAAAAAAAATCATGAAGATACCTCTAGAAACTTTCTTTTTACAATAAAAACCATACTAATATACTATAATATAATATAATATTTAGTCTGATTATTCTACAAGCAACATACTAAAATACCTACTAGTGTTTTAATTTTTTAGTCCAAACAATAGATTTTATGTAATTAAATAACTGCTTCATGTTTTTCAATAAATTACCAGCGTTGTGTCATCGCGCTTCTCTTTCTTTTCTTTGCAGTCCGACAGTGACCGCGCTTTAGGTCATGTAGTCCCCTTTAACTCGTATAATAAACATTTCTAATCATTTCAATTTCTGATCTGCACTCAATCAAACGTTTAAATATTTTTAGTAATATTTGTCGTGCTTCACCATAATATGCGTAGGTTTTCAGCTGTAGTTTTTTTATTTGAGCTTGAATTAAACATGTTTCGCATGTTATTTTATTTACCTAGGTATAGACATATAAATACTCACCGCTGATCATCAATTATTATTTATTGCACTGATACATATCTCAGTCAGCTTCAGAAGATGAAGATAAATACATCGTCAATAATTCATTTGATGTGTAGCTACAAGTAAGTTCACAATGAGTAATATGTTTTATGCACAGATATAGGGTATATCTATATCTGTGGTTTTATGGCTATGTTAATACAATATTATAGAACAAAGAATTTTAGACGGAAAAATTAATTCCTGTAGATGTATTAGGTATATGTATGCACGTCTATTTGAGGCTGACTGTACATCGTTCCTTAATTAATATATCGTAGTGTATGCGTAGGTATTTCAGTTAATAAAAAGGGCTACTGTTTAATTAAAATTAAGGCAGTTGCTTGTCTGACTCAATTGAGTTGGGGTAGTAACGGCTTCGAAAATGTAATAAATACAAAGCTTAACATAGTAAATTGTATCTGCATTCGAAATACAATACATAACACAAAATTGTTAAAACATTTGTTTACATTTTAAAACATAAAACAGAATACACGTCCATAAATACAGGTTAATATAGGTAAATTAAAGGTAGATTCTACCCCTCGCTAATGCCACCATCTGCACCCCCTGCGCAAAGGTTCGAAATCCATCAGAACGGCTCCATACATTAAAAATTAATCTCAATGTAACTGATTTGAAAAGGAGTCGCGCTGCAAATGCTAATTACAAACTGACGATTAACTTCCGTAATTAACACATTCACTCTGTAGTCAGCCGGAAAGCAGTGATATTTATTATTTGAAGCATCATCTCTGACCGAGCCGCTGGGGAGTCGCTCAGGCATTGGGATTACAAGGAATATATAATGATGTATTTAAGACACAATAAAGTTCACGTAACAGTGGAATTAACGATGTTGAAGCAAATTGATGCTAATTTATAACAGCAGCTTTGAATTTAATTATAAACTAAATTGAAGTGAATTGATATAACATTTGAACGCCCCCTTCAAAACCAAGAGACGTATTCTACGTATCAGAAGGGTTCTATTACAAATGGCGAGGGACACCATTATAAGGTCATTCTAACAGCTTTGTAATGCGCAAACTTCAAATGTAATCATTCTCTTACTCTCGGGAGGTTTGTCCGTCGCTACAAACATGTCAAATCCAGCCTACACTAAGCGCGAAATAATGTTGCCTATTTATTTCCCGATATTTCGGTGGCCCCGGACTCCCGACCCGTGGCGACAAAAGAAACAAAAACTCCGGTCATCCAATTCTCATACGAGTATATTTCGAAAAAATGTAGCTAAATATAGGTACCGCAATGATTCCCACATGATATAAACAGATTGAACACAACTGGATCACTTCTTCTTCTTCTTAGCGTGTCGATGGCTATCTAAATGGACTCGGCGCAAAATTCGGCTACTTGTTTGGCGCCATCACCGCATCCATCAGTTCCTGTAACGTGTACTGACAGGACACGCAGGACACGATAAAATAGTCAATAAAATAAAGGCCAACAGAACGGTTTCTCGAATTTCTACATTGAGGTAATGTAACCATGACGCATGTATATTTAGCGCTTTATTCAAATATTAATAAGAGTCTACGTTTGTTATTTCCACCCTAAACACATTGAAAATGCTACAATAGTTGAGCAAACACTGCTTGCCTATTCTGGGGAACAATGTCTTGGGTTTACATCGCCTATTGACCAGCAGCGTCCCTCGGCTGCTGCCGCTCGACGGCGGGTGCCAAGTTGCCTTGCTACCTACAGTTACATGTGCCTTTGACTCAAACAAAAGGTCTACATTCCGGTTCTAATAAATGGTGTAGGACCACGTAGTAGAGATGTCCCGAAGGACCATCTGTTAGACAATGTAATTACAAAGAGTGTTCATGGAGGACCTACCTTTTTTGTTTTTTGTGCGCTTTGGATATCCTCATGGAGTTCCTTCATCGTGGGGGTGACAGAGGGGCATGCCGGACTCTTACTGGCTAAAACCACCGCGGTGTTCCACTTCTGCCTATGGCCGGCGCGGCGGTGCGGGTTTCACATAAGCTTTCACCGCTCCCCCGACAGGCCTCGACCCGCTGTCACTCAGCGGGTCCCACCCCACTCTCGAGTGGCGTGCGTGGAACGTAGATCATTTTGCGCCCTACTCGGGCGCCCGGTGCGTCTCCTGCGGGAGGGCAGAGAGGATGCGGTTTCTCTCTCCCGCTCGGCCACCTCCTTTGCAGACATGAATAAATAAATGACATCCTCGCAAAAGGAGGCAACCCCGTCCCAAGCGCACCCGTTTTCGACCATCGATTGAACGACGGCCGGGAGCGAAAGATCGCTCTCACCTATTGCCGCGATGAGGTCTCGGCGCAGCCCTGCCCAAGCTGGCCACTCCTCTAACGTGTGCTGTGCCGTATCCTCCGGACAAGCCGCACAGTGGTGACACACCGGTGTCTGTTCCCGACCTATACGATGCAGGTATTTCCCAAAGCAGCCGCAGCCAGAGTGTACCTCCGTCAAACGAAAGCTGACGGCGCCATGCCACCTCTCGTTCCACGTCTCCATGACGGGTCTTTCCGCCGCTATAATGGCGTAGTCCGCAGTGGGTTGCGCAAGTCGCGTCTCCCATTCCGCCCTCAGGGCCCGGTGAAGCTCAGTCTGCCGTGCTTTAATAACCCAAGGCTGCAGGGTCTCTCGTCACTCTCCAGCGCCTCCCCGAACCACTGATATAGTGACAGTGATATATAGTGCTCTCGTCTCCCGGTCCCAAGGTGGGGATCCGGCCAAGAGAGATTGCGCCCCGTAGAGCGCCATCGACCGCATCACCCCCATATACAGCTTCCAGCAGGACTGTGGGGCCCCCTCAGATTGGATAGCAGCTGCGACAATGCACCCGCGGCGCCCATTAATTTGGGGACCAGCTGCCGGAAGTGTGGCCCAAAGTTCCACCGACTGTCGAGGACGAGTGCTAGGTTCATCTTCGACCTGACAGCGATGGCAGCACCTCCCACGATTATGTTGGATCCCGAGGGTGCCAGGCCCTACGGAAACACAGAGCCTCGGATTTGTTCAGGGCTACCTCGAGACCCAACCGTCGGATCCTCGCAACGACCCGCGCAACTCCTGCTGTCGCCAGTTGTGCTCCCCGTTCATGGAATATCTTGCCCGTTGTTAACATTACAAATACTTTGAAGTATTGTAGACTAAGCAAGTATGTAAGTAGGCACCATAGTACATGGGACTTAACGTGTGACTGTCATGTTAACTTTTGTTTGAGAGCGGCCCTTTTGATCTTCCTGTCCCAGGTAGGCGTAGCGGAAGGTCCGCGGTACGTAGGGCGGCGCCCTTTGTCCAAGAGAATGTAATAATTCCACATTTTATACGTACTGCGTAGCAAGGTCGCTACAGACTCGCTAGGCTACAAGTACTCGAGGCTGATTTCACACTGATTCGTTTCTAGGCTAGGTACAGCGACAAACGCACATAGATACTGGTTTTACGTTAATTATTGCCAAATAACTCGAAGATTCTCGCAAAATCAATTACTTTAGAAACATTATGTGATTGAGTAATATCTTTTCTATTTCATCTTTGCTACATAATAGATTGGTCCCAAGCCCCATCCAAACATTGCCACGCCTGATCAAGTAAACGAAAGCCTCCGACATAATTCTTCAGAAATACATTCTCGTAATAAATCACAAGGAACATTAAAAAGATAAGCAGATATTATGGGAAGCAGAGGCGCCACAGAGTACTATATTTCGGGGTAAGAGCAGCACGCGTACTGTGTTAGATGTTATAACCTTCTGTACCTAGACTCTACTGATATGCGCCACCGAAATACAGTGAGAAAATACCTTGGCGCTAATACCGAACACACAACAGAACTCAGAACCAGTTGAAGTGGAGGTGCTTGGACATCCTTCGGCTGAACTGATGATGATGACATACAATCATCATGGGCCAAAAATCCATCGAAACAGAACGAAAGAACGAAAAAGTTTTTGTCGAAACTAAACTCTTTACTTTGTGTAGCTTTCTGTCATGGATCAGCTGTTAATACACTGTTACTGGGGTGGAACTGTAACAGCTTCCGGGTTTACTTGTGTTAATCCTACTATAGAGTACGTATACGTACAGTGAAGGTTACATGACCGATATAGTAAATATTGTTTCTGTTCTGGAGAACACAGGACGAAGGAATGAAGGAAGGAGAATGAAAGACGCATAAATTAATTGATTAGCATTGGAAAACACTGTTGGAGCTGCTGAAGATTTTAAAATATTATTTTTGCTTTATGTAAATTCAATCTCCTAGTATTGTATAATTGCATAGCACATGTGTGAGTACTATGTACATACTATAAAGCTACCATTTACTGGGTACGTCTTTTATTGATTTGAATGTGCTCTGGCGGCTGCGAGTATGTCATACTCACTCAAATGTCTCGCTGATAGTGGCGCATGTGTTGAATCATTTAGCTCCCTTCAAAATGGTTGAGCTGAATGGTGCTAATACATGCGTCATGTTTGATAAATCGCTAATTTTTAACATGAATAATGTAACCAATACTTTGTGACCATATTATTATGATTTAAAAGAGTGTCCGTGGAGTTTCTTGCCCGATCTTCTCCATAGTACCTACTACGCTTGGGAATGGGCAACTAGCTTCATCTTTCTGACTGACCGACCCCTTGACAATTCAAAAGTGCCTGAAATTTGTTTATTTGAAACTAGCTTCTGCCCGCGGCTTCGTACGCGGATCCTGTTGCTTATGCCAGCGACAACGGGGTCGTAAAAAGATGTCATTTGAAAGGCATTATTGTACGAACGGATGTTGTCCAAGAAATGTTTTGACTTTGGATGGTCACCGATTAGCAGTGATCTTAATATTTCTGGAGGATTATGTATTATTTCAATATGTACTTTCCCACCTGAGCAACACATACTGTTTGTTTCTTTTTGCCATTTAACAGCTTCACAAAAAGTACAATTTTGAACCATACCTCCGATGGCGGAGTATGTGGCATAGTCAATCATAGGAGTATACGTAAATGCACTCCGTTCCTTATCAACCTAAGGAAGGTCGCCATGCCCTACCGCTATATCTTGAGACACATCCGATTCTTCAGATGATATCGACATTCTGTTCAGAGAATGTCGAAGTCGATCGGAATTCAAACGTCGTTGCGCTCTTCTTCTGTCTCTTTATGCCGTACTCCAGCAATTCTTTCTCTCTCACTTTCTAACTGATTATGATTATTTTGTTGTATGCATGTTAGGGTCAATGTATGATAATCTAGACCAGCAGTAAGTTGCGCATCACGTTCATCACTCGTTTCAAAAGACCTGTTAGTAGATGTGCGAATACGCTTAGAACTCAGGCGTGATTCTGTATCGGTAAACGTTTCCGATTCGCGAGACAATGCGTGACGTCCACGATCAGCGGTCAGTCGCGCATCACGTTCCCCACTTGTCTCTAGAGACCTAGAAGTCGATGCGTAGACACGCTTGGAACTCAAGCGCAATTCTCTATTCGTGAACTTCTCCGACTTGCGAGACAATGCATGACGTTCACGATTAGCGGTCAGTGGCGCATCATATTCTTCACTGGTCTCTAGAGACCTGGATGTAGATGCGTAAATACGCTGAGAACGTAGGCGTGCTTCGCGATCCGAAGAGGTTTCCACGGAGCGAGTTGCAGCCTGATGTTCTCGAACAACATCAAGTCTCTCCTGACGCTCTTCGGTAGATTTTTGGGATCTTATGATCCTCAATCTTTTAGCTCCTTTGGACCATTGGGAAAGATTTGACCTCTTTCTAGGCATGGTTATAGTTTTATTGTGAAGATACCTGATCAATTAAAATCTATGTGACTGCTCCCCTGCGTTACCGGGTAAGCTACCGTGTCACGAAGATAAATGGAAAAGGAAATTAAACACTCAAATAACATAAGCCCAAAGGCATATTTATTCGATAAAATAAAAAAAATAAATGGGAGTTTTGGCCAGTAGAGTCAAATTTTCAATGATATAGGTACCTTCGTCATCGAAAATCAGTCCTAAACTGTTACCGCCTTCACCGCGTGCAGGTACTCCCAGCTTATGTTATTTTATAATTATACAGTGAAATTAGTGATAGCTTTGGTTTCCACATCAGATGTTTCTGATCTTCGATTTTTATAAGTCATCCAAACAAATTTAGCTAAGACGTCCCAAGCAGCAAAATGTGGTCTAGTAATGGTCCTGGAACCATCATTTCATTAGGACTATAACGGAATAGTAAGCAATTATAACCACGGAAAAGGGCCCAATTTATAGGCGTATTTTACCTAATTAAATATCTATAGTAGACTTGGTGAACACCACTTTGACCAATAACGACTCTATAGTTGGACTTCGTAAAACTATTTGCTCCCGCGAAGCTAACTATCAGCGCTTAATGGAACCAAACACGACAATAACGTACACAATGAATCTCTTACAAGCTCAAAAAAATGTTGTGAATTGGTGAATGACATTTGTAAAGATTGATATTGATAAAGGTAAGATATGCATCCATTTCATATTATAAATAGATATTATCTAGAATATCAATATGAGTAGAGTGTTAGTTAACAATAAGTCAAGATGTAGGTAATGTGTTGAATGTGCATGGCGCACGTATATTTTCGGTGAAGTATAATAAGTTTTTTAACAAAATTTTTACACGCCCCTTGAAATTAGCGTTTTCATTTAATTTAATTTTAAAATAATGTTGGTTTCAGTAAGACATACAACGAAAAGTCGCCATTTTGACTAAGTTGGTTTTCAAAAATACATTAACAAACCGTTATAGGCGTACTTTGTTTAAAAATGGTAAATATCAGAACCATAGCTTGGCCACTTTGTTTGGAATTAGAGTTCCGCAAATATTTCTATAAACGGACGGTTAATTTATATTGCTATTAGGTACATATGTCTTATCGAAGACATGTGACATCTGCCAATCCGCACTGGGCCCGCGTGGTGGATTACGGCCCACTCCCTCTCACCGAGAGGAGGCCTGCGTCCCAGCAGTGGGAACATTATAGGCTGATTATGGATTATGGACAGAAATCTCTTCTGGTGGAACGGGATTTATATTAATATATTTTAAACATTTGATAAGGCTATTATGCCAATCTGGCGCTGAATTAGTAATATCCAGATTTTCTTTATTAGTGTCAAGAAGTGTACGGGCTTCCTCTTCAATATTTTTATTCAATATTTACAATAAAGAATTTAATGTCGCATCTCGTATATTGTATTCTACAGCCCATTTTCTAAGATCACTATGTAGTTGAAAATTGTAATAGTCTTCAATATCGCTTTCATTTTCTTGCACAGGTTCTAATACAATTTTTTAAGTCTACATTTAAATCGCTTTTTATCGATAAAACGTCGTTTTGTGCAGAATTGTTAATATAAACATTTTGTCTAAAATTTTCACAGTAACTATTTTGTAGGGAACCTTCTATTTCTACGATTCGTTCTTCGCCAGATACAAATCTAGAAACCGACACCATAATAGCATTAGCAAGACCATTATAAATCAATGTATTCTTGTACAGGACACCACGGATATAGTTTTGGATACTAAGTATATTATATTAAACCTTTATAATCGTGTTAAGATTATAACAAAATTGATTAATACCACTTTAGAACCGCTCCATTTTACTTATAATTGTTCTGTAAAGTGAACTTATAAAGCCTTATAAAACCAAGTAATAAATGAAAATAGTTTCCAGTATGTTTAGTTCTGTTTGTCACTCTTATTGGCGTACTTTACTTATAGTAGTTCTATAATGCTTCTTGTTAGCAGTTATAAGTATAGCTTACCAGTTTATCTACTCTTGAGTGCATTTGCACCCTTGCGATACTTTTATAGGTCACACAAGCTTATATTGCACTCTTAATTTCGACCTATAAGTAATTATAAGTTAATGTATAAGATCAGATATACTATAAGGCCCAACTAACTCCATGCTTGCTATTATAAGCGTGGCAGCAAATACTAGAACCGTTAAGAGAATATTATAAGTACTGGAGGCCTATAACATCTGCACTATAGGATAATTTTGCTGCTTGGGGTTATTCCTATATGTGTTATGGTGTAGCTGGGCTCTTAGAGTTCCACATCAGGTGTTCCAGATCTTCAAATTTATTCTCTCAGCAGAAAATGCTCATCACGTGGAACAATTTTTGCTATGGTACCATTTTTGTATCTCTTATACTTTAGCTGGTCTGTTGGGTGTTCAAGTTTCCAAGATAAATTATAGCCTATATGTTGTCCAGACATAATAAAAAAAAAAACAAAAATCATTCAAATCCGTCCAGTAGTTCCGAAGATTAGCGTATACAAACAAACAGGCACACAGAAAAACAGACAGACTTTTTGTTTTGGATTCATGCCCTATTACTGTTTCTAAGCCCCCCTTTTTTTTTAATGTATTCAATGTACAGACACAGTTTTTTTATGTTTTATTATTATTTTTATGTTTTATTTTTATAGATAGCTGATCCCTTGCAATTTATAATATTACTGCCCCGCCCCTTTATAAAAATAGCATGATTATTATGTTCCCAGAGTTAAATTTTTATTAACTAAATAAATAACATGTCATTTTGTGCATTCAATTATTTTGTGCATTCTATTACGAACAAAAACCTTTTAAAATCAATATTGCTTACCTCCCATAACATACGGCGTGATATTATGTAGCCTAAAGCCTTCCTTGGTTTACAAAGAACATTTTTGCTGAATTTCAATTCAATCTATCCAGTAGTTTTGGCGTGAAGCCGTACCATACACACAGACAAACAGACAACAATTCTAAAAAGTAAATTTTTGTCATCAGTTACATTTTTCTAACAAAAGCCACTTATTTTTTCTCGAAAATTCTCAATGTACAGTTTTTCTGTCGTTACTATTTTATTAAATGTATATAGATAAGTAAATACTTTGCGTTTGAGACAAGGCGATGTTATTTTGTATTGCTGTATGTTATTGTTTGACATTATAGGAAATACTGTATTTCTCAGAATCATGACAAAAAGAGGAACCGTATTAATTACATTTTTCGTGTACGGAACTTATAGTGGATATTTGCTTTTATGTCCGCGAAAAATATATAATGTATATTACTTCAAATATTCAATGTCACCACTGCTCAACCTGTTTCTATCATTGCCAGACCAAACAGAATCTGACGTAACAGCAGAAACATCACACTAGCCTCCCAGTCCTAAACACTACATCACAACAATACCCCACTTACGGAGCAGCGCCGGGCAGGACCCTTGTCAGCGCCGTCACGACGGACGTCAGATAACGCATATACACGTCGCTAACGTGTGACGTATCGGATATCCACGTCAATACAAACTGAATGGCGAAACTTCACAAATAAATCTATTTGTATAAAGTAGGAACAAGTTTTCTTTTAATAAGCTCCTGCTAGTCGAACAGGCGGAGTTTGATCAATATCGTTTGAGGCCGTGGGGCCCGGAGGCGCGGAGGAGAGCGCAGGATGATAATTCTGCTGTTGTACGCGGAGGTGAGTAAACTTTTGCTTCAATTTTGGGAGTAATGGAAAACTATTATTTCACTGAACCCGTCGGGTACAGTATTGTAGATACATTCTATTAAGCTTTCGGTTAACAACAACCAGGGATTGAAATACCGGTAGTTTTGGGAACCGGTACTATTACCCTTGGTGCGGTACCGATACCAGAATAGTATCTGTACTATTGGTATTTCTGATCAGTATCGGTACAGTGCCGGTACCAAAGAAATATTTCCGTACGTTAGAGTGAGAAAACAGATTTATATCTGATTCATTACTATTATTAAAAACCGGCCAAGTGCGTGTCGGGCCACGCACAGTGTAGGGTTCCGTAGTAGCCCGTTATCACAATGTAGTACTACGATTCTGTTGTTCTTTATTCGAATAGGTAAAAAAAAAACATATTTTGGTTTTCAATGCAAGTCTTTACCCATTATAAACAAGCAACTACTTTATCTTAGTCACTTTAAACTTAAAGGATTAATGCTAAGGATTTTGTATTTGGTACAAAATTATCCAACACCCAAGTTCAACGACTATTACTGCTAAAGTAATAAAGTTATCTTAACCGCTATACTTTTCCTTTAAAATTAACCTCAATAACCGAAAAATGGTTACAGTTTGACCAAATTTTTAGGTTTTTCTTAAATGCCCATAATTTTTAAACTGGATGGGATAGATTTTTTTTCTGATTTTTCTCATGATGTTTACGATCAATCCTGTCACCCTGTTTCGGCTTGACGTTGAGTTCTGGGACACCCTGTATGATAACAAGATCTTCTCTAATAAGCCCTTAAAAAATTTGTACTAAGTATGTCGCATCACTGGGTGGCCGAGATGAGATACATCAATAAATTGACACAAGTTTGAAAATATTTACCTATACGTTATATTGAAAGCAGTATGGTACAGTTCACAATTTATCGACAGTGTACAATCTCGCGAGATAGACCATAAACTAACGGTGTTCACAATCTTTCTACGACATAGGCATAAGTCACACACATTTAAAGATTCAATAAAAAAATGCACCTTACAAAACCCTGATAATCAGCTGGAAAGGTCACGTGAGATATATCCTACTCAGCGGAGTCCGTAAAAATGCTAAATTCATTCCTTTTACAAGGGAATTTCTATTTTAAACTTTTACCTGATTTCAACATAAATATGAATAAGCTAAAACTAGCGCTGAACTATAACTTCTGACGGATTACGCGCACGCGCAGTTTAATACGGCTCACAGCAGTGGTAGCCCAGTGGTAACGGCCCCAACTTACGAGTTGAAGGTCATATGTTCGAACCCAGACAAGCGACTTACTTTGTGTAAATAATTCAAACACCACTGCTCCCAAAACGATGAAGGAATACATCTTGACGAAACTGGCTTGTCCTAGAACCAAAGATTCGAAGGCATGACTCTGACATCCATGAACCCGCAACGGGCCTGCGTGGTACATTACAGCCTACTACCTCTCGAAGAGAGGAGGCCGGAGTCCTAGTAGGAACATGCTGAACAAGCTGATTATGCAAAGCAGCTATAATCGCAAAATAAGTACTAGGTACATAAAGACATACGCTTACAGTTCAACAAACCTGTAGACCATAGAAATACAGACATAGCCTAGCAAGAAGTGGTTCAGCGCACAATCAAATGAAACCCCGCACTGTGGCCGGCAGCCACGCGCGCTCAATTGCAATCATCGCAAACTCTTGCTGACAACTAGGCAGGCTCCATGCAAGTTAGTTTGGCTGGAGTTTTACTTGTGAGCTTGCCCGAGCAAGCTTCTTTAGCTATCATTTTATGCAGAGTCAATGAGTTTTTTATCATAAACGTTGACTGCTGAACGTGGGCCTAATTAACGGTCAAAGGAATGAATGTCACTATTATCATCATCATCATTTCAGCCGACAGACGTGGTGAAATGATGATGATGGTCATAAGCGCCCCCAAGCGTCGCCACACGGACCGGTCCTGTGCTTCATTACCACCCTTGATAAACTAATTGACAATCAAAGATTGTAATGAACCATAAGAGGTTGCTGAACCTCATCTCGTTTATGATTTCCTGTTTCAAATCTTACTAAAACGCACACAATGCAGCAAAGCATATTATAAGTTGGGAAATTACATCGCTGACAAAAATGCTTGGCTCAACACTGGTCCTGCTCCACAAGCGCGCATAAACTAATTTATTAGCATTCGAAAATATAGTTGGAGCTGCTGAAGATTGAAAATGGTAAAAACTATCTTTGTACTGTATAAATTCAATCTCTTAGTATTGTATAATTGCATAGCACACGTGTGAGCACTATGAACCTACACTATAAAGCTACCATTTACTGAATACGTCTTTCATAGACTTGAATGTGCCCTGGCGGCTGAGAGTATATCACTCTAATGTCTCGCTGATAGTGGCGTGTGTGTTGGATCACTAAGATGGTCGTCATGTTCGTGAACGGGCGCCGTCAGTAGGGACTGGTCCTCTCTTAGCCGCCACGGCTTATTTTAATATATTTCATACCTGAATTGTTTTTTTTTGTTTTTATCTTTTTTTGGTACGGACGCTTTTAACTTGCACGTCTTTCTACATCGTTCTCACATGTATAATTTCAAAATGAATGATATAACCAATATTTTGTTGATTTAAGAGTGTCCGTGGAGAAGCTCCACGGACACTCTTAAATCTCTCCGTTCTCCGTTCTTCTCCATAGGTACCTACCTACTACGCTTAGAATGGGCAACTAGCTTCATCTTTCTGACTGACCGACCTATTGACAATTCAAAAGTTTATAATAATTATACATATAATAATTTTACATATAATAAAACAGTATCGAAAGAAAAACTGTACATTGAGAATTTTCGAGAAAAAATAAGTGGCTTTTGTTAGAGAACGTAACTGATGACAAAAAGTGACTTTTTAGAATTTTTCTATGTTTGTCTGTGTGTATGGTACGGCTTCACGCCAAAACTACTGGATAGATTGAATTGAAATTCAGCAAAAATGTTCTTTGTAAACCAAGGAAGGCTTTAGGCTACATATTATCACGCCGCATGTGCATGTGCGCGGTGGTAAGCAATATTGATTTTAAAAGGTTGTTGTTCGTAATTGAATGCACAAAATAATTGAATGCACAAAATGACATATTATTTATTTAGTTAATAAAAATTTAACTCTGGGAACATAATAATCACGCTATTTTTATAAAGGAGCGGGGCAGTAATATTATAAATTGCAAGGGAACAGCTATCTATACATATAATAAAACATAAAAAACTGTGTCTGTACATTGAATACATTTAAAAAAAAATGAGGGGGGTTTAGAAACAGTAATAGGGCACGAATCCAAAACAAAAATTCTGTCTGTTTGTCTGTGTGCCTGTTTGTTTGTATACGCTAATCTTCGGAACTACTGGACGGATTTGAATGATTTTTGTTTTTTTTTGTATAGTTTGAAATAAATGCTTTGAGTTTGAGTTTTACTGGTGATCTTCTTAAATAGACAAATGAAGGATTGAAGGTGACGTCATTCGACATCGGTGCCTACGTCACCAGCTGACATGTACCAAATAAGTTTTAACTCATGCTTAACTCCGCGCACCGCGATATTACTTCCAGCACAAGTTACCACGACACACGTACTTCAAAGTTACCGTTACTGTTCTTGTCTTAGCTCATCTATTATTGCTTAGTTCCCAGTAATTTTATATTCTTGGTGTGTGAATAGGGTAAGCCCTTCTAATAATATTATTACCTACCTACTGTCTAAAACCTTTTGTCAATAAAATTCTTAGTAAGTATATATATGGTCATGGTCTCAAATTAGAAATAGGTACCTACAATGACCTACATAGTTCACTAGTGGGAGACAAAACTAATTTAACTAGCCTACTTGTAGTAGTTCAGTAAAAAATCCCTAAAATGTAAATAGGTACCTAGTGTTTTTAAATACCTAACACCTACCTGCGAATTACCTAACTTTAAAATACTGATAGGACTAAATGTTTAAAATATCAACAGATAATACACCTAAGTTTGATACACCGACATTTGAAATACCAAATGGTCAAAATACCTAAAAAGATGTATCACTTGCGAGCGGGTTCTCCTTTGTTTCATCGAAAAGAAATTGGCAAATTATCACTTCCCAAACAATTATCCGCTAAATTTCATTTGGCAAATCATTACTTAGCAAATAAACTTTTCACAAAAAAATGTAACGCAAACCTACTGTTTGGCAAGTGAACGTTTAAACAATAATTTGCTAACCAACTAGTACTTTTACCAATTTTAATTTAGTCAAATATTTCAGTTGGTAGGTATACTTAACATATTTTACGCAAAATAAAATAAGCCAAATATTTAGTATCGTCGGGGAACATATTTCTGTCAGCCTATAATTTCAATTGGCCCTGTTTAATATGATATGAGGTAAAGGTATTTGTATTGTCATTCGCTCGCTCTTGCATCCAAAGTCGACGGAGCCCCGCTTCGCGGGGCTCCTATTTCTCCAAAAAGGGTATAAAGTAACCTAACAAAACCGAACCTCGGGGTGCCCTTCGCTCGCTCTTGCATCCTACATTGCCTCTGACTGACCATTACCATGCAATGTAATTAAAAAAGTAGTATCGTAAAACCATGAAATTCCTAAAAAAAAAATTGTCTATATATTTTTTTTCATAACAAATCATTTGACTTAATTTTAATGTTTACTGTCTAAAAATTGTTTGCTGTAATAAATCATTTGATTAAAGACAAAAAAAAAGTGACATTATCCTTGATAACATTCTGCCAAGTAAAAATTTTACCAAATCAAAATGTGCGTACTAATATCATTCCAAACCTTGCATTGGTATAAAAAAAGGATGCTAAAATTTGTTTGGGTAGTGAAATTTTGGCAAAATCTTTTTGGCAAAACGGCAGGATCCCCTTGCGAGCTACTCGTATTTGTATGAAGTAGTAGATCAGGTTCCGCAAGCGTAAAAGAGGGTAGATTGAGAAAATTGATCGTTGTCTATGTTTAAATATTTTCTGTCAGTTGTTAGTCACCCGCTAGATTGCAGAACTTTACATTAATTATCTAGCTACGATTCCACGCACACAGAACAGTGCAGAATCATTTCACCACCACATAAATCAAATTTGTTCTAAAAGACATGTCGGATTTTATCGTTTGGCATCTCAATTGATCAAGGAAACAAAGGTGGACTTAATTGAAATTCAAAAAATAATAATTGGTGCTGGTTCACCAATTATTATTACCTAAAAAACGGATGAAAAGGGGACATTACAAGTTAAATAACATTAACAACATTTTGCAAAATATTCCTGCATACAATAATGTCGATCCTGTGAGAGCTATTGCAGCAAATCTGTAATAGATAAAACGTGGTAAATTGTTATTTCTACTTGTAAACAATAATATTATTTGTTTATATTATATTATAATACCGTATACGCAAAATACGCGCAGGAAACCAGTCCGTAGTATTATTACCTATATTATAATAATTGTTTTTATTTGGATTTTGAACTTTACTTATAGGTACCTACTTAGATCGGAATTTTTCATTTTGGTCAATTAACCGTGCGGTAAACCAATTTAAGGAACTTTGACATTTTAGGCTTTTCGGTATTTTGAATATAAGTGAACCAAACATTAGGTATTTTGATTTTATTGATTTTGAACGTAGGTTATTTTACGTAAGTTCTTTTATTTTTACCCTTCCCTTCACCGAATACATAACATAGTTCAACTTACACCGGCGTTGGCAAGCTTGCGCCCATAATATATTTCAGATACAATTTCTTAATATTACCTTGACCTTACCTTTCGCAGCAAATAGCTTCGGAATGACCTCCGAAATAAAAACCATTTAGACAAAGACCTGTGATTTAGGGCAGCCCTGGCTTCTACTGGTCTTAGGGCTGGCAATAAATTATTGTTCCGTAAACAATTTGCGGAGAATTTAATATGGTAACCTACCGCTCAGAATAATAACTGACTTGTTAGCTTAATAATAAGCTTATTGGGTTCCATCGAAATTGTAGATTATTACTGTTCCCAGGAATTACGAGTAGTCTGATTACTGTAAATACTCATAGTCTTCCATAAGGGCCTGTGCACACCACGTTTTTTAAACACTTTTATCCTACAGAAGGTCTACAGGCTGCGTCTGACTCGCGTGCGTATCACGTCGGTATCGCTAAAAACGCCCGCCAAAGGCGCGTTTAAAAAACGTGGTGAGCACATGCTATGATGTAAAACCATTTCTTCTTTGTCTTCTTTCTGTGTTGATATTACTGAACTGTTGTTTAAAGCAAGACATCTGCTACCTTCCCCTGTCAAGACCACTAAGACCACAGCTTTACACACTGACTCCAACTTACTGAGAACAACTTGAAATATGAATATTTCATGATCGCCTGCCACCCGCGCCCGCGCCGCCTCCGCCGTATGCTAATTGACACTTTGACACAAAGGTGTTCTGTACACCTTTTCTTTGGCAGCAAAGTGGCTGATGTTTTAGAAACAGTTGTGACTTGTTTGTTGTTCTTAAGTTTGGGCTTACAGTTGTTAGTGATGATGAACAGTTACTTCTATTCTCTAGACATTCACGTAAGGTTCAAGCCTTTCCTATTTCTCTTCTCGCATTTGATATAAATGCTGTTTACTGACTAGAAACGATATTTTATAAAATGTTCTTGACCGTGTTCTGCATAAGTTGTTGCCATCCTTTTAGCAGCACGTTCGTGACATTCATGTCAAAGGTATTCACTATTTACCTAGAACATACATTAGTGCTTCAATATTATCAAGACAAGTTATTAGCATAGCTATCTATCAATCATATACACAACATCCCAATATGACTTGTTTACAGAACGATCTTGATTGAACAATATTGCAATATTGCTGTCACGATAGAACTAGGTAATACCAGGAGCATATATGTACGCAGAAGTTTACATGTTACTTCCAATAATACCGAAACTTTGAGCGGGTCAATGTTGGTATTGGTCGCTTTCCGATATGATTACCTTGGATACATATGTATGCTACGATATTGATTCGTGGCATTTATGTTACCCTAAGCTAGACTGAAAATTAGTTATGTAGGTTGGGATGTCAGACGATCAATGGGCAAACTTACGACCAAGTGGGTCCCAGACGGAGATGGCGAGACGAGCTGGACTCCTTTGATAAAGATTGGTCCTTGGCGGTTCTGGACAGAGAGAGGTGTAATAATACAGTGTGTTTTTTTTTCAAAATCAACGGGTTCGATTCCTGGCAGAAATACAGATTTTTCAAAAATCCAATGATGCAGTTTTAGTTTTCATAAAAATCGAGCCCGCGACTCATTTGAGTACTTTTCGCTATTCCTCATAGTTTCGGATTTGACCATCGACGCCTAGGAAAATTTACCTTTAATACTGGTTTAGGCCTTTGCCTAGATAAAAGAGATATTTCCCGTCGACTGGCTATAATGTAAGGCTCTCGGGGAGCCTGTTGCAACAAGCTGCCCCCACCGCCAATAAAGCCATACACTGTCTTATTAGCTCGCTTCATTGTTTGCTCGAAGGAACTCTATATATAACAAGAGTGGTGCGGCGACCTACTACAAAGTGGCTGGTAACTAAGTTAATTTTACACACAATAATAGTATGAAACATGGGGCAGAATAAACGAAATAACGGAAAGTTTAAAACACACAGTAAACGTGTTAGATTGTCACTTAATCTTTGCCGGGACACACAAATGGGCTGAAAAACTGCTGCGACAAAAACGAATGGCATTTGGACCCAAAGTTATACAGCAAGTGATAGCGGTTGGTCTGTGTGTCTGTGCGGCTGAGACAATTTCCTGTAATTAACGAGATTGCACTGCGAGATAAGATGCGGAATGAGATGCAGCCTCACTGCTCACTGCTCTGTGAGGTTGAGGAGAAATTCTATTTAATATTTCCAAGTGGCCGGTATTTATGTTAGCCGTTTTAACGAGTTTATGACCCTTTGCCTGAAGACTAAAGATGAAGAGTTCGTTTGGTTGTATTTAAGTTAAAAAGTTGGTTGTAGTTGAATTAATTTCGACATTTTAAGAAGAAAAAAAGTTTTTCAACAACCGATCACCTTCAAACATTAACCCAGACCCTAGAAAAATATACAGAATTCAATAACCCGTTATATCTGGCCTTCGTAGATTATACGAAGGCCTTTGATAGTATTAAACATCCAAAAATATTCACATCTCTAGAACACCAAGAACTTGAAAAACAATACATTGACCTTTTAAAAACCATTTACAACAATAGCACGGCAAACATAGAACTAAATACTGCTGGACCTTCATTCCAAATTCAAAAAGGCGTTAAACAAGGTGATCTGCTCTCTCCCAAATTGTTTACGAGCACACTTGAGGAGATATTTAAGTCACTGGGAGCCTCATGGAAGACCAAGGGCATTGACGTCGGCAAGAAGAGGCTGACAAACCTCCGATTTGAGCACCAACCAAGCATGCTCCAAGAGCTGAGCACGGCTAGCTTCAAGGTGGCTTAAAACCCAACTAATGACCAACAGCAATAAGCGTAGGGTCGAGGGCAGGAAATAATTTATGTCGATGAGTAAGTATATCTACTTGGGCCAGGTATTTGCCCAGCAGTGGGACAGTATAAGCTAACAAAAAAAGCCAGCTCATAAAGCTACCCGAAACTGCAAATTTTCCCAATCAACTTTGAACCTTATGCTTTAGCGATAAAGTTGAAAATCTATTTAACAAATTTGACAGATTGTAGTAACTTGATGTTCTGGCATCTGTACATAGGTAGGTTTAAATACTTGGCACCCTAACCTGTCGAACGTGCAGGAAACTTTTCGCTTTATTGTAGCTTGTGCCGAAGCGAGACCCGCCACAGCTAAATATCTATGTTATATCCGCCGAGTAGTGTTTTTGTTACTTCTGTACGCAATCTACTTAATAAAAATCATTCATTCACTGACAGCTAACGCACAGTCACACCTCTGGATGTAGAAGCGTGAAGTTTTGCACCGAGACTACCTTATGTAGCGGAAGTGCCCAGATATAACCGTCTTATGGAAGGATTTTTGAAAATGCATCCCCGGGGTACAGGAGTTAAACAGGGGATGAAAGTTTATACGGAGCTCGTCAGTTTTCGCTCAAAATTGTATTATAAATACTTAATATAATTCCGTATACGCACTTAAATAAATGTAATTTAAGCTTACCTAAACATAAACAGTTATAAATATTTTCTGTACATCTTTGAACGGAACTCAATAAAAACATTCTTACCCGGCGTAAGAATGTTTTTATTGAGTCAACTCAACGTCTCATAATATTGTAAACTGAGATAATAATCAAAAGCAATACAACAGAACGCCAACACGAACTCGGCAGAATAACTAACCACAAAGCAATTTGTTGAATCTAATCATAACAATACTCCTCACTGGTCAGCCATATTGTGCCAGCTGTCATAGAGAATGCAGACGAATCATCTGAAGGTGACACGACAGAAAGACATGTTGTTGCAAAAAGATTGAAGATTTCTACTTAAAGCAGAAGTGATTAGATATTAAAAGAACATTTAGATTTTTTAATGTCGTTGGCAGGAACAGTGCTTAGATAGTGTGAGACAAGTGTGTAGTGTATTTGCAATGTGCATAAGCTTATTTTGTTCGTATCACGTATGCGATGTGATGCTGGGGTTCCCGTGGGCCGGTCGCTGCTTGTCGTTGTTGTGCTGTACCCTGGTGGCTATGAGCCTGCTGTGCAACTCGCTGCCTGTCACCACATGCTACCGGTTCCTGCGAGCGATGAGCCGCGCCAATGGGACGCTTTGACTGTCAACAAGAAGGTAAAAGCAGACATAATTATAAATCGAGTAAAATACGTTTTTAGATGATGACACGACGACACTGGAATCCTTCCAGTAATCAATAATAGTACAACTTGATAATGAGGGCGAAAATAGAACCATTATCGGTAACAACAATGATATTATAAGTGTAAAAAGGTACAACAATATTTATTTCTTAAGAGATTTATTTCATGTATAAAGTTATGAATTCGAGATCCAAATTTGATCATGATACTCGTTACAGTTGATTATAAGGTAAATAATCCCCATTTCCTGCCTGGAGAGTTACTTAACATTTTCTGTTCTTGAAAAAATAAAGGTTCGTTTGACTACAATGGAATCAGAAAGGTCAAGTGTCGACTTACTCGTAGCAGCCACGTGTAAGATTGATTCCATAAAATATATCTAATTTGTCCAAGGGCTGGTTTTTCAATAGT
This sequence comes from Mesoligia furuncula, assembly GCA_916614155.1. Lineage (NCBI taxonomy): Eukaryota > Metazoa > Arthropoda > Insecta > Lepidoptera > Noctuidae > Mesoligia > Mesoligia furuncula. The sequence goes on along the minus strand of OU744790.1, from coordinate 867,662 downwards.
CAGGTAGTTAGCTTTTATTTGAAGAATAAATACGTGAGTTTGATTTAGTACTATAATTATGAAAGTTGTCAAGCCGCAATATTTATTCCTTATAAAAGTTATCAGACTATTGAAAAACCAGCCCTAAGATCAAATACAAAAAAAAATTCTTAACCGAAATATATTTCAACTCCAACCAAAAATAGGCTGAGAAACAGCACTTTTCGAACTTCAGCGTCATATTTCCATCAATGCGAGGAAATAGTTGCAATAAACACAGCACCGCGTAACATTTTGAGTTGCTGCAGGCTCGTCTGACGGGTCCTCATCGGTAAATCTCCGAACAAGTCAAACTGTACCAAAGAAACTAATCCTTTTTTTATATATTGTGTATAAAATTAGGTAAATAAGTACTTTTATTGAAATCCTTGCGATTATCGAATCGGAATACGAGATTCGTGTGAGGAAGTTTTTTGTTTCTTGCGCTTTTGTATTATATTTTGAAAAATAATACGCAAGCTGCAATGATACTGAGCTTTTCATTTATGAGAAAACAAGTAATATTAATATAATAAATAATCGACATTTCTACTCATTTACATAAATATCGTACTTCCTTAAAAATATCCCTGCGATATCTAGGTTCCTACTGATACTTCCCCAGGTTAATAATTCATAAGCAATTTTCCAAATAGCATTCGAAATAACATTATCTGTAGTACCTATCACCACACGAAGCCCACAAGGCGCCTCTACGGCAAAACGTCTGACGTCGCGAAATTGCGCGATCGAATCGATATCCATCGTCGTGATCTATGCCTTCACCACACTGATTATTATGCTTTAGCGGGTAGGATATGGTGACTACACAGCTTCTATGGTCAACTATGGTGATGTTGTAATGATCCTGCTCCACAACCAAAAGGCGCATAAACTATTATCTTTTTGCTTTGGACGCTTTTAACGTGCACATCTTTTTACATCGTTTTCACATAATATGTATAATGTCAACGTGTATGATAAACCAATATTTTGATTTAAAAGTGTGTTCCCGTGGAGTTTCTAAATGAAAGTATAATTTTTTTACAAGAGAATGATGATGAAAGAGGATGAATTTTGCTGATACCAACACATAGTACGTTTTATACATCTACTATAAGTAATGTTTTATAACAACAATTCCCTCAGGTTATGCAACCATTCTTGCAGCTAATCGCTTGTGTTTGTTGTGACAGGTCGAGTCCGAGGGTGGGCCGGCGCAGGCGTCGCCGGCGGCGCTGCCGCTGTGCCCTGCCGGCAGGCCGGATGCCGACGTGCAGCCGCTGCTTACTGACGGTAAGTGCTCCTCGCTATTAATTGAACGGCTGTCTTTTGCTACACACATCAGACCTGAGATACATCGGGAATCAGGTGCAACTCCTTCACAATTACCAGCACTGTTTACTCCGTTTGTCATGCATTCACCAACGAGTACCCACGGTCGACTGTGGTGGTGCCGGCGCATAGAACGCCACTTACGAACTACACATTGAAACTGACATCACGTAATTTCTAAATCGTGTTATCCACGCGATTAACATTTATACAGAAAGTTGGCTACAACCGTTGGGTAGTAGCAGCCCAACAGAGTATACAGCACCCATTCGGTCGGACGATTCTCCCTTTTTAAAGGACGATTAGGATGGAAAATTCATCCTGTTCCTCATAACTCTTCTATACGACTATCCGGAAAAAGGCCTTATTTTTTATACTTATAAGACATGCCACAGCATTGTAGTGATAGGTCAAGAAACTATTGCATCAGTCGCACAGGTGGATATAGAACTGCTTTGTTGAGGAAAAGTGATTTGGTATGGCAACGGCTATTTTTAACCACATTCCTAAATCCATAAAAGAGGAACCAGTAACAACTTTCAAAAAGAAACTAACTGTACTTTTATTAAATAAATGTTACTACTCCGTATCGGATTTTGTAGCTGATAAATTTTAGTTGTGTATCAATATCTGTATGTCTGATGATGAACTGCACCAATGTTTGCAAGCCAAAATGGTAGAATGTACAAGGATTCTTTAATATTATTGTAACCACCATAATGTAAATACCTATATTCTGAGCAAATAAATGAATATTTTATTCTATTCTATTTCTAAAGATGTGGTATCTTTACCTACACCAATAAAATCTATATCAGAAATACCATTCGATAATAAAATATCATTGATTTATCGATATGAATTATTACACAAAAGCGTTGTTGCGAACCTAAAGATATTGTAAATAAGTCAATTTTACATAAACAGATTGCGGCGGTATTCATGAAAACAATTCTTTTTGTTTTCTTTCGGACTTCATAGCAAAGAAAGGTATTCCTACTCAATTCTTTGAGAAAACTGTAGGTATTAAGAATTATATAAAAAATAAAACCAGTAAAATGATAACTTGAGAATCATATTATCTACATTGCGATGAGAGAATCATATCTACATTGCGATGAGAGAAACATAACATTTTGATGAGACACATTGCGATGAGAGAGAAATCTGTTGTTAAAATAAAAACTGAAAAATATGAAACAAGAATCATGAATCTTCACTTTTGTTCAATATTAAAACCGTAGAACAGGGGGCCTAAAAAGGCCACTTTGGCCTTAAATCTTAAAATAAAAATCTTAAAATATTACATTATGGATCATAATATAGCGAAGACAGACAGAAAGGTTCAGATTTTAGCCCTAATTCACCAACCAAGAACCAGTGACTTCTAATTCAGTTAGATTTATAATATGCCAAAGTATTTGGGGCATATAAAAATAGCTACTTATCTCTCATTACTTACTCTACATTTATCATTACTTATTTTTCCAAACACACAGACTTATTATTCCAAAGCTTAAGATATAGGTACGTTTCCATTTTTTATCTGTCAATTTCCTAATACGAGTAGGACCATTATTTTTCCTGTCGACGTATTTGATATCGCTTTAATATTCGCGCTAGGTCCTCAAAGAGCAAGTTCATTAATCAGCTAGAGCTGTGAGGATCACGGAGACAAATGACTTGCCCGGCCGGCGAAGGACATGGCGGTTCTACGGTTGAGTGAACCAGGTAGGCACGCTATTATACTATTCCATGTTTATAGGTAAGCTCTCAATTGTTTTGCCTATGCAAATTGTTTTTTTTTTAGAATAATGGACCCGCCAATCTGCCATTCGAGCTATTGAAAATACAAGCCAGTATCCAAAACATTAAAAGGTAGAGCAGATTGTATGAAGTGAGTGAGGTGCGGCTGTCGGCGGAAAGCAATTATACAAACAGCTGCAGTTACCTTTAGTTCCCAACAATTGAACTTCCATGAAAACGTACAGTTAAAACTCAATTTTCAGACCGGAGTTTGTATGACATGAATGTCACCCGACATTTTGTAACAAAAGGTTTTTCATGTTTGAATAAAACTTTTGTGAACAATTTTTTTGATTGTCTGACTGGAAAGCTGAATACAGAGAGAGTTCACGCTGTAAAGTTGTGTGCGAAATGAGAAGTTTTTTTTTTAAATCTTTTTGCTGGTAGCTACGGATTATTGCGGTGATGCTTTGTTGTGATATAATGTGTCACGACACGTGGCTGATAAGGAGGAATGACCGCAGATTGTAAGCCGAGACTCAGCACAGACAGCCACATTCTATTTCATTACGAGAACACAATCAGACGGTGTTAGGTTACACAGGTTGCGATATTGTTGAGGCTTGTCATTGGAAACCTTGAGCAATTTAAAGAACTGATCCTTGTATCTTTTATAATTCAATAATTATTGTTTTGCCACATCAGTATCAAATTAAGTTTGTACCTAACTATTGTATCTATATATTTTTAACATTATCTCCTTTCGTCTTTGATTATATAAATGTCTAGATGAAGCGTCAAGTGCGCGCAAACGTGTCAAAAAGTGTCTGCCAGCTGTTGGCTCACAAGTGCTTACCCACCGATTAGTGTAGATCGTGTTGCTTTACTGTCAATACGATTACGCGCGCCAAGTAAAAAACAAATATCAGCGACAAAATGACGGTATGTGCTATTAAATTGTGCCGAAATTATAAAGGAAGGATAAAAAATACCAAACACTAGGTGATGTGTTTGGTATTTTTGGTATTTATCGGTAAGTAACCAAGAAACTACATATTTATTTTTTGTTTTTATGATTATCAAATCGCGCCATATTTTATAAGTGTTGCCAGTTTCTTTTTTTTACTCTCCCAACTTAACGTCATTTATTAGTTGGTTTATGGTTACGTTTAAGTATACAATTTCGTTCGTGTACTTTTTCAAAAAACTGGCCAAGTGCGAATCGAACTCGCGTGCAAAGGGTTCCGAACTAAAACATTTTTATACAATGTTAATTTTTAAATCGTAGATAATAGCTTTTCCTGGTCAAGACATTTTTTTATGTCTTGACTTTAATGATATATGTATATTAACTTAGTTGATTTAACTACTTAGTTGATTTAACTAAGTATTAATTAACTTAGTTGATTTAACTACAACATTCAACCACCATACTCTAATTAAATTAGTGGTTTTGATGTATTTAAAAAAGTAACAACTGAATAAAAAGACACTAAAACACACTAAAACTGAATAACACTACATACATACACCTAAAACTTATTTAATAAGTCTATTTTTATAATGTGATTTATGGGAGAATGGGAGTTGCTGGTATCATTATTTACTCACACAGAGACGTAGACGCACAGTGTAAAACGACGCCTGCACGCACACACACTTGAAAATGTTGACTCGTTTTCTTTGATACGATTGTAGGGCGACGCTCCATCTAGACATTTATATAATCAAAGCCTATCGTGTCTGTCTGTGTGATCACGTTGTTTTTCTGAGCCATACATAGATTTTGATGCGGTTGTCACCATCATCTAGAGCATTTATCGAAGTAAAAACTTCTTTAGGCGCGTTGGGCATTTTTTGAGATGGGAAAAAACCATTGAACTCGCGACACTGTTACCGTAACCGACACCACGCTACATTCGGACATGTTCGGCTGGCCTCGAGATGTTCTCGGTTTTAATGTATATCCGATATGTCAGTGAGTGATGGCAAAGAATTCTGTTTGTGTTTTGTTTATAAGATGATTAAAAAAATACACACGTACCTAATTGTTGAAGTTGTCACTTGTGTCGGCACTCTCGGAGTGTTTTTTTTCCGGAAGATTCATGTAAATGTTTGGTCTGTTATTTGTATAAAACTCGGCTTCTACACATTTTCACCGCGTAGGTAGGTATTGCAGTTTTGTATGAAACAGCAGATGTTTTTTTAAATAACTGTCGAGGAATTTCAACGCAGCGAGGTCCAGAATCATGTATTGAATCTATCTATGTAACAGGTTGCGCGTCGGTGACCGGCCACTCTGTTTAATATTAATATTTGAGTAATATCTAACGGCTCAGTAATATCTAACGGCTCAGTAATATCTAACGGCTCAGTAATATCTGACGGCTCAGTAATATCTAACGGCTCAGTAATATCTAACGGCTCAGTAATCGTGAGGTTTTGCATATTGCCTTTGCCGCGCAAAGCAGGGGCGGGTAGCTAGTCTTCTGAAAGTAACACAATGAACACGCGCAGCCAATAGCGGCTGGTGTCCAAGCCGGTGTCCCTGCCAGACACAGGTCACAGGCTCTACTCGCGTATTGCTCAAAGTGGACACATTGCTGCGTCCTGCAGGCCGTCTGATTGGCGAATACCTATTCATAGCTTAACGTTCGATACAGTCTATTTTTGTGAAGCAGTTCTAAGATGATATTGAACCTATTGTAAAGTCTGACACCCGCTCTCAGTCACGACACGGCTAACTATCGGAAGCATCGCGGCGTCGATTCGATAGCGTCCCTGACTCCGTCGGAAGTTGTCGGTCCAGCGTAGACATGTCACAGGAAATTAAGCTTGTATCTCGAAAGGCGTTTAAATGTTCGTTCAGCTTTTTAAAGTTATATTTTAGTTGTGTTTTTATTATTATACGGTAAACTCATCTGGATTATATCGGATCAATTTTATTAGCAGATGAAAACAGGCTCTATTACAAGCAGTTTAGATATGTACAGTCTAGGTACATTAATTTAGTCACAGGGTGTAAGTATAGATGTTTTGGGTCAAAATGTTTACTTTGTTTTTGGTAAAATATATTGTATGTTGGGCGGTTCGATGATGCGAGTAGGTGTGTGATTGTGGAAAGTGCAGATCCTCGTCCGTACGTACGTGACATTGGACGCGCCGTCGCCACGTGGCTAAGGAACCCTCCGTGTCTCCGCCATAGCTCACCAGGCAGGTAGGACTATCATTTTCCACTAAGAAAATTTCGATTTTCACCCCAAGGCTTTAAGCCGCCGCAACACTTATTATGTTTTGTACCTGTTGGTATTGTGGATACAACCCTATGGAACAAAGGTTGTAGACAATAAAATGGTTTCTTGTTCGTTTATACATCTTTTTGGGATTGTTTGTACCTACCGATGTTTATGGTAGGTGTCTGTTCATCCATAGAAACCAAATGAAACTGAAGTCCATTCGATGGAGGCTGGTCCCCGAGGAGGATTACATAAAAGTCAAACGCCCTATAACTGAGAACAAATTCATGATTACGAAGCGGCATGAACCACACCATTTATCCCATGAAATAGCACACTAAACTTGACCCTAAAAAAGAAATGAACTCATAACAACCGCAGTAAAATCGTAAAAGCAACATTCCTAACTCCTTTGATTCGGAATAGAACAGTTCCCGCGAACGTTACATGGCGTCACGTAGCGGAGCGTCAACAACGTGTCAACCTCGCACTACATCGCGCCGCGTGCGGCCGACGGGCTCACGACGACGTTAATACGTATATTGAGATGTGCTCGCTGGTTAGCGGAAACTTAAAAGTTCATTCAACAATCAAAGTCCTTAAAGGGGACTTTACTTTTTAAATGGCTTTGAGTTTATGACTTATCTTACAAGATCATCCTCATCTTCAAAACATTGCTGTTATTAAAATCATAAGAATTTTGAACATTACTTCTTCGTGAATGCTTTTGCAGACACACATCTCAGAAACCCACTAAAACTTGGATCTGGACTATTTAATCTTGTAATAAAACAGCAAAATTCTTCTTTTGTTGTTAATATCGTCAGGTCAAAAATATGAATGCCTTATTAATACTGAACCGCATATTTTTCAATGCCTACAAGATCAAACATGAGCATATCATGATGAGGTGTCTAGTAAATGGGCACTAGAGTAATCGCTAAACAAAAATAGCTCCGTCAAGAAATAGCACGAACTAGCAGCAATGAACTACAACTGATCAAATATCTGCAACATGCACTGACTCACTCTCGCACCTTCTCCTATTTATAGTCGGAACTCCGCTTACCCCACAATGATTACAGACTTAAAGATATCTCTTTGTGAAAAAATATAACTTGTGTTCCCTCGGTAAGTTTGTCACTTGACCCATCTGAAACGTTGTTAGCAGCTGGCTTCCAGTACTCGCAAGTATTTAACAGCATAATAGAATAAACTTTCCATCAAAGAAACATTTTCTATGAATGTTTGCCAGTTATTCTTAATAACTTTCTTTTGTGGTTCAGTGACGGATAAAAGTACATAATTATTTTAAATTAAACTGTTAATACGTAGTTTGTTGTAATGTATTCTGTATATTTTAGTTACTGCACTATTTTATTGGCATTTATTACGCAGTCTGTGCTAGATGTAATCTACAATAATATTATAAAGAGGAAAACTTTGTATTTTTGTTTATTTGTTTGTTTGTTTGTAATGGATAAACTCAAAAACTACTGGACCGATTTTAAAAATTCTTTCACCATTAGAAAGCTACATTATCTGCGAGTAACATATTTTATTTTAGAAAAAATAGGGATCCGTAAGATATTTGGTTTTTCGGACCCAAGGTGTAAAAAATCATCCAAAATGGTTCCTTAATTGGCGTACGCCGCCTAAACTATAAAAGATAGAACCATAAATGTCCCAATTAATTAAAGACCTTAAAAATATCTACAAAAAAGTCTACGACACACTATACCTATCTATTTCGAGTTAAGCACAACAACCATTTTTTTATTTAAAAATCTTGATTTTTTTTAGGACTTCATTTAAACGCATTAATTTTACACATGTCATTACTCCTTATCAAAATAATCTATTTTGTCACAAAGTACTGTTTATGTAGATAATATTTAGTCTTTAATTCATTAAAATTGGACGTTTGGTTTGAAAGTTATGGCGAAATCAAGATAATACTATTTCTGCGCTCCGCGGTCCGTGGCGACAGGCGAAGTAGGCGTCACCAAGGCCACAAAATACAGGTAGTACAGAAGACAATCTCCATGCAAAGTGCGCTCGAGCAACGCACACATAGATACCGCTCACGGACACGTTATCTCAGACGGGTTGGGAGCAGTGCGAGCGCGCGTGTCATCCGCTTGAGACACGCGTCTGTGAAGTGCAAAAATGGAGCAACAAAAAAATGCCTCTATCTAAGCTCGATTTATATAATAGTTTCCTATTTTGAATCAGTATAAACAAAGTAACTTTTTTGTAAGGTAAATTCATGCCACCAACTATTACGTAAGTTGAAAACATGATTTTTTGTTTTTGTAAATATTGTGTTGCTTTAATGTTGTGGCTAAAAAACAGTTCTTTTTAGGGCTAAACAGTTGTTTTCTGAGCTAAAATATTACACGCCATTAACATTTTCTTAATTATATATATTCTTTGTTTGTTACATATCTACAAATATAGGTATCTAAAGTCTGCAAAATGCCTAAAATGACGAGGTCTCAACTTTCTAAACACAGTTCTCAAGCAAGGGCAGCAAGAATACGTCGTATCGAAGAATCTTCACCTGAACGTTCACAACGTCTTGCCGAACAAAATACATCAAATGTTGTTTATAGGGAAGCTTACAAAAAAAATATCCTTTAAAACAATATTTAACACATGAAGTTCTGTTTGTTTATCTGCCTGTTTGTCGGTTAAAATGCTGAATTTACTTTTGAGTAGTTGAACACATGGGATCAAACTTAGGCTTTTTGTAGCGGTAATCGACATCCACGCAGGCGGATCCGCGGGGGACCGCTATAGGTTATATAAATCAGAATAACACATAGGCTACTTTTTGTCGCGAAAACCGACATCCACGCGGGCTGCAGCTAGTGTTCAATAAAACATTCCACGTACTTGCCTAATTGGGAAATAAATGCGTGTCATTTAACCAAAATGCACTGAATCAACTAATTGGTTTAAGTTTACATGTTTTGGGTCAAAATGTTTACTTTGTTTTTGGTAAAATATGTTGTATACTTATTATGTGTTGTACCTGTTGGTACTGTGGATACAACGTTATGAACAAAGGTTGTAGACAATAAAATGGTTCCTTGTTCGTCTATACATCTTTTTGGGACTGTTTGTACAGTCAACAAAGGAGGTAAGTATACAGGAGCGTCGGATATACTTGAAGTTTACTAAGAAACCGATGGATGTTTTCGAATAAAATTTAATTTTATTAATAGAAAACAAACAGCTCATTTATTAAATTAAATTTCAGTCCAGAACATCCATCGGTTTCTTAGTAAACTTTAACTAAATCCGACGCTCCTGTATACTTATCTCCTTTGTTGACTGTACCTACCGATGTTATGGTAAGTATTGCACAAAGAAGAACAGTAGTGATTTAGTTAGTTTCACTTTAACAGCTCGGTGAGCAATCAAAACTTAGCTTAATAAAATAAAAATGCAGTTCCAATATTTTATCCATGCATAATATTGTGTATATTATGTGTATGCGCGCCTCTGAGGAGCTGCTACCGAACAAGTTCTCTTGCTGTTTCCAGTATCTCCATTTATGTTCGTATAAATCATGCAGGTTATAGAGCCCAAAACAAATTGTGTTACAAACCGATCAATTCATTATTCAGGTCTGTCAGTAGTTGTGTGAGATTAACTCCGCTGTTGTTTATGTAAACGTAACCGTAATGTAGGTGGATACGTACCTAATATATTATTAAAGCACACAGTACACGCTAACCGGGTGGCACATTAGCTATTGTGTATTGTGTAGCTAAACGCAAAAAATGCAATTTTTATAATGCCTAAAAGTATATGATCAACTACAGTAAACAAAATCAGAAAAGTATATGATATTCTTCAGGATATATGCTAGTTAGATAGTGTGTTGAAAACATAATACAACTAATTTGATATGGTAGATAAAAATCATGAAGAAACCTCTAAAAACTTTCTTTTCGCAATAAAATTCATACTAATATATATACAATCATTATGATTTTTTGTCAGATTATTCTACAAGCAACATACTAAAGCACTAGTGTTTTCATTTTTTAGTCCAAACAATAGATTATTTCTAAATAGATAATTGCTTCATAATATATTGCAATAAATTACCAACGTTGTGTCATCGCGCTTCTCTTTCTTTTCTATGCAGTCCGACAGTGACCGCGATTTAGGTCACGATGTGGTCCCCTTAACTGTGAAGCTAGAGTAAAATAGAGTAAAATCGGTGAATTTAAAAAAAAACACAAACAAATTCAAAAATATGGAGTACCTAACTAAGTTTATCATAGCAACACGCTTACATTGTATTCTAACCTAACAAAGTTTATCATAGCAACACGCTTGTATTCTAACCTAACAAAGTTTATCATAGCAACACGCTTGTATTCTAACCTAACAAAGTTTATCATAGCAACACGCTTGTATTCTTACCTAACAAAGTTTATCATAGCAACACGCTTTTATTCTAACCTAACAAAGTTTATCATAGCAACACGCTTGTATTCTAACCTAACAAAGTTTATCATAGCAACACGCTTGTATTCTAACCTAACAAAGTTTATCATAGCAACACGCTTTTATTCTAACCTAACAAAGTTTATCATAGCAACACGCTTGTATTCTTACCTAACAAAGTTTATCATAGCAACACGCTTTTATTCTAACCTAACAAAGTTTATCATAGCAACACGCTTGTATTCTAACCTAACAAAGTTTATCATTGCAACACGCTTGTATTCTTACCTAACAAAGTTTATCATAGCAACACGCTTTTATTCTAACCTAACAAAGTTTATCATAGCAACACGCTTGTATGCCCAGAAGGGTTAGTCAGAGGTTGTCGCCAGTTATTTTTAAGTCCCATGTAATGGAGGGTGAGCCTAATGTCATTAACATTTTCCTCAGTATATAAAAGAAAAAATGGAGTAGGTATTCTAATAGTATCTACACTATGATACATGTGTGCTATGACCAATGCACACGCGTACAATGCACACGTACCAATGCACATTCATACGACGTTTTTCAACATACTTGCGAGGAAAAAAACAGACTTGTATTGTTATTAACTTATATGGCCACGTTCGCACGGACGTTAAAATATCGCGGCGGGATTTTATCGCGCACTGGATTTTCAACTCTCGGTGTTGAGCCGAGCGTTGAGAATCCCACAGAGCGCATCCCAAAACTATTTTGCATGCCTGACGGTAGGATGTACTGGATCCTTCTTTTACTTAACACCATATTTTTGTACCTACATTCTTGCAAATAAATCATCATTTCATTTCATTTCGTTTTCATTTAAAAAAACACAATGCTCGATTTTTAACTCTCGGCGCTAAGCAGTGTGTTGAATTTGCAACACTCGTAAAAAAACGTCGCGTTAATAAAGCGCCCGTGTGCTTATTCTCTAAGGAAAACGGCGCGCTGGTTTTGTTTTTCCGCGCGCCGCGCTAGCGTTGCGGGTGCAGGTGTAAATAAAGGCTCTGGGAAAACCGCTAAACAGCCTGTATAAAAATATGATAAACACAAAATAATGCTGATCGTAGTAATAATACTAATAATAATAAAGCCTTTATTTTCAGGCTACTTTGGCTCATAGATAAATACCTTACAGACTAACATATAAATACAATGTGTGTTAGTGTATAAACTTAAAACTAGTAGTGTTGTAGTATGTCAAATTGTAGTTTAGTTAGTATGGAATTAGTAGTATAAAATAAGAAAACAAAAACATGGCTAACTACTGGCTTAAAAACAGCTTGTAAACATAAACGTGAATTAAAATCATTTATCAATACGACTAATAACCATATACTTCGAAGATATTACAAACAATATGAGAAAATCCTCAAAAGGGCAGTCACTACATCTAAAAAACTAAATTATATAAACCTTATGAAAAAATCGAGTAACAAAATAAGATCCATGTGGCACATCATAAAAAGTCGTACTAACAAACTGACAAAAAAAACTAGAGAAAGTATAAAACTTGACGTAAATAATATTCTTATTGAAGACCCGAGGTTGGTCGCAAACGCCTTTAATGACTATTTTGTATCGGTAGGATAAACAAATGCTACGAGATCTGACGAGAACCCACCTGGTCGACATGTTGTTACTCCTTGCGAAAATTCCATATATTTGCAAACAGTAGATCCGAGCGAAGTAAAACTTATCATTAAGAACTTAAAAAATAAGCAAAGTTTTGGTCATGACGAAATACCACCATTGCTTGTTAAATCATGTATAGACGAATTAATAATACCTTTGACTTTTCTCATCAACCAATCATTCATGGAGGGTGTTGTCCCAGATTTACTAAAAATATCTATAGTAAAACCTATTTATAAAAAGGGCAAAAAAACTGACGCAGGAAATTATCGCCCTATTGCATTATTATCTACATTTTCAAAAATATTTGAAACTGCCATGTCTAAACGGCTAAATAGTTTTTGCGAAAAGTATAAGATCTTTAGCACCAGTCAAAATGGATTTAGGAAAAATAAGTCTACAACATTAGCAGTATTTAATTACATCCAAGAAGCATTAAAAATAATAAATAATAAGAAATATGCAGTTGGGTTACTGCTAGATATGAGTAAAGCCTATGATCGAGTATCATATAAAGTACTATTAAATAAACTGTACCAAATAGGTGTGAGAGGTATTGCATATGACTGGTTTTGCTCGTACCTAAAAAATCGCACGCAGTACGTTGAAGTGGAATATTTTCACCCGGATACTGGTATAGTGACCCATGTGAGATCACAAATGGAGCACGTAAATATGTCCATACCACAAGGCAGTGTCTTAGGGTGCATTTTATTCCTAATCTATATCAACGATTTGCCGAGAGAAATAAATGTCCGGAGTGTCCTTTTTGCTGACGACATCTCAGTAGTGTTTTCATGTGACGACGGTAGCAAATTAAATTTAATACTGGACGATATACTTACAAAAATAGTAAATTGGCTAAAGGACCACAATTTGCAAATAAATTTCTCTAAAACAAAACTTATGCAATACAGACCTTATCAAAAACGTCCATTGAATATTAGCTACTCGTTCAATGACATACCGCTCCAGTGTGTGGATGAATTTAGACTCTTGGGTCTGACAGTTGACACTAACATAAATTGGAAGGCACATATTAATGTTGTGGCAAACAAACTTGCAAGTTTCGCGTATGCTTTGAATGAGTTGAAAAGATCAACCGACTTCAAAACAGCGATGACAGCATACTACGCCTACGGCTACTCATGGTTAACTTATGGCATTACAGTGTGGGGAAATTGCGTTGAAGTAGAAAAACTGTTTATTTTACAAAAAAGATGTGTGAGAATTCTTGCGAATATAGACCAAATGCAAAGCTGTAAACCTTATTTTATTAAATATAAAATGCTCACCTTAACAAGCATTTACATTATGGAAGTAAGCAAGTTTGTTAGAAAACATGCGTCGTTATTCCCTGTAGCTAAGAATCAAAGACCGCTGCAACGCTCCTTAAGAGTAAAAAATGAATTAGCAATGCCGAGTTCAAAACTAGCTATGTTTCACTCAGGACCGCTTGTAATGTGCATAAAAATTTATAATAAATTACCCAATGAGATTAAAGACATTGAATTTGACAATAAATTTATAAACGCACTTAAACTGCACCTAACACAGAAGTGTTATTATAGCCTAAATGAGTTTTTAACAAATTGACATTCTGTAAAATCAATATTTTAGATTATTTGAAGATTGACGCAATGTAATAATGTAGAAATTGAATAAAGACATCAAATAATAAATTAATTAATATTGAAATGATGACGTTAAAAATGTAATAATATATTAGTAAATAACTTTGTATAATAATGCATGCAATAATAATTTAATTTATAATTAAGAAACATAATGTTGCTGTGCCCTAGCAGGGTTCATGAATCTTATATTTAATTCTTAACAGCCTTGTAAACGACATGAATGCAATAAAAATTAAATAAATAAATAAATAAATAAATCCTTGGCATAGAGAAATATACATTAGTTCAGGGAGAATCCGCAATAATAGATCGCCAATCAGGGTCTTTTCCGTTTGGTTCCGGGAGGGACCACTTTTCCATTTATATTGGGAATCAAAGAGACTTCATGCCAATAGGAATCCGAGAGCCATATTTCACTTTTTTTTTAAATAAGTAGTCTGAATTGTCCTTGGTCCCAAAATTAACTAAAATTTATTTACCAAAATAAATGGAAAAAGCGCACTTCTCCGACTAGTAAATAGTTATCTGTGGCATTACCGCACTAGTGCGGTAACATGAAAGTAAAAAACACGCGTGTTTGCATTATGGACCTACAAGCGGTTCAAAACATAAATAAAAAAACCGGGCAAGAGCGAGTCGGACTCGCGCACCGAGGGTTCCGTAACATCCGGGTTTATGCATAAGATTTATGGTTATGAAATTAAATGTTTTTTTTTATTTTTGAGTCGATTGAATGAATGGTAAGTTGCGGTTTACGATTTATGACGTATTAAAAAAAAACTGCTAACTAGATCTCGTTCAAACCAATTTTCGGTGGTAGTTTACTTGGTAATGTACATCATATATTTTTTTTAGTTTTATCATTCTCTTATTTTAGAAGTTACAGGGGGGGGGGGGACACACATTTTACCACTTTGGAAGTGTCTCTTGCGCAAACTATTCAGTTTAGAAAAAAATTATATTAGAAACCTCAATATCATTTTTGAAGACCTACCCATAGATACCCCACACGTATGAGTTTGATGAAAAAAACATTTTTGAGTTTCGGTTCTAAGTATGGGGAACCCTAAAATTTATTGTTTTTTTTCTATTTTTGTGTGAAAATCGTAATGCGGTTCACATAATACATCTACTTACCAAGTTTCAACAGTATGATTCTTATAGTTTCGGAGAAAAGTGGCTGTGACATACGGACGGACAGACAGACAGACATGACGAATCTATAAGGGTTCCGTTTTTGCCATTTGGCTACGGAACCCTAAAAATTGAAGTTTGCCGCTTTAATAATACCGCTCAAATAACCTAACAATGACGAGTCACCAAAACAAGAGCAAAAGTGCTCATCATTCGATTATAATCCTGCCAACAATTTATTTCGTAAGTGCTCTCTCTATAGATACTAGTCTATGGAATTGCATGGCAGCCATAGCAAGTCTACCTACCTCGCCAACCTGGTATGTACTCGTTTCAGAGAAATGTTAGGGGGTACCTATAAGCTTCTTAGACTCGCTTGTGCATCTTGGTAGCGGTTCCATCTCGTCACTGGTTATACTATATTTTCAAAGGTAAGCTGAAAGCAGCTTACCTTTGTCAGAGACCTTGATCCTTGAGGCGGATATTAAATTGTGAGGAAGTTTGTTGATGTGGTCCTTCTTACACAAGGTGGTACCTTGGTACTTACCAGACCCACTTATTGAATGTCTTGTGATATTGAGTCTGCCTTATGTTCCACTTTTATTAACCGACTTCAAAAAAGGAGGAGGTTTCTCAATTCGACCGTATATTTTTTTTTTTTTTATGTTTAGTTCGCGGATAACTTCGTCGTTTATGAACCGATTTTGACTATTCTTTTTTTGTTGGAAAGGGGATATGCCAAGGGTGGTCCCATGATAAGGAAACCAGGATCTGATGATGGCATCCCAGTGAAATCGAGGGGAACTTTCGAAAATCGTAGGAGCGACTAGTGCGTTTGTTAATTTTTTCATTAAGTATTTTAAAGCACTACAATTTGATGAAGGCCTGGAGTCGATCTGATGATGGAGCCGAAAGACAGTCGAGGGGACTCCTCAACGATCTACAGCAGTTACCTTGTGTTTGGGCTTGATTAATTTGTATTGATGTGAACTTTACACCTAGATGGGTTGTGACTGTCATTAGGGGTCTGATGATGAAGACGAAGGACAGTTAAGGGAACACCTCAACAGTTTACAGTAGCTACCTTGTGTATGTTCACCGATTACTCGAAGACGGCTGGACCGATTCCAAAAGTTCTTTTTTTATTTGAAAGGGTATACTCTCGAGGTGGTCCCATTATCATCAAGTTGGAATCTGATGAGAGGATTCCATGGAAATCGAGGGAAACCCTCAAATTTGATAGGCAAAGCTACAGCGATTTGGATATTTTTTAAAGTAACTTGAGCATTTGCTCTCGGAAATCATCACTTGGTAAAGTGGAGCTGATGATGAAGATCACAGATGGCCATCGGAACTACTCACTGACAAATATTTCACGGGTTGCGATTCGATTACTTTAATATGGTTGCTAAGCAATTTATGCTCGTCACAATGCGTATTGCGAGTGATTGTTGAGGATCTCCTGGTTCTTACCGGGAGAACTCCTCAACAATTAACGTCCCAGCATCGGGAAAAGCAATATTTTGTAAAAGGTGATGAACAGTTGGCATTAGGCTATTGTAACTTAGATAAATTACAAACTGACCCACTTAAAAGTGAAAAATAAAAACATTTTTACAAAAAAAACAACCGCCTTCCAAAAAAAATACTAGAAATTGAAAAATAACTTTAATTTCGGAAGTCGGTGTCAATAAACGAAAACGCGGAACCAAAGACACCGACTTCCGAAATTAAAGTTATTTTTCAATTTGTAGTGTTTTTTTTGGAAGTCGGTTGTTTTTTTTTGTAAAAATGTTTTGTAAGGCATATTTGGTATTACCTTTCCGATATATTATTTATTCGAATTGCCCTTATTCGTTCATGTACTACCGACAGATTGCATCCTTAACAATATAAGAAGAGCTAGTTCGGTTCGGATGAGCAATTTTATGGACGAATAAACTTATGCATCTTACTGCCGGATATTAGAGTCGCTTCATTGCATACAATATGTGCTCATCAAATGCAATCACTAATGCAGACGGTGCGTGCCTGAGATACACGTGTACCTTCTTTATATAGATATAATCAAATCAATTGGCACGTATACTAAGCGATTCATAGAAAAATGAAATACGAATAAAAACCTTTAACTGCCTACAAAAAAATCTCCTTAATAATAACTTTTTTACAAAAAAAAAAAAACAACCGACTTCCAAAAAGAAACCTACAAAGTTAAATATAACTTTAATTTCAGAAGTCGGTATCAACGACAACGACTTCCGAAGTTAAAGTTATTTTTCAATTAAGTAGTGTTTTTTTTTGAAGTCAGTTGTTTTTTTTGTAAAACAGTTTGTACTTTTTAAATTCATATAAAACTACTTGCTAATAGCAAGTTGCTATGTAAATATAAGTGACAGGAAGCTATTAAAACATCATCAATATAAACGTGCAAAAAATTCCTATTACTGAAGCTAACTCAAAATTATGAAATTAAATGTTTTATTTATTTTTATATTTGACTTGATTGAATGAAAGGTAAATTGCGGTTTACGATTTATGACGTATTGAAAAAAAAACTACTTACTAGATCTCGTTCAAACCAATTTTCGGTGGAAGTTTACATGGTAATGTACATCATATATTTTTTTAGTTTTATCATTCTTTTATTTTAGAAGTTACAGGGAGGGGGACACACATTTTACCACTTTGGAAGTGTCTCTTGCGCAAACTATTCAGTTTAGAAAAAAATTATATTAGAAACCTCAATATCATTTTTGAAGACATATCCATAGATACCCCACACGAATGGGTTTGATGAAAAAAAAAAATTTAAGTTTCAGTTCTAAGTATGGGGAACCCCCACAATTTATTGTTTTTTTCTATTTTTGTGTGAAAATCTTAATGCGGTTCACAGAATATATCTACTTACCAAGTTTCAACAGTATAGTTCTTATAGTTTCGGAAAAAAGTGGCTGTGACATAGGGATGGACAGACAGACAGACATGACGAATCTATAAGGGTATCCGTTTTTTGCCAATTGGCAACGGAACCCTAAAAACTACCCAAGCAAAGTTAATAAAATTTATATGGGACCACCCCTGAGGCATATGCCTTATCCATTAAAAAATGAGAGAATTTTGCAAATCCGTCATTATACGGAGTTATGCCCGAACATACATACATAAAAAATAAATAAACCAAATTGAGAACCTCCTCCTTTTTTTGAAGTCGGTTAATTAAATCAACTCATAAACAAAAAAGTTATGTGCGAATTTACTTGCAAGATTAGAGGTACCCCAATAGCAACTTTGACTGAAATGTACCGTGGTATACTGAACTCATCTTCAGACCCCTTTAGAGGGTAGGGTGATGTAATGTTGTGTGATTCCGTAAACAATTCATACATATGCGATAGCAGCAATCGCAGTTGATTTGCTGGCATTTATTGAAGAGTTCCGTTGTCTGTCTCCGAAACTCATCATCAGATTTTTACGAAATTTAAATGGGAATTTTGCAAATCCATCTATATATGACGATGCCCGAATACAAACATCCGAATTGAGACCCTCCTTTTTGAAGTCGGTTAAAAAGTAAATTATAATCAAAATCTCACTAAGAAGTAGGTAATGGTATTTCGTCTAATTAAATAATATATGTAGATAAATACATAAGTATAGTAGATAGCCTAGCCTAGGAAACTACCTGCTAGTTGTTTTTAACGCGAGCATAGCAGGTAGCTGTCACTCGTGTGTGACTTTTCACCCTATCCACTTATTTATATGTATAATAATCCAGGTATTTTACTCGGTGGAAAAAGCGAAATACCTACTTATTAAAGAAAGAAACTGTAAGGGATGAACTACCCAATAGCCAAAACATGTAATATTATAAGTATAAGTGTCTGATCTCTGGTAACTCCTCCCTCTTCTCTCTCTGTCACCTTGTACAAGAACTCTGTGGTAATTATTTTCACTTCTATTAATAAAGAATGAATCTTATCAAAGTGTTCTATTCTAAATTATTGCCCTTATACACGTATCAGAAACAAATTACGTACTAGTTACAAAACTTTTTTTACCTTTCGGAGTTTCCAGGTAATTTAAAAAATATTATCGCTGGGTGCGTTATTGACGAATTCAAGCAACCAAAAACAGCATAATCTATACATATAATAAATCTGTAGAAGGGTCAATTCTGTACATTGAAAATATTGAAAAAATAAATAGCGGGGGGTGTTGCTGGATCGATACCAAACCCAAAAGTGTGATTAAAAAAAATTTTGTCTGTCTGTCTGTCTGTCTGTATATGCAGGCATCACGTGAAAACTAACGGTTCGATTTCGATGAAACTTGGTATAATTATACCTTATTATCCTGGGCATAAAATGGGATACTTTTTATCCTGGAAAAATACGTAGAAAAAATAATCTTATTTTTCAGTTTTATTCATAGACGTTGTTCTGTAGAACCGCGAACACACGTTGCATTATCCGCAGTGGATAATTTTCCATTTCAATTTAAGAGAATACAGTTTCCTGTAGCTTTGTGTTACGCCATGACAATAAATAAGGCTCAAGGTCAGACCCTAGGAGTTGCTGGCGTAGATCTTACCGCGAGTTGTTTTTCACACGGGCAACTTTACGTAGCTCTTTCCCGTGCGAGCAGTCCAAGAAATCTTCATGTTCATATTCCGGACGAGCTCACTAACAATGTTGTGTATGCTGAAGCTCTCAATTAACTTTCTGTCGCATTGTCACGATCACTTTTTTATTATTGCAAACTTTTCGTCACTGTCAGTAATTTACTGCTACATGCTACTTATCAAGGTCGGAATTACTATGAAAAAAATATTTACTACAGAATGCGAGCTCAATAGCAGTAGCTCAATAGAGGGATCTCCTTAATTATTATAGGCTTAGCCGTATTTGGGTCCAATAGATATTTATAAGATGTCATTGTCAGAGTTGCTCAAAATGGAGAAATAAACCATCCACGCGAAGACCGACATCCGCGCGGACGGAGTCGCGGGCGGAAGCTAGTATAGTATATAATTGCTCTTTGCCATATTAAGTAAGTACTTGTACTTATTTTAATTAATATAATTATGTCACAAAACCATTGGACCGGCCGTTCGTCATTGTAGCGCTTACTCGAGTATGTATGAAGATAGAATACTGTTAGATAATATTACCGTGACTCGGGGTAACGAGATTATGCCTAATGATTCAATTTATTTGCCTTGCCAATTGCATTAACTTCATTTAGGTATTTTATTTATTCTAAGGATATTAGTTTTTTCTTCAGAATGATCGGTCTCATTTATAAAGAAATCCGAGAAATGACGGGAATTTCTAACTTCCGTCATTTCTCGGATTTCTATCGGCTGTAGTGCGCAAACTCTCTAAAGCTCGTTTTTGTTTGTTTGGGAAATCCCGTAAAATATGCAACACTAACTAATTTACAGTGGGGCCTGCAACTTCTCGCTATGGAAGGAAAGCCAACAATCTGACCGCTAAAGTACACAAAACCTCTGAAACAGTTTGTAAGCAAAAACAACAGCCTACAATATCGATAGACAAGCTTGTTTCTTGCTTGAGCTGCTTCGGCTTCACACAACCGGATTTAGACGAGTGACGGTGAAACGACGGAGGATAAGTCTCCCGGCTTAGAGAAATAGAAGTTCAAGGATTGAAGCCCGAGGGTCGGAAGCAACACCCCGATATCCTGATCCACAAAATTTGTAAAAATATATAGAGTATTCATTTGAGTGACTCTACTGCACGAAAACTTGTTTAGTAGATATTTACGTCCGTGAACGGTGATGCAGATGTCAAACTTAATCTATGCAAACATGCTTCCCAAAAATTCCACTCTTAAACCAAACATACTAATGAAAACTTGCCTGTCACGCACTCGCTCCTAGCAAATCTTGCACTGTCACGCCCTCGAACCTCGCAAATCTTGCACTGTCACGCCCTCGCTCCTCGCAAATCTTGCACTGTCACGCCCGTCGCCCTCGCTCCTCGCAAATCTTGCACTGTCACGCCCGTCGCCCTCGCTCCTCGCAAATCTTGCACTGTCACGCGCTCGCTCCTCGCAAATCTTGCACTGTCACGCGCTCGCTCCTCGCAAATCTTGCACTGTCACGCCCTCGCTCCTCGCAAATCTTGCACTGTCACGCCCTCGCTCCTCGCAAATCTTGCACTGTCACGCCCTCGCTCCTCGCAAATCTTGCACTGTCACGCCCTCGCTCCACGCAAATCTTGCACTGTCACGCCCTCGCTCCTCGCAAATCTTGCACTGTCACGCCCGTCGCCCTCGCTCTTCGCAAATCTTGCACTGTCACGCGCTCGCTCCTCGCATATCTTGCACTGTCACGCACTCGCTCCTCGCAAATCATGCACAGTCACGCACTCGCTCCTCGCAAATCTTGCACTGTCACGCGCTCGCTCCTCGCAAAATCTCTTTTAAAAAACCGTTGCTTCAATCGGGAGGGAAATAATCGTGACAGAGGAAAAATTTGTGAATTTTGAACACATTAAGGCACTCTGCCGGAGGGACTCGGGCAGGAGGGGGTAGCATTTGAATTGCTAATTGAAGTAGCATTGCGAACGGCTGATAGAAAGATTCGGAGATCGAGGAGCATGGAAAGTTGGTTTAGAGATATCATAGGGCATAACTGTAGATTTATAGTGATTTGAATTATAGTCCTTGTTAACTATTATTATTTTAAGTTATTATTAGTTAGGTACTATTAAGAAAAATACTTAGGCAATTATAGAATTCTTTCAATCTCGGAACCCAGCACGCAAAGCAGTTGGGATTGTTATGAAAACGATTCACTATTCATACAAGACTTGAAGCGTTTGATTGACAGAACAAATCTAAACAAAAACACTGATAACAAAAAGCGAGTACGAGTAAGTAAACCAGCAGGATCAGCAGGGACTCATGCATATTCATAACACGCGACTGATCAATTTACTTCCCATTGTCCCGCACGCAATGGAGGTGACATCAGCTGTGGTGACGAGGGCAGCGGCTTCAGCTAATTAGATTATCATAACATCGTTGGTTATTTCCTTGTAGATGTTGTAGATGTTGGTAATTATGACTTAAAAGTGGTTTCAAGTAATGAGGCCGTAACATCTTCCTAGAGTAGCACACTAGCACCAGAGCAACAATGTCTGAAAGAAACTTCGAGGCCGCACACGGAACAAGCTTAGAGAATAGACAAGAACCTTGATTACTAAAAGATGACACTTATACAGCAATCCCAATAAAATTATAATAAACTATGTAAATCTATAATTAAAGAAAATATTAACTACGAGACTCTCAGGTAATTCATTATCCGAAATGACTTCCAAATAACT
The DNA here is from genome assembly GCA_916614155.1 of Mesoligia furuncula. Taxonomy (NCBI): domain Eukaryota; kingdom Metazoa; phylum Arthropoda; class Insecta; order Lepidoptera; family Noctuidae; genus Mesoligia; species Mesoligia furuncula. The sequence goes on along the minus strand of OU744790.1, from coordinate 845,072 downwards.
CTCAGCATGATTTAGGTATAAGTATCTGTAAGCTCTGGAGTGACAATAAAGATTTAAAAGAGGATAAATGGTGCCGCCGGGCCAAGAGTTAATCTGTGATGAAGACTCGGAGTGATGAGTGAGGACCCTCGAGATGCTTCATACAAATTTTAATTTCAACTAATTGAAACGCGTTGAGAGTTAGCACTTCTTAATTTGAGATAGGTAGATCCAAGACTTTTGGAATTTAGATTTTTTGAAAATCATCCTGAAAAGGATTAAGTCGGTGACTATTCGAACATAAGTCGCGCCATTCCCTACAAAAAAGAGATTAATCCAATAAATACAGAATAGATAAATACATCCATCCATTTAATCTCGCAAATTAATATTCCAGGTAATCAGTACCTACTATCCGGTGTTTGTGCGGGTACATATTCGAATATCGAAAGTTAAAATATCTACGGTTAAAATGTCAATGTTCAAAACATCGTAAGTTTAAATATCGAACGACCAAAAAACCAAAACTTAAAATAACGTAAGTTTATATTGTCGAATGGTTAGATATCCTACGTCAAATATATCTAAAATCTAATTATCGACAAACGTGACATCGAAAGGCTTAAATATCGAAGTACAGAGTTTCGAATGTCCTAAATATTGATGTTACTGCTAACAGCGGAAGTGCGGCTACACCTAGTTTTAAGCAAACCTAATCTCGGGGTGCTCTTCGCTGGCTCTTGCATCCTACGTCGCCTCCCGAAGAACACGCGATCCGCATGGGGCCGGCTGCACCTAGTTGTACCCGGCTAAAACTAGTAAATATCATCAACTAAAGTGTATTAAATGTTGACATTTTGAACTTAGGTATAATGACTGTCGATGTTTTTAATCATTCGATATTTCTATCACTCGTCATTTCAATGTTAGATATTTTAAGCTTGGCTAGGTATAACAATTTTCGATATTACGGTACAATCGATATTTAAATTTTCGATGTTTTAAACGTTGACATTTTACCCGTAGGTATTTTAATGTTCCACATTCAAATATGTACCCGTTTGTGCTTTAGTTGATGCCTATCGCAATGTCGCTTTTACAATTTCAATTTGAAACCTGTACAGTGTACAATTAAAATCTAACACTGTCGTCGCTACTAAACATACGCCCATCGGAATGGTAATTGTCATCGGCACGCAACACCGCTTTGCTTCCAGCAGTTAATACAGTGAAACCTGGTTAAGTGAGACATCAAGGGACCTGCAATGTCGTTTCACTTATAGAGGTATTCCACTTACCCAGTGTCTCAGATATACAGGTATAAATCAATATCTGTCTCATTTACAGAGGGTTCCATTAATAGAGGTGAGAATACAGGTTATTTCAGTTACACAGGTGCGATCATTAAATAAAATAATTTGTGGGTAGAATAAGAATGAGTAAACAAACAATGTTATCTCAGTTACAGAGGTTTATGCATATAAAATTTACTCGCTGTCTCAGTTATAGAGGTAACTATGATGATAAATCGAAAGAACAAATCCCAGATATAGAGGCTTACCTCGTCCCACTAACAGAGGTAATTCAGTGCCAAAGTGTTGGGACCTCAGCATGAGTTCCAGTTATGGAGGTTTCTCACTTATCCAGGTCCCACTTAACCAAGTTTCACTGTAATTAGTTTTGGTTTGCAAAGTGTTTTAATTTCGTTCACGCGTATTGATAGATTGTTTGTTTAAATAAGAGTGTTTGTTTTTGAAACCATCGAACACCTAAATATAGTAATTTTATCTCACAAAGCGACGCGCGCTTTATTTGTGGTTACCAAGTGTACAATACGCTGGGAATTTGTGTGTAAGCGCATGAGCTCTCGGCACCGTCCGAGACGAATGGTGAAGTTGGAATTGTGTGTGTGTGCTTGTATGAGTAATGTGCTGACCCTACTCGTCTTCGCGCACACATTCACAGCGTGTTTGTACACTTGGTCACCCCAAGTAAAGCACGCGTCGGTTCGTGAGACAAAAATACTGTAACAATTATACAACAAGCGTAGCCTGTTGAAACCTTTACTAAATATATTTGTGATATTTCACATTGATATGCAAATACTAATGCGTGTTCAGGGATTTGTATGAATTCATGAATTTACATTTTCCATCCATACTATTGCACAGGTGTGCTTGATATTTATCCGACTTCGTATAGTTATAAAAATACTTTTAATGACGTGTAAAAGTTTTTGATAAAACCAATTATCAGACTAAATAAAAACATCATCAAAGGATCATGCTCCGGACATTGAATGAACGTACAGTTTACATGTAAACACGAAATGATTTCCATTTAAAGTCAATAGTGGTAAGAATGTATTGTTTTATTGTTTAGCATTCAGCCGCAGGCGCCAGACCTGAGGCACCACGAAGCACAAGTAGCGAAAGCGTTAAAATTGAACACGTCACGTCATTGGATGTTGTTTCGTATTTTGATCTCTTTATGTAGATACGACTCGGGGCTCCTCGCTAAATAATAACAGCCGCATGGGTCGATCGAAGGTTAAGCTACGCTTGCCGCGGTCGGTTCGTGGATGGGTGACCATCCACTACACATCAAGACCCCTCCGCGCCTCAGAAAGCACGTTAAGCCGTTGGTCCCGGCTGTCATTCGTAGATCTTCAGACAGTCGTTACGGGTAGTCAAAGCCTAAAAAAAGTCTGACAACCTGTCTTACCAAGAAGTATCGTGTTACCCAGTCGGTCGTGGTCAGATAGGCAGTCATCATCATCATCATCATTTCAGCCGAAAGGGGGGGGTTTGCCATAATCGCCACGCTTGGCAGGCGGGTTGGCGATCGCAGTATGGTATGGTGGTGGAATGCATAGAGAACGCTGCTGCCCATTCTCCGGTACGCCCCTTAGTCGCCTTTTACGACACCCACGGGAAGTATGGGGTGGTGCTATTCTTTAAGTCCGGCACCACACAGACCGTCAGTATTTCACATGGAGCGATAGGCAGTCGCTCCATGTGAAATACTGGTATTTAGCTGCGTCCTGTAAGAGTGAAAACCGAACCCCCGACAGAGATGGCAAGGCTAGTCAGATTGATGTAGATATGACAAAGTTACAAATAAAAATATTTTTACAAAAAAAAACAACCGACTTCCAAAAAAAACACTACAAATTGAAAAATAACTTTAATTTCGGAAGTCGGTGTCTTTGGTTCCGCATTTTCGTTTATTGACACCGACTTCCGAAATTAAAGTCGGTGGTTTTTTTTTTGTAAAAATGTTTTTATTTTTCACTTTTTAGTGGGTCAGTTTGTAATTTATTTAAGTTACAATAGCCTATTGCCAACTGTTCATCACCTTTTACAAAATATTGCTTTTCGCGATGCTGGGACGTTAGTTGAGGAGTTCTCCCGGTAAGAACCAGGAGAACTCCTCAACAATCACTCACCATACGCATTGTGACGAGCATAAATTGCTTAGCAACCATATTAAAGTAATCGAATTGCAAACCGTGAAATATTTGTAATTTAGTAGTTCCGATGGCCATCTGTAGTCTTCATCATCAGCTCCACTTTACCAAATGATGATTTCCGAGAGCAAATCTTCAAGTTACTTTAAAATACCCAAATCGCTATAGGTTGGCCTATAAACTTTGAGGGTTTCCCTCGATTTCCATGGGATCCTCTGATCAGATTCCAACTTGATGATAATAGGACCACCTCGAGAGTATACACTTTCAAATAAAAAAAGAACTTTTGGAATCGGTCCAGCCGTCTTCGAGTAATCGGTGAACATACACAAGTTAGCTACTGTAAACTGTTGAGGAGTTCCCTTATTTGTCCTTCGTCTTCATCATCAGATCCTTAATGACAGTCACAACCCATCTAGGTGTAAAGTTCACATCAATACAAATTAATCAAGCCCAAACACAAGGTAACTGCTGTAAATCGTTGAGGAGTCCCCTCGACTGTCTTCATCAGATCGACTCCAGGCCTTCATTAAATTGTAGTGCTTTAAAATACTTAATGAAAAAAGTCGCTCCTACGATTTTCGAATGTTCCCCTCGATTTTACTGGGATATCATCATCAGATCCTGGTTTCCTTATCATGGGACCACCCTTGGCATATCTCCTTTCCAACTAAAAAATAATCAAAATCGGTTCATAAACGACGAAGTTATCCGCGAACACACATAAAAAAAGAAAAAATAGTACGGTCGAATTGAGAAACCTCCTCCTTTTTTGAAGTCGGTTAAAAATCAGTTTTAAATAGCCTGTTGTATCTTGTATCTCTAACTTACTAAGACAATAATTCCCCCTAGCTGACATGGAAGCTTCTAAACTTAGTCTTTGCCCACAGCAACCACTTGTGCGCTTTCCTCTCACACGAGGCACAAAACTTGCCACCGCAAGCAACAGGTTACAGCATGCATAACACAACAGCCGAGCTTCCTTCTACACCCATCCTTTTCTTACGACAGTCTTAAGTGTATCTTCGTTTCGCTCGAGTGACGTCACGGGCTCACCAGTGTCGGTTGGCACTTGGGAAGTATCTTTGCTTTACGAGTTTGGATGGTATTTTTCGGGAAACAAAAAGTCCCTTCCAAGTCCCGTTCTATTGATAAAAGTTTGTTGAGATAGGAAACTTGTGGTTTTATTACAATCAAGTTGAGTTCTCAACATTAACTTGAGAACTCTCAGGTTGATATACTTCTATACTTTGAAATACTTTGCCAAACTGCTTATTTAAAAAAAAATTGTTGGACAGTTAGTATCCTTACACGCACCTAAATACCTCTAAGTGGAAGTACTTGAAAAAGACTTTAGCTTACTATCTCTGGGAAAGGTTCCAGATGACTCAGCAAAGATAAATAACTACGAACACTTAGTAGTAAGTACTGAGAACAAGAGGAACAACGCCGAGCGGAGGAGAACAAGTGAAATTAAAGTTATGGAGCCGATGAGCCGAGGAAGTTGCGCCGGAGTTTGAACAGTTGGATGGTAATGACGGCACGGCTCAGTTAGCGCAATCAGTTACGCGAGGTAGCTTTATTAGGAACTTAGTTCACTTTTTTGTTCGTATTCCTGCTGTCTGGGTAGTCTTTTATGCAAATACAATATGTTAAACCGTACTTTATGCGATGGGCGCATACATATATTTGTTTATTCAATAACATACATACAGTATTATCATAATAAATGTTAGTCTTGCATGCATATTCTCAGTCCCGCAAGGCTAAATTTCTTAGAGCTACTTAGAAACTAGAATCTGCAAAGCTCACAAAATTTAAAATTCGAAATCACTCGAGCAAATTCTAATCTAGAACCTAACAAACTTAATAAAGTTGAAGTAAGTACTGACCCAGCCTTTGCCCCTAAAGGCCACAAACCTTACACTCTCGAGTCACGGGAGACCAAGCGGCCATCATTAATTAAGACTTGCCACTAAGAAAATAGTTGGGACCTCCTGAAGTTTCAAAGGCGAACTCGAGAGCAAACGAAATCACATAATTGAATTCGCTAAACTCGTATCGAAGCAGGAATAGAGGCTGTGGTCCAAGGCACGGGCGAAGCTTTGAAATCAACCCGCACTTGATCATCGTGCAACGACTAATAAATATTGTTGGTGCTCTTATCGAAACTAGCTTAAAGAGATAAACGTCATTCGATTAATATTTTCTACCATGGAAAAGAGTGCTGATTTCATGAATGTAATGAGACGCAGCAACATCATTCTAACACCGTCAGTATTTCGGTCAATCAAAATGATTATTTTGTGGAAACAAATAAAATCACAACGCAAACGCAAAATCCTGTGCTCAACATCATGTTTGTCGCGTGTGCTTTGTAGTTTGTACTATGCTGACGTGAAACGCATCGGATGTAGTTCCTACCTAGCAATTTCTCCAGTTTCGCCACACACGACCCGACCTGGCTGGTGACCGCAAAACACGACACATCAATGATCTCTCAAGTCGGCAACTTTGATTATTGAAATAGCTCTACATCTAGAGATGGAATTGGTTTCTCGGTACTGAGGTTCAAATTAGTATTTGGTTGGTACGGGTGGTACCGACAGTCCAGCATTGCTTGACTTGCTCAGTCATTGAAATTGATGATTCAGATCCATTTGCAATAGTTATTCGTAATGCTCTATGAATGTTACAAATTATGTAACGAAATAAACACTTAGGTACAAGTTTTAGAGTCTATCCAAATATAGGTGATTAATATAAGTGTGGGTTAGATTGTAGGTGTTCGTGGGCGTTTTCTCGAAAATATTATACTCCAGAAAGTAGTCAGGTACCACTCAGTTGCACTCAGGCACCACTCAGGTACTCCGGTCAACAGTCATTATGTGAGACAAACTCAATTCCCCATTTTTGTGTCGATCCAGTAATTTCGCTTGAGTTGACCTGGTACCGGGATACGCAACAGTGCGTACCGTTGCGTATCCCGGTACCTTCAATCAAAGACAACAGGAACACAACACTCTCTATTGTAGCTGACACTAGGCTTGCCACGATTGTAATCAGAGAGGCAATTTCCATATTTTTAAGAGCGTTCGCTTTAAAATCTCTGTGTACTATTAGTTACTCTGTGTCTCGATTAGTCAAAAATATCTCTAACTTCCCAACATGTTTGAAACTTTGTTGATGTCGATTATCAGATTACTCGTAGTAGTTTTAAATTACGCGAATTGCCCCTCAGAGCTTTCCTTCGGTAAACGTCACCAAGACGTGTCGATACAAGTCTTGGTGACGTAATGTAACAGTAAGGATCTGCACCATCTACGTTCTGGTTCAAGCATAAGGATGCTTGTACATAAAGTACGCACAAAGTGCGTTTCGGCCATAATTCTCGGATCTCTAGTGGTTTGAGTTTCGTATGAATTATATTAAACTTAGTTTGAGTGGCGTTCCGTACATGCCATGGTTTATTATGCGCTGGATTATGATTAATTGTTGAACAAACGCTTTAAACAAATTAAGTAAGTTAATTGATTCTGTGTACCTATGTCACGCGACATTTTGATATTGTTGCCTTGGTTTCATCTTTTCTTGCGCGCGGGATATTATTATATTGTAGTTTCAGTCTTGTTTTGATTGTTTATATTGCAATCGATGAATATTTTGTGTAAGTATTTCAATGGATTCAAGAGTTTCATATTTACCGACTTCACAAAAAGGAGGAGGTACTATGTTCGGATGTTTGTATGTTTTTTTTTTTTTTTTTTGTACTACTCAATGACAAATATTTCACGGGTTGCGATTCGATTACTTTAATATACTCGTAGCTGCTAAGCAATTTATGCTCATTACAATGCGTATGGTGAAGTGGAGCTGATGGTGACTTCTCAATCAGCTCCAGTTCTCCTGGTTCTTACTAGGAGAACTCCTCAACAATTAACGTCCCTCCATCGGGAAAAGCAATATTTTGTAAAAGGTGATAAGCAGTTGACATTAGGCTATTATAACTTAGATAAATTACAAACTGACCCGCTAAAAAGTGAAAAATAAAAACCTTTTTACAAAAAAATAACCGACTTCCAAAAACACTATAAAGTGAAAAATAACTTTAATTTCGGAAGTCGGTGGCAAAAAACTAAAATACAAATCCAAAGACACCGACTTTCGAAATTAAAGTTATTTTTCACTTTATAGTGTTTTTGGAAGTCGGTTATTTTTTTGTAAAAAGGTTTTTATTTATTTTTTTAACTTTTTCAAGACACATTTGTCGGCTCCATGTGCCTGCTAGTTCTGAATGAGGCCGCAGCTTTACAACCCACCGCTGGACACAGACCCTTCTCAAACTGCGCCCTGACGTCAACACGACCTGTAGGTACATCCCATTTCATATTAATTTCCAATATAGTGTCGTAATTGAATCCAAAATGTCAACGTGAGGGACTGGTTACGTTTTGATTAACACTAGTAACTATTGCGAATATTGCCTTTAGAGGTTGCGGTCTCCCATCCCCCACCCTCCTCCCCCGGCCTCAGGGCGGTAACGTCATGGTCAAATAATAATAATCATTTTATTATCAGACAACTAAGGCCCATAGATAAAATACACATAATAATCTTATACAATAATAAACTAATACATATTTAAAAAAAAGAGTTAGGTGATTGGAACGGGAATAGAATCTTGCCGTGAACTAACGCAACATCGCAAACGTGCAGGTTTCAGGAAATTGGATAGTAGTTGGAGTTAGTGACTGTATGTGCAGCAATATCCGTTTGATTCAAGGCAAACATAATATCAAGCCAGTATTCTCCTCTGTATAAGTACACTTTGTCGAAATATTTAGGTCTCATACCTACCCATAATTGCACACTTATCAGCTGTAGCAACCGAACACTAGAGGAAAAGCGACAACACACCATCCGAAATAGTCCCAACACTATAATTATAAAAGGTGTACCGCTCCCCGCCGGTTCATCCCTTCGGTTTAACAAAGTGTTAAATAAGGCGCAAAGTCTTGATTCAATTAAGCCGATCTCAGTTCCGGCGGTCCCAGGTTCGAGTCCCGGCGGGCCGCCGCGCCGATTGTGCCGGTATCAATTAGACCCATCGGGATCGCGATGTGCTTTTCTACACCCCCCACTCCGAGGGTCGGGGCTGTTGTTAATCCAAGATTACGGTGGAAAGGAATTAGTGTGTCTTAGAACTTGGCTAGTTCGGCTCGTGTGAGATTGAAGAAATTTGTAGTTCTACTTAAAGTGTAAAACAAAGAGAATAAGAGAGCAAACAGAATACCTAAACGTTACCAAATTCATAGCAAATGTTTAAATTAATATCTCATGTGCCTGCAATTTCACAAGTGTTCCCTATTCAAAACAGAACATAATTCCTCACAATTTCAGTTTTCGTATTCATATGCCAGATATAGTTTTTAAAACAGCAATCATGCCTACAGAGGCACAGACATACCTCTGTAGGCATGATTGCTGTTTTAAAAACTCTATCTATAAATATTTTCATCCTTTGATACAGATCAAAGGATAAAAAAATCGAAATCCTCCCATTGAAATCGTCACACAAACAAACGGTACCAACTTATGTATATGAATGTTTTAATCCGCGCAACGTACTTACTGCGTTTCAATTCAGTACTATGCATGGTTAAATGCCGAAGTCTGTGTAATATTAAAATATTAAATGAAAACCACACCATTATCCATTATTTTTCGTTTGCCTTTTACATCGCAGTTTTTAAATAACTGTGTTGTTGTTTAATGAGCGGTAAAATTCTCTTGAATATGAAAATTGTGGAAAATGTTCAGGTATGCTGTAAGGGTAAGGAAGCTGTAGGCGCAAGTAGTGTTCAGGTATGCTGTAAGAAGAAGTTTTGTTTCATTATCTACATTCAGCCGCGACGCTAATGGTGTGGTGGCAGTGCAACCAAACACGTATCTCCGTACGTGAAGTTGAAAACCCGCACGGTGTAGGGTTCCGTAATAGCCCGTTATCACAATAAAGTACGATTCTGTTGTTCTTTATTCTGAATATAAGTAATAGTAAAGATAATAGTGACGTCACGGCACAACGCCATCTGTTATCGAATAGCGATACTAAACTAATGACAAAATATTGATTTTCAAAGATAATTATCTATACAAATTAGACATTAACTAATAATAACCACTTTCTTCCTGCTAAAGCTGAAAAATTAGAGTACGATTGCTGCCAAGTTATTATTTCAATTCACAAAATTGAAATTTGAAAATTAAACAAAGTTCGTTTGTGACTTCTATAGGTACTCGAATGAAAACGTAACCCGTTGGTACAGCGCCATCCAGCGGCAGTATTGTGAAACATATGATAGTTTATTACTTATGGTTTTTTTCATTTTTTTATTTCATATTTTGTTTTTCAGTGCAAGTCTTTACCCGTTATAAACAAGCAACTACTTCATCTTAGTCACTTTATAGGATTAATGCTAAGGATTTTGTATTTGGTACAAAATTACCCAAGTTCAACGACTATTACTGCTTAACGTGATTTTTTCTAGATTTTTCAAGGCAACAGTTTAGCTCTTAGAGGGGGGGACGTACTGGAACAAAAATTTGCACTTTTAAGTTTAATATTTCGTAAATGGAGCATTAAATCGAAAAATAATTTTAGCAACCTTTAGAAAAGCTATTCAACAGTACCCCACACGATGGGGTAGACGACGAAAAAAATATTCATCCCCACTTCAAATGTAGGGGAGCTACCCTAAAATAAAATCATCATCTGCCTAGCCTTTTCCCAACTATGTTGGGGTCGGCTTCCAGTCTAACCGTATGCAGCTGAATACCAGTATTTTACATGGAGCGACTGCCTATCTGACCTCCACAACCCAGTTACTGGGTAATACGATACCCCTTGGTAAGACTGGTTGTCAGACTTTCGGGCTTCTGACTACCCGTAACGGCTGTCAAAGATCCACAAATGACAGCCGGGACCAACGGCTTAACGTGCTTTCCGAGGCACGGAGGGGTCTCGGTATGTAAAGATGGTCACCCATCCACAGACCAACCGCGGCAAGCGTAGCTTAACCTGATCGATCGACCTGTGCGGCTGTTATTATTTAGCCACGGGCCCCTCTTTAGCCACGGGCCCCTCTTAAATAAAAAAATAAAATATATTCCAAAATTTTATTTTACCACTTTATCGGCGTAATTGATATACACACTCATACAAAATTACAGCTTTCTAGTACTAACGGCCTCTTAGCAAAATCTCGGACAGACAGACGGACATGATGAAACTATAAGTTCCTTGTCAGAACTACGGAACCCTAAAAAACAGATACAGTAAATAAAAAATATTCAACCGAATTGAGAACCTCCGCCTTTCTTTGAAGTCGGTTAAAAAATGATAGTTTATAGGCATTAGGAAAATTACTTCAGTGGCCATACGAGGTACCTCGTACAAATATGAGATTGTTGTACGCGCCCGTACTTGTTAGTTGGAGTACCGGTACCTGTCTTAACTGCTGTTCGAGCATAAATATCACCCAAATTTAACAAAATTTGTCCAGCTTGGTGTTCTAACAAACATCGCTGATACACTTTAAAAATAATTTCCCGAGCTCCACTTCTATTTGTTTTCCCCATATTCAACACGTTTCTTCGAAGTTTTATCCACGTAGATTTGAAAAGCAATAAAAATGCACTAAATAACGAGTTACGAAACAAGTCGATAACAGCCGATGACATTCGATGTACTATGATTTAGTGTTACCCTACTTTTGAATAATGTTAGTTCCTCAAACATTAATTGCATGACTTTATAGACAAACTGTACCTAAGCCGTTGCTATAAGTGTTTGGCCAGATTGAGACGCGGGCGGGCGCGGGGCGGGCGCGACGCGGTGAACTCAAACATAGGAACTTCCTTTGAGTGTCCATAGTGCGGCGCGGGCTGCTCGGCGCGGGGTCCGCGTGGGCAACTCACGCCATAGCTCGTTCATACAAGTGTAAGTGGCTGCAGTGGGTGCGCCGCGCGGGCGCGGGATTCTTAAACTATTTCGAGCTTTATTCTAGTAAAAATAAGTCTTCTTCATCCATATTATATTTTGACAAACTCTGGATACGACAACACGCAGAACGCAGCCGCGCTCCAGTGCGGACAGGCAGACCGCGCGCGTTCCCGCACCCGCGCCGCTCCCGCCACGCGCCGCTCCCGCCCCGCGCTACCAGTCTGGCTGGCACTAAGGCTAGAAACTGAATAGAATATCTCTGTAATGTACCGGAAATTAATTACAAGTTGATTTTGAATGACACGGTTTTTTGGGTACTTATGTGTGTTTTGCTCTTGCTAGATAATATGTAGTTAGTATTTTTTTACAAAAATATTCATAGTTTGGCTTTGTCTAATGGAAATGGACCTAGTCGTATCATAATCGTACTGGCTTTTCATGTCGTTCTGTTCTGTAAAAATCTCTTCGTGAAAACTTAAGTGAATTGAGCTTTCAATAGTGTCAATCCACAGCATCAGGTGGAATGATCTAGGTCTCTTCACCTAAGTTTTCACGGTGAAATCTTTACAGAACAAACCGGCTGTTGTTTCTGTGAAGTGACAAAAGTGAATTGAGCTTTCAATAGTGTCAATCCACAGCATCAGGTGGAATGATCTAGGTCTCTTCACCTAAGTTTTCACGGTGAAATCTTTACAGAACAAACCGGCTGTTGTTTCTGTGAAGTGACAAAAGTGAATTGAGCTTTCAATAGTGTCAATCCACAGCATCAGGTGGAATGATCTAGGTCTCTTCACCTAAGTTTTCACGGTGAAATCTTTACAGAACAAACCGGCTGTTGTTTCTGTGAAGTGACAAATTCACCATAATCCTCAACTAATGTTATTTTCATCACTCTGCATGTTAAGTGAATAAGTTGTGTACCTTTTAATGAAATAAATGAACAGTTAACATTTTAAATGTGCGTTGCTACACTAGAGAGGTCCTCTCTAAACCCCAATAATAATTAAAAGGCCTAATAAAGTGCCTCTCAAAACTTAGCAGAAGCATTAGTAGCTCGTTGGTGTCACAGCAAATGAACCGAATGAACAAGTCTGACAGAATCTTTTTATGAGCCTACACGTGAGAGGCGAGGAGGACAAGTCAGCACTGAAAGATAAATCATTATTTATATTACTTATTCATAAGGAGGCTATGAATGAGGACGAAGTGGTGAAAAATCATTTTAGGTAGGTACCTAGGAACATAAATGCAACCTAATCACAATGTTAACTAAAACGATAAGAAAAGTTACTGAAGAGAAAGATTACTTATAAATAAGTATAAAGAGAAAAATAGGTACCTGCTATGGTTGACTCGATAATGAAGTTGTTTGCTTCGTGGCTACTACGTATCATGTACTCCTGTGTGCGGCCGATGCAATTTGTTGTTTCTAAGTGCAATTAAGGGGAACGTGCACACAGGGATTCATTAAGTATCTTGGTTACAATACACGCAACTAGGGTGGTCCTTGTAATGAACGGGCATGTTCTTATAGAAAAAAATCAGAAAGTATGGGCTATTACGGTGAACAGCCCTCACCCAAAACGATATTTGGAGTACAAATACTTGTGGGTAGGTATGTGGGCTATAGGAGGCAATATCTTGGCAGAGTAAACGCGGCGGAGGCGATATGATTCGCCATAACCCACGGAACGTGCGCGAGCCAGGCCGGTGTGTGTGCCGACACGGGCGTGAGCGCGCATAATTTGAAGCGCCCCAGGCGCATAAGGGCCGTATCACACTGGCGGTTAGCAAGCTTGTTTCCACCAACGAGTATGTTTAATGCGCTCTATGCGTGTGCTTAGCGAGCACGCCGCGTGAGTGCAACGTGTTCGCCGCGTTAGTGAAACGAGAGTGTACAAGACAAGCAAGTATGCATCGGACCTGCAGAGAGCACGCTCATAAATCGACTCTCTGGAAACACGCACGCAAGATGTGCCAGTGGTAACGCCCTAAGACCGGCAGACAGGTAGCTCTCACAGTCTTGCTCATTTCGTGTTGACATTTTCAGGACATTAAGAGAAAATGCGGTGGAGAGACTTTTGAAAAAGCTTAAGTAAAAAATCATAATTCGAGGTTTGGCTCTCGCCTAATTCCTCCTCCAATTTTGGACCAATTTAAAAGAAATTCATAAACTGAATAAGAAGGATGTACACTGTGTCCCTGTGTTTTTATTTTTTCATTAATAGTTGTCAAGTATGCACACTAGGCCTCTGTTGACAGCGGTTTAAATCGCTTATAAAAATAATGTTTCATCAAAAACAAAAACATAGGGACATACTCGTACAAGTAGTTAATATTTATTATTCTGTACAAAATCATTGCTATAGAATTATTGCCACATTGACAAAATTACAAGATATCTGTCTCAGCTCTGCCTATGCTCAGCAATGGACTGCGAGAGGCTGGTTAATATCGGATACCTGCAGTCGTAACAACAGGACTTTTCTTGATATACACAGTACACACACTTAACCAATAAACACATTTAGGTACAACATTCTCGATTAACTTATTACGCATAACGCCGGAGACCCCCTCTCCGCCCCCGACCGCCATCCTCTACAATTTGAATAAAATCAAACTGTCTCGCCTGTATCAACACATCTAAATCTCCTCGGCACTCCACAAACATCACTCACTCGTTCAGGACTCTTGAGAGTTTCATTTTCGCCCCCCTTCGCTCAACCACCAGCTGTATAAGCACAAGGGACACTCGATACTAATAACTGAAACCGTAGGTAAACCGTCCCAAGCGATGCCCTGTCAGTTCACCAAAAATTAATTTACAAATTTTTACTTGACAAGCAACGATTGGCATAAACATGATTTGTCATTTCATCATTATACAACAACAAGTTTGCCAAATAAATCACTTTACAAAATAATTACCAGGTAAACTTTTGTTTAATAACGTGTAAATAACAAAATTAAATTCTAACTTAACTAAAACTATACAGAAACTAGAAAATAGCGTCGAAAAACTCATCCGCATCGCTGTCAACTGGTAATGTACCCAAGAGACTGCCGGCATTACCACGTTGAATGGCGATGCTTAGCCTCTGGCCAAGGTAAAAGCCAGCCCTTGGGTCACGGGAAGTGTCAACCAGCCGTTTCGAAATTTCTTTAAAAAGACCATGAGCACTCGCACCCCCACGGCCCGAGGGTTTCAACCCCAAACGGCTCGAAAATATAATTTCCGATGAGGTATAACGTGTTATTTGACAAACAATTCATTTTATCTCTTAAAACAACGTTTGGAAATAAAACGATTTACATAATTGACTTATTATTATTACACAATTTCCTAAAAACGAAAAACGACATTCCGATTTTCAATACTCCGAATTATTTCCGAATTCTCTTTTCTTCTTTCGCTATATACTTACTTTACCGTTACCGCACCCGAACTCAACGAACGCAATAGACGACATAGGATGATAAGAGCAAGCGAAGGGCACCCCGAGGTTAGGTTCAGTTAGGTTACTTTAAATCCTTTACACAAAATAGGGGCCCCGCGAAGCAAGGCTCCGGCGCTTTGAGTATTAAACCAACTGGAGGCGCCATTGTCAGGCGATCCCCGCTGCCAAAGGTACGAGACCGCCGGTCATAGCGGTTATACACATGTGTGCGTATAGTTTATGCTTGTGTTTGTTTTTTGTTTTGTGTGCGTGCGTAACAACGCGATCGAATTGCATTAGTGTAGGTATTATTGCGGGTCCTCGTCCCCCGCGATGAAAGTGACAGACTTATTTGCATAGATATATGTACTCGTGGCGTCTCCGGTTGGTTTAATACTCAAAGCTCCGGCGTCATAGAATGCAAGAGCGAGCGAAGGGCACCCCGAGCTTAGGTTTGGTTAGATTACTTTAAACCCTTTACACGGAAATAGGGGCCCCGCGAAGAGGGGCTCCGTCGACAAAGGATGTAAGAAAATACCGCCATGATGGCTTTGTGACTGGTTTAGAAAATCTAAATATATAAAACTCAAAGGTGACTGACTGACATAGTGATCTATCAACGCACAGCCCAAACCACTGGAGGGATCGGGCTGAAATTTGGCATGCAGGTAGATGTTATGACGTAGGCATCCGCTAAGAAAGGATTTTGATAAATTCTACCCCCAAGGGGATAAAATAGGGGATGAAAGTTTGTATGAAACTATGTCAATTTTAAACCGATCGGGCTGAGACTTCGCTTGCATATAGCTACTATGACATAAGCATCCCCTAAGAAAGGATTTAGATAAATTCAACCCCCATGGGGGTAAAATAAGGGATGATAGAGGATTTAATGTATTAGTTTTTTTTTAATAATACTTAACGCGAGCGAAGCCGCGGGTTTTTACCCGCGGCTAGTGTATTATAAAATGATATTTTGTATACACGTGATTTTTCCAAAAGAAACTAAATATTAAGTGCATAATGTTTAAATGATTAAATGTCATCGGAAACATTTGTAAAGAGAAGCATTTGCCAAATAAATGTTTGTAAAGCGAGTGTTTATAAAATAAAACATTTGCGGAATGAGTTGTTTGTGAAATAAATAGTACCTACCTATACCAAACGTTGGTAGTAAATTAAAAATTTGTCAATAGAGTTTTGGTGAAACATTAGTGAACCGTCCCAAGCATAAAGTAATAAAAAAAAATAGTTGACAAGATAGGGTGGTTTTTAGTAGCGAGATTGCACCTAAAACCAACACGCTACTGATATTAAATGCAGCTTTGATGAAGTCATCGAAACGTGAGATTGAACGCTACACCGAAACTTCCCAGTTGATGTATTCGCAGATCAGTCGCAGTCAGGTCGTCGATGCGAAAAGTATCGCGTATGCTTTGAGCTTTAACCATCCCTTCCTAGAAGCACGGAGCGTGTTAGTGCGTGACAATAAACTATTTAGAACAACCCGTCCATCACATAGGATACAAAGTGAAAGAACTTAAAATGTAAAAACGAAACGTGACACTCTAGTGAAGACTGAAATAAATATCACATTCTTGAAACTTTGATTCTATTTGGAACTTTGTTGGCTGTTTGCAAAGTGAAACATATCAAGATACTTATTAGTAAAATCTTTTATTCGATTACTTTATACGGATTAAACGTGAAAGTAGGTACTCAGAGATTCGACTTCATGAAATGATTATTTTTTTAAAGCGTTATTTAAGTCATCCACTCTAAACTTCTATTTTTAATTTGGCATTAAGATTAATTTTATTGCTTGATAACAAAATCGAAACTCCTTTGAGGATAAATTAAATCGCGTGCAGGACTGAACGCTGCGGTCAATCATATGCGTGTGCTTATTTCTTGGACATGTATTTATTAATGTTTCACACCAAATTTGCATCTGACCTGAAGAGACAATGCATGTCTGAAACAGCCGCCAATAAGACAAGTCATAATTGTCACGCCAGTGACACATTAAAACATTAATTAAGTTGTAAAGTGTCACGCCAGTGATACAGCTGATGCACTTCTATTACGTGATAACCTGTCACTTCTGTGGGTATACTCAGTGGCAAGGCCGAAGCTGTCCCCACCTGTCTCGCTCATTGACATGCGGGATATTGTGTTCACTACGTGTGAAGGGCTTGTGGTTAGCTTATGCCGCGAGCGTGTTTAGGAAACTTGGCGAATTAATATCTTGTTTATGCTTGTATTTTGATGGAGGTTGTTAAGTTGTTTGGGATAATCATTTGCCCGTGTTTTGGGGTCGGCTCTGTAGCTATGAAAACACTAGAGCTTTCAATACGCTGAATAGATTATTATTATTACTTATTAATTACGATAATTTTCTTCCTTAATTTAATCATACTTGATTTTGGGTTGTTAGTTACATTAATTAGCCACGGTTCCTTCAGTATTAACTCACATTGTGTTTTTCTCTTCTCCTTGTAGTTGACTATTTAGTTACCTACCGCTAGACAAAATAAAATGATGATTGTTATAAATAGGGAATCCAATCCCGCAAACGCGGGATCCCGCTAACGCGGGATCCCGCACCTTTTTTGCGGGATCAAAAATGCGGGATTACTCATGCGGGATCCCGCACGTTCGCGGGATTGAAAAAAAGTAAGAAAAATTGGCTCAGACGATGATCGGAACTATTATCGGAACGGAACGTAATAGGCTCAGACGATGATCGGAACTATTATCGGAACGGAACGTAATCAATGTCAGTTCCAGTACTCTATGACTGGGGATTCCCCTACGGCGCACGGGGATTTACCTTTGCGCGCGGTCAAGTGTCAAAGAATGTTATTGCGTCTTACTTGTGATGTGAAAAGGTTACGTAACGTACGACAAGACTATTATTTTTTATTATCAAGTTATCAAAGTGCTAAGAGCACGTTACGAGTGAAAAAATACAATTTATTATTAAAAATGAGTGTCAATTTAGTTTATAAAGAGTATAAAAGCTCGAGTGAAGTATGGAAACATTTTTTAAGAGCAGAAAATGGATCAACCGCTAAATGTAAGTTATGTCCTGCTATTCTAAAAATCTCTGCTCGCTCTACTAAAGGCCTTCACACCCACTTGCGAACAAAGCATAACATGAATTTGAACTTGGTTGATAGCGTCAGCAGTTGCGTTGAAAATCCAGCACCGGGAATGGAAACGAGCAGCGCAAGCCAAATTGGCTCGTTTAGTTCAACTACTTCACGTTTAGACGAATGTGCTTCAACTTCGGCAGTGTCAGGCCCACCGAAAAGAAAGAAATTAACAGATTATTTCCCACTCGAAAAAAAGTTTCTATGGAAGAAAGAGTGTGCAGAATGGTAGCAAAAGATGGAATCCCATTCTCAAAATTCATCACGTCAATTGATTTGCGCGAATTATTTGAATCGGAAGGCCACAAATTGCCTTCTTCTGCCAGCACGATACAAACTATGGTGATGGCCTACGGAGCATCCATTCGAAAGAAAACTATCGGCGAACTTGAAACACTGAAAAAATTGCAAAAGCGTTTCACACTAACTTATGATGAGTGGACATCTTTAAGAAATTGCCGGTATTTGAATTTAAATCTTCACTTATTTATCGGTGGAGCTGCGACTGCGAACATTTGGAACCTGGGGCTAGTAAGAATTGAAGGACGTTTTCCTGCAGAAGCCTGTGTAACTGCACTTGAAAAAAAACTCCAGGATTTTAAAATTGACCTAAATCTAGATGTGATCGCAGCGACAACCGATGGTGCAGCCGTCATGAAGAAAGTTGGCAGATTATTATCAGCGCACCACCAATTATGCTTCGCACATGGATTGCAACTCGCTGTACTTGAAGTTCTGTACAATAAGAGACAAGAACAACAAGAAGAAGAAATGCAAGCTGAAGTACTCGGAAACAGACCAGATAATGAGAGTGATAATGAAAGTGAAGATGATAACGACGAGCAAGGTAATTTTTCGGTAGGGGAAGAAATCCAAGCAGAAGAGTTGCTACCACAATACAAAGAACTTATTCAAAAAGTGAGAAAAATTGTCAAGGTTTTTAGTTCAAAATCTCCTGTAAAAAATGATCTGCTGCAACAATACATATCAAAGCAGAATTTGGCAAAGAATTGCAGCTTATTTTAGATTGCCGAACGCGCTGGAGCAGTCTCGCATCAATGTTGTCGAGGTTTAACGAAGTCAAACATTGCTTATCTAAAGCACTTATTGACCTTAAACTGACATCATCTTCATTTTCATTCACAGACGAAGAATATATGACTTTGACTCATATTGAACAAGCTTTAGAGCCAGTGAAGCTCGCTGTAAACGTCTTATGCCGCGAGGATGCAACATTAATTACCGCAGAAACCACATTGCGTTTCATGATTAATAAACTGAATCTACAAAACACCAGGTTGAGCCAGGAACTTGTTGTGTCACTGTCTCGCCGGATAAAAGAACGCCGCACATCAATAACTGCTGTGTTGCTTTACTTGGAAAATCCAAAAAATATCTAGAAAAAGATTCAAGGTCTGCAAGTGTAGAGGACAATCCATTCTTTTATCCAAGTAAAGCTACGCTAAGAACTGAAATGAAGTGTTTAATTGAGAGACTGATGTCAGACGTGCAACCTGAAACTGAAAACCAGCTTGCTGGTTTGCAGTCTTGCTGGTTTGCATGTCTTCTTCACTGTCATCATCTTGATGATGACAGTGAAGAAGACATGCCTTTATCGAATCTGCCTTCACATACACTAGAAGAAGAATTAGAGCGCAGTCTCCGTACTGAATGGGTGGCAGAGTCTAGAGCTGCTGTGCGTGTACCCACTCGAGATAATTCAACTGATTTGATATTGAAACGTGAGATGACACTTTTTGAATGTGGAGGGAATAGGGGGAAGTATTTGGAAGCTGTTTATACTTATGTAAAGTCAATTCCGCCTACAAGTGTGGAAGCCGAGCGTGCTTTTTCCGCCGCTGGCTATTTATGCAACAAGATAAGATCAAATCTAAAAGATGAAACGTTAGATACTTTATCATTTCTTCGAAAGTATTTTCAGAAAAAATAAGCTGATTTTAAATGCCTCTAAAACCAATGAATATGTTCTATTTCAAATAAAAATATAAATATGAAACGTGAAATATTGTGAATATTGTATTGTCTTAAAATATTGTATATAATTTATAATATAAGTGATAACTTTGCTTCATGTTGATAAGAATAATTAAAAATATTTGTGTGTATTCTCTTTCTTTAAATTACATGAAACAAAAATAATAATAATTAAAATCAATCCCGCAAATCCCGCGGGATCCGCGGGATTGATGATCTTAATCCCGCAGGCTTGCGGGACCGCGATTTTGATGCGGGATTGGATTCTCTAGTTATAAAGGCATAGAAAGTCTCTTACTTATAATCTTCAGTTTTTGCAAGCTCGAGCTTTTCTAGAAAAGCCTTTTCACCAAACCAAGAGCTTGAATGGGTGCAAGAGAGGGAGGAGCCGCGGGTTTGGGGGAGGGGCATACGCTCCTAATCCTTGTAACAGCAATAAGCTGCAATTCATACTATTAGCAGTGAATGTGTTCTTAGGGTGTCCACGCTGTATGTGCTCCAGGACATCGGCTTTTTAATAAAACCCCAAGTTATCTGAACCGTTTCTTACAAATTGGACCCTTCACGTCGTTAAGGGGCCCTGACAATGGTACTTTATAGTAAATCGTGCAAATGTCGACGACATCGCTTGTCTGTTAAAAAAAATGTTGTAGACAACTAGAGATCTTACTCTGTTATTGCAGTTAATTCATATTATTTGCCCATTTCCAGCTGTAGATGGAATAGAATTCAATTTTTAAGTACTTTATTGAATTGCACCGCGATGTCACGTTGTTGTCTCCGCGGAGACGACATTAAGTTTATTGCATTTTCAAAATATAATGTGTTGACACTTATAATTTAAAATCCTTCAACTCGCTGATAAAACTGTGGCGTCAAGACTTTAGCTGTATTCGTCAAACATATTGTAAATTTTAATTACATCGCTAAATTACATCCTTACAGTTAGGACTAAAGAACTATTTAATAACGTGACAAACATGAACACATCATAAGAAGTTTGTGTTGTAAGCATTTTTCGTATCGAACTATACGCCTTGTCACGCTAGTGTCTCTAAGCGCGCGGCGGGACCGGCGGCGCGGGCATTATGCGGGACTTTTCGACCTCACCTCTGCCGTCGAGAGCCATTCAACGCATTAGCTGTTACGTTATGTGCTGCAGGTGCAAATTGGCTGCTTTATGCTAAGCTTATATGGTATGCTGGAAAATGGAATTATTTAAACATTGTAGCTACATTGAATTTTGTTTTCCGGTTTTACAAAATGGGGACAGACCGTTCATACGGGCGTTCATATGACTCACCGGGCTTGAGAGTCTGTTACACAGGCATGATGTTGTTTAACGTTTTCACAAGAACAAAGTGATTTTACATACTATAGAGAGGCTATCAGAAGAAATTTTGTGGAAAAACTATGATCTCCATGTGTCAGTATCGCCATCTAGCAAAGTATAGCAATATAAAATAGTTACAAGTTTGACATTATTTAGTTTAACTAAATACTCGGAAAATGATTAAAGACACTGAAAATAAACTGTAAGCAATGAAGTCCAGTTATTTTATCAATGTACAATTCGGCATATATTCTTTGAAAATAATTTTCTTTTGCACAAAATGAGACCTGTCATGCGGGGCGTTTGACACGAGACATAGAGCTATGTGAGATCTACTACATATATATCATCTACAGCTGCTGTAGGTGATACATATATAGTAGATGATTTGATGATTTCCTTTGTCTCGTCTCTCCTAAGGTAGGTAGGTATATTTGAAAATGTCTTTGCACAAGACACAGTTTCAAAGATGCAAGTAAACAAGTCCCTACTTTTAAGAAGAAACACGAACTAGTAAGGATTTTGTCCACCGACATAAAAGCGCAGCAAGTCGCGGGGCGCGACTATCGCGCGAATGTGTTATCGCAGATTTACGACATAGCTCTTTCACGAGCGGCAGATGTGTTTAACGAGGTCGCGTGTCGGATCGTGTGAACCGGGCTTTATCGCCAAACTTTGGATTATGAGTCGTAAGTGAATTTAACTAGAGTATTACAGCGATAAGTGTCGTGAACAGGAGTACCTTGGCTTCTTACGATGGTTAGCTTGATGTGGATAAGCAGCAGCTGTGAACATAGATATTTTGGGACGATGGCACTGCTTTTGTGATCCATTAGATATTGCTGGATGAAACTCATTATTTACCTATGTAATTACTTACTTGAAGTTGAACGCCACCTCTTTTACTGTCTCATCGTCGTATCGATGATTCCTTTTCCATGTTTACTCTGAAAAGCAATTATAGGTTAGTAAGGTACAACAAAAATTAAAAAAAAAACCGGTCAAAAGAGAGTCGGACTCGCGCACCGAGGATTCCGTACCTTCATGTTTTTAAGTTTTCATCGGCGAGCCCCTTATTCATCAGAGAATTTTAACACTGTGCACTGCGGTGTAGAACATTGCAGTTTTATGTCAGCGCCATCTCTTGACCGATAGTGGAACTGATGTAACTTTTTTTGATGATTTCTAAAAAAGTGTGCAATTTAGAGACTTCGTTTTATTTTTCCTGTAATCTTTACATAAACTTCTATCACATAGAATAATTTCAGATTTTTCTCTTTGCAAACTTCGGAGATGAAGGGGGGGAACGGTATTTTTGCAAACTGCGCTCTTTCATATGATAACCAACATGCCCTAGTAGCCGCACTTCGAATTTTTCAGACCCCCTTTCAGTCCCTGTTGCAAAAAATATACATAGGTTATTATTTCTTTCTTATTTGCTAAATAGTTGGGCAAACGTCATCTAAAACTAATCCAGCTGTGATAGACAGACAGACAGACTGAGTCTCACCATAAGGTTTTACCATTTTGGTACGGAACCCTAAAATTGTACCAAGCAGCCTCAACCGCCAAAAAATGCACAACGGTTCCTTCGCACCCCTACTCTCCTGACTGACATAATATAATCCCAAGCACACTTGACTTATCCCCAGTATATTTTCACCCCTTCATTTTGCATAACTCAGCTTCTTAGCAAGACCTGCATTTCTCGGGTGCACTAAGTAAATGCTAAGATAAGTAATAATTGTGGCTGCACGTCCGTGCCCCCCCCCGCGCCGCGATGGTGACGTCCGTCAAGTGACACAGACAGTCGCTAGTGTGCGCCTGGCGTTATGTCGGAGATAAAGCAAGTATATAGGTTGGTTGGTTGGTTTGTTGGTTGTATATAGGTTGCTCTTCTTGTTACAGCAGTAGGAAAGAGTAATAGGAAGAAGGATTCTTTACCTTTTCATGGTGTGATGAAAAAAGTATAAAATTAAAATCATCCGTATCTATTAGGAAAATGTTCTTAAAGATTAGTCTTCAAAAAATAAGTTTTAAGGGAGTCCCAGAAGCCTTTAGAGAAAACCCAAGTTAGTGAACTGAATTGTCTTCAGCTCTTCAATATGAGACGGAGCGAACGAATCATTTTGTGAAATTCAGAGAATCGATCCCGGCAAGAAATACAAAGGTGTATTTTATTTTAACAGGTTCCTAATACCTACTCCCGCATAAAGATTGCTAAGTAATTGCCTTTTGAATTAATTAGTTGCTTAAGCAAGCCCCTCTCATCCCCCTGACCACTGACTGCTGATGCACAAGATTATCAAATAACAGTTGACATGTTTCGGCTCCGAATCATCAGAATAAGACAAAGCCACTTCTTTTTATAGTCAAGTAAAACTCGGAAGGTGCTCGTTTCCCTAATTTTATTTCGAGGCTCGCAGTAAAAGTGGTGGGTTGACTGACACGTTACGACCTGTCCCCTATCCCCTGTAACCTGGCCCCTGTACCCTGTCCCCTGGCAACCCTATTGCCACCTCCGCACGGGAGGATTGAGGAAATCATTGCTCTTTTATTTTATAACAGAAGTAATGGGTTCTTTATGGGAAGATGGTGGCTGTGAGAAACAGTACGACGACATTATTTTCTCTCCAGTGTAGTCTTTTAACCACGGCTGAAGCAATGTTATAAACATGAAAGTTACTAATAAATTGACTGCTGTAGACTGAAGGCGTTTCCAGCCAAGCTGGGATTGTTTGCATATGTCGCTGTTGTGGTTCTACCAAGTTATTTTTAGTATTTTTAATAACAAAAGCTGCTGTGTAACATGGAGGTAATTCTCAATTAGTTGTACGGGCGCTACATATTGTGACCGCAGCACAATTTACACATTGTTTCTAACGGATATTGCTCGGGGCTCGGGGTGAGCGTCGTACTCTCACATCACACGCAATATTTACGAAAACTTCACGCGCTTTGTTTTAGAATGTTTTTAGTACGTATCGAGCGGAGCTACCTTATATTTATTTCGTTGTTGTATTTACAATCCTACGCTATTGTGCCTCTTCGCCCACGCGGTTATTCCGAACCTTGTGGGCGAGTGGCATTTAGTCATTTACATGGTACCTAGTCATTTACGAAAAGTCTGTTGCGGTAGACACAAGGCACATCACAAGGTAAGAGATATAAACAAACCATAATTTGCTACATTGATCTACCTTAAAAAAATTCCATAAAACAATAAAAAAGTCGTTTATTGCATTTAACCGAAGCAAACTAAAACCGATCAACAAATAAGTGTAACTCAATAAGCCGCCCTCCCGACCTGCAGCAAGTAAACTCAAGGGAAGCTTACTTTTATGATGTTTGTGTAAATAAAGCCTCTTGCCTCCGACTGTTACCGGGCGGCGGCGGCGGCGAGTGATAATAAACCGATTTATTATCAACTTTAGTGCATTACTTATTACTTCATTGTAAAGATGCCAGTTTGTGCTATTTATTTCTTACTGAATCTAATGTGATGTCAGAAAATCTGAACTGAAAGATGTACGATAACTTATATTTTTAAAACCCAGTACTTAAATATGTTTTTCATAATAATAATAATTACATCCCTTTTCTTAAAATGTGATGAAACACTCAACAATAGGTACCATTTTCACGACATTAATGAACACTGAACAGCATCGTTCTAATTGCGCAAATTCCCGTCTTTAAAATCTCGTGTCGGTGACAAGCCCTGCAGATCAAAGCGACCGCCGCGCGCCGCCTCTCGGGCTCTTTACACGCTTTTTGTTGCCCATTACAACGACACAGGCCCGAGTTTATTCCCATCTCGTCCCATTGTCGTCTAATGCTCGACAAATATCGAGGCAGCTGCCTTTCCTACTCCATTGACAGATTCATATACGTACTTTATTATGTAGAGAAAGCGCCAATTGAAATAAAACCTCCGTTCACGGCACTATTAACATGTTTAGTCACATATGTGTGAATGAGCGTCCATAATCAAGTTGACGGCTCCAACAATACTCGTGCTTCACACACGTCCAGTGATGCTGAAACAATGAACTCACAACCAGCGCAACAATACCAGCCGAGTAAGTATATAATAGCCGGTCGCTCCCTCACCACTTACTTAGCTGTATTCAAATAACATTATGCAAAATACTATCTGTCCGAGATACTTTAACAATTTATTTTTTGTTAGGAATGTTTGTTGTTTGTGTCCCACTGTCCAATATGCGAGGCTGGCGGCAGAATGTAAATAAAACATGCGAGCATCGCGCTGTGGGCCCGCAGTCCGTGGCCGCGCGCCGGCCGCCTGCGCCTGCGCGCGGCTAGGACGCGAGCCCGAATTCACTTTGATGTCTGCTGTTCAGCAAAATTACGAGTCGCAGACTTTGTTTAAAAAATGAACGTTGTCGCAGCGAGGATGCTCGGTAGTTTTGGTAAAAATAGTTATTTGTTATACAAGAGTGCAAAGTTGCTTTTTAACCGGGTGCTCAATTTTGTTGACCGAGCAAGCGAAGGATTCTAAAATTGAATCAAGAGCGCAGCGAGTGATTCAAAGATTAGAATCCTGACCGTTAGCGAAGGAATCAAAAGAGCACGAGGTGAAAAGGAAAAATGTTTGCACTCGAGTGCAACACGTAACTTTTCATACCCCCTCAGCGAGGAAATGACTCAATGCAAAAAACAACATTTACAATCACAAGATACTTTTATTTCAGTTTAGGTTTACTACATTATGATACGAGTAGGTAGGTAAGTATTACAGAATAATCTTTAAATTATAACAAAATAAATAATACTTAGGTATAATTAAGAAAAAATGAACGTAACGTTGCTACAGTTACTTAAGTTGAGTGTAATATTGTTGTTAGGTACGTTAATTTAACGTTGGTGTTAGTGACTTGTGAACTATTTTTCGGTAAACTATCTGTCATACTTAATAGTTGTACCGATTCATCTGATTCCCTTGGTGTAAATGTTGGCGAGAGAGGGCGATGGTTAGGTGTTTCGTAACGGCTCATTTTTGATGTAGAAGCGCCAGTCCAAGGATCCGACTGAGGCTCTTTCAGTATAATGGCTCCTACGATGCCTTTACATATTTTAAACTTATTTTGGATGGAATCCTTTATGTATCCCTCTACAGTCGCATTAGATTCCAGCCTCCAAGGACAGAAGATCTG
Organism: Mesoligia furuncula; assembly: GCA_916614155.1. Lineage (NCBI taxonomy): Eukaryota > Metazoa > Arthropoda > Insecta > Lepidoptera > Noctuidae > Mesoligia > Mesoligia furuncula. The sequence goes on along the minus strand of OU744790.1, from coordinate 818,522 downwards.
CTCCTAAATCGGCCAAAAGTGTGGCTGAAGTTCGTCAGAAACAATGACCCGAACAGGGGTTCTAGAAGTTCAAGAAATGTTGCTATTTCTGGTGGGATACTGCCAATTTTATTAGCACCCATAGGCACAATACACTTTCCGTTGCGATATTGTAGAAAAAATCGATTGATTGGAGTGTTAGGCGGGCGTTAGGCTTGATATTTCTCAACAATTGTCACGTATGCCTTGCAAATGACGAAGTTGTGGTCTCTTTTTGTCTTTGTATTAGGTAAATTAATTAATAGTAAGTCATCTGAATGTATCTCAATGATTTTGACATTAAGTTGTGTTTGTTCATTAGTTCGACATGCTCCGTTTATACCAATAATAAGAACAACCTACATGTAACGTAAAGAGTACTGTATTAGATAAATTAATAAAATTGATTTGCATGCATAAATAATTATGCCTATCAACATCTACTAAGTACGTATTAGATTATGTTAAGTAGTTGATTAATATATTTAAGTAAGTAGATACTGAATGTTCAACTGACTTACTTTTGTCGCCAAACACTTATTCGGAATCAGGTGCTTCGTTAAGAAACTTTTCAATTTCAGATCCTGTGAAAACCTTCGATTTTTTCGGTTGATGACCAGATGAGGCTCTTTTTAAAAATGCCACTAATTTAGGATGAGGTCGATATGTATGTCTTTTTTAGGGTTCCGTAGTTCCTACAAGGAACCCTTATAGTTTCGTCATGTCCGTCTGTCTGTCTGTCCGAGGTTCTGCTAAGAGACCGTTAGTACTAGAAAGCTGTAATTTTGTACGGGTGCGTATATCAATTACGCCGACAAAGTAGTAAAATAAAATTTTGGAAAATATTATTTTTTAGGGTAGCTCCCCTATATGTGAAGTGGGGATGAATATTTTTTTCGTCGTCTAACCCATCGTGTGGGGTATCGTTGAATAGGTCTTCTAAAATGACTTGAGGGTTGCTAAAATTATTTTTCGTTTTAATGCTCTATTTGCGAAATATTAAACTTGTAAAGTGCAAACTTTTGTTCCAGTAGGGCGTCCCCCCCTCTAAAACCTAAACTGCTGGCTTGAAAAATCTGGAAAAATTCACGATGATAGTGCATTTCATGAACTTTAAAGGAAAACTATAGCGGTTAAGATAACTTTATTAGTTTAACAGTAATAGTCGTTGAACTTGGGTGTTGGATAATTTTGTACCAAATACAAAATCCTTAGCATTAATCCTTTAAAGTGACTAAGATAAAGTAGTTGCTTGTTTATAACGGGTAAAGACTTGCATTGAAAAACAAAATATGATTTAAATTTTCAGAATAAAGAACAACAGAATCGTAACTACTACATTGTGATAACGGGCTACTACGGAACCCTACACTGTGCGTGGCCCGACACGCACTTGGCGGTTTTCATCTTTATTCTTGCTTTTAGCATTGAATACGTACTCCATAGAGTGCTTGATTTCTTGGCCTCGGATAATTCAATAAAATACATACCGTACCTTACGTAACAAAACCATAACATTTTCACTGTTGGGAGTTACGCCCCAACAATGCCAGCAAAACGTTTTCGGAGAAAGTTTTGACTCCTTTAGCTAGTCGCCACGTGTTAAACATATCGTACTGTTTCAAATACTTCTCGCGTGATTGTTGAGGAAGAAAGCTCATTGCGCATTGTTAACAGTTTCTGACAATTCTGTTGGCGTCAAATAAACTTCCTCGTCGCTAGAACCACTCATTTTAGATTTTTCACTTGTTTTCAAGTATCTTGCTTTTAACTTAAGGTTTTAATAATATGACGTGAAAATAAAATGGCGCGCGCAAAGCAAATTAAAAATAATACACCAAGAAGTCGGAGTTTTTAACAAATTAAAAAAAGTTGTATGATAAATTCGGCACTATGGAGGGAGAAGTAAATAGGTTTAATGATGTTTTGAATTCACAAACTTAGTGCACACGATGTTCTAAATTCAATTTACTTTATCCTCTAGCGGATAAAAACGGCTTTTGCACTCAGATATCGAAGAGCAAAAATACTCTTTCCGAGATGGGGGGATGAAATAGTAGATTATGTACCGAGGGGCTAAAGTTGTGTCTTATGTCACGGGCGTCATATTGAATCTCGAGCGCAATGAGGGATTCGGGATTTAACTCCCGAGCGCAGCGAGGGAGTTTAGAGTTTAACTCACGAGCGAAGCGAGGGAGTTAATACAAGAATCCTGAATGTAGCGAGGGATTCAAGCTAGCCCAAGGCAAAGACACCTTTAGCCCAGAGGAGGATACTCTACTTTTTACACCTACTGTGAGAAAATAAAAGCCATAGTACGAAAATTCAACATCTTTTTCTTGCTACGCACATCTATAATAAAATAAACAAGGCCCTACATATAAACCCATTCACTAAAAAAGAAATTAAAAAGAAAATAAACACCTGGCTACAAACACTGGATTACATACAGACAGAAAAAATATAACATAAACCATGCAATTGGCAGGTCCCATTATAAACATGCCCGATAAACACACACACACACACACACACCCCTACACACACACACACACACACCCCACTCACTCAAGCCCACACATACAAACACATTGATACACACCCACCCTCATTCATACGCCTCAAGCAGATATTGTATGATTTAAAATTGTTTAAATTTTATTGCATAAAATCTGTGTAAAACTGAAACTGAGAGAAGACACTGATTCCTGTAACACAGGTTACAACCTAGCACAGGAGTCAGAGTTTCCATATATTAATGTAACATACTTTTATGTCAATAAAATATTATTATTATTATTATTATTCGCGCCTTAATTGCGTCTACCAATAAGTAGCCAAGAAACGATCACTTCGATTAAAAAAAATAAAGTATCTTCTACGGTTTTGTCGTGTGTGTCTATTGATATCACTCTCATGGAAGTGGCGTTGTGTAAACTAAGCTTTTTACAGGGCTGGTAGAATGGTTTTGGATGATTGGCTGTATGCATTTTGAATTTAGAACTTCATTGGAGACGCTCGTGAAAATAGAGTATTTTTGATAAAATGTGATAAATCGACTGTAGTATAGATAGGTAGGTTTTATTATTTATTTATTTATTCACAAAATTCACAGCAATCTTAGCGTAGTTTACTTAAAATAAATTAACTAATGTTACAGCCAATTACTATTACGGTGTTACGGCGCGGTACGGTATTTGTTATTATTAATGCCAGTTTTAATGTTATTCCATTCCTTTTAAAAAATGGTTCGTAGTTATCTAATTATTCTTACAATATTATGTCTTCGAAAACATGGCAACGATATGAAGAAGCAGTCGGTATGATTTTGTAGGAAATCGAGAATATCATCCACGCGTAGTAAGGGTTTCGAGAATAGCTTTCCTCTTTCTGGCACCAAAGGGTGTTTGTTAGTACTATACTGCCAATTTAGCTGAGCATGTCAGATTCCAAATTCAAATCACATTATTGACCAGCGGGTCATAATGAAATCCAGTACAACATTATTGACCGGCTGTGCCCCCGGCCACTAATGACTCACTTTAGGTTAAGGTTGCTTGACATATAATTTCACATTTTCGAGCAGGTGGTGTGAAAAATACTTTTTCATACACTCAAGTCAAAAGCCACACAGCAGGTATATTTCAACAGTACGAAGACCTTTTTACGTGCGTTAGGAGAAAATATCGTAATAAAATAAACGCTGTATGTACTTAAGCAAAGATAAACGATGAGAAAAAAGTCTCCTAAGAATTCGATATACTTAATAAGGAAAGGATTACTGTCAACGGAACAATAATCAACTACAATATTTGCTTTGATTTAATATGCGCAACCAGCGGGAGAATCCGCGATCAGTCGCTGCGATCCTGCCCAGCGAGTGCAATATGCGCAACCAGCGGGAGCATCCGCGATCAGTCGCTGAGATCCGGCCCAGCGAGTGCAATATGCGCAACCAGCGGGAGCATCCGCGATCAGTCGCTGCGATCCTGCCCAGCGAGTGGAATATGCGCAACCAGCGTGAGCTTCCGCGATCAGTCGCTGCGATCCTGCCCAGCGAGTGGAATATGCGCAACCAGCGGGAGCATCCGCGATCAGTCGCTGCGATCCTACCCAGCGAGTGAAATATGCGCAACAATCGGGAGCATCCGCGATCAGTCGCTGAGATCCGGCCCAGCGAGTGGAATATGCGCAACCAGCGTGAGCTTCCGCGATCAGTCGCTGCAATCCGGCCCAGCGAGTGCAATATGCGCAACCAGCGTGAGCTTCCGCGATCGGTCGCTGCGATCCGGCCCAGCGATTGCAATATGCGCAACCAGCGGGAGCGTCCACGATCAGTCGCTGCGATCCGGCCCAGCGATCCGGCTCAGCGATCCGGCCCACCGCCCAGCGAGTGGAACCTAATAACTCCTCTAGAACCTTTTGTTGGTCTGTCCGAGCGTGCACGTGAATGACGGCTCACGAGAGATCGTTTCACTCACAATGGACCTCAGATCTGAATGTGTCTGTGGAGGCAGCGGCGCCAGCTCATTAGCAAATCATTGGCTCTTTGTTCTATGCTATGTTGACAGTATTTTGTTGTATTGTTACAATTTTATTCTCGTTCACTGGACATTTTGACAGTTTCACAGGCTTCAAATAGGCGAGCAGAAAGTCCGCTATAGGCGAGCAGAAAGTCCGCGATAATAATACTAACTTCTGCCCGCGACTTTGTCCGCGTGAAATTTCGGTCGCATCCCATTGCTCGCCCGTGCTGTTACTTCGTTTTCGCTTACCGTTCTTTCTTTTTCTTTTTGCTCGGCTCCTAAGTGTGGTAGCGTGATGTTAAATAGTCTATAACCTTCCTCAGGAATTGGGCTATCAAATGAAAAAAGATTTTTTTATATCCGACCGGCAGTTTTAGAGATTAGCGCGTTCAAACAAACAAACTCTTCAGCGTTATTATTATTAGTAGATACTTAACGGCCGCAATAGCCAACGCCGTCCGAAATATAACAACAATAAATATAACTTCATGATTGCCAATTATTGACACATAATACCTTGTTGGAAAACCCGCTAAAGCGATTAGGTACTTAGCAAAAGATTTCGCCAAAAATCAACGCCATTTTTTGGCGCGAGGTGTGTCGATTGCTCCCCACCCCACTGCCAGCGAATGGTATAATAATAACGTGGGCATCGAACGTTTTGTTTCTTGTATTAAATATAACAAACAAAGGAAGCAGCTGTTATAATATTAATAGCGTGTCGTTACCGACGCGGCTGTACTGTCATTATTTTGTTTGCATACATGTCATTCTCTCTCGACAAGATCTAAGGATTGTTTTTCGACGAACGATATTGAACGTTAAAGTTTAATGCTAGGGTTCCGTACCTCAAGAGGAAAAAACGGAACCCTTATAGGATCACTCGTGTGTCTGTCCGTCCGTCTGTCACAGCCAATTTGCTCCAAATCTAATGGACTGGGAATTTTTGGGGGGCAAATAGAAAATTTAAAAGAAGTTTCGCAATCTGTTCCGTGTGACATATCAAAAGAAAGGGCTTCTTGTGACGATTTCAAATATATTTTTTTCATAATTTTAAAGTAAATTGTATTAAAGTTATTTAAGAAAATATAAGAAAATTGGCCCCCTTATCTCCGAAACTACTGAGCCGAAAATTTTGAAAAAAATACAGAAAATAGTTCTGTACCTATAGATTACAGGAAAACCTTTAACAATTCTGTGGTACCATGTTATGGTAAATCTCTCAATATTGTGCGTACAAACTTATATTTTCAGTTGCAATGTATGGGAGAACATGCATGTTTTCAATTTCAATTATAAGTTTTTTTTAGTTACCACTAACACAGATTAAAAAAAACATGGTAGATAAAAAATATTCATCGTACAGAACCCTCTCCACGCGAGTTGAACTCACACTTGAACGCTTTTTTTTTAAATTAGATTTTACTCTGATATTTCAATAGGCGGCAAAATGTAATGTGGGTTTGCAGAGTTTGAAATTAATGCAACGTTCAGTTGTGAACTGTTCGGAACTTATTCTGTTGTCTGCCTCGCTGGGCTGGTCTAGTCGCAAGCGTTACTGCTGAGCATGCGGTCCTGGGTTCTATTTACAGGTCGGGCAATGGGTTTCTACCATTAGGAATTTCCCAGCAATAACCCGGAGTCTGGATTTGTGCCCGGATGATGGCAATAGGCTCGCCCATTACAATAGGCTCGCCCATTACAATAGGCTCGCCCATTACAATAGTCTCGCCCATTACAATAGTCTCGCCCATTACAATAGGCTCGCCCATTACAATAGTCTCGCCCATTACAATAGGCTCGCCCATTACAATAGGCTCGTTCATTACAATAGTCTCGCCCATTACAATAGTCTCGCCCATTACAATAGGCTCGCCCATTACAATAGTCTCGCCCATTACAATAGGCTCGCCCATTAAATGGGACTTAAACAACTGGCAAAATGTAGGTGTAGGTACTATATTATAATTATATGTAATGTTATTCTGTTAACGAGTTGTTTTCTGTTGTCCTCAGAAGGTCAGGCGGATGGCGGCGGCGGGCCCGGCGGCGCCGACGACGATGAGGAGGACGCGCCGGGCTGGTGGGGCGACTGCGTCAGCACCTGTCCCCCGCCCGTGCAGGAGCTCTGCACATCCAACCGATTTGACAACCTCCACGTAAGTCACCCGCACCCACACTGCGACAAGGATCTGTTGGCGCTCCAATGACGTAGACAGATGCGCGCTGCGCGCTGTGTCTTGTTTCACTTGAAATGTATTTAAAAGACAAGATGGCGTCGTCAGTTCCGACTTCCCACGAGCGATAACACAGCGCTATATTCATATTAAAATGAGATGCCAAGCTGATGATGTCTACCTAGTCACAGATGATGCCGATGTCGCAGATTGGATAGAAATCCGGCAAAGAAAATACTTTGCATTCGTCCTTCGTGAATACCTAGGGCCGTCTAACCATCCCAATTCAATACGAATGCTACTTATAGACTTCTGTATCGTCTGTGAGCTCAGTAAACTCACGAACCCTTTTAGCTATATTCCAGTGTCAAAGGCGAGTTAAATCAAATTCCCCTTCATAACGACATAGCTCAGCCACGTGCCGACGCGCTCACCTGGCTCCGAGCGTGCAGCCTAAGTGTTTGGCCAGACTGGCGCGCGGGCGCGGGGTGGGCGCGACACGGCGAAATCAAACATAATTATTATGAACTTCCTTTTGAGTGTCCATAGTGGGCACGCTGGCGCGGCGTGGGCTGTTCATACAAGTGGCCGCAGTGGGAGCGCGGCGCGGGCGCGGGCGGCCCACGCGGGGTACCGGGGTTCTCAAACTTCATCTATATTATATTTTAACAACACAAACCGGACACGACAACACGCAGAACGCAGCCCGCGCGCGTTCTGTGCCCGCCCCGCGCCCGCCCCGCGCCCGCGCCCTCGTCTGGCCAAACACTGGGTTAACTAACTTATGGCTCTGTCGTCGACAAAATTAAATTGTACCCCTGTAATCACTGACCTCTATAATACAAGTACGCTGGACTGCATACTATCGATGACAGAATGATGCCATTTGATTTTCGCCATTTTGGCGCTGATAGCAACGTGAAGGGACCGTGGAACTAACAATAGAGATAGGATATAATTAACCTACGATAAAAAAATACTTTTATGAACTTTATCGATGTTATAACCACTGAGAGTAATCTTATAATCGAACCACTCCCAGTTATTTTTATGCTTCATTTTTAAGTAATAGAATAATTGCTCTGCAAAGGTTAAGAAAAATAAGTTTTCTATAGAATTTGAAATTCCTCATAACTCGTCTTTATATCAGAGTCCTTTCAAAATATATATTTGGGAACCTAGATATTCTTTAATCCAATCGGAATAAATACACACTACCTTAAGAATATTTTTGAATTACAAATTATTTTGGTATTAAGTTTGTATGAACTACGCATTAGCATGTGTAGTTCGCCGGCCCCTTAACTGAAAATTCATTAGGGCGCGCTATAAAGTAGTGGATAGTGTCCTAGTAAAGTTATAGCGCATGACGATCAGATCAGTGATTTTAAGTAAGAGGATAGGCTAAAACTTAGGCTAAAAACTATTATGGTTGAGCTAATATCTCCTGGCTCAACTACACTAGTTTTACAAGCTGAGCTGTTGTCACATTAGTTCGCAATGTGAACTAAAAACTATTGAGCTATTATTATGTTGCCATTTCGCTCTAACCTAGTAAATCAAATGGCAATTATATTCTTCGTGATGTTCACTTTTGGTGTTCAATTTGGAAGAATTGAACCATGTAAACAAAAAAGCAACAAACAGCGTCCATACAAATTCACTCAAATTGAATGCCAAAAGTGAACCGTGTAACATTACCTTACCAAATAGTAATTACTAGCGGAAAGGAGCGTGATTCCATTTTCAATAATTGGTATTTGGATAGCGTGCATACTAATGGAAAAAACACAAAAAATAACAAAGTCAAATAATTTATTTCAATTACGTACATAGGCATTTTTGAACGTTAAAAAATACAATCAAATAGAATTGATTCTAGTCTTCCAAAAGGTAGTGTTCGTATGGAGAAGAGCGTACGTGTAGAGACACGTACGCTCTGCGGCCTGTTTAACGAAACAGTCCGCAGTGAAATGTTTACTACAAAGATGATAATTAGATGTAGGACTCCATTTGTCCATTTTCATGTTTTTCAGCCCTGCTTAGTTGAGTTGGTGGGAAATATGAAATTAAGTATTTAATTATAGTAAAACTGACTAAAGTATACAGTACATTGTAGATGGCAAGTTTTATTTCGATGCTAGGTCTTTACTTCGGAAACAAGAAGGTACACATTACATATAAATTATATGTAATGTGTACCTACTTGTTTCCGAAGTAAAGATATTTTATGATATAATACTAGCTTCCGCCCACGGCTTCGCCCGCATGATATGTCGATAAAAACTATCCTATGTCCTTCCTCGGGATGCAATCTATCTCTCTGCCTTATCGAAATCCGTTCAGTTGTTTAGGCGTGAAAAGGTAACATACAGACAGACAGAGTTTCTTTCGCATTTATAATAAGTATGGATTTATCTTTTGAAATTAGAAACAAGTGTTTGCTAATTTGTTTTAGCAAATCAAATTGCAGAAATTTCTGGCGATAGTAAATTTCTATTTGAAAGACGTTAATTTAAAATTATTAACTGTCTGAAGAAACTTATCGACACATTATCGACACGGAACATTTACAACCCTATTCAAATTATTGTATTACATTTAAGTGAAAACAGCCTTAATTACACTTAAATATGATGAGATATTAATGAAAACATTTATTCTAAATATAAGATAGTATTAAAAATGCTCACACAAGCAATCCAAACATTTATAGTCATGAAATTCACTTACTTGTGAAAGGTTAATCTGCTGCCTTTTTGACAGCGAGTTTTACAAAATGAGCATGCTTTCATAATAAAAATGTTCCAAATATCACATAATAAACAAAAAATACACAAATAAAGTAGTTTTTCACGATTTAGACCTAAATCATCAGAGACGAAGTAAACAACGCAACGTCCATTTGAAAAAATGTGTCAATTTTAGTTCCTGGGGGCTTCGAGCGGGCGCTTTGAATCGTCACAAAAAACAATTGTCATTTCGTAGAGTATCGTTAGTCCAGCGAACTTGTATTATAGAGGTCAGTGCTTGTAATGCTTCGAAAAGGCAACTGACATAGCGACACACCGCGCACCGCGCACCTGTATTAATACCTCGTCAAATCATACGCCATATGAAGTCATACGGCCTCCTATCCGTTCGCCGAATTCTACCTTGATGAATGGGAACAGGAATAGCCACCCATTGTTTCATCGTTCATATTCACTCTCAGACGGTTTGTCCACCGCCACGTCAACGGAACGTCAACTAAAACGAGATGGCGCCGCCGAAGTAGCGATATACGAGTATTATATTTACTACGGCCGCACGTTCGTCAACGAAACGTCACGTTTGGTTCGGATAATCTCGGTTTTTCGTTGACGTCCTGTTGACGGTGGCGGTGACAAATGCTGTCAGTCTATCACTGTAATAGGAACATCGGCTTACGAACATATTGGATCATGTTCATCATTTCAAATTCCCGCACAAATTTTATTTGTAATACATAATAACGATGAACTATAATTTTTTTAATATTTTCTGTTCGATGATGCTGTTTACGAGGCATATTTTCATACAATTCATCAACGTGTGTCGATGAACAGAGCTAACGTAAACACATGTAAATCAGACGCATACACGCTACACGCCAGACGCCGTAATACACACGTACTTTTATGAAACATTCGTTGAGTCTCAACTTCGACAACGAGACAAATGTTCAGTGTGTTAGTAAGTCAACTTAGTGTCCAGATTTCTCCGGAGACAAGTTCGAATGTTATGCTATTAAATAAATGTATGAAACATTGATAATATTAAAGTCATATCACAGCGCCTGCTCCTACTTAAAGTGAGTGATTGTACTCACTAAGCACTCAGTCGCGCACGGAACATCGTTGATCACACAGCCCAATAGTTTCAGTTTTTTGAAGTGAAAACTTCTTTAGCGGCGTTGTACACTTTTTTTATAAAAAAAAATGTTAAACTCGCTTCAGGACACGTGACCCTGATCGAAAATTCGTAAGATTCCAAAATAAAAAAAAATTAAAACAAGTATACAGGATCAAATTAAATTAGCTAGCGAAACTTAGCCACAAGTATACAGGATCAAATTAAATTAGCTAGCGAAACTTAGCCACAAGTATACAGGATCAAATTAAATTAGCTAGCGAAACTTAGCCACAAGTATACAGGATACAATGGCAAAGTATTAATATGTGTTTTGTTTTCACTTCTGTCGGCACTCCCGGAGTGCCACTGTTTTTTTTTGTAATAAATACGCATTAAAATGACTTCTTGTGTAACTAAACAGTGTTTTAATAATACAAGGAAGAAAAATAAGACACACGGGATTACTTACCATACGTAAAAAATAATACAGCTAGTATTATTTTTTACGTATGGTAAGTAAATCCTGCGCCCCGCGGTTTCACCCGCAAAAATGTCGATCCCGTGCGAATATCGGGATAAAAAGTACCCTATATGTTAATAAAAGGTGTCAGCTACCTCCATACCAAATTTTATCAAAATTGGTCCAGCCGTTTGACCGTGAAGAAGTAACAAACATATAAACACACACACACCCCCTCACACACTCACAAACTTTCGCATTTATAATATTAGTGTGATTTACACATATCTATCTTGCTCTCACAATATTTGCTTCGCCATGATTGTGAGAGCAAGATAGATATGCGTGAGAGATGCGAGACGCACGCAATGCGCGAGTTGCGAGACTCATACGCGACGAGTACTATTCGGCGACTAACGCGATTTCGCTCGCACGACAGCGTCGGCTCCTATCTCCGTACTAGTCTTTTGGAACTGTAGGTTTGCGACTGTTGTCACAGATGCGAGAGTTTCGGTGCATGTAGTTGTGTGCCGAGCCCAGCGTTAGTGGTTGCGATGTTAGCGCGTCACGTTAGGTATCTACGAAAATAATATATCAATGGTATGAAACTACATATTTAGCAGCGAGTCCGTCACGGCAGTGCGAACTTTAATAAAACACACCTCTAGCTTGCGTTGAAGAATGTGTGAACCTGTACTTTAAATTCTCCTTACAATTTCGGTGAACTCATCAGATGAATTAAATTTAAGGTTTGTAAACGTCCCTCTCTAAACAAATGAATAGCTGCAGCTGCATTTATGTGTAGTTGTGTCCGTCCGTCCATTGAAAGCATCAGGTTATTGAAATACCCAGTACCTAGTGGTTGATACGAGAGCTAACTGGCCGGTCGTACGTGTTCCACTACAACTCCTTAATTGGATGTAGCTGTTTGGATCTGCTATAACATGGATGTCGTCAATGAAGATATCTCTTTGAAACATTTTCGTCGTTTCTGCCTAACCTTTTCTCAACTATGTCGGGTTCGGCTTCCAGTCTAACCGGATGCATCTGAATACAAGTATTTTACATGGAGCGGCTTTCTCTGACCTCCGCAATCCAGTTACTGAGTAATATGATCTCCCTTAGTTGAACTGGTTGTCAGATTTTCGGGCTTCACAACAGTCAAACTACCTTACGACGATCAAGACTACGCTTTATAATGAATTTACCAATACATGTAGTAAGAACCAAACATGTCTCTTGTTTAACGTCGACTACCTTTCTCCATGTCGCGTGATTTCGTTAAATACTAATATTAGCTCAGCACACATCTCAACAAATTAATTGTGGCGGTGGCAGCATGTCATTGTGTTGTACCTATAATTCCACGAGTACCGTCCGCAGAGGGCGACAGGTGGCGACAGGTGGCGACAGTGTCGCGACCCCGCTGTCATAGTGATCATACGTGTATGTGAGTACTACGAGTATTACTTTCATACGAGTATTAAAGCTTTTAAATACAGAAGACGAACATGATAATGTCATAAAATATATTAAGATAGATAGGTACACCATTTAGCATTATTTGTAGAGAAAGATATTACCTATATCTAAAAATATACTAAGTAAATTTATGAATAAACATTTTTGTCATTTCATTTGAAACACAGAATCCATGAAATTAAATAATAATTAGTCTATTTTAAGGTTATAAAGCTGTATGAAATCCATATTATAAGCGATATTTAAGTCATTCAATGTGGGGTTGGCTCTGAAATAATGAAATGGTTTCACGCCAGGTATGCCTGAGATCACTCAGTTGATATCTCGCCTTGTTTAAATATTCCGACTACAAACATAGCATCTAGTTTTTATATCTACAGACATACGGCATTTCCCCTGCGATTCTATTTACAATTGAACAGGAAACCACACGAGCTCACTCCTACTGAAGATTCTACAGAATTCTCATAAATCCTATCACTGAGATCCCTGAAAAAAGAATGTAACACCCAATAACTTCAGTTCTAGTAATGTTACTAATATTATTACTCCACCTGGCGTGCAGTCGGGAAAACCGTGGTTTGTAAAGCTGTAAGCAGACGGCGCGGACCGGCCGCGCGTCCTCGCCGGGCCGCCGTGTCGCGATCCTGTTCCCGCTGAAAGTTTGTAAAGTTGTGAGCAGACGGAGTGGACCGGCCGCGCGTCTCCGCCGCGCCGCGCTGCGTCGTGATCCTGTTCCCGCTGATAGTTTGCCCGACTTCGCCAACTATTTGATTGCGGCGCTTAATTTGTTTGCAGTAACAAATTCAGTACCTAGTGTTGAGGGCTTACTACTCGTTAAACTGTTGACTTCTGTTTTTGTTTTGCTGTAATTTGAATAAGCGGTCAACGATCGCGTGTTATTAGACTTGTAAACTTCTTTACTTTTCTAAAAGCTTTCTCTTTAGGAAATTGAATATTACTTCAGCACCCAATATGTAGTATCGTAACATGGAACAGTCTACAAGTGGAGTCAAGGGAGTCGGAGGTCTGATGGACATGGCCGGTTGAACTGTCAGACGACTGACGAGCCACTGCAGTATGGACACTTCACTCAAATCATTTTGAAGCATTATTAATAGTTTCACTGTTTAGTCAGGTCGGTGTGTCATGGTTTAAGGAGCATCATACGATCTGCTCTTGGACATTTTCCCGCTAGATGGCGCTGAAGTCAACATTTTTAGTTTATTTTGTTTTATGTGTAATTGGCACATTATTAAGTCGTAAAAGTAGTGGACGCGGTTATCGGACATTACACTTTATTGAATTTGGTCATAACATTGCCTCAAAATCCACCCAATTCGACACATAACTGTTAGATAAAATCTGCCATTGAATACAGGTCGTTTACACACACAGACGTAAGCGAGTACTTCCATACGTTTATAAGAATAGACCACTAGATGGCGTGTATTTAAAAAATGCGCCGCCTGCTACGATATTTATATAAAAATGAAATGCGTTTCTTGAGAATACTGTGCCTGTGCGTAGTACTCGCAACCAGCGTGCGTGTATGACAAGATTTATGAACGTAAACGAGACAAAGGGAGTATGTAAGGTATCGTAGCAGGTGGCGTTCTGTAGTTTCTACCTACCCCCATGGGGAAAACGCATGAGTATGATGATAGGATAATAAAAGTCAAGCATTTATATAAAATCATTTAATAATCAAACTAGGCTGAGAATCAGCACTTTTCGAATGTCAAAATTACAATAAGACAGTCCCCCAAAACGCCCGCTCTTCACCACTTCCTAGAGCTTTACCTGGAAAGAAGTGGCGCAACAAACTCCCAGCAGCACAGCTGTCTGTTCAGTTACAAAAACTTCAGTCTACACAGTTTATAAAGATAGTTTTATTAGAATACCTTACACCGTAATTAATTATCAAATAAAAGTATTTGAAGTGACACAAATGAAGCCTGATACATGATTAAATTTATAGCATAATCAATTATTACAATAATTACAGATATTACACAACATACACAAGAAAAAAACAAAAGATAACAACAAATCAAAAAAATACAATTTAGTATGCGATTACATCTACCCAGGTAGGTGAAAAAATATTTTATAATGTCAAAGCCCTCTTATCAGTTTTTAGAAAAATAAAAATCTAAAGACCAGCTTATTGAGTTCACCAGGTGGTTATCTTACATAATAAAGTATTATTTCACCTTTTCATTTTATAGTAAATACAAATAAAAAGTAATATACAATGATAATGTTGATTATAAACAAACTACTACAAAAATAAGCCTCTTGATTTTATAGTAAAATACAAATAAAAAGTAATATATTATAGTGTCGATTCTAAACAAACTACTACAAAAATACAATATAACAAAAATCGTTTGACTTGATGATTTCACCATGTGCCGTGAGTCTTTTTGTCCACTGCTACAAGGCTGCTGCAAAGAAAAATAACTTTACTTAGTATATAATTATGTTACTTTGGACAAATATTATTTCCTATTCATTCATATTCATATCAATCTCCAAAGCTGCTCTAAAATTAAAATTAAACTTTACTATTTGCTCGAATTTCCAACTGATGTTGATGGACGATTTTTCACTAGAAAAACATAATAATATATTTTAGACATTGAAATTGATACAATTTATGAAGTTAAAAAAATTGCCTTGTGTGCCAGTATATACTGGTACACTCGGCTACATAATTAACCAGCTATACATTTCCAGTATAAGCTGATCTCGCATTGTATAAGATTTCCATATAATGGGAGGTCAGCTTATACTGGAAATGTATAACTTGATATCTAGCCGTGTATACATACCATTCAAATCTACACATTTAGCATTTTTTTGACCATGTCTCAATATGATTTCTGGCAGAATACAACTTTGTTCCTTTCGATTTATGTATTTTTTTTAATGTGTCCCTGGGTGTGGTCTGCTTTTTCCATACAGTTCCATACCATTTGTGTCCAGTAGCAAGCGATCATCCTGAAAATAGAATATGTTTTTACTAGAAAATATCAATGAAATATAATTTTCCATGCCACTAGTGTAACCTTCATCACGTTTGGCTTCAAAATATTTCGCCCGTAAAGTGGGAGCTTAGTGTTGGCAAACATCTAAAAAAAGTACAAATATGAATACAGAATATGCTTCACTGGTCTTGAGATGTCAATACAAATTTGATTTATTTATTTACCTTGTATAGTTCCCCCTCGCCCTCGACCCTCGACCTGTGCCCTCGTATAGTTTTTGATTACATGATTCTTGCATTCATTTTTTTTGATTATGTTTCCATCTCAGACCAAAGTTCCTATATGACACTTTCTCTTTCAAGTTTGCAAACAGAGGAGTCTCCGTATCCAATAAAACTCAAATAGGGAAGTTGATGCATTTCTTCAGTCTTTTGAAAGCCTTCCACAATAATTAGTGACACCATTGCTGTAGGCGGTCCAGTAAAATTTTTGCAACAATTATGTGCTTTCATGTCCATGTCTCCTTTTTTCATAATATTGACACGTATAACAATATTTGTTTTGAACACCAAGAAATAGACATTTCTTAGTTTCTTTACCAACAATGCAGGCCTGAAAAGGAAAAGCAACACTTGTAAATATTGCACATAGTAAAAAGTTCATACAGAACCAAATATGTGTTTAGTAACGGAGTAGGTATGTAAGGTATCTTAGCAGGTGGCGTTCTGTAGTTTCTGCCTACCCCCATGAGAAGAAGGTATATGTTTATGTATGTGTGTTTGGTAATACATTAACTTCCATACAAGAACATGAATCAAAGTTGTAGCCATATGACCTTTTCAGCCATCATCCAACTACATACAGTAACATATGGAACACCGTCTGAAGATACATGACCTTTTTGAATAGCAACTGACCTTTCTTGTTCACCAGCAGTTTTAATTTCCTCTGACAAATGTTCAAACCACACACTGCCTAATTTTTTTTCAACACGACGAAATTTAGTCATTTATTTGGCGACATTATTGGAATATTCATGAGACTTGTAAAGTGAGCTGATTGAGTGTAATGGCTACCAGCAGTCGCAGTTGCCCACAAAAATGCAGTATTTATTTTATTACTGCTCTCCGTAGTGCTTCCACGCAATTACCAGACATAGTGCACTTGAAAATTAATTCACTTCTCATCTCACTAACAAATTCAATTTGTGAAGATTCACACATATTTCGATCTTTCCAATTGGAATGCCGCCCATTCAATTACATTCTTCAGGTCCACAATGCGATACGAAGATATCGCAGATAAACATTTCTTTGGAACAGTTTCCACAGTCAATTGAAATCACAGAACACATAATATACTCCTATCCATTGAAATTAATCAGTTTCAGGATTAGAGAAATCTGAAATAGAAAAACAAGAAAATAGTACAATACTTCTATAAACTCAGTATTTGAATAAAATTTAATACTATCGAATTTCACAACCGTACAATGAGATCTCAGAATTTCCTAGTCGTATTTTATACCTGTAACACCTTTTTCACATGTATTATGCAAATAAATTATTTGATTTGTATTCAAGCATTCTTTCTACTAGAAAAGAATTGCTACCTACTATTAGATTATTATTATTACAGGTACAGCGTACAGATGATATTGAATAAGATACGATTTATGACAAGGTTACGTTCCGAAATCATTAGGTACAGAAAATAGAAACTTAAAAGTAAAATGTTACTTATCTTTATATAAATTCCTGGTAGAATATTAGTCGATGAATAAGAAAAAAAAACATATTAGATGTTTAAATACAATAATAAATCACGTTTGATGTAAGTAACTCAATCATTTGTTTGTTTCTGAACCAATGATTTCAAAAGTCAAAGTTCTGAACCAAAGATTACAATATAATGTGTTCTGAACGCACGTCCAGCTATTGTACGAGGCGCCGGCGCAAGTACTTAGACCGCCCGCGCCGCCCCGCTAGATGCGACATAACTATCAAACTAAAAATAATGTTTGTTTGTCTGAAACTGACAATATGCGTAAAAGGTATTCTATTTTACAGGTACATTCGATTTTGCAAATGTTTGCAAACTCGTTGGGTTACCGAATTATAATATTGTGTACTTACTTATTTAATGTATTGTTGACCAAAAAATATAAGTAGGTAAAAACACATAACCACTGACTTTGTACTTATGTAATTGAGACATGTAAGTAATTAGTATTGTGACGGGATTTCAGCGTCTAAAATCACGGGCCAACTTGCTGTTTCTAAAACCGCCGAAAGATAGGTACTTACTTACCTACTTACTTTTAAAATTGAATAATTATTAGTTACTATACCTACAAATAATTGCAATACTAGAAATATTGCAATTTGAATCAATGAAAATGCAAAGCATACAAAATAAAATAACACGCAAGAAAATCCGTGTGCAATACTATTGCATACAAGCAAGCCCCAAAATTATATTTATATCATGCATGCCGCTACGGCGTAAGAGTGGCAACATGGTGGCGCCCGTTTTCTTCGGAATTCTTTCAATGTTGTTCAAGGTTGCGAACACAACTCGGGTGGGACGGCAACGTCGCGCGTCGCATAAGATGAATGGATAGTCATAGACCGCGAAATTCAAATTTCCTTACGTTTTTTGCAATTTGCAGGTCAGTGTCAGGTTGTATCTTGATCAAAATATGATTCGCGACAATAACAGGTACATATTTACAGAATTATAATCATTAGAATCATTAATACATCTTTCTAAGTTAGATTTCTACCACCAATTAGTGGCAAAAAACGTAAGAAAATTTGTATTTCGCGGTCTCAACTACCCATTCTAATAAATCCTATCTACGAATAATGATATTTATGTTGCCACAAAACAATATTATGTAATAAAGTTGTTTACGTTGGTAAGGTCGTCAGGTCAGGTTATTGATTATAACGTTTTTTTTTGTGAATCTGTTCATGAAAGGTAGGAAAGGAAATAAATCAATCACTTATTACGTATGATATTGATTTAACAGAATTATAATAACGCGTTTACGCCATCTAGAGTTCTCGCCTCTAAACTATCGCAATCATAGCGAATGAGTTTGCTTGTCAAAACTCACGCACACTAGTGGCGCAACTGTCAAATTTCGTCTGGATTTCGCGATCGTTTTCCTCAGTAAATAATGTAAGTTATTTCCTAAAAAGGTCGATCGCGGGGACATTTCATTATAGAAAAGTGATAAAATGATTCGTTTTCAACAAAGTGTGTCTGTGTTTAGCGTACAATCCCCAAGAAAAATGTATGGACGGCCCATCGCAACATCCACCTTAAGAGTTTGCACGGAGTAATGCACAGTAAATAGGCACGCACAGAAACGCACGACGCATCTGTCTTCATAGCTGTGCGCTCACGCACAAGCACAACACACAAAACTATCAAGAAGCAATCCCAATTTACCACTAGAATAACAACGTTAATGTGTGCGAGAGTTTCACGGACGATCAATTTCTTTTGAGGCCTCCGCGGTTGACTGGCTGCGTAAATATTTATATTAAATTAAATAAAGAGCACTTGTTCTCGCGGCTCCTGCTGACAGGGCTGTGCCCTGTTCACACGCGGAGCCCTGTTCACACGCGGAGCCCTGTTCACACGCGGAGCCCTGTTCACACGCGGAGCCCTGTTCACACGCGGAGCCCTGTTCATACGCGGAGCCTTGTTCACATGAGGGGTCAGATCGTCAACTTGTAGAAACTGTCCCATGAGGGAAACGTCGTGTTCTGAAAAGTGGGAAGAATGTGTAATTATTAATAACGCTGTCGGTAAGATGTATTGCACAGACATCCGCGTGAGTGATGGGGTTTTCTAAAATAATTCGCACAATTTGTGTAATATCATGACGTAACAAAAAAATGTGTAAAGATTAGGTACATTCTTATCTTACCTATTTAACGTGGTTTTTGTGGGTGTGAGATTGTGAAATAATGGCATACTTGGCGTTAGTGTCAATAATCACCAAGCAGTTTAGAGCCGCCACTGGAACATCTTATTTCTTGTACGCGTCACTGACACTTATTCAGCCTCGTTCCATTCTGAACAAATTGTGCATTGTTTTTAAAATATGCCTCCAATAGGTACTGCCTTATAAATCTTACATCCACAGCATATTGTTTCTTTTACGCGCTGATATAGTAACTAAAGCAATCCTTTACCAGATACACAGACAAACGAACAAATCCAGCTCGTCTCTGGGTCATAAAACACGTAATAATGGCGCTAGGCGCGGCTTCGAACTTATCTTTTACGGCGCCTCTAAATCATGCTCAGGTGGCGCGCACCGAATTAGAAGCCACGCCGCCGTCGCGCGCTGTGACGTGACGCTGACGTGACGATGATGTGGCGTCACGCGCCCTGACTGACGGTGCTGATGGCTGACGTTAAGCAGTTGAGGAAATCTACGAAATAACAATGAGCTGTTTCTTTAATTGTTCGTAGAATGGAAAGGATATGTGGCGCTTCACATAAAACATTAAACGAAATGTTACTCATGGAAAACTTCCAAATTCCCAATGTTACAATATAGTACCTACTGAGATTGAAGTATGAGTACTTACAATAAAAATGGGTTTAGTAATAAGCCACTCGCACAAAACTGCAATGGGGACACCCATTGCAGTTTTGTGCGAGTGGTTTGAGACTGGATCTAGACGACAATGTGTCAGGTTGCTCTTACACGTAGGTATAACCCGGCTAATGAAACACGCGAGTCTTCTTTTTTTACTGCAGAGAAATCTTCTCGCAGACGCCGTGGCTAGAATTATTCCGTTCTGATCCCCTGAACCCCCCCTCCACCCCCCCGCCTCGATCCCCTCCTAGATCGTCTTCTGTTTTAATCTCTGTCTTACTGGCGGCTGCAGGGATCACTGCCGGCTGCAAGGACCAGAGTCGAGTGCAGGGACCAGCGCCAGTTGCCACGCTACTGAGCGATTGCATATTTCTTTACTCGCCAATTTGAATCTCATTGTTTACCGTTTGTTTTCTCTTCTTGAATTTAAATTACGCGTTTAGTCCTGGTACCACCTGGAGGATATTACCCCATTCTTCTTTATGGCTGCAGGGACCAGGGTGTTTAGTTAGCTGTTTGTTTTCCTGAGTTTATGTTACTGTATGTTCTTGCTAATGATTACAGAGGTATAATGTTATCCTATTATGAATCATAATCAAAATCTATTATGAATCATAATATGGCAAAGTTAGGCCGTGTTTTTCTTTTTTCGCTGCACTACGTAGGTATAATCAAAGTGGCCTTTTTAGGCCCCCAGTTTATTTGTGCCCTGTAGCTACAGTAAACAGTCTCTCATGAGGTCATAGTGATCCTATATTTCTCTAGGGGGGATGGAAAAGACAAAAACGAATTCAGTTGAAACAAAATTCAAACATAGGTACACACTCACAAGAAATAGAAAACAGTTCCAAGCCAAGTTCTTACTCAATATACACACGTGTAGGTTTGTAACAAGCTTTTGTCTGCGATTTAAAATGAGAGCCAAACATATTTACAGCAGGAATATAATATTTCATCCAAAAATCTGATCTACTTTAGTGAAATATGTCAGCCGACTCCTCAGGCCGTAAGCTTTTAATGAAAAATGTTTTGTTGACGCTTCCAATTGTTTGCGAGCGAGTTTGAGACAAACACGGGGTACAGCCCGCTGTGGCTCGAGTACAGGCCGCTGTGGCTCGTGGAGTATATACAGGCTTCGGCTCGAAACCGTAACGTGTTTGTACGTCCGAATGTTAAACGGAAATTCAAAGGACTGGCAATATCAATCACGCTGTCGTAACCTTACAAACATTCGGTACATAACTAAGACTAAGACTTTGGTATTCACTAAGTAGATTTCTGAGAAATGTTGGATTTGTAACAGAGCGTCCTTACACCCGGACGGCTACAACAATAAAGGGATGTACTATGGCTACGGAAATAACGCCGAGCAAGATCTGAACCACGCAGGGGTACATTACTTAGAGCTGTTTACCAAAGAAAATGCCCTGTTGCGAAACGTAAATACAACTAATACGAAAATAAGTGAGCGCATGACCTGCCTTAAAATAATAAAACATTCAACATCCAAATGTCCCCAGAGGAAGAATCCTTATCCCGTAAATATGTAAGTACAGCGATGTACATCGATGTAGGTCGCGTCGCGCGTCGTCATGAGCACCCGAACCGAAATTGTCCGTTTAACATCACTTATCTTGAATACCGATCGCGAACTTATTGTCACTCAATAGGAGTTCCGTTTCCGCGCATAAAATTAGCATCCCCCTCCCCCTCTCCAACCCCTCTGCACCCGAACGACCCACCCCCTCGCTTCTTTGTCGAAGTAATCTATTTGTATGTATCAAGAGGTGACAAGTTCGGCGACGCTCACAAAGTTATCGAAGATGTTCACCGAAACAGATATAAACGACAAATTGGTTACATTATGAATGATTTCTGAAGGAGCCAGAAAGAAAGCAAAATAAAAGAAATCAGTTTGTGTGTATCATAGAAATGTAAAAAACATAAGTGGCAAGGGGGCGTAGGTATTTGTGTCCACGCGGCATGAGCAAAATGGGCATTTAATAGGCAAATGGCCGTCTCCGCGAACTAGTGCGCTTTCGACCGTGATCGTGATAAAATATAAAAATGCCAATTATTCAGTGGTTTCCTGTAAAAACCGAAGTTAAAATAAAAACTTCGTATCTCATGGAATCACTTACCATAATATGTAAGTAAAAGTATTTTACTGTATTTGTCTTTAAAATCATGAAAAACAAAGCTTTTACTATGTTCTTTTGTTTTCAAATATCGCAGCGGCTGTACTATTTTTTTAACAGTATATACATTGCTCCTTAAAGTGGTTAAGGAGCAATGTATTTACTGTAAAAATAGTACAGCCGCTGGGATATTTGAACTTAGCGACATACTTAGGTAGTGACCTAAGTATGTCGCTAAGTGTCTGGACAAGCAATGTAAAAAATACAAAACAATACTTTATTTATGCGGAGCGTCGCTAACAGGCGCTGTGTCTTGTGCGACGAGATAGTGCTGTGGTTCTGTAGATCCACTAACGTAGGCTATCGACAACTATGTAGATTGTCCAACAAATATATTGCCATTATAGTTATTTTTTTCAATTTTTCAACCGTTTTATAACCCGGTTAGAAGACCTGAAAAGATGACGTTTAAATCCGGTTGGAAGACCCTTGAGATGATGTAAAATAATGTTTATTTTTGTATTTACTTTAAGTCGACTACATGACCTAAAGCGCGGTCTTTGTCGGAATGCATAGAAAAGAAAGAGAAGCGCGATGATACAGCGCTGGTAATTTATTCCAAAATATGAAATAATTATTTACAAAAAATCTATTGTTTAGACTAAAAAATTAAAACACTTAAAAAATTAAAACGCTTTAGTATGTTGCTTGTAGAATAATCTGACCAAAAATCGTAATGATTGTATGTATATTAGTATGGTTTTTATTGTAAAAAGAAAGTTTTTAGAGGTATCTTCACGATTTTTTCTATCGTGTCAAATTAGTTGTATTGTGTTTCAACACACTATCTACCTAGCATATATCCTGAAAAATATCATATATTTTTCTGATTTTACTGTAGTCGATCATATACTTTTATTGTTTCTAAAACTTGCGTTTTTTGTGTTTAGGTCCTGTAAGCCCCTTAATTATTTTTTTGGTACATTTTATATTATTTTTAATACATAGGTAATAATTATGTTCTGGACATATGTTTTTTATTTATTTTATTTTCAGGACCCAAAATTTTTTTAGTACATTGATAAATGGAAGAATCCACAATTTTCCGATTTAGTCAATCACTAGCGTATATGTTAAATAAATGGCTTTGTGACAGCGATAGCGACAGATGTTTTGGTTTGAGTAAGTTGTACGGTGCGTGGTAAATGCACGCTGTGTTTGATGAGTTAAGGTTTATAATTGACTAGCACTTTGCCCGCGACTTCATCCGCGTGGGTTTTGTACTTACCTCAAAAAAAATTAAACACCCTCTCTCTTAGTTCGAAAATTAATATTTACGATCTTCCTAGTTCATAGCTTCTGCCGCGACTTCGTCCGCGTGAATATGTTTGTTCCCCCGCCCCACCCCGTCGCATCGCATCGCCTGCCTGCGCTATTACTTCGTTTTCGCTTTGTGAAAACCTCTGATTTTTTTTCTTTTAGCTCTACTCCTAGCGTGTTATATAGTCTATAGCCTTCCTCGATAAATAGAATATCTAACACAAAAAGATTTTTTCAAATCGGTCCAGTAGTTTCGGAGTAGTATTCAATACAAACAAGCAATCAAATCTTTCCTCTTTATAATATTATTATTATAGTATGGATTGTGTAGTACGTTTTGATTTGTGAATTGAAAGTGTGTGCGCGACTTTGTATCTATTGCTTTTAAGGAGAATGGGTAGTTGAGACCGCGAAATTCTCTAAATATGTACCTGTTATTGTCGCGAATCATATTTTTATCAAGATACAACCTGAGACTGACTGACTGACCTGCAAATTGCAAAAAACGTACGAAAATTTGAATTTCGCGGTCTCAACTACCCATTCACCTTAATGTGTAGTAGTAGCGCGGTGGTGCTGGTGGGGCCAGCCTAGCGACATCGGGTTCTGATACATTTTCTGCTACCGGGCATAAGATAAGACATTTATTTGTAGAAACATGAGTATACATACAATGCACGCAGGTTGTTCATAAACAAAAAAGATCCGACATGTTTGACCTTTGTGGCATACAAATAATATAGATAAGAAAATTCATTCATAGGCATTTAAAAAAAGCTAAAAACATTATTAAATTTTAACACAAACTAAAAATTAAATTTAAACAATAAATTATACTTTTGAATTAAATTGTCCTATAATCTAATTATAAATTGTCAAAATTCTAAAATGCCAGTAGGTACTTAAATATTTATTAAATTCGTCATAGTATGTACACTTTTTCATTTAAAAATTCTAAAATACTGTAGTATGCTTTTCCAACTTTATATAATTTTAGCCGATTTTTTAGTAGGTATGTGTGCGCTTAGTTCCCTCCATCCCTTGTGAAGTTTATTAAATATTAAAGGCGCCGTGCAAAATACACTTTTCCGCATTAATGCTGTTTTGGAACCATGTGAGCAAAGCATAGTGTTTTCGCGTCTGACGCGACTGACTTTGTCTGCCGTGCGTGGAAATAATTGCCGATTATATTTTACAAACATGACAACTTTGAAAATGTACAGACTAACATCCAGACATACCTAATCTCCTTCTTTCTTATATATATGGTGTTTACTAGAGAAGCAAGGGAATTGGGTCATTGTGTCAGAAAGCGTCGGACTTACAATACCAGCCATACCCGACACGAGGTCGAGTCTTTACAACACACAAACAATGGTGTCTTCAACACAATGTAGCGAAGCGTTTGTAAACAAGCCATGGACAATTTATTTGGGATATTGGAAACTGGGCAAAGAAGAAACTTATTTCCAGGCAGCATTGAATTTTGCAATTTTATTTTTAGCTAAAACGATTGAACATTTTTGTTCACTAAAACCCTCACTTATCCCAATTTCCATCTCGAGCAGCTCACGTCGCTACAAATAAGAGTGCATGCACACCGGGGCTGTGCGACTGCAGCCGGCGAGGTCCCTCGTAAGCCACGTGCGCCGCCGCGCGCCGGCGTTGTGTTACAGAGCCACGAGAGGCTTACGGGAAGCCGCATGACGAAACGAAGAGAGAATGTTCCGCAAGCCTGCTTTGTGTGTTTGCTCCAGTAAAACGAGCTGTAGCTGCCAGGTATTTTGGACACGGAATATTAAATATTGTAACATTTGTTGCAAGTTAGCTTACAGCTTCGGATGAACGTGACAATAAAAAACGATTATAAAAACGACTCTGTAACAACGCATTTTGTGAACGTTGTAGGAGTTCATTTATCTTGTTTTAAACCTGTTTCCTAATTCGGCGCCCACACTACATATGACATTATGTCTGACACGATTGTATGTGACTTCAAACTAATTTCTTGATTTAGTGTATTACACACTAAATTGTAGTTCCAACAATATCTGGGGGCACGGGAGTGCCCCCGCCAAGACGAGCCAAGCGAAGCGCAAGGGCACTACCTACCTTTTCTCGAAGCACTTCGTCGTATTTTTGAACCCTCTTAACTTGGCTTTGGATTATACCAGATAAACAAAATTTTCGGGATATGATGTCAGTAGTTGTCTTATTAAACCTATAAAGTTTCAATTGCATAGCTCTTATACTTTAGATTTAATTGATATCTAAAATACCCCCATTTCGTCACTGATTCATATTCTTAAGGTTCTTCCTGAAGTCCTAGAAAGCTGAAATTTGGTATGTAAGGTAGTAATAGTACACAAACAACAAAAAAATCTTAAAACTTGAAACTTTTACCCCCCCAACCCCTTAAACTAGGGGGGGAAAGTTTGTATGAAACTTCCGTAAGTTTTGATGCTAGAGGTCTGAAAATTTATATAGGGGGGGTCCTTGTTATAAATAAACCCCAAAAAAAGAAAGAAAAAACTGCCCAAGTGCGAGTCGGACTCGCACACGAAGGGTTCCGTACCACAAGGCAAAAACGCCGAAAAAAACATGTTTGTTGTATGGGAGCCCCCCTTAAATATTTATTTTATTTTAATTTTATTATTTATTATTAATGTTAAAATACAACTGAGTATTTTGTGAATATTTCAAGGGCCTACCTATTACCATTTTTGATAACGAGCAAAAAAGGGCAAAAAAATCGCGTTTGTTGTATGGGAGCCCCCCTTAAATATTTATTTTATTTTGTTTTTAGTATTTGTTGTTATAGTGGCAACAGAAATACATCATCTGTGAAAATTTCAACTGTCTAGCTATCGCGGTTCTTGAGATACAGCCTGGTGACAGACAGACGGACAGACGGACAGACGGACAGACGGACAGACGGACAGACAGCGAAGTCTTAGTAATAGGGTCCCGTTTTTACCCTTTGGGTACGGAACCCTAAAAATGAACAACAGAAAAAATACTCGTATAAATATCATAAGCAATTTACAAAAAGAAATGAAATTCCACAAAAACATTTCATGTTAAATGTTGCTAAGACGAGACCGTGTTGCTCGCACTGTCAAAAAGTAATCAAATCTCATGTAGAGCCAAGCTTCTAACTCTGCACGCCCTAACTCTACAAGGCCTAACTTCGCAAGCTCTACACCTTAGTCAAAATATATGGCTTCTAACTCTACAAGGCCTAACTTCGCAAACTCTACACCTTAGTCAAAATATATGGCTTGGCCATTTCGCTACATTCACATGAGCGTAAGTTGAAAAACTCTCATACTGTTAATGGTTCTTGTAGTAACGAAACGGCCATGCTATATATTTTGACTAAGGTGTAGAGTTTTCGAAGTTAGGCCTTGTAGAGTTAGGGCGTGTAGAGTTAGAAGCTTGGCTCTACATGAGATTTGATTACTTTTTGACAGTGCGAGCAACACGGTCTCGTCTTGGCAACATTTAACATGAAATGTTTTTGTGGGATTGATGTATACCTACTCGTAAACTAAACCTTAAAGCATGCAGTTATGGATTTAATCACAATCCTCCTGGTCCTTACTACTAGGTAGGTATGCAGTAGTGAAATCATCACTGAATATCAAGTGGGGTTGACGACTATTAGCGCTCCGTCGACAATAAAAAAAAAAAATAATACTAAAGATTTATTGTTCACTAATATTATAAA
Organism: Mesoligia furuncula; assembly: GCA_916614155.1. Classification (NCBI taxonomy): domain Eukaryota; kingdom Metazoa; phylum Arthropoda; class Insecta; order Lepidoptera; family Noctuidae; genus Mesoligia; species Mesoligia furuncula. Next base: position 791,181 of record OU744790.1, on the reverse strand, counting down.
GGCGAAAGTTTGTGGGTGGGGGTGTGTGTGTGTGTTTATAATTATGTTTACTTCTTCACGCTCAAACGGCTGGACCTATTTTGATAACATTTTGTATGGAGGTAGATGACACCCTGGATTAACATACCTATAGGCTACGTTTTATCCCGAAATCCCCAAGTCAAAACATTTATTTCAAATTTCAAAACATTTACTTACCATTTCAATTTCAAAACTTTTATTCACGGGATCGACCTTTACGCGGGTAAAACCGCGGGGCGCAGCTAGTATAATATAAAGCACAAACATAAAGTTTCTTAATCTAGTTAGTGGGTGCCGTACTGCTCTCCTAGACAGGTTACAAAATAACCAGTAGGGGAAACAGTTCCGGTCCTCGTCATAAATGGTTGACTTATAACAGTACGTGTTAACAAATCATCACTGAATATCAAGTGGGGTTGACGACTATTAGCGCTCCGTTGACAATTAGTTGCACTATCCCATTTGTGGAGTGTAACCAGTCATTAAACTGAAGCTGGTATTTAATCTCCTACATAAACATTATTCTCTAACCTTATTCAATGTCTATAAAAACAAGTCCAGCAAAAGATATCCGGTCAGAGCAATGAAAACAGTGTGCCACTTAATTAATCAGGTCCATTATCGGCAGTTCGGTGGGTCCCGGATGAATGTTGAAAATACTGTAATTCTCACCTGAACGCACATATCCAACCCGCACATACTCAGCAAAATGTAACACGTCTCATATCTCGCACACACTCGGTTAACTTAAGTCTGTGACACTAATGCTCATAGGAGCACATCAACTGGCGACAATTTAATTCAATTAGGTTATTCAATTATTCACTGATGATGCCTTTTAAATACCTACTTATTGCAGATCTAATAATAGTTTTTCGTCAAAGCGTCAGTATCGTTCATCTCAAAACACTCAAAGTATCTACAGCCATATTGTTATTTGTATAATCGAACTTCAATTCGTAGTACGACTCTCATTACACATAGCACATGGGAGATCAAAGCATAATAAAATAACATACAATACGAACATACACTGAAAGCATATTAATTAAGGCGCTCTGATTCGATGCTCGAATCGAATTGAGGGGGTGAGGTGCGGGGAAATCTGCGGGGCGCCGCCCGCGCCGCCCGCGCCGCCCGCGCCGCCCGCGCGTCCCGCTCGTTGAACATGTTAGCGCGCCACTACCTCAGATTGCGAAAATTGTCTTAGCATGAATGGCTGTAGTTTCAACAGAGCTGCACAGTATTCACTCTGTAATTAATATACAGTAAAGAAGAGGACTACTGCTAAGTATTGTTTGTTGCGAAAACACGATTGCAAACAATTTTCTCAACGCGACGCGTGATCTAAAGATTTTTTGACTCAAATAATAATATCATCATCATCATCATTTCAGCCGAAAGACGTCCACTGCTGAACATAGGCCTCCCACAAATAAAAATATTATTATTATAGTAAATCGGAGTCGGTTGGTCCTTACAAAGTATCTTCTTCTTTTAAATGTTTGTTGGCAGGTACCTATATTTTTTACGTTGTAGCAACATTCGGAAATTAAGTGCATTGGCAGTGACATAAGAGAAATTACGTACAAAAGTAAATAAAAATACTTTTATTTTTGTGACCGAAATCCGGGAATCTTTTTCATAAAAAAAAAGTAATTTTATGAATTACACTTGGTTGTGACACGCTCCCTCGCAAGTTGGTACAGTCCCACAGCATTCTCCTTTGTAGTTTTCATTTATAAAAATATCTTTGAAATGGTTCAAAATCATAATCTAATGTCAATGTCAGAAAATTGACAAAAATGAAGGTAAACGTACATATTTTAGACAGTTTATTTTTATGGTATTTTCAATATATTTAGCATTTAATTTGAGACAGGTCTGAGGTATAGGAAAAATATTTCAATTACCTACAACAAATGTATAGCCAGGTGGATTTTTGAGACGAAGCAGTAAGGGTAGGCACCTAAACAGTTGTAAAATAATAATATATACAGGGTTTAAAAAGATACATCACATAACCGCCAACTACTCATTCTGTACACCAAACTAAGTGACATTGCACAAAACTAATTGTTGGGAAACGACTCTTATTTTTGTTGTGAAAATTTGTTGTTAGTGATAGTGCGCAATACGTGTCTAGTAATAAATAGTGCTAAAAATACTTATTACAATGACGGGGAGTACAAACGGCTCTCGGCTTCGTTATGGCCTACGCAGACCGGGACGGCATGGCAAATGATTTAAATTTATATTAATGGACATTCAAACGTATCGATATAGAAATACGACATAAATTGCTATGCTTTAAAATGATGCTGTGGCATCGAAAGGGATTTCATTGCACGGCATTGAAAGACGCGCCACGGGCTCCCGTCGCGGGATGCCGTGGCGTCCTGCGGTAGGCAACGGCATGCCAAGGACTCCGGCGCTCGTTGTGTCATATCGCGGGTGAGGCGGCGGGGGTAGAGAAGCGGGGAAGCCGCTGGAAAGCCGCGGAATCTAAGCGGCTAATGTGCGCTGACAGACGGCAAAATCCCTTGCCATGCCGTCCCGGTCTGCGTAGGCCTTAAGAGCGTTTACGCCGTACGGCATTTCATACAAACTTTCAAGCCCTTATTTTTCGAAATTAATGAACCGAAAATCGGTTCATTAATTTCGAAAAATACTGAAATGAAACTTCATACCCATAAGCAGGATACAAAGTTCTAAAAAGTTAGTAGAGAACATTTTCGAAATGTCTTATTTAAAAAAAAATATCTGGAGATCTTTGTTTCTATGAAATTTTAAAATCGGTCTAATTTGGCTGTAACACAATTTTTCGAAAATGTTTTCTACTAACTTTTTAGACCTTTGTATCCTGCTTATGCGTATGAAATGTCATTAAAATCGGTTTATTCATTTCGAAAAATAAAGTCTTGAAAGTTTGTATGAAAAGCCGTACGGCGTAAACACTCTTAAGTGTCTTTTTACACCCGTTATGTTGTAATGTTGGCTACCTTAGTACTCCTGCAGATCTCATCATTTCTGATTCGATCACGCAGGGTCCTGCGTTACCTGTTGAATGGTTGTTTGTTCTCGATAAAGTGACAACTTTGCCTCATAAAATGCTCTCGTAAAATGATGTGATAAATGCTTTGCAATACTGAGATATCACGGAAAAGCTTGAGTACCTATAGATAAAACTATATCACACAAATTCTACTTCGAATTAATAAAGTGCTATCAAACTAAAAAAGTTGACTTTTCCTTCACTTGGATTTGCAATTTCATTTCCGACAGCCCGTATCTCAGATCCAGCCGCTGAACTACTTAAAGTTTTATATTTTTAATATTCACGTATAAGATGGCTGCTGATGCAACCGCCCCGTGTGTTCAAGATAAGCAATATACTTAACTTGATGAGTTTTTCCGAGGGGTGGCACCTATGGTCAAACGCAGGTTATATAAGAGGAAACTATTCTATTGCTTTCTACTTAGTTAATCAGATATCTGTTATTGGATGAACTTCATTGTCTGTCTCCAGCGAGGACTTAGTAATAGCTGCTTCTACAGACACTTATTTCATATCTGAACTGCAGACACTTAACACTGTTAACAGTCTAATGGACAGTCAAACAGACAAATAAAATCTGTAGTCGTGTGTTTCATAGTTGGATGGACAGATAGTTAAGACTTCAGTCCTGTGTCTAATATTCAAGCAAGTTAAAGGCTTTGTGAAAAAGATTCACTGAGACTGGGACGCTCGTGTGTTAGACGCGATCGTCATGGATAACTACAATTTTATTAACTAGTTGTAGCCCCGGCTCTCCCTGCATATTATTATGTAAAGTAATCGAGTCTTACCAAGGGGTATCGTGATACCTACCCAGTAACTGGGTTGTGGAGGTCAGATATGCAGTCGCTCTATGTAAAATACTGGTATTCAGCTGCATCCGGTTAGACTGGAAACCAGCCCTAACATAGTTGGGAAAAGGCAGGGCAGATTGATCAAAATTACTACATTGTCCTTTTCCTGTTATCTGACAAAGGACATATCGGGATGTTTCGAAGGTTGGTTATTGTTTCGAAGTATTTCCAGGATACCAATAAACGCAGCTTTTTGCTAAATTCTATAATGACGATTCGGTGGATTCTTTTCATACGGACTTCAGTCATTTTGGATTGTTTTAATTATTGTGAATAAGTTTATGCCACCCTTTCATTGTAACACAACTGTCAGACAACTCATTAAGAAGTTAATCTGTTGCGTGAACATTATACGAGTTCCGAGCTCTGCGACAGTGGCGCCGCAGCCGGCGCGGCTGGCTCGACCCCATTATAGTTGTTCACGTACACGCCGCTTGCAACTGTCCTGGTCAGCTAATTGCTTATGTCATTACTCAGTTATAAAGTAGTTATCTCACACAAAGGGAAGGCTTTTAAAGTGAATGGGATAAACCACTCAGCAGTACTTTTAGTAGGTAGCAAATGTTTATGGACTGCTCTAACTGGCATTGCATAGCGTACGTAGATATCTTACTCGTGTCAATTCCGACTTCTCACCTCTCAATACTTAACTCGTAAAGACGTCAAACACTCGTAAACTGAATTCTAATCGCAACCGGATAACACGACGAAGTTCCGCTCAGCTGTTCTCAAACAAACTTACTCCCTTTCAATCATATCGTGACTCAGAATCTTAGACAGGGTTTTAACGCCGAACACATTTCACAATTTTACAACCTTGTCGAATTGTGGGAGGTAAGGCGGGCGGATCCTGCGGGAGCACGCGTGGCGCACTGACAGCCTGATCCGGGCGTCGACGAGTGTTTTTTCATATTGATGGGAAGAGCCGCGGATTTGTAGTAATGTGCCACCGAAATAGGATCACTGTCTACTACTACTCGGTGCCGAAGCCAATTCTTGAATAGATAAATAATGCATATTATCCAAATTCGAGTATCTTGTTAGCTTTTGCTATTTGAAGACTGAAGTTTATGCATATATTTACTTGTTCCGATATTGTTCATTATGCTATACTTCCTTTAGTCAGCGAACTATCTGACAATCTCTACACCCAGTATAAATCAGTATCTTCAAAACATTTGTAACCATGACAACTGTGCCTGTAGTTCACCTCGAGATTACCAACAATCTGATCTGACAGACTGTTTCAGGGTTTATTAATTTAGTCGAGGAAAAACAACAGCTTCCCAGCAGTTTATGATGTGCTCAAGTAAATGATCGAAAAATTGTGTACATAAGCTAAGATGGCGCCGCCGCGCGTATTACAAGATGTTATCCTTTTTTTTTTGTAGGCACAAGATAATTATACAATTTTGGGCAAGTTTTAGGCATACGAACAAATTTGGAAAACTTGAAACTTATTGAATAAGTAATTCAGATGTGTAACACTACACTCAGATGTAATTTCGTCCTCCGTTCAAATCAAATCAAATCAAACGTTTATTTGCTAGAAATACATTGTTTTGGTAAAGGTAAGATCTTATAACCTAAGTGTCATTGTATTCTGCCTGCAAGCAAGCGAGCAAATTTTATTAAGTTTACATACTTTCTTATTATATTACTATTATCTACTATTATCATGCAATTATTTACTATTCAATTTACTAATGTCTATTGTTAAAATTCTAATAAATATACAAATTTTCAGTTTTTATGTTCCATATATTCCTTAATACTATAAAAACAATACTTCAGAAGCCATTCTGTCAATTTTGTCTTGAACACATTCCCCTGTAATAATTTTAACTCGTTTGGTAAGCTATTATAAACTAAGACACACATATTAAACACATTTTTCTTAGATATCTTTATGACAGGGCGGTTGTTATAGTAGGTTGCGAAACTTAGCCCATTTTTGTCTAGTTAAGACCTCACTATATTGTTTAAAGTAGAGCATATGTTTTTTGGTAAAGAGGCAGATATCTTTTATGTACATACTTACAAGGAATTGGAAGAATTTTATATTTTTTAAATAAAGGTTTGCAACTATCTAGGAACCAAGCCTTGTTGATAACCCGGATGCATCGTTTTTGAATTTTAAAAACTCTGTCGATATCGATCGAGTTGCCACAAATTATTAATCCATAGCTCAGTACGGTTTTAATAGTTAGGTATTTATGTAGTTCGAATAAAACATTCGACAGTGTTTAAATACTAAGTATTTACATGATCTGTTAATAAAAAAACTGTAGGGCTTTAAATAACGTTTTAAAAACATAGAAAACCGCGGAACAAAATAAACCAAAAATAATGGAGTATACTGTATACACCAAAGTGGTGGTTTCGCCGTTGTAAAGTGCAGCGCTTGTGGCGCGGTGCACAGAGCGACGTGTGGGCTACTTTGTGCAAGTTTGCGCTGATGGCCACTCGGTTAGCCGCTGCGGCTGAGCCGGCTGCGGCATTGTGTTTAATGAACGTGAACGTGCCGTGACAAAGGGCTGCGACGCCTACTGACGTACCTACATTGAACAGTTGTAGGTAAGGCCGAAACAAACTCAGAGGTCACAGTCTCTTTTAAAGTCCAGACAAAATTTTGGTCAGATCGTGTGAAGACCATGTAGATTGGTGTCTGAAATGGTCTTTTGAGGAAAGAACCACACAGATTGAGCGGACCTGTCCAATCAGTGCACGCATTTGTCAAAAATCGTGCAGAAGTGGAGGAGCTCAACGATGCGACGAACAATACCAAAGAAAAGACATTTCGGTAGGCCACGTAAGTTGCTCAAACTGCCAGATCATGATCAAAACTAAGAAGGAAAACAGAAAAAAAATGACCCACATAGTCCTCACATCACAATAATTAATAGAAAAAAAAAAGTTAGAGTTGTGGCATAACCACACATTGATATATTAACTCAATGTAACCACACAACACACTTGATACTGGCGTGTATCATCCACTCTGCCGTCCACAAAGTTATATATTTGACTTCAGTAAAAATATAATTATATAACACAATAATAACAGCTCATTTGTTTACCTCAACCAAAAGGCAACATTATAATTCGTATGTTGCCGAAGGAATCCTTGTACAAGCTGAAAGCAAAATTAAATACACATTTATGAGATGACATTTTTACGCTAGCGTCGATTTTTACGGAAAAATAAACAAGAATTCCCCTTTTTACCTTGTAACGCGTTTCGGGCTTGCCGTGTCGGTACCGTGTCGTAAACATACCATAGTCGTACCTTATCTATATAATATAAAACACAAGGTCATGACTGACTGTTTTATCAACGCACAGCCTAAACCGCTGGTCCAAAGACATGAATTTTGGAGGATTGTGTTCTTTGTGAAGTGTAGGTATCCACTAACAATTGGTTTTTGGAAATTCAACCTTTAATGGGATGAAAAGGGGGGATTTTGTTTGTACCTATGAGAAATCTTATTCCTTGAGTTAATAACCTTGAAACTTGGCACAAGTACTTATCTGAGTAAATTATGAAGTTTGGCCCAATTCTTTGTTTACCCGCTGAAGGAGGATTGGGAGGTGTCTAAGTTTACTTAAGACCAAAAATAATTAATAACGTGTAGGTACCTATCAGGGCTTTTCTAAAATCTACCCTTGACGGGGTGAAAAAATTGGTATAATCAATCTTTGTGTCAAGTAATGAACACATCCCAAACGATTTTACGTAATTCCACTCCTGGGGGTGAATCTGATCCATTTGATCTATTAACTTAAAAATTTGCCCGAATACTTATTTATCTAAATAAATGATAAACATCTTATACATGTATACATTTTCGCAATTTTTGAGGAAAGTACGAATTTCACGCGGACAAAGTCGCGGGCAGAAGCTAGTAAAGTTATAAACACGTTATGTGGGTGTACACATTACATGTAGTGGCTGCAGGCGCCGAGATAATGACTAGTTGTACTGGCAAGTTACGTTGTAATTAGGTACCTACAGAGAAATTATAATTATTATCTCAACTGAATATGTTACGGGACTTGGAGGGGACGTGTAGATTTCAGCATAATCTTATTTGGTTCTTAGCTAATGTTATGTACGAGCATTCTTAGTTCAGAAGATAAATCAGTGCAGAGGTGAAGTTGCTGTTTAGCGGCGTACACACTACATAGGGCTGATTTTTCTATCGCCAGCTAACTTTTATTCATGGAATAACATTGACGTTTGACAGTTTTTGTATGAAATTGTCGTTTCAGCCGATAGACGTCCACTGCTGGACATAGGCCTCCCCCAATATTTAGGGGGGGTTTGCCATAATCGCCACGCTTGGCAGGCGGGTTGGCGATCGCAGTATGATATGATGGTGGAATAAATAGAGAACGCTGCTGCCCATTCTCCGGTAAGACCCTTAGTCGCCTTTTACGACACCCACGGGAAGTAAGGGGTGGTGCAATTCTTTAAGTCCGGCACCACACAGACATTGTATGAAATAACTGTCAAAATTTCAAAATTATTCCTCGAATAAGTTATCAAGTGATTGAAAAATCACGGATAGACGGATAGCTACCGGCGCGTGACGGCGGAGGTCTGAACAGCAGAGAGACTGAACTCTGACTTTGTTTCGGCCTTTCTTCTCAGATAGGAAACGGCGACCTCATCTAGTTTTTAAAATATGATTGACTGTAAAAGTGTTTGTACGGTTCGTACAAACAAACCTACTTACAAAAATAAAATAATTTATTACCTCGGAAGCAAGTTTAATTGCGCATGTGATAGATGTGATGTTTCTATATAATTATCTATACATATAATAAATCTGTAGAAGGGTCAATTCTGTACATTGAAAATATTGAAAAAATAAATAGCGGGGGGTGTTGCTCGATCGATACCAAACCCAAATATGTGATTAAAAAAATTTTTGTCTGTCTGTCTGTCTGTCTGTATATGCAGGCATCACGTGAAAACTAACGGTTCGATTTCGATGAAACTTGGTATAACTATACCTTATTATCCTGGGCATAAAATAGGATACTTTTTATCCTGGAAAAATACGTAGAAAAAAAAATCTTATTTTTCGGTTTTATTCATAGACGTTGTTCTGTAGAACCGCGAACACACGTTGCATTACCCGTAGTGGATAATTTTCCATTTCAATTTAAGAGAATACAGTTTCCTGTAGCTTTGTGTTACGCCATGACAATAAATAAGGCTCAAGGTCAGACCCTAGGAATTGCTGGCGTAGATCTTACCGCGAGTTGTTTTTCACACGGGCAACTTTACGTAGCTCTTTCCCGTGTGAGCAGTCCAAGAAATCTTCATGTTCATATTCCGGACGAGCTCACTAACAATGTTGTGTATGCTGAAGCTCTCAATTAACTTTCTGTCGCATTGTCACGATCACTTTTTTATTATTGCATACTTTTCGTCACTGTCAGTAATTTACTGCTACATGCTACTTATCAAGGTCGGAATTACTATGAAAAAAATACTTACTACAGAACGCGAGCTCAACAGCAGTAGCTCAATAGAGGGATCTCCTTAATTATTATAGGCTTAGCTGTATTTGGGTCCAATAGATATTTATAAGATGTCATTGTCAGAGTTACTCAAAATGGAGAAATAAACCATCCACGCGAAGACCGACATCCGCGCGGACGGAGTCGCGGGCGGAAGCTAGTGTTTAATAATTTTAAGATAGAGTGCGGAACATTATCGTGACGTGAAAGGCATGTCCAGTCAAGGGTAAAAGAATGCCACGAGAGCTCCGGGCTCGGGGCTTGGAGCTCGGGCCTCGAGTTTGGGGCTCGGGGCTTGGGCCTCGGAGCTGAGGACTACAAGGCTCGGATCACAACACAGCTCTGCAGATATCGGAACTGTCGTAAGTTAGAAGTTCACGTCCTTTTGATAACTAACTTTTTTTCATTGTTTTGCTTTTACTGTACCTACGACAAAACAATGAGCTTTTAGCAAACACTGCCCATAAAATCCGCAATCTGCGTTTTACTTTATTAGTAGCTTTCTAATTCATAATGTAATCCAACCACAGTGAGCCGCAGACCGCAGAAAACACAGTTTGCTATGCACAATCATAGCACAATCCTAATGTTCATCTCATGGACTCGCTATAGAGACTCTGCGAAATTGTAACAGTCTCATTGCAGATGTTCGCCCCGATACAACTAGATACGGAGACTGGTTGTATTGGTGTGAATATCCAAGTGTTTGGGAAAGGATATTGGTTTAGTGGCTCGCCACAGTATTTATATGTGTACCTTAATTTCTGCTGTGTTACAGTTGGTACTTGTACACCTTCTTCCGAAGTAAACGCTGTGAAGTGAAAGATCTTGACAAATAACTAATGGCCCTGTTTTGTGGGTTAAACGGACAAATGAAGCACGAACAGTAACAATCTTGACGTATTACCGTCACCCGTCGCAGAGCTTACTGCGCCCGACCCCCAACCGCATCCCATCCGCAACGTTATGAAAAGGACTTTTATAAAAAAGAATGATAGCTCCAATTAGTTGGTACGAAGCAATTAATACAGAAGCTCCCCAAAACTCAGATGAATGAGAATTCAAAATATTCAAAGGGTGTAGTACAGTCACGAGCAAACGCATGTATACACTTGGCTTTATTCAAAGGCAATTTTCTCGTTTATTTTTTAATTAAATTTTATGTTATTACGAACATAGTATTTTCGAACCCATAGGTTTATGTAAAGTGTGGTATTTCAACGTTGAATTCGTCATTTCACGAAAAAATCGCAATTGAAAGTTGCCAAGTGTTGACATATTAGTGCTCGTGACTGTACAGTCTGAAAATAAATATCTACAGTTATAATAATGACTTGCACAATTTATAAGCCTATTGGCTTATAGAACAACGTCGATGAATAACAATAACGTAGATTTCGATGTCAAAAGGAACAATAATAATAAACAATTAATACAGGGCCAATTTATGAAAATTGCGATTAAACAACAAATTTTGTCTAGAAAAGTCTTTCTTATGTCGTGAATGTATTGCAAATTTAAAACGCATGATCATTTCTCATGTAAAATTTACTTCCGAGAAAAGGATGGTACGGCTGTGCCCCTTTTTGCTCGCCTTGGTGGGGGCACTTCCGCGCCCCCAGATACAACGTTATTTTTAGTATTTGCGAAACCTGAATATAGTTTGTTCAGAATAAGTAACTGAATCCTTTCCAATAATTTTTACCCCATGTTATATTTTGTCCCAAAAATATTTAAAAAAGGTTAAAAGTTGGACACCGAGCGCCACTAAGTAGGTTATCCAATCTCCGCGCCCCGAGCTGTTAGGTATCAATGAGCGCAAGACGGCGGCGCGAGCGGCGCGGGTGAGCATGTTTTTGTACGGACAAACAGGTAACTTAACAAGCTTTAACTTTGTGATTTTTCTTGATACAGTTTTTAAATTTTGTACATAGATTCTTTACTTACATAAAAATACTAGACACGTGTTTCGGGTTTCACATATACTAAAAATAATGTTGTAGATAGCGTTATAAAACAGACGGGCTTTTAAAATACTAGAAAACAAACAATAAAATGTTGTATGTTAATAATGAAAATTAAAAAAATTGTGGCATTTTGTGCAGAGTACCTACTACATTTTCTATAAATATGTAAGTTATTAATGTAGTTAGAATTACTATGTCAAAAATATAAGTTCAATCTACTCTAGTTTTTGATGAAGTGTTTTCGGAAAATGTTTTCACATTAAATATAGTGCAAAATGGCGTTAAATCTTATTATTCTTCAGATTTTAGACAATACTGATTTGTTATTTCAGACAAAGTAAAGGCAAGTTACATTTGAAGTAGTGCTAGTTAAGAGATCTTATACTAAAAACCTTATTTGTGAAATAGTATTTAATTTGTTTGGTATTAAGTGATTGATTTAGGTACTTATGACCAGATTACGTCTTAATATTTTCTTTACTTGTCTTCTCATTGTTCTTAGATAAGATAAGATATGATAAGATAAGATAATGTTTATTTTTTATAAACATGAGTACAGTATTTTTATTTTGTGATGGAAAGAAGTTTATGCAGCATAGTCGAGTGAATATTATTAAATGAATATACCTAATGTTTAAATTCGACCAAGTGTAATAGGACACAAGGACTTAAATTCAAAACACCTGGATCATGCTTGTTAATAATCTGCAATAAGCCGTTGATTGCAGTATATGGTTGGTATATTGTGATCAATAATTCAATAGACCAGTTTCTTTGGTATCTAAAATCATAATTTTATTTTCGATTCGTTACGATCAGCTGTCGATTCATTAGAGTCGGAATCAGTCGGAATATGCCCGGTTTCTAAAGTCTGTACTATTTCAAAATTTCCTGCGGTATCATCTTCCTCGTGAGGTCCGACTCGAAGATACCGCATTGCTAACGTTTGCAGCACTTATGCCCGGTTTCTGAAGTCTGTACTATTTCAAAATTTCCTGCGGTATCATCTTCCTCGTGAGGTCCGACTCGAAAATATCGCATTGCTAACGTTTGCAGCACTTATGCCCGGTTTCTGAAGTCTGTACTATTTCAAAATTTCCTGCGGTATCATCTTCCTCGTGAGGTCCGATTCGAAAATATCGCATTGCTAACGTTTGCAGCACTTATGCCCGGTTTCTGAAGTCCCCAGATAAACTCTCATTAGCTATTGATTCAATAAACTTATGCGTAAGATAAACGTCGCTCGGTCTGTCACTGCGTTTCTGGATACGCAACAAACCATTAAATAACTATGAAACCGATAACTAGTTCCTTAGTTGCCGTTAGAAGGATCTGTATACGAGTTCGTGTAAGAAATGGTTATTTATGGGTACTTGGGCAGGTTACGGCAGATGTATATAAGACATCATTGTCTTTTTTTTTAAAGAAACCTTAACTTAGCACTTCATAGTTTATGTTTCGTGTAGTATTTATTTTTTGCTTTGCCGTTTCATTTTAAGTTAAAAGTCTATTTTTGCAAAATAGCATGAAATAAAAATTGTACTGAAAGAGTAATTATGCTTTTTAACCGACTTCAAAAAAGGAGGAGGTTTCTCAATTCGACCGTATATTTTTTTTTATGTTTGTTCGCAGATAACTTCGCCGTTTATGAACCGATTTTGATTATTCTTTTTTTGTTGGAAAGGAGATATGCCAAGGGTGGTCCCATCCTAAGGAAACCAGGATCTGATGATGGCATCCCAGTGAAATCGAGGGGAACATTCGAAAAACGTAGGAGCGACTAGTGCGTTTATTAATTGTTTCATTAAGTATTTTAAAGCACTACAATTTAATGAAGGCCTGGAGTCGATCTGATGATGGAGCCGAAAGACAGTCGAGGGGACTCCTCAACGATTTACAGCAGTTACCTTGTGTTTGGGCTTGATTAATTTCTATTGATGTGAACTTTACATCTAGATGGGTTGTGACTGTCATTACGGGTCTGATGATGACGACGAAGGACAGTTAAGGGAACTCCTCAACAGTTTACAGTAGCTACCTTGTGTATGTTCACCGATTACTCGAAGATGGCTGGACCGATTCCAAAAGTTCTTTATTTTATTTGAAAGGGTATACTTTCGAGATGGTCCCATTATCATCAAGTTGGAATTTGATGAGAGGATCCCATGGAAATCGAGGGAAACCCTCAAATTTTATAGGCAAAGCTATAGCGATTTGGGTATTTTTTAAAGTAACTTGAGCATTTGCTTTCGGAAATCATCATTTGGTAAAGTGGAGCTGATGATGAAGACCACAGATGGCCATCGGAACTACTCGATGACAAATATTTCAAGGGTTGCGATTCGATTACTTTAATATGGTTGCTAAGCAATTTATGCTCGTCACAATGCGTATGGTGAGTGATCGTTGAGGAGTTCTCCTGGTTCTTACCGGGAGAACTCCTCAACAATTAACGTCCCAGCATCCGAAAAAGCAATATTTTGTAAAAGGTGATGAATAGTTGGCATTAGGCTATTGTAACTTAGATAAATTACAAACTGTCCCACTAAAAAGTGAAAAATAAAACATTTTTACAAAAAAAAAACAACCGATTTCCAAAAAAAACACTACAAATTGAAAAATAACTTTAATTTCGGAAGTCGGTGTCAATAAACGAAAATGCGGAACAAAAGACACCGACTTCCGAAATTAAAGTTATTTTTCAATTTGTAGTGTTTTTTTTGGAAGTCGGATGTTTTTTTTTTTTGTAAAAATGTTTTTATTATCGCTAATGAATTTGACTTTATAATCGACAGTAAAAGAACGGACGAGACTTCTGTATTTATGATGCTAACGTATCTCTACTGAATAATTTTAATATTTATCTTTCACAGGCAATTTAATTCATTAATACACGTTGTAGATGTAGTTTGCTATGAAATGAAACGTCAAATATAGTTATGGAACCGATAAGCGGCGCACATTGGTCAGTTATGTTAACTTGAGTTTAAACGGAGTTTATCTTACATTGCGGTGTCCTGAACGCACTTCCACAAGTTATCGAACCAATAGCGATATTGAATAGATAACACCGACAAAAATACCTCAGAAACCGAACATAAAGGGCGTTTGTGCACTACAAGTAATTTTATTGTCCGGCAGTCCGATTTTTTACGATCCCATATGACACGCCATAATAAAAAATAAAATCGGACTGCCGGACAGTAAAATTCCTTGTAGTGCACAAACGCCCAAAGACATTGATGGAGTTTATTTTTTTATATTTTACAACACGCCGAAGAAAGCCACCAGATCTTTAATTTTTCCACTTTATCCATATTTCTATTTGGTTCTATTTGAAGAGAACGTCCAGTCAAATGTGTTTTTACTCTAAACTTACTAAATTTAGTAAAAAGGAATAAAGATATACTCCAGAAATCCAGTTTCTAGAAATTGGTATTATAATTATCTTAAATATATCTATAAAAAATACGTATTAATGAAGCTGAGTTAAAAATGCCCAAGCTTAGTTAATTAAAATTAAAATTTATATGGGACCACCCCTGAGACATACCTATCCTTTATAAAAATATTTTTTTGAAATCGATTCAAAATTGCCGTAGATATCGCGTAACATACATAACATACATTTAATAAAAACAATTTCGTTTACTTGAATTTTTACAAGTAATTTTGGTTTAAAAACCAAACCACTAAACCAATTTTGATGAAATTTCTATGGGACTAATCTGAAAGTCTATCTCAAATAAAAAAAGAATTTTGCAAATCGGCTTATAAATAACTAAGTTCTGAGGTAACATCAAAAAATAAATTCAACCGAATTAATAACCTCCTCTTTTTTTTGAAGTCGGTTAAAACAGCAACATCTAACACTGATGTGTTAGATGTTGCTGTTTTAACACAGCAGAGCAATGACAGTCAATACATCCAAAAAAGTAGTAGAATCCCGCCAAAAGATTCACCGGTGAAGCTCGACCTGAAGCAATCTGTGTAATTGCATTAAAATGGTTTCTAGTGCAAAGAACATCAATCAATAGTTGTCTTTGGCAGTAAAATGTAATTATCTATAATCATAACTTATCTCGTCTTTGATAACAAAACACGGTCGTAACAAATAGCGTATTATTAAAACAGAAATAATCAAAAGTCGTATTAATTCAATCCGCCAAGTGGCGCTCAACTTCTTGCTCATTATATTGTGAGTTTTAGCCAAGTTTTAATGACGGTTCGATCGCTCCGTATCACCTCACGCCTCCTGCCGATAATTACGTGTTTTTTACTCCTCCACGTGCACCCACTTTTTAAATCATAACCTTACTTTTTAAAGCTTTTCCAAGGGTCGAAAGCTAATATGTAAGTATAAGTCATCATAACCTTCAACTAGTCGGTTCTGACATTCCGCATCGCATTCGAGTCTTTTCATAAGCGTAGGACTTTCCTGCAGCGAAATTTTATGTTTTTGTTTAATTGTAAAACACAAATGAAAGCTGATATGTTCCATATTTACACAGAGAAACATGGAAGTGATCCCCAAAAGGAATCCAAACAATCTGTTTGTTCGCCTTCACCCACACGCTCATCAAATACAGCTTGAATTTAATTGGTTTTATTTGTATACAACGCAGGAAGTGTGAAGCTGGAGCCGTACATAAAGATTATAAGAAAAACGTAAGTTGGAACACAAACTATCACTCTGTAATGAAAGGAAGGCGTCTAATATTGTCGCTAAAAGAAAACTCCCAACAAAACTGTAAACAAAGAGAATCTCTCAGCAAGTTAGTCGCCGCGTGTCGGAAGTGTTCGGGCGGTGTCTGGTGCGCTCGGCTCCTCGCCGCGCCAACAAGTTAGCCAACTTACTGCGAGATCAGCTGACTGGTTATGTGCAGTATTGGCACATGAGTAGACAAATGGATTGGTTTTGTATCGAGAGTTAAGTTGGAAGAGAAACTTGGATGAGCTTTTGCAGAATGAGTAGTAGGCAATTGTTGCTTGCAGAGTTTTCATTTCATTTCAAAACAAGGTATTCCATTAGTGTTAGGTTTATTTCAGTCGTTACGGTAAATAATGTTACCGTTACAAATCTGTCTAACTTTTACACTTGTAAGTTGGTATGAATTGCAAAATCGTACCACCTTCCTTCAGTTCAATTTTGTATTTGGCATTATTTCTGCTGATGTATCGTTTGGAGTGCCTACCAGCGCACTATTTCCAGTATATTGTTTGTGTTCGCCAAAAATCGTCTAAAAACTAATCAATCAGCACTGTTGGCTCGACTGAGGACTGTCAGCCGCCGGGGCCGCTAACACTATCACAATACTGAGAGGCTGCGAGAGATCGGCTGTGTCTACGGAACTGTTTGGTCACCCAACTCGATGATAAATAACACAAGATTTTCTCCATTCTCTGCTATAAACGAAACGCAATTGGTACTGTAATGGTTTGTGTATTCAATTCCGTCGGGCTCTTTCAAAGAAGCTCAAGAAATGGAAATGCAGAGCTCACTCGCAGTGTTGTGTTCACTGAACATCGCACGTTTATTATGTGAAATAATACGTAGGTTGGTGCAGCCCCACGCTGCCCAGCGGCGCTACCTCACCGCTGCCGAGCACGGCGGTACCTCACCGCTGCCGAGCACGGCGGTACCTCACCGCTGCCGAGCACGGCGGTACCTCACCGCTGCCGAGCACGGCGGTACCTCACCGCAACGCACGGGACACTTACATCAAAAAGCTTGCTTCTCTTGCTTGCTATTAAAATGATATCTTCGAATGGGAAGAAACTGAGTGAATAGTCGCTTCGTTATTACTTGTTATACTTATTCACGTTCTAATATTAATGCACTTTCTTGTGAACCTACTTCATCATAGACATCATCATAAAGAAATAGCCTATAGTGTTTTCACTACTGTCTGTAAGAGGGAGTTGACCATAATCTACCATAATCTACTTGGGCCCAGTTCGGGTTGGTTAAATTTCTTTGATATTTCGGTTTCCTCACGATTTTTTCGTTCACCGTTTTGAGAGCAGTACCTACCTAGAGATGAAATTAAATACATAAAGTGTTTGTCTGGATTCGAATTCACGACCTTTAGGTACAACTTGTAAGTCGAGCCACCACTGCTCCACTTATTGTGAATTTTCTAGGTGATTTATAAAATCAACCATGCATTTTAATGAGTGTTCGGGCAGTAAGCGACCTCGGTGTTTGATTACTTGTCGAGTGTTTGCGTCCAATGCTTCATTACCCGGTGGTTCCCACAAAGTGTATTTGTCTGGTGTTTTCAAATGAGTCGGTAATGTTATAAAGGTTGACGGTGGCTCTTTATTGGAGGCTTCGGGACGGCGATGCAATTATTCAAGCGTATAACGCAATTATTAATAGGGACGGTCGCGCGCGCATGCGTGTGTCGAGTGTCGCTACAGTAGCGGACCACGGCGCGTTCGCTAGTATTTTGTTACTAATGAGGTGCACTAATTTGTAGTTATAATCGAAGAGGGTTGCTCAGCTCGATATTTATTACAGGAGGCTGATAGGAACACATTGTCAGTTATGCAGGTAGTACTGCAGTTTCAGAACGGTGATTGCTTGCACTTTCATTTGCTTCACAGATATTATAATTCACAGTTGTAGCTTCTAGTCAATTAACTATGTCATTAATCTACAGTCAACGAGAAATATTCAGTGGTAATGTTACGTTTAATTATGTTTTAATAACACGTTTAGCGCTAAAAGTACTGAGTGATTCGTGCTGCTGGCAGGTCGTAATGATAAAAGCATACAGCAAATCATTAGATAGTACGCTAAAAGGATAAACAGCTCCGCTGCCTACAATAAACAGCTCCGCTGCCTACAATAAACAGCTCCGCTGCCTACAATAAACAGCTCCGCTGCCTACAATAAACAGCTCCGCTGCCTACAATAAACAGCTCCGCTGCCTACAATAAACAGCTCCGCTGCCTACAATAAACAGCTCCGCTGCCTACAATAAACAGCTCCGCTGCCTACAATAAACAGCTCCGCTGCCTACAATAAACAGCTCCGCTGCCTACAATAAACAGCTCCGCTGCCTACAATAAACAGCTCCGCTGCCTACAATAAACAGCTCCGCTGACTACAATAAACAGCTCCGCTGCTTACAATATCTGTTCCTAAAGTAATTACAAATACTATGTACATTTTAACAAAATACTATAAACGACACAAAACCTGTCCAACTCCGAGGGTTACACGTGACCTGGAGGCCTAAAAAGGCCACTTTGACAAAATCATAAAAGCATAACATTATGAATCATAATATGGCGAACACAGACCGTGTTTTTCTTTTTTTTCGCTGCACTACGTAGGTATAATCAAAGAGATTGGGATTGATTTGGATTGGATTGATTTGAATGGATTGATTGGTATATTATCACAGACAAAAAAAAATTACTGAAAAATCCTTCACCAAGGGGATTTGATACGATTAACTTAACAGTTAACTGTCCATTATAATTCATAATGTTATCCTTTTATAATTCTGCCAAAGTGGCCTTTTTAGTTAGGCCCCCAGTTAATAACTGTAACGAGACATGACATTACTAAATGTAGTTACAACTAGTTGGCAGCTCACCCGCCGCGCGCTGGTATCGCGGCACCTGCGCTGGGGCATCTGCGATAGGCATTCAAACTTTCAAAGTAAACCATTAAAATATTAAATATCTAGAGTTGTCGATTGGTAACAATTTCTTTCTTTCTATTGAGCTTGAGTCGTACTGCACCGATGAGCCCGTCAACCACAGGGCTACAACGATGAGCCCGTCAACCACAGGGCTACAACGATGAGCCCGTCAACCACAGCTACAAAGGCTACGCTGAACGTGACGAACGTACTTGAGTAGAGTCGAGAAGCTTTTGGTCCTTCGTTACTATTAGCAACTCTGTTTATCCCCATTACGATATTAATCTAGAATCTGTTTATAATGGGATTTTGGAATATTATTTCCAGATCAACAAGAGTGAAAAAGAGTAGATATGAAGTCAGTCTTCTCCCTGCCTAATAATATCTTGCCGTATAATATTTATCTACATTTTCTTCTCCCTACCTAATAATATCTTGCCGTATAATATCTATCTAATCTACACTTTCTTCGGCCTACCTAATAATATCTTGCCGCATAATATCTACATTTCTTCTCCCTACCTAATAATATCTTGCCGTATAATATCTATCTAATCTACACTTTCTTCGGCCTACCTAATAATATCTTGCCGCATAATATCTACATTTCTTCTCCCTACCTAATAATATCTTGCCGTATAATATCTATCTAATCTACACTTTCTTCGCCCTACCTAATAATATCTTGCCGCATAATATCTACATTTCTTCTCCCTACCTAATAATATCTTGCCTTTAATATATATCTACATTTTCTTGAGCCTTCAGTCTTGCTTCTCCAACATTCGTCTGAGATAAGCTGAAGCTGAAGCATAAAATGTGTACAAAGAGTTAATTCATAACTTGGATATATTTGAGAGAACTCTCTTGACGAGTAACGTCGTACCGTTTGTTATGATAAACATATTTGTATCTTGTTCTTCTCACAGAAGTGACCTCCTTCACTCATCATTTGAAGAATATTAATCTGAAACTAATCTAAACAAACATAAAGTGGACGAACTTTACGTATCCGAGTCTTCCCTTAGGAGTAAGGACCAGACAGGAATAGCCATGAAAGCATCCAGACTCCAATTATTTATCTGAAGAATGTTCAACTGGTAATAGGCAACTGAGGGTCGGCTAAGCGTCTCGGAATTATTTGTAAGTTAAAGCCTCTAAGGGTCCATTATAGGCCATTGTGGGTCATTGTCGGCCATTGCCGGCTCCATGCGCCCGCGTCCCCGCGCCCCTCTCTCCTCGTTTATAGGATATCGTCGCTCGTCTGCCAATAAGGAGACTTTTTTATAACCACTTGGAATATATTTATGTTTGGGTAAAGATGGTGAAGGTATCGTTAGGGTGGATTTGACATTGTGTTAAACAGCGGGCCGAGATTTCTTCTGTTATGTCTCGACGCTTTAAAACAGTTTTATTTTCTTTTCACAGCGCACTTTTTCCGCCATCTCTGGGTTATCTTGTCCATATAGAAACAGCAACAGCCATAATCATCTAGTTCCTCACATAAGTTATTGGACTCGGCCTTAGCTCTAGTTATTACCATTACAAATATAATAAATTTCCCCGTCATAGTAAACTTGGCAATAAACTTGAATTACTTACTTCCTACAGTTTTTCCCCGGTTGTCGCCGCAACTGGTTTTTAGAAACTCAGTCAAGAAGTCAGTAACAGGAACATTTTGTTCAGAACTTCTCTGCTTTATGGTAATTTACTTTTATGCTAAACCAATGTTATGTTGAGACCAATGTGGAATGTAATATTAAATTTTTCTTTTCTGGCTTTACGATGATTATTTAATTTTGTGTTACATTTATTGTAAAAACCACTGTTCGACACAAATGTAAATTTGTTGAAGAATAAATAAATAAATAAATAAATGCTTAGAATACTTTAGTTTATTTCCTCGAGTTATTCCTGAACGAGGATTGTGTTGCACAAAGTTGGAACGACAACTCTGAAAGTTTTGTTCAACTACTTGTAAGAAATTGTATAATGTATTCAGTGTCTTTTACCTGTGACCCGTAATGTATTCAGTTTCTCTTACCGGCCTCTTACCGGTATAATGTCGGCCCGCACATACTACAGCGTCTTTAAATGGAAAGCGTTGTGATCGCCACTGAATACCATCGACCAATGGGAGCCGCTAATAACAGCATCGGTTCTACGGACCCAAATGATTCTAAGAAAGACTCCTCTAAGGGACCTCGTAATATGTGAGTTCTTATTTGTTGTTGGCTAACTTAACCATCTCTATTCGAGCCGATTGCACAATTGCACTCATCTTATTTTCCTCGTTTTTTTCTAACTTTAATACCGTGATATATTTCCTGGTGAATTTATTGAAACGCTAACATCTTTTGTTAGGTTGGGAGGATCGCCATCAAAATATTTTATCATCTTGTAAAACTTTTTCATTATCCAAATAATATTTGATGTTGTCTAGATATGAGATAATATCGCAATATTAGCTTTAAGATAACTTGTGTTACCCTAGCTACATTCTGAGCTCTGCCGCAGCCCTAGTCAACACTAGTATCGGTGTGCTCATTGCCCAACCCCGGAAATGCCATTAGAAACGCGTTATAAAAATACATAAACAAAAATTACATTAGCCCTACCAAAATAACGTCACAGACAATTTGAGAAGTCATTTGTTGGTGAAGTGGGTGGTAATTATAAATAAACAGCGGGGAGGTTATGCTACTTAGGAGTAACTCTCATCTGTCCCCCCCCCCTCCCCTTCCTGGCCTGCGGAATAAGATAAGCTTGATTATCTTCTCGCAAACGTTGTGGCCAGATATCGGGGAAACAAACTTCTTGACATCAAGAATGACTTGCATATAGACTACAATATTTTAATAGGATTTTATAGGCACAGAATAAAGCAGCCTAAATAAAATTCAGAGAAGTAAATAAAGACATAAAAAATTAAATTAAAAATTTAAAAAACCCCCGACACAAAAAGATAATAAAATTAAATGTAAGTAATTGGAAAAGGATCAAATAATTTAAAAACCCCCAACTTAAAGAATCTAGGTAACGAGACTAAAACAGATAAATTCATATGGCAGTCGGGGGACCTCTTAGCATAGAAGGTGTTTCACAGAACGGTCCCCCGACTTCCATATGAATTTATCTGTTTTAGTCTCGTTACCTAGATTCTTTAAGTTGGGGGTTTTTAAATTATTTGATCCTTTTCCAATTACTTACATTTAATTTTATTATCTTTTTGTGTCGGGGGTTTTTTAAATTTTTAATTTAATTTTTTATTTCACGCTTTTTGTAGGGACTCCAAAATTTTTGTATTTCATTTCTTTTATTTCCTTGCGTTTTAAGATTCAGGTAATTTGGTGTTTAATCAGGTTTTTTATCCGTCAAAAAATAATTATTAATTTATAGTTGAAGAATAATTTTTAAGACTAAACAGATTTTTTTGTTTTTTTTTTTTATCCTTTTTCTAGTTCTTCCTTTAGTTCAACTTTCGTACAAGTATTTTATAGCTATTAGATATCTTAAGTATTTCAGATCTAGTTTATAAAATGGGACTGCGACACTATCTGTGTAGAAAACCTACGTTTTTTAAGTAGGATAATTCCATTCGTAATAAAAATAGTCAAACTCAGAGGTCGTAGGTAGCAGTCATCACTCCACTTTCCTCATCATTCTAGAGCATTGATCAGACAAAAAATATTTTCAAGTTTTTAGTTTTCATTTCGTTGGTTAATATTCCTCATTCCCTTTCAATATAGTGTACATTATTCTATTAGTCAAGCCCTTGCATTTGATACCTATATTGAAGGAGTTGTGAAAAAAATATATAATTCGCCATTTTGTGGTGGCGGCCATCTTGGATTTGAAATTTGTAATAGCGTATAGTATTCTACTAGTCAAGCCCTTTCATTTGATACCCATATTGAGGAAGTTGTGAAAAAAAAATGTAATTCGCCACTTTGTGGTGGCGGCCATCTTGGATTTTAAATTTATCATAGTGTATAGTATTCTACTAGTCAAGCCCTTTCATTTGATGCCCATATTAAGGGAGTTGTGAAAATATATGTAATCCGCCATTTTGTGGCGGCGGCCATCTTAGACCGATTTTCATAAAACATAGCTAAGAACACTGCCGACTAATTCACCTTTCAAACAAAAAAAACAAAATCAAAATCGGTTCATCCGTTCGGGAGCTACGATGCCACAGACAGACACACACACACACACACACACACACAGACACGTCAAACTTATAACACCCCGTCGTTTTTGCGTCGGGGGTTAAAAACAGAAAACTTTGTCAATTCATCACGCATCACACAAATTCAACAATTCAATGTGTCAAAAGGCATCTTGTAATAAGAAACAGGTCCCATTAACTTTTCGTCCTCTTGCAGCATTATAATAGGCTTGCTGTGCACCACGCCGACAAAGACGAGCACAATATGATAGGCTTGCTGTGCACCACGCCGACAAAGACGAGCACATTATTATAGGCTTGCTGTGCACCACGCCGACAAAGACGAGCACATTATTATAGGCTTGCTGTGCACCACGCCGACAAAGACGAGCACATTATGATAGGCTTGCTGTGCACCACGCCGACAAAGACGAGCACATTATGATAGGCTTGCTGTGCACCACGCCGACAAAGACGAGCACATTATGATAGGCTTGCTGTGCACCACGCCGACAAAGACGAGCACATTATTATAGGCTTGCTGTGCACCACGCCGACAAAGACGAGCACATTATTATAGGCTTGCTGTGCACCACGCCGACAAAGACGAGCACATTATTATAGGCTTGCTGTGCACCACGCCGACAAAGACGAGCACATTATGATAGGCTTGCTGTGCACCACGCCGACAAAGACGAGCACATTATTATAGGCTTGCTGTGCACCACGCCGACAAAGACGAGCACATTATGATAGGCTTGCTGTGCACCACGCCGACAAAGACGAGCACATTATTATAGGCTTGCTGTGCACCACGCCGACAAAGACGAGCACATTATTATAGGCTTGCTGTGCACCACGCCGACAAAGACGAGCACATTATTATAGGCTTGCTGTGCACCACGCCGACAAAGACGAGCACATTATTATAGGCTTGCTGTGCACCACGCCGACAAAGACGAGCACATTATTATAGGCTTGCTGTGCACCACGCCGACAAAGACGAGCACATTATGATAGGCTTGCTGTGCAACATGCCGACAAAGACGAGCACATTATGATAGGCTTGCTGTGCACCACGCCGACAAAGACGAGCACATTTCATTATGATAATTATCGTCTAACGAATAGTCCCGGCGGCGCGCAGTCGGTCGAAATTGCTGTATGAGGAGACATAGGGATTTTTTTTTTACAAATTCCATTTAAAAAATATCTCTATCGAAAGATCTGTCATTCTGATGAATAATTGATATGAAACGTTTTTCTCTAACACTGACAGTTTGCCCGGATTTTTTTTTTTTTAATTTATTATTGTATGGAATGAAACTAAAACAGCTAAAATTTGGCGAAGTCTTGACAGATCTTGCTTTACGGTTCTTGTGTTAGCGGGTTTTAGAGAATAACGTTCATAACAATTATTCATCAGGATGTTAGATCTTTCGACTGCTTTTTTTTTTGGAATTGTTAAAAAAAAATCCCTATGTCCCTCATATTGCAAATATTGTAATAGTGTCTGTTGTATTATCAACAAAACATATTGTAATAGTGTATGCTGTATTATCAACATAACATATTGTAATAGTGTCTGTTATATTATCAACATAACATATCAACACGACTGTTGTCCCCGAACGGATAGGCAGAGGTGTACCTATAATACAGCCACATTTCGCCCATTTTAAGTCCAATGTATTAGGGGGCGAGCCTAGGTTGCCATCAACTGGGCACAAATCTAGACTCCGGATAAACAAAAACCCAATAAATCTTTGCACAACCCAGGGCCTGATGCTCAGGCGAGACCTTTGCCGAACCTGAGAACCGAACCCTGGACTTTATGCTCAGCAGTGGCGCATGCGAGCACTTGATCAACGAGTCAGTGCGCATGCGAGCACTTTATCAACGAGTCAGTCTACGTCGAGGCAGTCGTGGTATTGTCAACTATACATGTAAACCTCTTAAGGACCTATTCCTTATCCTTCTGTGAACTTCCAAGTTCTATGTGGCGACTGGTCTGTTGGCAGTCACTACACTTTCAAAAGAGGGAATATTCCTTCAATCTAAACTCAAGTTCTAATGGAATCGTTTGCTTGTCCCCAGGTGGAAATGCTGTACCAGCGTTATTTTCTACGAATGAACCAGACGAACATGACGCACCTGCTGGGCCTCCTGCTGGCCGTGGCCGTCGGGCTGATGATCGTGCAGGTGCGCACGCTGCTCCTCGCGCAGGAGTGGCTCGGCAGGCACGCCATCAACAACACCTACTTAGACAACTTCAAGTACGTCGACCGTCTCTTCCACTGTTTTCATAGCATACATTTTACAGGGTGTCCAGTGGCAGAATTCAAAGTTTTAAAAATCGTGAACAATAAGCTACACCTTTATTACAAAGAATGTTTATTGTGATTTAAAAGATAAATGCGAATTTTATTTTATGAAAATCACGTTCTTCAAATGTTGACCAGCGAGCCTACCACACTCGTCAAGTCTAGCAGGCATGTTTTTAAAAACGCGTTTACAGAGCGACTGAATCGTGTTAATCTTCAACGATTTGAATTTTATACCTGAGTTTTTTTCGCATTATAACCTATAAGGTTGATTTTTTAATTAAGAATATCGATGAACGTACACGAAGTGAAAAACGGGGATTTTCAGTCACAGAAACCATAACACGTTCAACATTTACGTCTGTGGCTACCGCTGGTATAGGTCCTGGTCTGGGGCTGTTTAATGTTGATCCTGTAGCTGTGAACTTTGCTACCGAAGTCTAAATAAGGTTGATCGATGATCCATCACGTAATCGACGAATATCGTAACGATTTCTAAGTCGAGGACGTGTTTCAGTAAGCGAAAATCCACTTGAAATGTACGCCTCGATGGCAAAAGCGCGGTGCACTCCACACCACCGCTTCATGGCAGCTAAAAAAACCTCAACGGCGGCCCCCGCGTGCCCCCGCGCCACTCTAACGTGTTGCATTCAGAAATTACGTTTGTTCAAACTTTGAAACCTGCCGCTGGACACTCTGTATATCACTACGCACGATTCAAGGTTTGCTTGGTTGTAGGAATGAGTTTATTTATTGTAACGCCTTTAAATTTATTCAACTGCTGATGATATTTGTCACTAACACATATAAATGAGAAGCTAGTCATCTGTCATAGCATTATCTCATTAAGCTCATAACAATATTACGAGTACGAGTTAAGTTATGTCTGATGAAGGTTACACCTACACGCGTACATAATCTCACGCCTCATTCCCAAGTGTTTAGGCAGTAACTCTTTAAGGCACCTGTCTCTCCGCGACAACGAGGTAGCGGCTAACTATCAACGATTTTGTCGCTCAAGAGACTTACAAAAGATTATATACCTATCAAAGAGAGTACTCTTTCAGCGACGTGCGCTTAGCGGGAAAAACTCTTGCTGAGCTCACGCTACCAGCGAGTAATCGCTCGTCGCCGTCGCGCACTCGCTACTAGTTGCTCGCCAACGTGTTTTTAGCAGCTAGCTCTACTCGCTTCTCGTTAACCGCCAGAGATGGGACAGGTGCCTAATAGTTACAGAAAGAATTAGAATAATCTAGATTTACCAAGTATTTCCTACACTGAACTGTTTAAGTAGAACAAAACACAAGACATATATCCTTATTTGATTCGGTAAGTACACGGCGCTGTTCGCAGTGAAGGGACACTCACTCACAAAACGCAAGTATCTACTACGCTTGAGCAGTCATCGTTAGAAAGCTTTCGTTTAACTGGCTAACCCACTTGTATCATTAGGTCCAACACCTACGAGGCTACTTGAAAGTAACGTGTTACAAAATCAAATCACCAGTTAGTGAGAAGCTAGAACGTCACAGCACTAGTATTTTACCCACTAAGACCACCATTGAAATACAAGTGCGGGGACATTTTACAACTCATTGGTGATTTGAGTTTATAACTGGTTAGTGTTGTGTAGCGTCGCGAAAGACAGACCACTGCGTTTTAAACATAATAATATGTATGGGGCATATTATTATGCTTAACGCAGTGGCGTAGCTTTCGGAGGGCTAGGCGGTGCCGTGCACCGGGGCCCCAAGCTTAGGGGGCCCCTCAGCCCCTAAACAGCAAACCTCAAACAGACCTAGCAAAAATTTCTTCTACCTTCAAAACATAAATTTAAATTCTTTCTGTTGTGTTGTCTAAATTCTTGTGCTTAACCACTTCAACCAATCGGCTGTTATTTAACCGATTTATGAATAATCTTCCATCATGCTTCATCATCATCTGTCTGGTCGGCTTCCAGTCTAACCGGATGCAGCTGAATATCAGTATTTTACATAGAGCGACTGCCTATCTGACCTCCACAACCCAGTTACTGGGTAATACGATAACCCTTGGTAAGGCTGGTTGCCAGACTTTCGGGCTTTTATGAATACTAGCTTACTCTACCGAAATATTAGTAATGAACCGCACTCCTTTTTTTGACAATATCCTTGACATATTCTACAAAATATTGCTACGGTACTCTTACACCCTAAACCATTTTTTTGCATAAGTCTACAAGATTACCGACTAAATAAATACCCACAAACGCACACGTCCACGTCTTTTATGGCCGGTCTGAATACGAGACGAGCCGCATGGTAGACATGGCAGTAGCACATTTGAAGTGTTAGCGGTACGTGGAGGGGTACGGAAGGGTGGGGGAGGCTCATGGTTGAGACCGGCCATAAAGTTTGACGTGAACTATAACTGTAACTAGCGAAGTAAATTTATCATTTTATATGATAACTTAAGCTATTTTATTCTCTTTTAGCGCATTTTTAGGGTTCCGTACCAAAATGGTAAAACAGAACCCTTATGGTGAGACTAAGTCTGTCTGTTTGTCACAGCTGGATATCTCAGGAACTACTAATGTATCAACTTAAAATTTGGAATAGTTTTAGATGACATTTTCCCAACTATTTTGCAAATAAGAAAGAAATAAAAATATATGTATATTTTTTGCAACAGGGACTGAAAGGGAGTCTGAAAAATTCGAAGTGGGGCTACTAGGGCATGTGGGGTATCATATGAAAGAGCGCAGTTTGCACATTTTACACCGCAGTGCACAGTGTTAAAATTCTCTGATCAATATAGGCCTCGCCGATGAAAATTTAAAAACATATGATGGTACGGAACCCTCGGTGCGCGAGTCCGACTCGCTCTTGCCCGGTTTTTTTTATTGTTTATTTAGCATTAGCATATTTTCTTATAATATTTATTAAATAGAACAAAAAGTTACATGAAACGAACGATCCTTGATTTCAAAATATTTTCAGGGGTTTTCCCGTGTCGGGACCTGTAGCATTGGTGGAGAATTTACGTTTCTCCTTTACTAACGTCAGCGAGTACTCGACCACTCATGAATAACGACAGTTTGTTTGGTTTTCAATGTTTTTGTTGAAGTGGGTATGGAACTATGGATGGTATTATGGCATTGATCTATTAAAAACTTGGAAGATAGGTTACTAGCCTCTAGCTCTTGGACCTCATAAATTAGGCCACGTTGTCCTAATCGACTTAGTCGCAATTCGAGGAGCATTAGCTTAACACGTGCGCGTCATTGAGACACCCACTTTTATGATTTTTTGGCGGAATAAAGGTACAACCATGCCCGACTAGATAAGTTAGGTCCCCTAAGGTTTTCCTATGGTCCCAAGGCGGACCCATTGGGGATTCCTAACGCGGCTGGTAATGGGCATGTCACGGGGGTTTGGATAAGGGCCTAAAAAGAAAAGCCTAATATGGGCAGGCTGCGGAAAACTTCTATGAAGGCCACATGGGAATATATTTCTATTAAGTGAGGATTTCTAGTTTTAAAATTTTATAATAATCAACAGAACTGTAAATATTTTTTAATGGAATGGATTGAAAATATTCAAATATCTTTAATTAGAAAAAAAAAGCACATAAATTTCCTGCCTAAGTTATCTTATACCGAGTGTAAGAAGATCCATCACATAATCTTTATCGACACATTCTATACATCAAACTGAGTTCTGGGAATCGACTTTTAGTTTTGGTGTGAAAAACCGCGACAAAGCACGTAAAACACTGTGCTTATGTAACGGTGCAGGAGTTGTAGGAATATTTAAAGTTATATCATTTAAAAATTTTGTTTCGTGAAAAAAAAAAAAGTTGGAACTCAGGCCTTCAATATCTCCGTAACCACATTTCCAGGTACATTCCAGTACAAAACAATTGTCACAATAGCGGGGAGTATAAGTGGGTCTCGACTTCGTTAAGCGTCTTTTCCCGCCCATTATACATACGTGCAAATGTTTGCCTCGCAAAGTATGCGCGACAGATCGGAGGACTTTGCTCCAACCTCGTACTGATTTGATGTCTCTCCGCAGCCGATACCATGACCCCAACCGATACGAGAACGTGACGACCTCCCGGTACCACGAGCAGCTGGCGGCAATCAACGCGGCGCAGCTGCAGCAGCTGTTCTACGAGAAGGAACGCGTCGCGCACATCGTCAACATCATCATCTTCGGCGTCACTGCTCTTGTGTACGCCTGTGAGTATACAACATCTTCTATTGCTGTAGTTCTTTTGAAGGTTTAATATAATTCAGTGATAAGAGATGACCGCTGATGACGAGATCCTGCGCGGGGTTAATCATTGGAATAGAATAGAATACTCTTTATTAAGTACACCATATAAATTACAGACATAAATATAGAAACTGAACAAAGGGTGACACAATGGGCGGTCTTATCGGCTAAAAGCGATCTTTTACAGACAACCTTTGGATGGATTAAAAAGGGGAAGGACAGACAAATACTGTAGGTAGTCTGTGGTGTACCATTTACATAAAACGATAAATACATTCATCCAATTCCATTCGTTATCAATAATCAAGTGATCAAGTGCAAAAGCTCTTGTTACACAAGATATTTGTTTCGTAACACAGCAGAACTCACAAAGCTGAACTAGTCTCAGGAAAATTTGTAATTGGCCTTGTTGTCTGCCAACTGTATTTTTTTGGATCCTTTATGTGTCGCGTGTATCCAGGCGAACCATAAAGGATATTTAATTGTTTCGGCATTCAACCGGTTAAGTAGGTAGTGTTTTAAAATATATCTAACAGGCACTAGGTACCTCATCTTTATTCTTCTTCACTGCATCGCCAGTTTACGGAAATCTATAGGAATATTAAATCAACAAATATATGTACGCAGTATGTTATTAAATAATATTACTAATGGAATATCGTTAACATTAACTCTCAAAAGTACTTATTTGATAACAGGAGTCCAAAATATTCCAAATGTATTTCAATTATTGCGCTTGAGAGCAAGTCAGTCACCTAATATTGTGTTAGTCCACATTAGCGAATCGGCTAAGTGCAGCGTTATCCTCGGGCTGAGCACACTGATCGCTATCCTGGAACTGAGCAGTAGGTACTGGAAACACTGATCGCTGTCCTGGAACTGAGCAGTAGGTACTGGAAACACTGATCGCTGTCCTGGAACTGAGCGGTAGGTACTGGGCACACTGATCGCTATCCTGGAACTGAGCAGCAGGTACTGGCCACACTGATCGCTATCCTGGAACTGAGCAGTCCGACCTGTTTCAGTAAGTTTGTTAATCTTAAGGGCTTTTGCCTCGACAAAATGCCTTCGTACCTTCGTACGATTGATATAATTTCTCAAAGTGTTTCTCTTCAAAGTGCTACGAAAATTAAGGGGATTACAGGACCTAAACGCAAAAAAAACGCTAGTTTTAGAAGCAATAAAAGTATATGACCAACTACAGTAAACAAAATCAGAAAAATATATGATATTCTTCAGGATATATGCTAGGTAGGTAGTTTGTTGAAAACATAATGCAACTAATTTGATACGATAGAAAAAATCATGAAGATACCTCTAAAAACTTTATTTTTACAATAAAAACCGTACTAATATACATATGTATAATCATTCAGATTATTTGTCAAATTATTCTACAAGCAACATACTAAAGCACTAGTGTTTTAATTTTTTAGTCCAAATAATAGATTTTTTAAATAGATAATTGCTTCATATTTTGCAATAAATTATTAGCAGCGCTGTGTCATCGCGCTAGTCTTTCTTTTCTATGCAGTCCGATCGTGACCGCGCTTTAGGTCATGTAGTCCCCTTAATAGAACATATTAGAATTAAAATACAACAAATAAATTAACGCTACGGAAGATTTTAACAATATTACAGGCTTGTTGTATGTTATAACATTGTCATCATCTACCTCGCTGAGGACGAGCGTGTCACAGACAATGGATTGATACGTTGAACAAGTCGATTAATTTGTCAACTGCTTGAAACATGCTTAAGTATAGGAAGTCAATTAATTCGAATAATAAATAAAAATAAAAACAAAATAGATCTATAATCACGAGCACAAAACAGAAATAGTCGACAGATGCACGTCATGACTGTGACAAGAATGCTCATCAAGGAAAGGAAGGAAGGTCATGATGCTATGATATGGGTGATCCACAGCACAGCGCTGATTTTGGTGGTTACCCGAAAATGACGTACGGAAACCAAGCCTGGTTAGATGATTGGTACTTGTAACAAAATAAAATAAATAAAAAAAACAATAGTTTGAATATAAAACAATTATACAAGTCATTAAATGAATTTATATTATTAAATAACGTAAAAATTATTAATCTGCTGTAGAATGTTCAACTAACTGGCCATACCCTATAAACATAATGGTCCAGTGGTGACACGTTCTAATCGCTCCTTGATCTCTTTGATGTTTGTGGATTTACTTAGGAAAATATGCAATATTCCTTCTCCTTTTATTTATACTGATTGTGTAGATCTGGATGGATGACGATATGTTTGTTGCAGGCCTTCTGGCGTGCCTGAGCCGCCCGGCTATGAACGAGATCTACCTGCTGACCATCTCATACGTGGTGCTGGTCACCTTCCTGCTCATCGAGCTGGCCCTGGCTGGCACCTCCGTGTTGCGGTAAGTCTACCTTCAATGCTTCTTTACCTGTTTCACCAAAAACGTCAACATTGAAATTGAATCCGATAAATTATAAGAGCACATTGTTGAATTGATATTAAATGTTAAGTCATTGGAAATGGCGAGAATAACAAGAGTGTAAATGTTTACTGCGGGTTCATTAAAACTTACCCTTCCGACGTTTGCTCTTCACATTCATACTGAGCTCGCTCAATAAGGCGACGTGAACAGGCGCGGAGTCACAAGTCGCAACTGTAGAGCAAACGCAAGTGAGCGCGGTGTCGCCAACTCCGGCACCAACAGCCGGAGCGACCAGTAGCCGGGGCGACTGCCGTGACCCGCCCGGCGTCACGCAACTTGCGTCAAATTGAAATTAAAACTTTCCACTCCACCCGCTGCCGCCGCCGCCGCCACTGGCCTCAAACAAACCACACAGCTGCAAGGGTCCATTTGTTTACACCAGATTTTCAAAACTGATTCAAATGTTACTGGAACTTCGCAAATCCGTTTCAAACGAAGTTTACAAGTGTGGCGGGAGACGTGTTTGTACCGAGTTTAGATCAAAGCGAGTCGTGCGCGCTTTTATCGCTGTCTTTATTGTCGGTGAACGTTTTTACGGCGAGGTGTTATCGGATAGTACATTACTCGGACAATATTCGGGCAAATTTGCCAGTCGTTGAAGGTGTTATTGTTTCATTTTTAACGACGGCGGATGAAGGGTATTAGGGGGAGAAGGGAGGACGTTTATGAGCGCCGGAAAGTGGTCGTTCGGGGTAAAGCGGCGCGCCTGAGAGCCGGAAGGTGTTCCCGTTCTGTCGACTTTACCCTACCTAAATACAATCTTTTTAGATATTATTTATTATCATGTCGACTGTGTTCTACATGAAATGTAAAACTACGGGTGGTCAATAAGCTATTACATAAGTAATAACACTGGAATTATGGAGGGTTAAACTAAGCATGTTCTCGTTGGAATCTCGTCTTATGTCACAAAGACGAGATTCCAACGAGAATAAATGTTAATAGTCGTTAGCCACGGTCGGCGACCGACGGACGTCCGGCTCTCTGCGCGCAACACCATCTGGCGTCTAGACGTATCTAGTAAAGATACATAATAACTTATCTCAAGTTGTGGACAGGGAGTATGTTGCGCCACCTTTTCATCCCAGTTAAAACACTAGGTGTTGAGAAAGGGTGAGCGTTTCGGGGACTGTCTTATGTGACTTTTGACGTAAAACACATTGCTGAATCTAAACCTAATTTGAATCAATGATTTTGTTTTTGTATGCAGTTCGCTGAGCATTAGCACAGGCGCGTGTGCCCTGTTCACGTACGCAACATACGCGACGCTGCCGGTGCGGCTTCTGGAGGCCACCGTGGCGGGCCTGGCGCTCGGCATCGTCGACATCGGCGCCCATCTCATCCTGGACGAAGCCGCTGACGTGCACGTGAGTATCAAAATGGCTGGTTCCACCTTTCATCATCATCAGCCTGCTGCAGTCCACTGCTGGACATAGGCCTCTCCAGTTGCACGCCATTCAACTCGATTCTTAGCAACTCTCATCAAGCTGCTACCAGCGGGGACCACCCTGCGGAGATGTCGCTCCACCTTCGTGCTAACTTTAGTTTTGGGAAGCATTTTATTGAAGATTTAAAAATGTGTTGACCTTCTAATGCTGTACGCTTTCTTTAAAAAATACGAGTCTTTTTAAGTACTTAAGCTAGGGCACCCTGACTGAATGAGTCCTAAGACATGCAAGTTGATCGCAGTTAGCGGGCAGCAGGCTATTTAGTATTTTAGGACACAAAAATGTCAATTATTTGAGCCTCACAAGTCTCAAAAGAGGCACATTATTTATACTAAAGTGTACAATAGTATTTTTTAAGAAATCAAAATGGAATTTATTTGGGGTTTAATTGAATACATGCCATTAATTTTTCCTCAAAGACAGCAGCTGACTTGTGGCATTGTCCTCAGCAAATCTACTGCTCAGTGGCGACGATGATCGCGTGCAACGTGGCTGGCATCATGACGCACCACCCGCGCGAGCTGGCGCAGCGCCGCGCCTTCCTAGAGACCCGCGACTGTGTTGAGGCTCGCCTCGTCACCCAGCGCGAGAACCAGCAACAGGTAAAACTTGAGCATCTTTATTATAATTCAGCCGGAACACGACCGCTACACTTAGGCCTCTCCAATCAGCTAAAACACGTCCGCTAGACTTAGGCCTCTCCCATCAGCCGGAACACGACCGCTAGACTTAGGCCTCTCCAATCAGCTGTAACACGTCCGCTAGACTTAGGCCTCTCCCATCAGCCGGAACACGTCCGCTAGACTTAGGCCTCTCACGGCATCAGCCGGAACACGTCCGCTAGACTTAGGCCTGTCCCATCAGCCGGAACACGTCCGCTAGACTTAAGCCTCTCCCATCAGCCGGAACACGTCCGCTAGACTTAGGCCTCTCCCATCAGCCGGAACACGTCCGCTAGACTTAGGCCTCTCCCATCAGCCGGAACACGTCCGCTAGACTTAGGCCTCTCCAATCAGCTGGAACACATCCGCTAGACTTAGGCCTCTCCAATCAGCTGGAACACGTCCGCTAGACTTAGGCCTCTCCAATCAGCTGGAACACGACCGCTAGACTTAGGCCTCTCCCATCAGCTGGAACACGTCCGCTAGACTTAGGCCTCTCCAATCAGCTGGAACACGACCGCTAGACTTAGGCCTCTCCAATCAGCTGGAACACGTCCGCTAGACTTAGGCCTCTCCCATCAGCTGGAACACGACCGCTAGACTTAGGCCTCTCCAATCAGCTGGAACACGTCCGCTACTTAGGCCTCTGCCACTGCCACAACGACCGATCCTGAGCTCCACACATCCAGCGGATTCCCGCGACCTTCACCAGGCCATCGGTTCATCTTGTATGGGGGCTACCATAGGACACCTTCCTTTGCACAGTAACCACTAATGAACTATTCGGCCTCACCGACCCTCCACTCTCCAAAAATTTTACGTTGAAACGTAATTAATCTGATGACTTCAGTTGTATAAAAGCTTTCACTGAACGTTTTAAGCGCTTCCCACAATGTGGGAAGCCCATAATCGGATCAACGAGGTAGCTTATTACATCACATAATGTCATGTTAAGTGTAGTACAGCTGTAGTACCTACATAGCGCCAACATTGTTCCGAATTCTGTTTACTTCGGGTTCTCCGACAATTTGGTTATTTAATTGGTTCTTCGGCCCTGAAAACGAGGATAATTCAATACTTTCAAAGTTTTATTTCTTTATGCAATCCTGTGCGGAATGAAACTTCAAAAATTGGTTAACCGCATCTAAAATCTCAACCAAACAGTACATAGGACGACCATTTGTTATTGAGTGTTGAATTTAAATAAGGCATCGTTTATTGTTTTTACGTTCATTGCGTTACCAGATGCTTGAGAACTGGTACATACCTTGCATTCAGTGCGGGGGCAAAAGAGAGTTTACCGCTGGTGCAGGAGCTATGTCTTAGTAACTAAAAGGCATAGAAAAGAGACAAATAATAGGTCTTTACCTATGAAATTGCCGTTCTGCAGTAGTAGCCATTTCAAATTAAAAAAAATTTTGTTTGGCTAAGAATTCTAATTTCAAATTAATTTTATTTTAAAAACATGGATTTTTTTTCCAAAAGTAGTCATTTATTTTGTTTAGTGTTACATTTTCATCGCATTTAAATCTTTTTCGTCATCATGGATACGTTAAAAATTCGAGTAATTATGGAAAATGAGTACCGTCGTGGCAGTAACGCGGCACAAGCGGCACGAAACATCAACGACGTTTACGGAGCTAACACTACAAACTAACGCACCTCCTGTTATTGATTTGCTCGCTTCCGTTCTGGAAATTTCGACCTGAAAAATGAACCTCGCGGTCGTCCGAAGACTTTGGTCGACAATGACGAATTAAAGGCGATTGTGGAAGCTGATGATACACAATCTACGGCTGAATTAGCAGCAGCTTTCCACGTTACCGTCAAAACAATATTGGTCCATTTGCGTCAAATTGGCAAGGTAAAAAAGCTTGACAAATGGGTGCTCCACGAACTCAATGATCGCCAGCGCGAAGTACGCGTCGAAACGTGCCTTGTACTGCTCAACAGACACACAAATGAAGGAATTTTGAACCGCATTGTTACCTGCGATGAAAAATGGATTCTGTTTGATAACCGCAAGCGCTCAGCAAGTTGGTTAGATCCTGGTTCAGCACCTAAACAATGCCCTAAACGAAAACTTACCCCTAGAAAAGTGATGGTCACTGTTTGGTGGTCTAGCGCCGGTGTGATTCATCACAGCTTCTTACCAAACGGGGTGAGCATTACTGCAGATGTGTACTGTGAAGAACTGAACACAATGCCATCATTGTGTTCAGTTGGCACATCTCCAACCAGCATTGGTCAATCGCTCGTCTCCGCTGCTCCTGCACGACAACGCGCGACCTCATACTGAGCAGTAGACGGTCTCTAAGTTGCAAGAACTGGGGTTGGAAGCTCTCCGTCATCCGCCCTACTCACCAGGCCTTGCGCATACTACTTTTTTCAGAATTTGGATAACTTCTTGGCGGGAAAAAAATTCAATACCCGAGAGGCAATACAAAATGCCTTTGAAGAATTTGTTGCCTCCCGTCCAGGTGATTTCTTTAAGAAGGGCATCAATAAACTGCCACTGCGTTGGCAAAGATGCATTGATTGCATGGGAGATTACTTCGATTAATACAAATAAAAAATACATGAAAAAAATTCGTTTAAATTTATTCATACAAAACGGCAATTTCATAGGTAAAAACCTAATATATTTTTGGTTTGTCTGATCAATTATAACTAGATTTATGTAAAAACTTATACCAGGTCGGTTAGATCTGGCTTCGATAGAAAAAAGCCACTAAATAAAAAGGCCACTTAGGCAGAATCATAAAAGGATAACATTATGAATAATAATGGACAGTTAATTTTTGAGTTAATCGAATCAAATCCCATTGGTGAAGGATTTTTCAGTTATTTTTTTTCGGTCTGTGCTAAAATACCAATCAATCCAATCCTAATCCAATCCCAATCTCTTTGATTATAGGTACCCAAGTAGTGCAGCGAAAAAAAGAAAAACACGGACTGTCTTCGCCATATTATGATTCATAATGTTATCCTTTTATGATTCTGCCAAAGTGACCTTTTAGGCCCCCAGGTATTTTAGAACTGGTACCGCACTGAAAGTTGGGTTTTTTGCAACAGTGATGTACACAAGATAAGTTATGTTTTAATAAGGTAGAAAACAATTCCATCTATATCGTGTTTTGACGAGGGGCTTTAGAGGCATATCGATATTATACAGTTTGTATGGTTAATTAAATATTTATTGATTTTGTCAAAAGAAAATGTCCGAATTTTTACATTTGACCGGCCAATAATACCAATAATATTGTATTATTTCTATCTATATCTTCACGCCAAATCGCTTGCGGGTAGGCAAAGAGAGCCGAGCGCCACATGACACGGTCTTTCCCCTTACACCCCTCTTTCGCTTCTATATCATTCATAGCCCTTGTCCTGCACGCTGTTTTTATGACTCAGAAACAGACTGTACATCGACTATAGTATCGACTTTCTTTAGCACATCACTAAAATTTTAGTAGTTCTTTGCGGTTATCGGATATTGGAAAAGTTTTCGCATTATTTTTAACATAAAGAATTATCCGATTTATCTACGACAGCAGGTTTTAGACAAGCAACTAATGTAGATTATATTCACTTTTTTTTTTTAATATGGAACATTTAAATTTTGTAAAATTACCGTGCCTTAAAGCGCTGGTACGCACCGTGGCAAAGGTACAAACTGGGTAAAAAACGCATTTATTGAAAGTTTGCTGAGGAGCTTCCCGCAGTGAACGTGTTATACAAATGTGGATCAAGAGTCAATGGGTACTACAGCTTCGGTTCGCCGTTCAATATTAGCCATTGGTTCTTTGGAGCGTGGTCGGGGGCGCAAATCATGTGCGTGCCGTGCAGCTTCTGTTGTTCTGAGAACTCTTGTGACCCGTGTTGTTGGCAGTTGCACTTAGTTGTTGCCATGCGCTATCCCGACTGCCTGAAACTGTTAGTGTTACTAATGTCCTGTAACGAATCAATTGTCTCTTCTTCTTCGTCGTAGACAAAATATATAGCGGTTAGAATGTACACATTTGATAGGTCACGGTGCTTCAGATATGACTTATAAATCCTATAATATAACATCTTATAATATAATTTGATTTCACAACTAGCTCGAATTCAATACATCAATAGTTCTGCGCTACACAATGTATTGAATGTTTCCATTCACCTCGGATCCTCGTTATCCGATATATGTATTCGGTAATCCGGAACACAAACAACGGGTTCTTCATTGAAATGCTCCTTCCGACAAGATATCATAATATTATGTGCGTTACACGTCATTAGTTTATTGACAGATTTGAAACAGAATAGATACCTTTTGGTTTGAATGTTGATATCGTGTCTTGGGATTTGAGTTCCTGGAGAACTTTGTTTTTTTTTTTATATTAGCCATCACTGTCACAAGCTTCTGAGCAAAGGCCTTTTCTGGTTTCTTACATGACATGCTTTTCATCCAGAAGACACGTTTAATTGACAAGATGATTATTCCTGTACCTCTAAATGATAGTTCCTGCATGAGTCCCACATCGCCACATATCGACGTCATACGCTGTTCATTTTCACCGCCGTATATTGAGCCAGTCCGGGTATGCCGGGGCACGTCCGGGCGTGATACAGCGATCGTCGCATTATATCCGGCACACGTTATATCTGCCGGATTAGCCACAGCCGTACCGTGTTTTTGCATTCTTGCGCCTAACACTTGCGGTGACACGCCGCACGAAGCTAAAGCATATTGACAACGAATAGTTTTGATGACTATCCACTCACTATGTCCAGAGAAAACGATGCTGGAGGAGATTAGTTTTATTAAAAACCTCCTCCAGCATCCTTTGTTGTCATACCTATTAAAACTTAACTTTGGGGATGCAAATAAATACATCACTCTAACTTGCATCACATACTTATTACAATCCCAATCCTAGGGATTTTGACAGAAATTCATAACCCATCTTCCGCTTCACATACTTATTTCGAAAATTTGCCTCCTCGACGATGTAAATAACGAAATGAACATTGTTGAATAACTTGTCAAAATAAAACAGATTGCATACCATTTTATTTAAGTGTATTACCGAACTAGGCTGTGATCCTATTGGGCATGTAAAAGAAACGCAATAATACATAACATATATAATCATAGCCTGTTGCTATAGCCCGCAAATGGCATATCTGTGCTATTCCAAAACGAGTTCCTGAAGATTTCGAAAGAAACTGTCAAAAACTTGGCTTATTTAATAAATACTTTATTTTTTTTAGTTTCGCACTATAGTCCGCGCGGAACTAGTTGGCCGCGCCTTAGGTATGTGAGCGGTGGGACGGAGGGGCGTTGTGAACAATAGGCAACCCCGCCGCCCTCAGCCCCGTCCCCACCCTACGTACCTGTTTTCAAACACAAGCAACGCGGTCCGCCCGGCCACGTGCCGTGCAACTCTCCGCGGTCTGCCGCCACATCGGCCGCCTGCCACAGATCGTGAACATGGTAACACATTGTTCAAAACTTCCTCGTAGTTGCGGATAGTGCTGTTAATCCTGCTGGAGGTGCATTGTCGAACTTTCATACATTGGATACTAATACAATAGAAGTTAGTAGAGATAGTGTTCGTACTTATGTCTAATTTCATACTTACTTTAAATCAGCTTTGGGTTAAATTTTTTATATTAACTGGCGTCACCGTTGCACGAGATACTCCGGTTTTTCTAACAAAGTGTAAAATTTCTTTCAACCAACATCAAACTGTACCCAAACTTAAATCTAATCCAAGACCTTTAGCGGTTTGATTATACTCATAAAGAGATAAATTAATACTTTATTAAACAAAGTTTTAATTACTTTTAAAGTGGAGCCATGTTTCTTTCGCCACAGACATGTGTACCGTGTAGTAGGTATTCCAGTTGTGAAAGTGCTCGAAGCGAGGAGTTGAGCTTTACTCACTAATCTCAGCCGCGTTGTTAACTCATCGAATGCCGTAATTAGAGACACAATAGAAAGACAGTTGCTTATGTCGAACTGTGTAACTTAAGACATTCAAAAGGTTAATAAGTTGCGGAGTAGCCTCCGACTACCGGATTAGTACCTATTTATAGTGTTTTTCTTGTAGATTCGGACAATAACACCAATTTTTACCCCAATATTAATCAGACACCATTCAATATTCATCAGCCAACAATAGCGATCTGTCTTGACTAATGGCGAATGTAGATTAATTTCAATGAGCCTAAATACATTCATGTAGCTAGCAACGAGATCGAAGCCGAACGATTTGTCCGTATGTGCTGCACAGAGCGGTGGCTGCTCGAGACGTATCACCAACTCTAAGATCATCTCTTCTGTACCGACTGAAGCGAGTCATCTGTCGTAAAACGTGCAAGTTTCGACAAAGTTTTAGATGCACGCCATGCACGGCTCGTTTCCTTATGCTTGAAAGTTTCAGGTAACTTTAAAAGCATTGTAGGCTTACAGACTACCGTCACCTAATCTCCGTACATTTGTCGCTACACTAAAATACATTAACAACTCAAAGCCTACTACTTACACACTAAATCAAATTAAGAAGCTGAATCAAATTCCTTTATCTCTAACTTAAGATTAATCTACACGAAAATTAACAAAACGTCTCGCTTAACAAATTCGTATATTAATCTAAATTTACTTCGCAGCTCCTACTGTGTGTTTTTTAGCGTCTCGTTTAGATTTGTAAAAGCAACGTACATTGAAGGTAGTCATCGGGAGTGGAGTTTTATTTGGGTACATGAGTGGCGATGGACAGGCGCAGTGCGGTGTCTATCTGTGTCGCAGATGGCAGTACCTACATGACACTAATGGTTGGTAATGAGCCGCAACCTGTGGCACCGACCTGCGAGTGACGCTCTGCGACTGTTGTAAGTTTTGTTCGAACCGAAGTCAAAGTCAAAGTATTTATTTCAAATAGACACATAACAGGCACTTTTGGACGTCAATATTACAATAAAATAGAATTGATTCTCGAATCTTAATTCTGCACTGATGGTTGATAAAGGTGTCAGGCTTACATTTTATTATTACACTAGCTGTGCCCGCGACTTCGTCCGCGTGGAATAGTGACTTTTCGGGCAGCATATTTTGAATTACATATACCGTCTACAGACCGGGCATTTGCTGTCCGAACCCTCTGAGAACTCAGGCGAATTTCAGTGAAAGTCTCAGACTCTAGTGCTTGAGCTTCACGATCGGCAGTGAGACGTATTTCTCGTTCTTCCTGTGTTTCCTGAGACCGAACATTTGCTGTCCGAACCCTCTCAGAACTCAGACGAATTTCCCTATCAGTGAAAGTCTCAGACTCACGCGATAGTGTATGAGCTTCACGATCGGCAGTGAGACGTATTTCCCGTTCGTCCTGTGTCTCCTGGAATCGAGCATTTGTTGTCCGTACTCTCTGGGAGCTCAGGCGGATTTCCCTGACAGCAATTTATTATTTCGAGTTGTCATCATTCGAGAACGATTTGAACTCAGTCGAGATTCTCGCTGAGTCGAAGTTTCTGCAGCACGAAACCTAGCCTGGTGCAGAGAGCCTTTTGCCTCACGACCTTCCTCAGATTCCTGTGATCGAACTAATCTCATCCTTTTAGCATTTCTGCTACATTGGGAGAGGTTGGATCTTCTTCGAGGCATTCTTACAATAAAATAGTACTTACTACTTAACACACAGTTATTTAGTAAACACGTACTATCGTAAACAATTAAATTATAAATACTTACAGATTATTATACAGTCTAAAATTATCACAGTTTAAGTAATAAGTGTTAAGACGTGTAAACCAAACGTCAACTGCTGGACATAGGCCTCCCCCAATTTTGGGGGGGTTTGCCATAATCGCCACGCTTGGCAGGCGGGTTGGCGATCGCAGTATGGTATGGTGGTGGAATGCATAGAGAACGCTGCTGCCCATTCTCCGGTGAGACCCTTAGTCGCCTTTTACGACACCCTCGGGAAGTAAGGGGTGGTGCTATTCTTCTACACAGACAAACGTACTAACTTTATAAAACAAAAGAATTGCTAGAAAAAATAATTACTAACCTAAGCTAATGAACTTATACTTAATAAAGAAAATCAAGAAAAGAAATGCCTAACCTATACCAAATACTTATAATATTTATATACAAACCCTAAATACAAATAAAGATCAGTATACCGAAAATCAGGGAAAGAAATGCCTAACCAATAATAAATGTTTAGAATATTTATTTACAAAACCCTAAATAAAAATTAAGATAAGTAAATAGCCAATAATCAAGGAAAGAACCGCCTAACCTATACCAAATACTTACAAAATTTTAAAGAAAATTAAGAAAAAGAACCTAACCGCATCTAAATCGAATAAGCCGTTTCTGATATTAGCGTGCACAAACACAGCAGACAAACAGACAAACAGACAAACAGATAAACAGACAAAAAAAAATTTAATTACATTTTCGGGTTCGGCATCGATATAATAACAACCCCTGCTACTTTTTTTTAATATATTTCCATTGTACAGACACCACTTTTCTACAATTTTATTATATGTATAGATAAATACGTCTGCCTCGCTAGCCTAGTGTTCGCAAGCGCCACTATTGAGCATGACGACTTGGGTTCTATTCTCAGGTTGGGCAAAGTGTTATTGAGTTTTTCCTCGACGATTTTGTTAGTGCCAATCCGGAGTCTGGAAATGTGCCCGGCTAATGGGAAGAAGTTCGCCCCCTACTATATGGGCCTTAAACAAAAATGGCGAAATGTGGTTATAGTATAGGTAGGTACACCACTCTCTGACCTTACGGGAAAATACTAAATATATTGGCGTTATATTTAGTTATGTTATTATTACTTACTTAAATAAATTATTTAGTTGCGTGTAAATTAGGCAAAACTTTTAAAACCTAACAGCTAAGGAAATTGGTGCATTTGTCCTTTAGACACAATGCTATTCTCGTACCTCCAATTAGAACCCACTAGCTCCACAGTGAACAATTGAACCACATAACTACAACACACACACACACACACACACACAGTCGACACCGCATCCGATCCTATCGCCGTCAACAACCTGTGGAACGCAGAGAGTCCTCAAGACAGAGGAACTCGACACATTGTATATTACATTGTACTCAACTCGGTTTCAAAGCTCTAACGATGTTATAGAGTTGCTCGCTTTGTGTGAACAGTATTATGTTGGCTTATTGATAAATTAAATACTATCTGACCCAGCGAACTTCGTACCGTCATCGAAATCAGTCAATCCGTTGTCGAAATATCATCAAAAAAGCCGTTCCATACAAAATGTGTGAGAAAATGAATCCTTGTTTTAGTTATTCTGCTATTCGAGACGGAGACAAGTCCAACAAATCTAAGATCATAAAAATGCCTCCAACTATTCTTGAGTTATAAAAAAAGTAGGTAACTACTTTGTTTTATATACATATACAGATAATATATTAGGTCTTTACCTATGAAATTGCCGTTTTGTATGAAAAAATTTAAACCAATTTTTTCATGTATTTTTTATGTGTATTAACCTCTCAGGTGTCGGTGGGAACCCCCGCATTCTCACGAAAAAAAGTACCGTTGAGTGTCGGCGGGACGTCAGGGCGCCGCCAGTGACATGGTCTAGTGTTTATTTTTTTACTACTTCAACTTATTTTAACCAATAGGAGTGTTTGACATCAATCTATTCTGTGTTCTATGCTCTCGAATACTACATTATGATTGGCTATCGAGTTCATAGAAAAAGTACCATACTTTCTGGTCAATATTTTGATCGCCATGTTAGCAGCCGGAATGCCATAGTGTGCTGAGCTGTATTTAATTCTATAGTTTTGTTTACAAATGTGTATGGTGCAAAGTGTTGATTGTTTTATGATGATAAGTGTATATGCTTGGTGTGTAACTAAAAATATTGTGATTTAGAGCATGTTTTACATGATTTCTGAATCGTCAAAGTTTGTGTATTGAAGATTTTTTTCCGTTGGTGAAATTAAATGCTATAAAATGCAGTAAAAAGGGTATGTATTTGTGATTACTTAATTTAAGTGGTTAGACAATGTTTCTAGGTTTCTAAAAATGTATAAATCATAAAAAACGGACGAAACTTATGGGTTATTTATGCAAAATACTAAAAAACGTCAAGTCACTTGAGGTCAACTGGTCAAGGCGTCGACACTCAACGGTATCGATGCATTTTGCCGCGCGACACCTGAGAGGTTAATGGAAGTAATCACCCATGCAATCAATGCATCTTTGCCAACGCAGTGGCAGTTTATTGATGCCCTTCTTAAAGAAATCAGCTGGACGGGAGGCAACAAATTCTTCAAAGGCATTTTGTACTGCCTCTCGGGTATTGAATTTTATTTCCCGCCAAG
The DNA here is from genome assembly GCA_916614155.1 of Mesoligia furuncula. NCBI lineage: Eukaryota > Metazoa > Arthropoda > Insecta > Lepidoptera > Noctuidae > Mesoligia > Mesoligia furuncula. The sequence continues at coordinate 746,358 of OU744790.1, read as the reverse complement.
AAGTTATCCAAATTCTGGAAAAAGTAGTAGTCTGTAGGCGCAAGGTCTGGTGAGTAGGGCGGATGACGGAGAGCTTCCAACCCCTGTTCTTGCAACTTGGAGACCGTCTGCTGTGCAGTATGAGGTCACGCGTTGTCGTGCAGGAGCAGCGGAGACGAGCGATGACAAATGCTGGTTGGAGATGTGCCAGCTTCTCCATCATTGTGTTCAGTTCTTCACAGTACACATCTGCAGTAATGCTCACCCCGTTTGGTAAGAAGCTGTGATGAATCACACCGGCGCTAGACCACCAAACAGTGACCATCACTTTTCTAAGGGTAAGTTTTCGTTTGGGCATTGTTTAGGTGCTGAACCAGGATCCAACCAACTTTCTGAGCGCTTGCGGTTATCAAACAGAATCCATTTTTCATCGCAGGTAACAATGCGGTTCAAAATTCCTTCATTTGTGTGTCTGTTGAGCAGTGCAAGGCACGTCTCAACGCGTACTTCGTGCTGGCGATCATTGAGTTCTTGGGGCACCCATTTGTCAAGCTTTTTTACCTTGCCCATTTGACGCAAATGAACCAATATTGTTTTGACGCTAACGTCGAAAGCTGCTGCTAATTCAGCCGTAGATTGTGTATCATCAGCTTCCACAATCGCCTTTGATTCGTCATTGTCGACCAAAGTTTTCGGACGACCGCGAGGTTCATTTTTCAGGTCGAAATTTCCAGAACGGAAGCGAGCAAACCAATAACAGGTGGTGCGTTGGTTTGTAGTGTTAGCTCCGTAAACGTCGTTGATGTTGCGTGCCGCTTGTGCCGCGTTGCTGCCACGACGGTACTCATTTTCCATAATTACTCGAATTTTTAACGTATCCATGATGACGAAAAAGATTGAAATGCGATGAAAATGTAACACTAATCAATAAACAAATGACTACTTTTGGAAAAAAATCCATGTTTTTAAAATAAAATTAATTTGAAATTAGAATTCTTAGCCAAACAAAAAATATTTTGATTTGAAATGGCTACTACTGCAGAACGGCAATTTCGTAGGTGAAGTAGCTCAATAGTTTATAAAATTATCATGAGTTTTCACAAAATCCTAAAATGAAGTAAGTTATTTTTTTAATTCGCTCTCCACTAAAAAATTGACTGTTGTTATGACTTAAAAGACAGCCTAACAAAATATTTAATGCAAAATATTTAAAGACACTAGTAAACCAGCCGGAACAGTCACATGACTGTTCTGTCTGGTCTACTTGGACATCCAAGAAGTCTGTGTCGCTCCAGAAATTGACACAAATTATGCAAGAGAAGCATCCCTAACCTTGAGTTGAAAGTGTAAGCTCGTAAATTGATCGACACTAACTAATGCTTTGTGTACGCTGTACCGGCGTTCCACACCACGCGTGTGTACCGGGGTGCCACTCCACGCGCACGTACGGTGACGTCACCGCGGACTGTCAGCCTACAGTCGAGTATAGTGACCGAGCAGACAATGGAGCTTTACCTAATGGCTCTTCTCTATAGACAGATTATATCTCTCATAGACAATGTGAGCGTAAGTTTCACTTTGAGGTCTCGTGGATATAACACTGACACAATGTCCGTGTCTAAGGCGCCTGTGGGAGTTAATGACCTCCCTAACGCTCCCGCAAAGAAGCCCGTGCCTGAAAAGGCATCGAACCGGGCTGATGATGATGGTTTTGTGACGGTGCAGAGGAAGAAGCGCCGTCAAAGAACCAACAAGAACCGCTGCGGCACAGCTCCTATCAAGCCCGACATCCCTGTACGAGCCGCCCAGCCGAACACGACCGTGTATATTTCGCGCCTTCATTATACCACTAAGGCCGAGGACATCGTGGAGTACGTGTGCCAAAGAACCAAGTACAGGCCGAGAGTGCAGTTGCTTGAATCGCGCCGCAACGTCAACTTTAAGGCGTTCGTGGTGCGAGTACCTACATGTTACCTGCACCTCGTCATGGCAGAGGACTTTTGGCCGCAAGGTGTAATGTTCCGTCGCTTCCGCGGACAAGTGCCACACGAACGCACAAAGACAGTGCTCGAGTGAAGTGTTTTACTAACATAGTTTTAAGTTTATACACTAACACACAATATATTCTTATAATATATATGTTAGTCTGTAAGGTATTTATCTATGGGCCAAAGTAGCCTGAAAATAAAGATTTTATTATTATTCCGTTTATTCATTTACATTCCTTATTAAATATATTTTTAAATATTTGAATATAAAAAAATAACTATAAAAAAACGTTTAAAAATATAAAAAACAGTGATCCGCCGGTGTCGGGAGCAGGGTCCAAGCTACCGGTGGTTAGGGCTCCAGAGACAGGAACCTCCTCACAATGCGAGCCGTATCGAGGAGTACTGCCTTCTGAATCAGGCCCTTGATCCAACCACCTAACGAGAGCCTCGATAGATGTTGATCGAGGCTTTCGGCCATCAGTCCATTGGCTGATACGATAATCGGCACAATGATAGCCGAGCTATTATTATTATTATTATAACACCACGAGACCTCAATGTGAAGATTATCGGGAACCGAAACCATTCACAATACCCAACAGGATTGCAGTCATTAAGAAACATTTTGGCAATGTTACTAAATATTGGAAATTTAATTAAATTGGACTTCCGCGTTCGCATAGCCCACCTTCGTTAACATGTTGCTGAAAAGAGAATATTTTTTCACTGAAAGGGATAATTATTTATCTACTAACGAGACCAGCGTAGTTTGTTAAGATCCGAACATTTCAAAAATTAACTTAATTGTTATTGTTAAACATATTTTCCATTCGTTGTACGACGTCTGCGTTTGTTCTGTAAATGTTATTGTTTACTGTGTTGCTCTTACAAGCCATCGTACTCACAGCATTCGAATACCTACCTACCTACTGAATAAATACGAAATATATTCCATCGTTTATTTATATCCATCTGAGTAATTCGCACAAGGTTGATTTGGTTTAGTCCCATGTCTTCCCCTATGCGTGTTAAACTACAAACTATTTTGTTGTAGTTAAAAACGCATAAGGGAATTTAACTTACATAATTATAAGTTGTGTATGGATATCAGCCACTGAGTAAATCACTCGTTGATAATGAGGTTAGTAGCCGGCGCCGGCAGCAGCTGGACGCGCTCACATTCAATATTCATGCTAGACAGCGGACACCGGATAATTAAGCATGTTTACGGCACGTTAATGCAAGGCCCTTGACAGCATTAGGGAGCTTACATCCGCGCTGTGCGCCGAGCCTAGCGCCTGCACCCGCCTACGACGCGTCGCACGCTGTTGACTCTCATCCACTCACACAGCATCCTTCGATATATCGGCTCTCTCATCGAGGGCCATTCTCATTTCATTCGTTATAATGATAATACTTACTGAAAAGATACAACTTGTTCTCTTTAAAGTCTAGACGGACCTTAGAAACTATGTTTCTAAATAATCTGTGTAACAACTCGTATGATTGTGTGGATTTTTCTAACAAGTTATGCTATGTTGTCCTTTGAACCTTTCAGGGCCTTTAGGTGTGGGCACGAGCTGTTTTCACTGTCACTCCTAGTCGTACGAATGCAGGCTTGTACCAGTACGTCGCCTTACAAGCAATGACAATTAAGTTTTCTCCAACTTGGATCTATTTGCTTCATCCGCTGGAGAAGACTCATTTTGCTTGACAAAATCAAAAAATTATGTGAATTTTATTGAATCTGTAGTGTTCCTTAGCAGTACCTAGATATAATTTATGTATATCTTATTTCATGTACTTATCTATTCTGTCCGACTTTAACTTTATCAACACTGTCTTTGACTTTTTGTCTAACTGTGGAGAACGTTGTTGGTTGCACATTTGTATAACTCCTTATGTTCTATTTACTTGTAATATATAATATGTGATTGTTTGTTCTTCCGAATAAATAAAATAAAATATTCTGAGTCATCCCGCCCGCATATTCGCATTAGCAAATTGTATCTACGTCTCACTGAATAATATATTCGCAAAAAGTACAGAACACAAGCGAAGCAATTTCAACATTCTACTTCTTTGGCATTAACGAGGATTTGATACCGACGCTCAGAGAGAAAATAAATTAATACATTTTGCCTTTTGGCTGTTAATTAACGCGTTCAAACAGCGGCATTACTCATTTATATTATGTTAGCGCTGAATGATGACGTGAACTGAGCGAACTTGTTGATTGTGGAGCAACATTAATCACTCGTGTCCTGGGCTTCGAACCGGTACCAAAAGTACAGGTTTGGTATCGGTACTTAGCGGTTCTTGCCATTTCGGTAGGTAGGGGAGGTAAGCCTAAAACGGGTAGCCCGCCTAAAACGGGTATGCTTTTTAAATTGCACACCTTTATTGCTAATAAGAATGTGTGCGTGCAGTGCGCGGCGCCTGCCACTCTCCAATCACAGGGAGCCGGCGCGCTTCTCTGGCGGACACTAGTTCACGGTAAGATAAGAAAGAAGTTTTTTGCTATTTCCACTAAAAAAAATTGAGTTACATTACTTTTGAATACTCGAAAATGGTTCACAATATGTTCTTACTAGTTTTGTGTTATGATTTTGCAACAAGTAGACGTTTTATTTGTGTAATAGGTTGGCGTTTATTATTTCGGTTTTAAGGATATGAGTCGATTGAAAAAAATACATGCTTGTGGGCAAAAAGGGTAGGGGCAAAGCGGGTGCCCGTTTTGCCCATACCCGATTTGCCCTGTATAATTTCATTGTCTGCTTATTAGTTCTTTTATTTTTGCAGATGGTTAATAAATACAAAAGAAAGACTGCAAATGCATCGTGGGATGAAGGAGTTATGAAGCTTGCGATAGAAGAAGCTCTCAAAACTTCCGTCAATGGTGCAGTAAAAAAATATGGCATCAACCTTTCGACTTTACAGATACATGTAAAGAAAGGATGTCAAAAAAAAATTAGGAAGATTTACAACAGTTTTTACAGCAGCTCAAGAATTAGAGCTAGTTGAGTATCTATTTCACATGGACAATCTGTTTACGTTGCCAACTCATTACGTTGTCTACAAAGTGCCGCAACCATTCCAAGAATACTGGTCCATTGATCCAAGCATTGTCACTGCAAGTAGCTGATGACCCTGGTGGAGCTCCATCATTGTTATGAAACAGTTCTAGTCTTTGATTGACGTTAATCTCATGTAATTCAGTCCCTACCCGCTTTGCCCAAAAGCCCTACCTGCTTTAGGCCCCCACTACGGGCAAAACGGGTAATTCGAATGGTAAAGATTCTTGTTATTTTTTTATTCTTAATGTACAAAACTACTAAATATGTCATTTATTTTATAGTCCTTAATAACTAAACATTTCAAAATATACAAATAAATTTTCTATTTGTATCTATAAGTTGTTTTTTTTTACCATCAACCTTAGCTTACCCGTTTTGGGCTACTCTCCCCTACCTAGGTACCGGTTCCACACGGGTACCGGTACTCCACCTAACAAGTACCGGTACAAAATTCACAAAACTCATATTTTTACGAGGAACCTCGTACAGTTGGTGAAGTATTATTTAACTACTATATCTGTTTACTCGCTAAAGTAAATATTTGTTTGATGCCGGTTTTGGTATATTATTTAGAAATACCAATAGTACAGGTGCTACGTCTGGTACCGGTACTACTCTGGCACCGTTATGTCATGCCTTGCTCGTGTCCGAGGTGTCCGAGGTGTCCGAGGTGTCGCACAACTTATAATGAGTTCTATTTCGATCACCACAGAGCAAATGGTGCCGTTTGCATTCCAATGTTCTAATTACAATCTGTGGGAAGAACTAATCAGTATGTTACTAAAATCAGACATTTATTTGGTCGATCCGCTAATTGACTTTGCTTTGGTTAAATAATTTGAAAGTTTGGATTAACGAACGTATGCTAATCCGTAAATGATTTAAATACCTGATACCTAAGTTGAGTATAAAACCCAAAACAATTTTAATGTTTTTCAGAAAGGATTAGAATTATATTTAAAATTGAAAAGTAGTTAAAATAACCGGTAGGTGGCAGGTCAAGCAGGGGTACGAAGTCGGAGCTACTTGCTAGTCGGAGGGCTCCTCGGTGGAAGTTAGCTCTCAGAAAGTTCACTGATCGAGTCACGAACAAATCGTTATTTCATTTCCAGGATGCACTTAGATAGGAACTTGACGCGACTTTCTCTAGCAGCATTAGTTTTATGAGGGACAACAGTATAACATGATAATAATATTCGTATCTCATATTCTATTTCGTCTATTTCGATAAGGCGCTATTTCTGACAGGCTTCGCGTTGAGCCGCTTTGTCCCTGTCGCTCCGCTTTGAATGTTCAATATCCCTGCAATCCGCTGTTTGTACAATATATTACCTATTTCCTACAAAACACAGGATAATATCTATAACAGATGAAAGAGAATAAAATAGAGAGAATTCAATCAAAATGCCTGTGTACATGTTAGCGGCGGTACAACAAAGGAACAGTAACGTACCTAAAGCTAATCATATTCCAACAAAAGCCAATTTAATCTGAAATAAAAAATGTACAAACATTTTAATATTTGGCGAAGAAAACGAGATGTTTGCTCCGCTGAAGTAATACTGCGAATGTTTTTCTTGAAACTGGAGCGACGTGGAGAAAGGATGGCGTCTAGAGAGAAGCCTGAGCGCCATCTGTTCTAATCTCGAGCCGCTTGATACTTGCGCCGCACTTTGTTCACGGGCTTAAGTTGTAAGAAAAGACGCATTCGAGGGGATTCATTCCACTCGACGAAATGTGAAAAACTGTGAGCGCCAGTAGTGCTGCGCGCGAGCCAACTGTACCGGATTACGCTTTCAATTTGCGGTTTTTAATTAAAATAATTCATGCGTTGTAAAGGATTACTTCAAGCTATTGAAAGTAGATTTCCTCATTTATATTAAGGTTTTTATTCCCTGCTCACTGGCACACGGAGCCTAACAAACTCAAATCATCCAGTAGGCCATCAGAAAGCACTTTTAGACGTCAACATTTACAAGCAAATAGAATTGATTTTAATTGCCCCTTCAAAAAGGTAGTTTCGTATGGATAAGAATGGGCAAGAAACTTTATAGTTACTCTTTTAAAACGTGTTAATATATTTTGTGTACCTACATAAATTATATCTACAAACGATGTAGCTGGAATAAAATTACTTTAATACATTAGGTTAAAAGTATTAAAAAATAAGCAATGACAGACAAATGTAGATAATCAAAATGAAATACTGTTCATGGTCCAGCTGTATCTGAGTTTAAATTTTTCTTCAAGTGATGAGCTTGGTAAGCCCATCACTTGAAGAAAAATGTGAAAAATATCTCGGAACAAAAATGAAAATCGGATTAATCTGAACTCCTTTATTCTTTTGCATTTTTGTTTGAACTCAGGATCACAACTCGTGATTCAAGGAGCGGACAATGTCTGTCGGGTCAGATAGTTAATTACGTTTATAGATACATTGTCCTCACATATTTACCACATTTAACCGCAGACGATTTTTCCTAACACTGTCATCTGTCCTCAGGAGCGCCTACTGCTGTCGGTGCTGCCGCGCCACGTCGCCATGGAGATGAAGGCCGACATCGCCAGCCAGCCGCGCCAGGAGCAGTTCCACAAGATCTACATCCAACGCTACGAGAACGTGAGGTACGCACAGAAGCACCTCGCACACTTGCGTTTTGTTATTGTATTAATAGTCTGAGGTAGTTTTAATAGATGTTATAATTTTGGTGTCTTACTAATTCTGGTGTCAACAATATATTAGAAGCTATCAGGATTCAATTAATGTCTCTTACATTTTATGTAACTGAATACGTATTAATTCTTGCATATATCAACATTACATATTTATAAAAAATTCAAAACAAAAATTTCCACCAAAATTAGGTCAAAAATCATAGTTGTTGAAATTCTCTCATTTACAGAATAAAGAATTTCATTTGATTTCGACAAAACGACAACTCGTCGTCTTCGTGTGGCGATGTGGCCTCGCTCTCAGATTTCAATATATTTATTTATTAATAACCAGCTTATATTTACAGTTTATTTATTTATTACATTTGGGAAAACAAACAGTAGTATAATATACAGTTAGTACCATACTAGTGGAATAGTTACACCATATAATCATAACATTTTGTTTCATTACATAAAAATAGACAAAACTAAATGAAATTAGATTTAAAATTAAAATTAGACCAAATTAAATTAAATATCATAAAATTAGAATAAAATTATTAATAACAAGATAAAATTTAATTTCTTTACTCCAAGGAGATTGGGAGTGGCAATCGACTCCAGGTATCGAGTAACAGTGATCTGTATCTCAGTTCAGTACTCACGAAACCATCTGAGGATTCGTCATATAGCAGAATGTCGTAAGGAATGGTACTATGGATTGGCCTCAATATGGGTGAGGGCTTGGTACTATGGACTGGTCTTAAGGGTTATGCCACTGGTTTGAGGTATTGAGAATAGAAGACGTTGGTGAGGGCGAAGATGTTAAAGAAGATTACTGTAGTAACGAAGAATTGAAGTGGGTACCACGCACCAGGCGAATGAAATATTCAGATAGCATGGTACTGAAGTAGCTATCAGTACACGTTCACAGTACGTGATCGTGACACGTCCGTGTGTCTCATAATATACATCCTAAAATTAAATTTAAATAGATACATAGTAGCACATCGCCATCGCCAGCTCTATTCACGCACAGGATATGACAGTTCTGTGGCAACTCGTCAGCCCGACTGGTGGCTTAGAGCCAAGCAAAACAAAAGCCCAGCGACTCTAAGGAGCAGAGGAGCTTGTCTCTTCGACACGAACCCATTGATTCGATTAGAATGCGACGTTCATCAACGAGCAGTGATTGGCTGGCAGTACAAATATCCTTAGGGGCGAAGCAAAGGAGACCATGTCCACGCTACTTTACACAGCTGCCGACCCCGCTGTAATCATGCAGACGCTTGAACAAAGTTACGGACGTCAGCTAAGAGACGCCGTGTACGAGTACGTAGTGATTGGTTTGTCGGACGACGCCGCTAATCTAACAGAACGCCTCCCAAATTGCCCCGTCTAACGATGTGGCTAACTGGCACTGACGCCGCTCGCGCTAACCGTTTGCTATAGTAAAAGGTTGATGTAGGATTTCAAAAATTAAACTGAAACTTATATTCTTGAAAAATTACACTAACTAACAGTACTTACTACTCACGTTTTTGCTCTCATGAAAAGCTGAACCCTACCGGCTTTAAAGTAGGTACGTAAACAAAATAATGTTTGAGTTGAAAACACAACGATGTTTGTACAGATATAAATTCAAAAGCAGTTCATAATATTACGGTACTGGTTCAGGGTTGTTGAAAATACTGACATTCGTGGGTCTGCATACATGTAGACTGGCAGCTCATATTACATTATAGGTTTGCTGAATTAAATTACGTTCGATAAATATGTTTACCTTGCTTTGCAATATTAAATATCTCCACAGTCCGTCACTCAATACAAGTTTCATTTCATTCACGCCTTTTCAATTATCGTCTCATAATACTTTGACGACTCGGGTGCGATTTGGACTGCAGAGGGCCCCCCTGCAAAGCCAACCCGAATAAAGCTTCCTTCCAACTCGATAGATGGCGGTGAGATTGAAATAGAAGTCGCTATAGTATAGTTACCCGCTAGAATATAAGGTCGGCGAAACAAATTTGAACAGTTACAGCTACAACCAGTATTGGGTAGATACTCATAAATGTCTAAACAGAATTTTTGTAAAAGTTGAGCGAGAAGCTCTGCTTTGGGAGACACAGACAGGAAGACATGACGCTGTAAGCGCACTCCGCTCTGGGAACGACGCTAAGCTCGTTTCGCTTCGCTCATAAACCCACCGCGTGTTTTTATACTTTAGTTCTTAGTTGCGGTGTGAACCGAAGTATGCAAACACGCGTATCTATCTGAGCGAGTGGACTGCGTTTTAGTCGGTACTAGTGGTGTGCGTGATGTTATATTTTTATTACCTTTATAAAATTTGATATAAATGTAGAAATTTTACAAAGGGTGACATAATGAGTAGTGTTATCGCTAGAAGCGATCTTTATATGTTTTAACTAAGATTTAATTAGAATTTGGACACTTCGACAGCGTTAGCGTTGACTCCGCATAGGTCTCCCATAGTGCAGGTGATAATGCACTGGGCGCACGGCAGTAAGTTGGTGAGACATCGTTCGCAATATGGCTCCACAGTCGCACTCTGCTCAGCGCAGTGCCCCACCTAACTATGTTGTTGTTCCAGAGATTAACTGAGATCCCAGAGCTGATCCCAAAATTATGCAGTACGATAATTGCTCTGTTCAACGTCGTACGAATGTAGGTTATCTGTTATATTTAGTCTCAATGATATTATAAGTTTTAACACTTATAATATCATTGTTTAGTCTGTCATCCGTACACTAACTGTTCCATGGGTCTAGTCTGTCCAGGCTTCTGTAATGTATAGTATACCTATAGTAATAGTTTTGTGGTGACCCACACAATGAAAACTTAATTATGTTTGCGTTTTGATCAGTGACACGCAGATATTGGGTTTAATTCTCAGGCCAGTTCAATGCTATTGCTTCTAGATCGTGTCAATACCTCCAGTACAACGGAAACTTTCAACAAAACTAATCGTTGCTCCCTACAGTCATTATTAGTGTCTATTCTTAGTTTCTGAAGCAGGCAAGTCAGGCGTAGCCACGGAGATGTGCTTCGTAGACCTTCGTAGCCACGGAGCTACGCTTCGTAGACCTTCGTAGCCATTATGCTACGAGCACTTCCTTATATTATTTATACAAACAGTACTTGTATTTTTATTGGCCATTACATAGTAGGTATCAACAAATATTATCGGATATACTTATGCCATTCTCTTCGTAACAGGAACATCATGTAGGAAGTAGTTTCTGGTCTCTTCGTTCACATATTATTATTTATTATTCCGAATGGCGGGAACTCGTGCTTCCCCACTCACGCTGCAATCACTTTTAACTTTTAATAACATCGTACCGAATGTCCTTGTGACGCCATTTCTTAAAGTTGTTAACATTCGACAGTTCAAAACGGCAAGCTTGAGTTGCACTCACTCGAACATTTGTAGCGTTTAGCGATACTTGTGGTTGTGTGAGGCAAATATTATAGTTCTTTCCTGTTTTATTTATATGCTGGCATTATGATATTAGAGAGGAATTTTAATTTATGAATAGAACGTATTAATGTGTAGTCAATTTGTATTTCCACCCTATTATTTATCCTCACACAAAACATTTTGCTTGATTTGAATAAACTTGTTAATATCTACGCTTCTGCGTGAGATCTTGCTCCTCTTGGCATCGTCGCCATCTGTCGGTAGCCCACAACAGGGCTATATGAAGACAGTCTTCGTAGCCTGTAGCTAATACGACGTAGGCCTACGATGCTACGGTGCTACGATGCTACGGCGCTATATTGCTACGATGCTACGGTTCTATGGTGCTACGGCGATAAAGCATAATTATTATATAGACGTTATTGGTATGCACAGTGCTCTGTTAATGTTCAGGAATTTGTTGCTCGTGACGTGTTACTCGTGCCAACCCAACTAGCAATTTTCTCTTGCGGATATGCTGATTTAAGAACTAAGGTGTTACAGCAGACTGACATGTGTCTAGACTATGACAGTACATCTTATAAAAGCATGATTTAAGGCGGTTTGTACTAAAAGAATACTAACACTTAGTACGTGCTCTTATATATGTGTATAAAGAATCGTTGTAACACATTTATCAGCACAGTTGCCTTACAAGTGCATTTTTAAAGAGCAATTGCTCTTGAATATTATTTGCACTTAAAAAATCATTTTTAAAGTAAGTACATTCTTTCTTAGTAGAGTCTGCATTGAGTGTTTTATAACACTTATGTCCTTATTAAACTTTTGCATAAAACTACTATAAAGCCAAGTTGTAAGTGTGAATTAAGTCTTCTCCAAGTCAAATTAAAAAGAAGACGACTAATAGTAGAGCTCTATCAGAATATTTTGTCTTTTAAAATACTTGTGAACACTTTATTAAGAATGTCGGCCATTATATTCGTGTAAACAACGCTAAGTGTTTGTAACAGTTAAGCATGGAGCATATAGGAATAAAAATAAACAAAAATAAAAATATTTTAAAACACACTCACTTTAGTAGGTACCCACTTACCCACCCATTAGGTACAGCATGTTTGGCTCACCTAACTTTTTACCTACCACAAAATGGTAATTTGTATGCCATGGTTTTAAAAGGAACCCTAAATTTATTAAATGGCTGCAAGTAGTTACCTTATGTAAGTGCTCAATAAGACCAAAAGGTTTAAAATTAACTTAGGTAGTGTGAAATAAGACATTTTAGTATTAAGCTTATCTTAGAGAAGAGTAGTTGGTCTTATAAATCTCTAATGGCGTCGGTTTTTATTTTTACAATTAATTATTATTTTTTAAATAATATTCTAAATACATAACGAAGTGGGCCTTTGAAAATATTTCACTTTATTCCAAAAAACATTCGAAGAAATGTACACCGCAAGTTATTTAAGTTCATAGATACATAACTATCAAGCAAATGAAATAAATGATTACAGGAAATAAAAAAATACTACTAATACAGATGATGAGCTGACAACTTTTTTTTATTCCATCAGCGCTCCCGCACACTCTTTAGGCCGTTGTGATAAATTTATTTATTTATTTATAAATACTCCTTTATTGAGCTTCCAGAGAGCAATATAAGGGAAATTACACTTAAAAGGGCAGTCGTAAGAGCGCTCTAAGTCCTATTTTCCCTCAAACAATGCCATTATAAAACCATTATAAGTTATTTTGGTATTACAAGAGCAGTAACAAGGTTATTGTTAGTGTAAAGTAATCTTCAATAAGAGCGTTAGAAGTTGACTCTAATTAAGAATTCTCTTATAAAGTGCGCCTAAATCGACACTTGTAGTTGTTTGTAAGTATGCTAAAAGAGTAAAAAAATATAGGTCTTGGGACACTTGTAAGTTAAAATTTTGATAGTTGGGATGTCACTTGTGCCATGTTACTCGTGCAAAGTTACTCGCGCCATGTTACTCGTACCATGTTACTCGTGCCATGTTACACGTGCCATGTTACTCGTACCATGTTACTCGTGCCATGTTACACGTGCCATGTTACTCGTGCCATGTTACACGTGCCATGTTACTCGTGGCATGTTACTCGTGCCATGTTACTTGTGCCATGTTACTTGTGCCATGTTGCTTGTGCCATGTTGCTTGTGCCATGTTACTTGTGCCATGTTACTTGAGCCATGTTACTCGCCATATTGCTCGTGCCATGTTACTGGTGCTATGTTACTCGTGCCATGTTTCACGTGCCATGTTACTCATGCCATGTTACACGTGGCATGTTACTCGTGGCATGTTACACGTGCCATGTTACTCGTACCATGTTACTCGTGCCATGTTACTCGTGCCATGTTACACTTGCCATGTTACTCGTGCCATGTTAGACGTGCCATGTTACTCGTGGCATGTTACTCGTGCCATGTTACTTGTGCCATGTTACTTGTGCCATGTTGGTTGTGCCATGTTACTTGTGCCATGTTACTTGTGCCATGTTACTTGAGCCATGTTACTCGCCATATTGCTCGTGCCATGTTACTGGTGCTATTTTACTCGTGCCATGTTACACGTGCCATGTTACTCGTGCCATGTTACACGTGCCATGTTACTCGTGGCATGTTACTTGTGCCATGTTACTTGTGCCATGTTAGTCGCCATATTACTCGTGCCATGTTACTGGTGGCATGTTACTCGTGCCATGTTACTTGTGCCATGTTACTTGTGCCATGTTGGTTGTGCCATGTTACTTGTGCCATGTTACTTGTGCCATGTTACTTGAGCCATGTTACTCGCCATATTGCTCGTGCCATGTTACTGGTGCTATTTTACTCGTGCCATGTTACACGTGCCATGTTACTCGTGCCATGTTACACGTGCCATGTTACTCGTGGCATGTTACTTGTGCCATGTTACTTGTGCCATGTTACTCGCCATATTACTCGTGCCATGTTACTGGTGCCATGTTACTCGTGCCATGTGTCTTGTGTCATGTTACTCGTGGCGTGTTACTTGTGCCATGTTACTTGAGCCATGTTACTCGCCATATTGCTCGTGCCATGTTACTGGTGCTATTTTACTCGTGCCATGTTACACGTGCCATTTTACTCGTGCCATGTTACACGTGCCATGTTACTCGTGGCATGTTACTTGTGCCATGTTACTTGTGCCATGTTACTCGCCATATTACTCGTGCCATGTTACTGGTGCCATGTTACTCGTGCCATGTGTCTTGTGTCATGTTACTCGTGGCGTGTTACTTGTCCCATGTTACTTGTGCCATATTACTCGTGCCATGTTACTCGGGGTCGGCAACTATCATAACAGGTTTAACCTAACGCGATGGTGTGGTATTTAAAATGGTAAAACGGAACCCTTATAGTGAGAATCAGTCTGTCTGTCTGTCTGTCTGTCACAGCTGGATATCTCAAGAACTACTAATGCTATCAACTTGAAATTTAGATGACGTTTGCCTAACTATAATGCAAATAAGAAAGAAATAAAAATATATATATTTATTTTGCAACATACTGGAAGAGGGTCTGAAAAATTCGAAGTAGGGCTACTAGGGCTTGGGGATCACATGAAAGAGCGCAGTTTACACATTAACAAACATTTTTTCATTTTTTTAGGCCGCATTGTTTTCGACGTTTGATGAAAAATGTAAAAAAAATACCGTTCACCCTCCCTTATCTCCGAAGATTGCAAAGAGAAAAATCTGAAATAATTCTATGTTATAGAAATGATGTCTCTAAGTAGTACACTTTTTCAGAAATCATAACCAAAAGTTACACTAGTACCACTATCGGTCAAGAGATGGCGCTGACCTAAAACTGCAATATTCTGCACCGCAGTGCGCAGTGTTATCATTCTCTAACGAATATAGGCCTCGTCGATGAAAAATTAAAAACATATGATGGTACGGAACCCTCGGTGCGCGAGTCCGACTCGCTCTTGTTTTATATCTCTTGAAAGAAAGAATTTAACATTTATTTGCGGCAAAAATGACAAAAAAAATAACAAATTGGTCGATGGTTGGGAGTTGGGGTTGTAGGCTCTCCTCAGACATCTAACTTTTCTTTGTCCACATGCGTTTATTGATTTGATTTACCCATTTTTTGCATTTTTTTATGGCAGCACCAAGTCTAACTTGTCAGTTAACGGAAAACGTAAATGTCAAATGTCAAAAGTGTCAAAACCATTGCTTGTCTTGCAACTCCATTGCGGCGACTTGTGTATATTCATTGCGGTTTAAATTGACTACTTTTAACAATGAATACTGATTCTGACGATTCTCCTATACCTGACGACCACGGCCTGATTATGGAATCTGCTCCCTCTACTCATGTCCACACTCTGGCGATAACTTGGATTTGTTATTAGACGCTTCGACAATCGCACAATTTTGGACGATGTTTAAGTGGTGTATGATAATGAACTAAATGAATAAATATGAATAGATATGATAAAAGTTTTTTGTATTCTTTGACTCCCAGTTAATTATGCTCTTAAATAAATGAAAATAAATTAAGTGATATTTCACGTATAAAACATAACCTGTATTTATGTATATATAAGAATAATATATAACTTCAAAATGCTAAGTTTTTGTAAATCATTTCTTATACTAATTAATTATTGGAATTGCTCCTATTATTATAATTATTTTTTATATGTGTGCACAGTGGGCATTAATTACTATGGCCACTTGGCATGCCCCTTTAACCTGCAACAGTAACATAACCCGCGTCACTTAAATCTCACATCATGTTTATAAATACGTGAGTGTCGCGACTGGCTTTGTGCTACTCAACGTCAAAATATTCAATAATGCGTATAAAAGTCTTTCATAGCGCGACGTCAATCGACGTCACTCGACGTCACATGATGTCACATAAAATCTCTTTCCATGACGCTAATAAACATCACACAATGTTGTATATGGAGCGGGCTATGTTCGGAGTTTCTTTGAAGAATAAATCGGGAAAGAACTAGAGTTACATAACATACATAACTGCAGTGATGTGGCAGTGCGCTGGCCGTGTTGTCGAACAAGTAATGGCCGGAACAGACGAGACCGAGGCCAATTCTCGTAAATTTAAAATGTTCAAAATCTAGTCTCAGTCTCATCTCAGCGACAAATAAATGTCAAAAACTCGTCAAAATCTAGGGAAATTAGAGGTATTTTTGATTTAGTCTGAAACTGTGAACGTTCTTAATATTACGAGAATTGCCCCTCTGGAGTGGAGACCGTGTATCGGTCTTAGCGTTGGGACGACCTCTAGCGAGATGGGGAGAGCGCGTATCGGTCATAGTGTTGGGACGACCCTAGCGAGATGGGGAGACCGCGTATCGGTCATAACGTTGAGACGATCCTAGTGAGATGGGGAGACCGCGTATCGGTCTTAGCGTTGGGACGACCTCTAGCGAGATGGGGACAGCGCGTATCGGTCATAGTGTTGGGACGACCCTAGCGAGATGGGGAGACCGCGTATTGGTCATAACGTTGAGACGATCATAGCGAGATGGGGAGACCGCGTATTGGTCATAACGTTGAGACGATCATAGCGAGATGGGGAGACCGCGTATCGGTCATAACGTTAAGACGCCCCTAGCGAGATGGGGAGACCGCGTATCGGTCATAGCATTGCACACTATGATAAATGCCTCGAAAAACGGACATCGCTTTTTTATTCTTCTAATCGATAGTATACACTGTTTTGAATGCTAGAGTAGAACTCCCAGAAACCAATTCAGCTTAGAACCAGAGATATATTTTTTTCAATATTTTATTCTGGTTATCCATAGAAATCAAAAGAATTGTATCTTATTATGTATGCAACGTTTTTATGTTTTAATTATAATAATGTGATAAAGCCAATTATCTGATATTTTTAGAAACAAAAAAATATTTTTTAGATGTTATTTAAAGCAAGCTACGTAATTTTTCCTGTAATATTGAAATTATTTTTTTGCGCAGGTTCTATAAGGTAGTAGAATTTTATTTTCACACACATTATTGTTTAGTGTTATGATAACCTGCCTGAAAAATATCAGATGCTTATCACGAAGCAATTCGGATTTTTCGAGTTTCGATTTTTTGTTGTTAGGGTTTTCACAAATCAAAAATCTGAAAGCAAAAACATTTTAATTTTTTAGTTCTTAAAATGAAGTAAGTATTACTCAATAAGTATAAACAGTAGGTATAGAGGTACCCATAGGAAATTGAATGGCTTATAAAGATTTCTTGCCATAAAATAATTATGTAAAGTTCAAAAATTGCCCTTAGTGGCTGTTTGTAGGTCATACTTTGTAAAGTTTATTTTGTTTCACGTGTATATTTGTTCGTTTAATGTATTGTTATATAAAGCCGTTTGATATAAAAATATTTTTTATACATTTACGTAATTTATATTTTTTTGATAAAGGGGTAAATGCGGTATAGGGAAGGGATCCGTCCTCGTCAGTTTATAGTCTTAACAGAAATTATTTATTGTATTTTCTGTGTTCTGAGAGTGACAACCCTATTATCAGAGAAAAATTTGAAAACCATAGAATCATCATATCTTCGATTTCCTGATAGATTTGCATCAGATTTTTTTACAGCAGGCATATTTATTTTTCTATTATAGGGAAATCTTTTCTGTTTCGCCTATAATTATAATACCTTGCATATAATGTCAATAAACTTCAAAAACATTTGTTCAAATATTTTCATCACAACGTTTATTTTTGTGTTTTTCTGGAAATCCAAAAAAAAGATTATTTATAATTTTTTTTACATACATACAAACATGTCAAACACATAACCCTCCTTTTGGGCTTCGCCGCAGTCGGGTAAAAAGGGATGTCCGTTTTTTGAGGCATTTAACATACTGTGCGTTGGGACGACCCGTAGCGAGATGGGGAGACCGCGTATCGGTCATAGCGTTGAGATGACCCTAGCGAGATGGGGAGACCGCGTATCGGTCATAGCATTGGGACGACCTCTAGCGAGATGGGGAGAGCGCGTTTCGGTCATAGCGTTGGGACGACCCTAGCGAGATGGGGAGACCGCTTATCGGTCGTAGCGTTTAGACGACCCTAGCGAGATGGGAAGACCGGGTATCGGTCATAGCGTTGGAACGACCCTAGCGAGATGGGGAGACCGCGTATCGGTCACAGCGTTGAGACGACCCTAGCGAGATGGGGAGACCGGGTATCGGTCATAGCGTTGGGACGACCTCTAGCGAGATGGAGAGGCCGCGTATCGGTCACAGCGTTGAGACGACCCTAGCGAGATGGGGAGACCAGGTATCGGTCATAGCGTTGGGACGACCCTAGCGAGATGGAGAGACCGCGTATCGGTCACAGCGTTGAGACGACCCTAGCGAGATGGGGAGACCGTGTATCGGTCATAGCGTTGGAACGACCCTAGCGAGATGGGGAGACCGCTTATCGGTCGTAGCGTTTAGACGACCCTAGCGAGATGGAGAGACCGCGTATCGGTCATAGCGTTGGGACGACCTCTAGCGAGATGGGAAGACCGGGTATCGGTCATAGCGTTGGAACGACCCTGGCGAGATGGGGAGACCGCTTATCGGTCATAGCGTTTAGACAACCACTAGCGAGATGGGGAGACCGGGTATCGGTCATAGCGTTCTAACGACTCTAGCGAGATGGGGAAACCGCTTATCGGTCATAGCGTTTAGACGACCCTAGCGAGATGGGGAGACCGGGTATCGGTCATAGCGTTGGAACGACCCTGGCGAGATGGGGAGACCGCTTATCGGTCATAGCGTTTAGACGACCCTAGCGAGATGGGGAGACCGGGTATCGGTCATAGCGTTGGAACGACCCTAGCGAGATGGGGAGACCGCTTATCGGTCATAGCGTTGAGACGACCGTAGCAAGATGGGGAGACCGGGTATCGGTCATAGCGTTGGAACGACCCTGGCGAGATGGGGAGACCGCTTATCGGTCATAGCGTTTAGACGACCCTAGCGAGATGGGGAGACCGGGTATCGGTCATAGCGTTGGAACGACCCTAGCGAGATGGGGAGACCGCTTATCGGTCATAGCGTTGGAACGACCCTGGCGAGATGGGGAGACCGCTTATCGGTCATAGCGTTTAGACAACCACTAGCGAGATGGGGAGACCGGGTATCGGTCATAGCGTTCTAACGACTCTAGCGAGATGGGGAAACCGCTTATCGGTCATAGCGTTTAGACGACCCTAGCGAGATGGGGAGACCGGGTATCGGTCATAGCGTTGGAACGACCCTGGCGAGATGGGGAGACCGCTTATCGGTCATAGCGTTTAGACGACCCTAGCGAGATGGGGAGACCGGGTATCGGTCATAGCGTTGGAACGACCCTAGCGAGATGGGGAGACCGCTTATCGGTCATAGCGTTGAGACGACCGTAGCAAGATGGGGAGACCGCTTATCGGTCATAGCGTTTAGACGACCCTAGCGAGATGGAGAGACCGCGTATCGGTCATAGTGTTGGGACGACCTCTAGCGAGATGGGGAGACCGGGTATCGGTCATAGCGTTGGAACGACCGTAGCGAGATGGGGAGGCCGCTTATCGGTCATAGCGTTTAGACGACCCTAGCGAGATGGAGAGACCACGTATCGGTCATAGCGTTGGGACGACCCTAGCAAGATGGGGAGACCGCTTATCGGTCATAGCGTTGAGACGACCTCTAGCGAGATGGGGAGACCGGGTATCGGTCATAGCGTTGGAACGACCTTAGCGAGATGGGGAGGACGCTTATCGGTCATAGCGTTTAGACGACCCTAGCGAGATGGAGAGACCACGTATCGGTCATAGCGTTGGGACGACCCTAGCAAGATGGGGAGACCGCTTATCGGTCATAGCGTTGAGACGACCTCTAGCGAGATGGAGAGACCGGGTATCGGTCATAGCGTTGGGACGAACCTAGCAAGATGGGGAGACCGCTTATCGGTCATAGCGTTGAGACGACCTCTAGCGAGATGGGGAGACCGGGTATCGGTCATAGCGTTGGGACGACCCTAGCGAGATGGGGAGACCGCTTATCGGTCATAGCGTTGAGGCGACCCTAGCGAGAGGGACCGACGGTGGCTGGCGCCGACTTGATGCGGCAGGCGGAGGACAGGGTGATGTGGTGCAGCCCATGTCCAGTGGTGGGCGGCGGTATGCTGAGTTGATTGATTGTCATAGAGCAGCTGGACGCTAGACGTTAAATGGTCAAACAATATACGGTTAAGTAGTAGTAGTACTTCACTTTAACTAACGTTTAAAAATACACCTCATTGTGATTGGTTGCGTCGTGATGAACGACAGGCCTGACAAAACATTGGCAAATAGTCGCATCATTAGTCGTACACTCTCGAGTTACTGCGACCTGTCGACAACCAGCGCGCGTCCGGCGTCATCTTGCGTTACCGCATCACAGTGCGCGGGTTTATTTATAAAGTTAATGTTAGTACCGAGTGGGCTGCGGGGACAACGTGTGTACTAGATGCGTTGTGCGGGGGTTGTTCATATTGAGTAGGTAATAATAATATCAGCCTATTATTGTCCCACTGAAGGGCACAGGCCTCTTCACACACAGAGAAGCCACGAGCATGGTACGCCACGCTTGCTCGAGACTGCGATTTCAGACTTATATTAACCAGTCCAGGTTTCCTCACGATGTTTTTCCTTCACCGATTTTAGTCATTTCCAAGATAAACTTAGAAAGGACATATTAATTGAAAAAGTCATATTGGTACTTGCCAGAATTTGAACCCACAACCTCGTTTATGAGATGCGACGCCTGAACCGCTGCGCCATCACGACATGACATGAGTAGGTAATGGGTACCCGATAATAAAATCGATGTGATGTACATAACATGTTAAAAAGTAAATCGCTTTGTTACCGCGCCGCGCCGCACGCCACCGCGCCCTGTCGTGTCGTGTCATACCGCCCTACAACCCGCAATATGTTTTTTATTCCCATACATTTACGAGCACCAAATTACAAGCAACGCCTGAATAGGCGCTGTGTAAAAAGAAATTGTTTTTCTTTATGTATTCCGTGTCCTTCCCTCACTCCCTCCTCCGTACATTACATGAGTACACGGAGCCTTCACCGCTCATGTTCGCGCTATGTAAATATTATATAGGACACAATCACGTATGAGTGTCGCTGAGTCGTTGAGTCGTTGAGCAAACGAGGGACGACGCTAATTACTAACGATGGCTACTTTATTACCGACACGACGTGCGGCCCGCGTCAGGTCCCTTATGAAACGGTTTGTCGGTAATGTCCTCTGAAAACATTGTGAGGGGATTAACATTAATTGTCTTTTTATAACAACATGTTTTATCTGATAACATTGATGAACTGGAAGTTCATTGGTAACCTTACACTGTTAACGTCGAAATTGTTGAAAAACCAGTTACTAACGAAGCTCTAAACTTTAGAGCTTCAATAATCGCTTTTCTAATTTAATTCTTACCTCTGTCTGATACTCAGTAACCGAGATAGTAACAGCAAACTGTTTCAATACCCTGCTGAAACAGCCAACCTTCCTGCCAAAGGTCCTAGAAATAAATAGAATCTTTTTTAGAAAGCATGTTTAGTCTGAGCGTTCGTGCAAACCATATCCTTTCTTCTCTTGTCTGAAGGTACAGGTTTAAAATCTACTTCAGTGTGCTGCAGTAAAACTATATTTTGAGATGAAGGTCTATAAATAACCATAAATACCGTATCGGGGGAAATTTTAATTATCAGGCGATTACAGTCTTGAAATATCCTTATTTCAAGACTGTAATCGCCTGATAATTAAAATATAATTAAAATAATTTAGAAGCAGTGGTAGAAGAATCCTTTCTTCTACCACTGCTTCTAAATTATTTTTAATGTACACAACTAATCCACTGTTTTGATTAATGTGGCTATTGGTTTTGTTTAAATTATACCCGTCTAGTGATGGTATATTCGTTGTTTGTTCGGAGAGCCAACATTCTGTTAGTACAATAATGTCACAGCGTATTTCAAGATTCTGTAATAGCACTTCAAAGCCGTCAAAATTTCGGTTTATACTACGAATGTTTTGTGTAAGCGCTGTTACATATTGGAGATGTTTCGCGGCAAAACTTGGCTGCGTGACCAAACTGGCAATTGAAGCACCTGGTCACTAAAGTAAAATCTCTAACGGGGCATGATGTCCACCACTGAATAAATAACTGAAACACGCTACATCTCAAGTACCAACCATTATGTTGTATGTTTCAAACTGAACATGGGTCTAGTATTTATTAAATTAGTAGTTTATCCAATGTGGACACCGGACGGCTGTGACGGGGCTGGTAATATTGGATGTTTGTCAATATCAGTCCAGAGAAAGAATTTGTTATAATTTCATGGTAGATTCATTTTAGGTTTTAAATAATTCGGTATTACAGAAAATGAGATAGAACATTTTCTAACGAAGTTATTGAACAGTTCCATCTATCTAACTAGTTGAATTGGAAATGAACATTGATTTATATTAAATTCGTAAAAAATAAGCCCCAATCTGATCTAGATCGGAACAAAACTTTGCTCGCTGATTATATTCTGTCCTTAATTATCATTTTAATTTCAAAAATCTAATGAGGCAGGTACAATACAACCGACGCGCAATACTAATGACCCTGCCGCGCTTGAGGTTTGTTCACCAGACACACAATAAAAACAATTGCTAAACATTATTTACATTCAGCAAAAAGGTTTTAAGTATTTATCGGGTGGATTGTTGATTACAATTTGCCGTCTCTAATCCTTCCCCGTGGGTCACGTCTGTCGCGTCGGTCGCACAGGGCGGTGGGGTGCGGGGTGCGGCTAGTGTCACTAATTATTACTGAACAATAGGTAACCCCGCCGCCCTCACCCCCGTCCCCACCCAAGGCGCGGCCAACCACTTTCGCGCGGACTATGCAGGCGTCGTCGTCGGCGTCAGGACGCTGTCTCGTTCAACCATCTGTTTTAACACGAGATATCCGAATTGTTTTATATATCAATTTTAAATGGTCAAATTGCTATTATTAGGCCTCGAAAAAAATATTTCATAGATACCTTCTTGTTTTAGGGAAATTAACTGTTCAAAATACGATAAATGGTACTTTGCTCAATGAAAAAAAAATCCGAAACAGGGTCGATTTCAAAACCGTACAAAATAATATGAAAATTACATGTACCATGAGGTAATCGCATTTAAGAGGGAATTTAACGGTTGGATTTTTCGTTTAATAGATTTTTTTTAAACAAACATAAAAATAGTAAATCGGGCTAAATCAATTCGTGCTCGGAGTCCCGCGGGACGTCGTCGAGGGAGTACCTGTGTCAAAAAAAATTAAAGTTCGCTCTCCCTGCCGTTGTTAAAAAAAAACAAATAAAAGAACAACACATCACACTAATATTATAAAGGCGAAAGTTTGTGAGTGTATGTGTGTGTGGGGGTGTGTTTATATGTTTGTTACTTTTGTGTAATATATGTTTGTATAATAAAATAAATAAAATTATTCCGCTGTATAGATATACCTTACATGAAATTAAAAATAAATTAAGAGAATGGCTCTTATCCTTATCTTATGATGAAACAGAAAATATATTGGCTATAGAATCATAACTGTGTTATAACTTTATCAAACACTCACACTTCACAATACACACCTCCCTACACACAAAGTACACTCATATACACGCTCCTAGATCCACCCACAACCACAATCTTTCACTCCATTTGCTGTGTTAACAACCACTATAACCAAACAGAAAAGTCACGATTGTATTATATAAATTGAAGCCGCAAAATCTCCGACTCCTAAAATACAGGTCTGCGTACCTAGTTTACGAGCCCGGAAAACTGACAAGGATTTTTAACTTGGTAGTACAACCGACTGTTTCCATACGCTATGTACTGTGTTGTTATTTTTTTATATACTAATAAACTTATTATTATTATTACTTCTTCACGCTCAAACGGCTGGACCAATTTTGATAAAATTTGGTATGGAGGTAGCTGACACCCTCGATTAATATATAGGCTACTTTTTATCCCGATATTCCCACGGGATCGACATTTACGCGGGTGAAACCGCGGGGAGCCTCAAGTTAGATATAAAATTGTGGCAGCTCAGAAAAAAAAACCCGTAATTCACAATATTATTAGGCACATTACAAATAATTATCGATAAAATTATAGTCAAGTACGAGTATATTATTTTTTAACGTCATTTATAAAAATGTTTTAAATAAATCCTGCCTCATAAAACGTCAAACTGTTAAACTGTGACAACATCTGGTCTAGGATGATTTTTTCATAGATTTTGCTCAATGCTGGTGGCACAGATATAGGTCTAGAATTGGAGGGATCAAACTTACTACCCGATTTGAAAATTGGTACTACTTTACTACGTTTCATTAAGTCAGGAAACGTACCGCTGTCTAAACATCGATTAAATATGCCTGTTAGGGCAGAGGCAATTGTCAATAATATTTTCAAGAACCTTAACAGAAATCTCCCATAAGTCTTCAGTGTTTTTTATGTTAAGACTTTTAAATGCTTTTTTAATTGTGGCAACAGAAATGGGCTTGAATTTAAAGCTTGGAATATCCATATTAAAGTTTTCTATAAGAAGAGCTTCAGCTAATATAGGTGATGAGGGAAGAGATTTTGTAACCTCTATTGGGATGTCGGTAAAGAAATTTTCTAGTGTCTCAGCAACTTTTAACTTATCTGAAATAGTTTCATTATCAATTTTTAGGGACAACTCATACTGATCTTGCTGTTTTGTGTTTCCAGTTTCTTTGTTACCCGACTGCGTCAGAAGGAGGGTTATTAATTATCTACCTGCCACACTGCTTTTATTTTATTAATAGATATACTAATTTTGTTACTTAATAATTTAGGTTTAGCCTCAGCGCAGACTCTTTTGAATATTTTAGAATAGTTTCTTACATAATTATGAAGGGCTTGATCAGAAGTTAGGTAATGATTTCTCGTGATACAGATTATATAAAATATCTCAGCTTTTTCTAGCACAGCAGAGGCCCATTCACTTTTTGGTTTAGTATTGATACTAACTTTTTTACAGGCATGCTTTATTGAATTCTTGGCATACTGTAGAAAATAATGTACCATAGTTTATGTTGGGGTCTTGTGAATCAAAACTAGCTGTTGAAAGATTGATTGATTGAAGAACATTATTATTAAACATTTTCAATTTATTGAAATGAAAACTTCTTTAGCGGCGTTGTACACTTATTTTGTAATGGGTAAAAAATGTTAAACTCGCGTCAGGACACGTGACCCTGATCGAAAATTCGTAAGATTCCAAAATATCAAAAAATGTAAATAATAAGGCCATAAAAAAATATTGTCCATGAAAAAGTTTTAATGCAGTTTTTAAAGCCGATATACTTACCTACAGTTACTGGCCATCATTTTGGTGTCATCATTGTTCCAAATTTGAATTCATAACCATTTAAAAAGTTGAAATTATGTATGGAAGTTGATTTTTCTGAGAGATAAACTTTTTAATGTATAAATTGTCATGTTTGTGTACGATAGCGCAATAAATAAATATTGTTCTACCACATAAATGATAGTAGGTACTTTTGTACTGATAATTAAAGCAATTCGTGCAAAATTATTCCCTAACCATTCCAAAATATCAAAAATGCACAACGTTAATATTCAAGTTTTCACTTGTGCCGGCACTCCCGGAGTGCAACCCGTCGTTTTTTTTTTTGCTATATGTCTTAATTGAATGGATTTATCTATGTGTCATTTTTCACCCAAGTCAAATGATTCAAGTTGACCAGTATGGTCAGACCTGACGCCACTAAGGACGAGTCTTTTATTTTACAATTAGTAAATACATTGTCGATGCATGATGCTGAAGTTACTGTTATTCGCGTCGCTTCATTAAATATACATTTTAAATTAAATGATTTAAACAATGAGATTAGCTTACAATTTTCCGGTGAATTAACTAATAGATCAATATTTAGGTCACCACAAACAAAAACATTATCTTTTAAAAGTTTACTTAGTATTTCTTCCATTACGACTAATCTGGTGATCTATAAACACATAAGAAAGTATGGCCTTCAACTTCTGCACATGCTACCTCACAACGATCAACAGAGCAAGCAATGATATCCTTTCTTTCTTTATATCTAAAACAATTATTACATAATATCAAAGTACCACCCCTTATTGAAGACATGTTGTACCCTCCGTAGACCAACCGCGGCAAGCGTAGCTTAACCTAATCGATCGACCTGTGCGGCTGTTATTACTACATACTTGAAAAAAAATAGTGCCGTGTAAGCATAGCCTGGTTAGGCGGTAACCGCATAACTCGTTGCCCAAGTTCCAAAGCAAGTTCGTCGACGACATATCGTATCTTTGTTGTTGTAACTTTTAACATATTGATACTTGCAACTGTGCCACCTTTGCATCGATATATTATAGCTGTAGCAGTAGGTCCGTCACTTGACAATAAAGCACAGCAAATTGTTCCTTCCAATACAGGCCCGGAAAACCTCGCCTTAACTGCTCTAATGTGACTGATTTTTAAGGCTAAACTGGCCTTTTTGTTAACATAGTAATGAATTAAACACAATATTGTTGTAAATAATGTGCTACAAGCTAGAATAATTCGATTTTATCAGATTTAGAGCAAACGTTGTGTTCGCAAACAAATGTCCTATGTCCATGGCCTCAAATACAGCGGAAAAAATAGGCATCGTCTAAAATACAACCATTTCACGAAATGGTCAATTCCATGGAAATATAAATTAATGGTCAATTCTAAGATCCAGACCACAGACCACTAAGGTCCACAGACCTACAGAACATAGTCCGTAGAACGACTCCACTGCGCCGGATACGGGGGATGCCAATTAGTTCAAACAATGCACTAGTTTACTAGTAGCACACGCCCAGCACAGTATATATATATGTAAGTATATATGTATGTATTCTAACATGCTATTAGGTACCGGGGTACACTTGTACAGGGGATGCGCGAGGATTACACCAGCAATGCAATTACCGCCGCTGGGCGCGCCATCTGCCGGCGGCTTATTACATTTAAGCATTCCAGCTTCAGTAAGCTTTAGTTCAAGTTTACAAACAATGACACTAACAGTTTAAGTGCAATGAACAGTGTAGGTTCCGTATAAAAACGGAACCCTTATAAGATCACTTCGTTGTCCATCTGTCTGTCCGTCTGTCAAGACCCTTCTTCGCAGGAACGCGTGGAGTTATCAACTTGAAATTAATGTCAAATACTCAGGGCTGCAATCTCTTGAAGCAGAGAAACAATCAAACTTTTAAGTCAACGTAATCAAAAGATACGGGCGTTTATGTTCCGTTTTGCCACATATTTTGACACTCGCAAGCGAATCAAAACATACTTCCCGTTAACCTAGAATCATCAAATTTGTCATGTGCAAAAGTAAAGGAAAAGATCCGAAAACCGTAAAGGAGTAGTAGTAGTACCTTCCTTCAAACGTACGGAACTCTCGGTGCGCGAGTCCGACTCGCACTTGACTGGATTTTATATTTTGGGTTGGAATAGAAGCCATCTCGACCGTACGTACTTCAGATAAAATGTCATTAATTTACAGAATAGTGACCCTTCTTCATTTGGTATCTCGTGTATCTAATAGGTACTTTGAAAAGATTAGGTATCTTAACTATTTCCTAGTTGATAATAAACTACATAAGCCCGAGCTGCTGTACAATGACAGTAATTTACGAGCTGCAGTTCTAATAATTAGAACTGCAGATTGATACTTCGCAATGTTCAGTTAGCACTGAGAGCAGCGCCGCTGCGCCGCTAGCTCGAGCCACAAGTACCCGCACACTAACGTACAAACATTTCCCGAGCGACCTTTGGATAATTAAATCCTGAATAGAGAGAATAATAAATAAAATATCCGAATCAGCCGTTCCATTCCAGGGTACGTACTACATGTTTAATTACGAAACGTAATTATGTGGCGCATTAGAACATTGTATACTCATTTCAGCGGCACCTAACAATTATTATTATTGTTCGAATACATTCCAAATAAAAATGTATCTTCTTTAAGTGACGCGAGGCGAGGTAGCGAGGTAGCGAGGTAGCGACCCTGAAAATAACTTTGTAAATTAAGTTCTATTTAAGTAGGTGCTGACTGGGATTGCACGGAACCTTTGTGTCATTTGTAAGCACTCTCTACAATGTGTAACTCCTTCTGCTCGTATTCTTAGTTGTAGGCATATAGTACGCGTCACCCAAGTACTTGTAACTGACGCCACCTAGGACTATCTGAGGCGGGAAGTGTCGCCGCAATCAGTGGATAATGAGCACATTGCGCACACCGAGCACGTCACCACACACTAGATAACACGCTGGGCTACAATAACCCGCTCTTGCTTGTGTTTAGAACAATCCAAAAACACATTTTATGCGCCTTTTCCTAAAGATATTGTTTTTTTTTTTTATAAAAAGAAAAAAGGCAGTACTAAATTCATCACGGCACTTATACGCGGAATGAAAAAAGGACTCTTGGTCCAATTTGTCGGCCCCTCAGTCGGTGCCTTCAAATACATATTTCATTAGAGAGCCGGTCCACTTAGAGATCCTCGGGGTTGAATCACTGAGAAATTATATAACGTTTCAATAAATGAATAACACTTTTGATGAAACTCTTCGGTTTAAAAATAAGAAAACTTCCTGAACAAGCAGCTTGTATGTGCCGCGGTCGGGTGCTCACTTCACTGTATTTGATATCTGAATCACAAGTTCACAACTCATCGCACGCCACTACAGTCTCGTCACTTATGACCTGGGACGAGCGCGAAACGTTCACTTATCATTCGGTCAACGAACACATTGTTGAACAACCAATTCTGTACTCATGAAGCTAAACCGCGCTAGTTATAGCGCGGTTATAGTTCCGCGAGCCAAAGTGAGGTTTAATTCAGAATGAGTTTTGAATTTGAGGCAAATTGCAGCTTTGTGGTGAATCTGCGCATATATCCGGCACGGAGCTCGCCGGCCGAGGATTAACGGACACATTACGGATACGACATGCAACCCGTTTAAAAAAAAAACTCGACGTTGCCACGTTTTAAATGAACGCTGGATATTCTTAAGCCGAAGTTTAAGTCAGACTCTCCTGAATGAAACTTTTAGATTCACTGATGTTACTGCAACTATCGTTACTGTTACTGTTTGCTCCACACCATCTTAAACTCTTTGATTACACTGCCGGACATGTTTATGGGTTCCACGGATAAGAAGGCGTACTTGTAACCTTTTGTTCCGACAACATGAAAAGAAGTTGAACAATCGCGAGCCAGTCATGTAGCCGCGATCAGCAACAGGTCCGGGAGAAGCGGCTTGTTCTCTAATACCAAGTTGTTTCTCAAACAATCGCGAGCCGGTCGATGTAGCCGCGATCAGCAACAGGTCCGGGAGAAGCGGCTTGTTCTCTAAGACCAAGTTGTTCTTCAAACAATCGCGAGCCGGTCGATGTAGCCGCGATCAGCAACAGCAACAAGTCCGGGAGAAGCGGCTTGTTCTCTAATACCATGTTGTTTCTCAAACAATCGCGAGCCGGTCGATGTAGCCGCGACCAGCAACAGGTCCGGGAGAAGCGGCTTGTTCTCTAAGACCAAGTTGTTCCTCAAACAATCGCGAGCCGGTCGATGTAGCCGCGATCAGCAACAGCAACAAGTCCGGGAGAAGCGGCTTGTTCTCTAATACCATGTTGTTTCTCAAACAATCGCGAGCCGGTCGATGTAGCCGCAATCAGCAACAGTTCCGGGAGTAGCAGCTTGTTCGCTAATACCGAGTTGTTCCTCAAATGTCCCGATATCAACAATACTCTCTACTTGAGATACTCGTTCCATTACCTGCGAGTGGCGGCTGTGCTGATTGTTAGGGTTATAGTTTTAGTTCGTCGTCCGGAGCCTCCTAACGACATCGCTTTGCGATATTGTAAACCATCTTGTACACTTGAAAAGTGCTACTTAAAGTGTGAGGGTTTGAATCTTTATAACACTTGAACGATGTCGTCGCATTTGTGCAACTTATAAGATTTTTATGAATAGTTTAAACTTGATGCTACACTTTGCTCACTTATATAAATATGAAACTCAGTCGCTCGCAGCTAGTGGGGCTGACGAGCGAGTCCGCGGGGATGTAACATGTGCTATGTGAGTGTGTTGACGTGTGTGTTTGTTGCAGCATCCTGTTCGCTGACATCTGCGGCTTCACCTCCCTATCCGACCAGTGCACCGCCGAGGAGTTGGTGCGCCTGCTCAACGAGCTGTTTGCCAGGTCAGTCTCGAGCCACACCGATATGTTTACTGTCTACGTATTTACAGAAGATTTCTCTGTAGTCTAACATAGGCCGCTCCCAGTTAGGATTTCCTTTTGTTGCGCTCTCTTATATTATTTGCACTGTTGCTATGAACGTATGTTCTCGTCGTCCAAAAAGTAAATTGGTAGAGGTATGTTTCAACAAAATTTCAGTCAGATGATTGTACCTCAACAAACTTAATAGCCATTACATACATAAGCAGCTTCACCCATTCCCAATGAATGCAACCTCTGGTCTGCGTGCTCTGCCGGCGTAGACCCTCTCCCGTCGTTGGGCGGCGCAGCTGCCTGGCTATCTGACTCCCTGTTTAGTTGAGATGTGCATTTCTGTCAGACCGTTTTGTCGCAGCCTTTCCCACATCAGTTACGACGAAAGAATAAACTTGTCGCCGTCGTCGCTAATCATGGATGAATTCTGTAATTTGTTGAATAATGAATGACTTGCTGTGTCCCGGGGGCGACAAGCAACGAGTCAGGAACACGAATAAAATGGAAATAAACGGGATTTTACATTTAACTTTCGCAAAAATATACTTCCGTTAGAGTTGTTTTATTAAATCTACAATCCGTTCTCGACAAGGACTGGACGCGGGTTAGCGTTAGAACCAGCTTCCAATATGTACTCACAAAATTTGTGACTAGCACATTCAGATTTGACTATAATGATTTGTTAATTAGCTTGACAAGTGTTGATTAATAATTATCTAATTCCAATTACGTCACACAGAGCTGGCGCCATTTGTAATCTCGTCCTTGAGCTTATGTGCCCTTGAGTGATCATATTAAGGAGTCATGAGATGGTGTAGACCCTTCACCTCGCACTGGACCAACAAGAAGTACCTGTTCGTATGTCACACAGATTCGTTGGTGATAAAAGGGGCTACAATTTTTCTTTGTTAAAATAAACAGTTCCACAAGTTATTTACTACACGATGCTGGCTACACGATGCTGGATGTCCGAACAGCGCAAGTCTCGGGAGCTCTTTTAACCCTTGAATGTTAACCTCCGTCTTACACAGGTGATTTCAGGGCCCCAGGCCGCGGGTGTTGGGGTCCGCAACTCGACGCTACTGCTAGGGTTACAAATTGCGGGCGCTCCGGATAATAGGCGCGAGTTAATCACTTTGTTTTGTATCCAGAGATTAATTGGGTGCGGTAAGGCGAGGCGGCACGGCGCCGTCCGGTAGTCGATAGGCCGACTGGATGCGATGGAAATATTATGTCGGTGCAGTATCTAGTACCTACCATTAATGCGTAATGTGTTTACGATTGTAAAAATCCCAATCGTAGAGACAGACGTCCAGATCCTGCCTAAGTGTACCGGAAAATACTTTGCCACAGTACACTGTACACGTTATACCTATATAATAACTAGCATCGCCCCGCGATTTCAACCGCATAAGAGTCGATCCCTTGGAAAGATCGGAATAAAAACTATCCTATTAGATATCCTTCCCCGGGATGCCATCTATCTCTCTGCCAAATTTTATCAAAACCCGTTCAGTGGGTTAGGCGTGAAAAGGTAACATACAGACAGACAGAGTTACATTCGACTTTATAATATTAGTATGGATGGATTTCCTTAGAATATCCTTATCCTCATTGTATGACGTGTATTGTGCCCAACTTGTGTACCTCCACATACAAACTGCGGTGCGTATACATAACGTATCATGTTATATGAATGTATCCAGTATAATTACCTAGGCCCTATGTAGTTAGGTAAGTCGTTGGTAACTATCAATTCCACATTAACTAATTTGTCGAGTTAGTTTGCGGTAAATCTGTCAGCGACACACACCACACTTAGCTTATAATGTGACGTCATTTCACTAACGCCTCTCACAATACTTGAAGCAAAAATACCTAATGTGATATTAGTGGATCCTAATGCTTGGAGCGTAGAGGATTAGCTGGTTGTTTTTTTAATACGCTATATTTGTCCCCTGCTGGGCAAAGGTCTCGCCCATACATTGCCATACTTTTTTCATCTGTTTCTTTTTTAAAGTTAGCTCATTCTCGTTCTAATTTACACGGAGTTACATCAACAGCTTCGCCCTCGTTGGGCCTCTACTCCTCGCGCTCTTGCCACAGACACGTATTTATTCAAGATTATTTACATGTACATACAAGCCTTAATATTATTATAAGGATGAAAGTAAGTAACCAAAATCTTAACTGCGTAAAAATGGGTAACGCTTTCCAGATTGCCAATTTTCCTTCAGAATCTTTGGTTAAAAGGAAAAGTTTTAAAAGTTGCTTCTTTTACCGAATTATGATTGGGACAGTGAGCCTCCGTACCTAATGTTAGGAGTTGAGACGCTAGGGTTCCGCGGAACTATGATTTTGACAGTGAGCCTCCGCAATGTTAGGAGTTGAGACGCTAGGGTTCCGCGGAACTATGATTTTGACAGTGAGCCTCCGCAATGTTAGGAGTTGAGACGCTAGGGTTCCGCGGAACTATGATTTTGACAGTGAGCCTCCGCAATGTTAGGAGTTGAGACGCTAGGGTTCCGCGGAACTATGATTTTGACAGTGAGCCTCCGCAATGTTAGGAGTTGAGACGCTAGGGTTCCGCGGAACTATGATTTTGACAGTGAGCCTCCGCAATGTTAGGAGTTGAGACGCTAGGGTTCCGCGGAACTATGATTTTGACAGTGAGCCTCCGCAATGTTAGGAGTTGAGACGCTAGGGTTCCGCGGAACTATGATTTTGACAGTGAGCCTCCGCAATGTTAGGAGTTGAGACGCTAGGGTTCCGCGGAACTATGATTTTGACAGTGAGCCTCCGCAATGTTAGGAGTTGAGACGCTAGGGTTCCGCGGAACTATGATTTTGACAGTGAGCCTCCGCAATGTTAGGAGTTGAGACGCTAGGGTTCCGCGGAACTATGATTTTGACAGTGAGCCTCCGCAATGTTAGGAGTTGAGACGCTAGGGTTCCGCGGAACTATGATTTTGACAGTGAGCCTCCGCAATGTTAGGAGTTGAGACGCTAGGGTTCCGCGGAACTATGATTTTGACAGTGAGCCTCCGCAATGTTAGGAGTTGAGACGCTAGGGTTCCGCGGAACTATGATTTTGACAGTGAGCCTCCGCAATGTTAGGAGTTGAGACGCTAGGGTTCCGCGGAACTATGATTTTGACAGTGAGCCTCCGCAATGTTAGGAGTTGAGACGCTAGGGTTCCGCGGAACTATGATTTTGACAGTGAGCCTCCGCAATGTTAGGAGTTGAGACGCTAGGGTTCCGCGGAACTATGATTTTGACAGTGAGCCTCCGCAATGTTAGGAGTTGAGACGCTAGGGTTCCGCGGAACTATGATTTTGACAGTGAGCCTCCGCAATGTTAGGAGTTGAGACGCTAGGGTTCCGCGGAACTATGATTTTGACAGTGAGCCTCCGCAATGTTAGGAGTTGAGACGCTAGGGTTCCGCGGAACTATGATTTTGACAGTGAGCCTCCGCAATGTTAGGAGTTGAGACGCTAGGGTTCCGCGGAACTATGATTTTGACAGTGAGCCTCCGCAATGTTAGGAGTTGAGACGCTAGGGTTCCGCGGAACTATGATTTTGACAGTGAGCCTCCGCAATGTTAGGAGTTGAGACGCTAGGGTTCCGCGGAACTATGATTTTGACAGTGAGCCTCCGCAATGTTAGGAGTTGAGACGCTAGGGTTCCGCGGAACTATGATTTTGACAGTGAGCCTCCGCAATGTTAGGAGTTGAGACGCTAGGGTTCCGCGGAACTATGATTTTGACAGTGAGCCTCCGCAATGTTAGGAGTTGAGACGCTAGGGTTCCGCGGAACTATGATTTTGACAGTGAGCCTCCGCAATGTTAGGAGTTGAGACGCTAGGGTTCCGCGGAACTATGATTTTGACAGTGAGCCTCCGCAATGTTAGGATTTGAGTCGCTAGGGTTCCGCGGAATTATGATTGGGACAGTGAGCCTCCGTAATGTTAGGAGTTAAGTCGCTAGGGTTTCGTGGAACTGTGCGTTGGACTATCTAGAACAAACGAACAGAAACGAGAAATCAGTTAATTTATCTAACAGCAGTAATATACGTCGCAGAATATTTTACCCTTATTATCGCGTTTTTGATATTTGAACGCGTTTGCGAAATTATTCTGACCTCTATTAATTATTATTATCACAACATAAAACAAATAAATTATTTGTATTCTGCGCCTAAAAGAAAGACTTGATACTTACCGAAAGAGTTCCATTATGCACAAACCTTTATTTTCCTTCCATCAGGAACGAGCTTAACAAAATATGAATTCTTTCCTTCCTGCATTTATATAACATGCAAATGAATATTGATTGTATTTGCATTGATTCGAATCAGTCGTCAACTGGCCACAATATTTCCTAATTGTAAATAAAGATCGTTCAAAACAAGCGTATTTATCATTTGGCCGATGATAAAGCGGCGCCGGCACGATTGGACCATCCATCAAACCGGACCGGCGGGCGGCGTCCAGCGTCCGGCCCGGCTCCGGCCGACATCGATATTTTCTAATGAAGCGCGAATATTATCGCTAACGGGGGCCTTGATGCATAGGCCGCTGTTTGTACTTGTTTGTGGCTTGCCTAAACGTGTAGCAGAACATTGTCGGGCCAATATTAAAGGATAATGTTTGTTCGCGCATCAGCGGCCATCATGTTACCTCTCTCGGACTTTGTTACTGTGTTACTAAGTCCTTCGATACTTAGACAGACGCGTCCCACGCGGACACGCCGCGGGCGAGGGGTTGTTCTACCCACATACGTAAATTTTGAAAAATCATTAGGATTTAAGAGGATATCTGAAAACTGAAATCAAAATAACTATGGGCATAGTTACATAGAAAATATGAATTGCACATTCAAAGGATATTTTCAATTCATATTGTTTTAAACTGGAATCGTAGGATAGGTCATCCAGTTTGACCATCTATCCAGGTGACTGTTAAACTGTCCGACAGTCCGAAGTCACCCTCTCCTCCCCCCCTCGGGGAGATATCTCCCTGACCGAGTTCATTAGTTCACAGTAGAGTACAGCAGGTACTGGATGTGCACCGTAAAACGTGCAATAAGGCAGAGCGCGGATTTACGAGCCCCCAGCGTCGACAGACCCGTTCCGATTTATTCGATGCACTAAGTCACAGCTCGCTGTGTAAACAGGCAGTGTTTAGTGCGTGTGTTAGTACAGATAGTCGCTTGCGGAATTACACTAATCTGTGGAAAATATCAACTGCACTCAGCATTGAACTGACTGACCCATATGTCCATCGTCGATCTTCCTATCCGTCACTCAGGACATGACGGAAGCCAGTCTATCAGTACTCTCAATATACTGCCTATATATAATATACTGTGCGTATTTTACAGGGAACACAGAACATTCCAGCAATATCAACATTTTTAAGACGGTTTTTTACCTTCCGGCGAAAATTGTAGATACGAGTATGACAATGGGCTTACTTTAACTGAATATTATATTATTACCTACATGCTGCAAGCTGCTCATACTATTCGCTAATTATGGAACAAACAATGTATCCATATTTACTTAGGACTATGCAAGGCGCGTCGAGAAGTAAATTTTAGGTAATTTACAATAGTGCATTGCGGGAATAAATAATGTTCAAAACAGCGATGCATCTGATATTAGTTGAGTCGAATGGCCACCAAAATAAAAGTAATTTTACAAATAATGTTTTAATTAACAAATAATGCACGAAAAGGAATCGTTTTTGGGTAACTATTTTTTTAGTTGATTGAATTCCCTTAATTAGCGTTACAAAAAAAAATAGTTTATGCTCAAAATTTTAAGGATAAGTGACGGAAAAATATTTTTTGAGCTCTGTTTTACGATTGTTTTATCATGAGTCATGACCAATGGTCGGAGTAGGTAGATTGATTTTTGGTACTTGTATCATAAATGCCCACAGACAGAAGAACATGGATAAGCCATTTTCCCGGAAAGTAATTCCGGTATTTCCGGATCCAATTAAGTATTGTTAATGTTGGTAGGTAGTGATTATTATTACTACTCAATTCAAAATTTAAAGGAAGGTATTAAAACTAAATTAATTTATTATTTATCTGTTTTCGCGTAACGTATCAATCCCGAAATTACGAAGGAATGTCCATATTAATATATACCTACGTTTCGGATCAATGACCCCAATTCAATCTACCTACTCCGACCACTGATCATGACACTATTTTATTTTTGTGAAATATGTTTGAATAAGTATTTTCTTTGAACATTTGATAAACCTTACACTACATTATTCACTGGCTTGTAATACGTACATACGCCTAACTGTGCGATAAAAAACTGAGCGCTTTACGATGTCCTACTGTTGGACAGCGCCAAGTCTATTCTATTTTTCTCTATGGGCATGGTGTCGATGTAAATTCACGTCAAGATCGAAGATGTCCATGCGACATTTGATCCTTGTGATGTCTGTCGAGGTCTTAATATTGCCAAGTTTCAAATTAGTAAGCGTGTGCGCAAACTTGTTCATGTGTGCGTGTGTGCGCACTGACATTGTTAACAGTGGACAGAAGGTGAGGCATCAGGTAGTCACGCGCCATGGCGCTGATACAACGCTGAGCTACCGATGTGGGTCACACCCTCCGTGATTTATGTATTAATTATCAAACTTTGATTAAATTGCTTAAGTACCTACCAATATTTTGTACGCTCTAATGACTTTAGACTAATATATTTTATAGTAAATGTTTAAGTAATTAGACCAACCTCACAAGATCCATTGCAATAATGAGCAAGCTTGGCTGGCGCGCGGCAAAAGACAAGTTTATTCATGAGAACGCAGTTCACACAATCTTCTTCTTGCTATTACATAAGTAACAAGAAGCGTGTAGAAGTTTTCTATGTGTGTTTCTAATCTCTCATCATACGTCGTGTCGACCAGCATGCCCATGGCTCAGAAATGAGATAAGTTACTTCATAAACCAACAGTTTGCCGTCAAATATAAATAATAAATGAGCTCAGCAGCAGTGATGAACTCATAGCATACAACTTAGACTACGTAGATGCCAGCAGTCGCCGTCCCGCGGTGCCTACAGCTGTACAGCCGCACGCATACCATACAACTTAGAATACGTAGATACCAGCAGTCGCCGTCCCGCGGTGCCTACATCAGTACAACCGCACACATACCATACAACTTAGACTACGTAGATGCCAGCAGCAGCCGTCCAGCGGTGCCTACATCAGTACAGCCACACGCATACCATACAACTTAGACTACGTAGATGTCAGCAGTCGCCGTCCCGCGGTGCCTACAGCAGCCACTATACCATACGGATTATTTTTTAAGAATTTAATGATCCAATGAGAATTTGATGATTCCAATAATCTCTATTTTTAGGTTGAAGGTAATTATTTTAACTTCTGTTTAGGATACAAAACTAGCAAGTATAGAAAAACACAGCCTACATGAGAACATATCAGACTTAGATAGGATTGATAGCTACCAATAACAATATTATATTATCCTTTTAACAATATCACGGAGAAGGTACGTTACGTGTGTCTCGTTATTATCAGCCATATTTTAATTGCTGTGACACACGCTTGAATCTTCGAATGGAATATTATATCCAGCCAGACCTTTCTGCTAAAGGCCAGAACACATAAGACACTACAGTAACTAGTGTGACTGTTTATACAATTATGATCAGATTTGATCTGTTATCGGTTTTTCTACTGCGCAATAACCAACACTACCCATAGTACGCCCACAGCAATTAAAATATGGCTGATAATAACGAGATACTTATTAATGAACAATATCACGGAGAAGGTACGTTCTCCGTGATATTGTTCATTAATATGTTTTCGGAAACTTAGTAATTTTTTCGGTAGTTTAGTATTTTTCTTTGGAAATTAATTTATTATTTGAAAGAACAGATTATTTTTGTAGAACTGTATTTCAAATAAGCTCATTTTTGTTAGTTAAATTCAACATTTTTTTTTCGGTAAATTTTTCGGTAATTCATTTTAACACAGCTTAGTTAGTATTACATTCAACCACAGATCTCCGGAAGTTAATTTGTTTTTCGAAAGCAATATTATTTCCCATTTTTAGCAAAAGTTTTAGGACTAACAATTTTATTATAAGTGAACATTCGGAATAACACACATTATATAGGTAATACAATACTTAGGACATATGAATTTATTTCATACAAAATTAGGAGATTCAATTATTATAGTACTCGACATTATCACATCACACTAATATTATAAAGGCGAAAGTTTGTGAGTGTGTGTGTGTTCGGCTGGACCAATTTTGATAAAATTTGGTATGAAGCTAGCTGACACCCTGGATTAACATATAGGCTACTTTTTATCCTGATATTCCCACAGGATCGACATTTACGCGGGTGAAACCGCGGGGCGCAGCTAGTCTATAATATAAAACCGGGCAAGAGCGAGTCGGACTCGCGCACCGAGGGTTCCGTAACATCCGGGTTTATGCATAAGGTTTATGTTTATGAAATTAAATGTTTGTTTTGAAAAAATGAATGGTAAATTGTGGTTTACGATTTATGACGTGTTAAAAAAAAACTACTTACTAGATCTCGTTCAAACCAATTTTCGGTGGTAGTTTACATGGTAATGTACATCATATATTTTTTTTAGTTTTATCATTCCCTTATTTTAGAAGTTACAGGGGGGGACACACATTTTACCACTTTGGAAGTGTCTCTCGCGCAAACTATTCAGTTTAGAAAAAAATTATGTTAGAAACCTCAATATCATTTTTGAAGACCTACCCATAGATACTCTTCACGACTGGGTTTGATGAAAAAAAAAATTGAGTTCGGTTCTAAGTATGGGAACCCTAAAATTTATTGTTTTTTTTTCTATTTTTATGTGAAAATCTTAATGCGGTTCACAGAATACATCTACTTACCAAGTTTCAACAGTACAGTTCTTATAGTTTCGGAGAAAAGTGGCTGTGACATACGGACGGACAGACAGACAGACAGACAGACAGACGGACAGACAGACAGACATGACGAATCTATAAGGGTTCCGTTTTTGCCATTTGGCTACGGAACCCTAAAAATGAATCGTTGAATGTGTTGCTAAGCGCAAATCTCGAGA
This sequence comes from Mesoligia furuncula, assembly GCA_916614155.1. NCBI lineage: Eukaryota > Metazoa > Arthropoda > Insecta > Lepidoptera > Noctuidae > Mesoligia > Mesoligia furuncula. The sequence goes on along the minus strand of OU744790.1, from coordinate 706,676 downwards.
ACAGCTGAACCGTTTTCGCTAATTCTTTTTTAGAATATTCCTTGAAGAACGATTGATTGATTGATTGTTTGATTGATTAAAAACGAGGGTAGGAGTAGTGTAGGGGTAGTGTAGGAGTAGTGTAGGAGTAGTGTAGGAGTAGTGTAGGAGAAGTGTAGGAGTAGTGTAGGAGTAGGGTAGGAGTAGTGTAGGAGTAGGGTAGGAGTAGGGTAGGGGTAGGGTAGGGTAAGGGGTAGGACACCACGCAAACGAAGTAGCGTAGGGCAGCTAGAAATAATTTATATGGCAAAACAACGTTTGCCGGGTCAGCTAGTGACAGAATAGTTTTAGAAGTAAAGATAGTTATGTAAAATACAATTTCGATTTTTTGAATATTATGGTTACTGAAGTTTATAGCAAACGTGTTATGGATAATGATATTCGGAAAAACGATTTTAGGAGAAGAAAAGGTCTATCCAACAGTTTAGTTCGACCGCGCGGCACCGCGAACAAGTTGGGCCGTCGTCGGCGATGCACGTACCCATCCGGCACACACATTATTACATTATAGCTGAAGAGGTAACCTCAAGAGGAAAGTTGCTCAATTAATGATCATGGAAGATAAGGGTCTAATAAACAGTATATTAAATAGGCTGACAGAGTATAAATACATGTGTTGACGTTAACATGTCCATGTCGTGTCCCCCTCATAAGTAATTCAGGCGCCCTGTCCTCCATCATATGGTCATATCGGCAGTTATGGTGAATCTGGGCGATTTAATAACTCTGCGGTGTTAACTATTCATGGGACATACTTATTGGTCAACTTTACGAGTAAAGCGGATATACTACCGAGTTGCTGCGCTACCTTAATGGTTAATATATTTGTCGGAAATACGTCATTGGTTTGACTGATCGGGACACCAGCGGTATTTATATTTATATTTCCAGCTTCAAGGCAAATATATCTAACCAATCTATTGAACCAAAAACACCTTATATAATAGTACATTATGATACATGTGTGCTATGTTGATCCTTATACTCGAGGCGGTATTATAAAAAAAAAGAAAGAAAATACATTTATTTAGCACAGACTAAAAGACACACAGTACATCAGATAGATAATAGTCGTACATCGGATAAAAACAATAATAAAATAAATCAAAATCAAAAGTAGTTATTCGCGCGAGCCGCAGGCGAGCCGAGTGTTTAATGATCAATGCACTCGTGTTTCATGCGACGTTTTTCAACACACTTGCGAGGAAAAAAACAGACTTGTATTGTTAAATATTAGCTTATTAGTATGGAAAATGGCGCACTAATTTTGTTTTTCCGCGCGCCGTGCTGGCCAGCACTAGCGATGCGCGCGCAGATGTAAATAAAAGCACTGACTCTCATTTATATGTAGAAAAAATATAATAAACACAAAATAATGTTTAGACTGATCGTAGTGTTGTCGTTTGTCAAATTGTAGTTTAGTTAGTATATAATTAGAAAGAACTATTGGCATAGAGAAATATACATTAGTTCAGTGAAAATCCGCAATAATAGAACGCCAGTCAGGGTCTTTTCGGTTTGGTTTCGGAAGGGACCACGGACAATTTAAGGTGGATAACTAATTTTTTTTTCACGTTTTTTTGTAATTTGCAGGTCAGTATCAGGTTGTATCTTGATCAAATATGATTCGCGACTATAATATATAATAAGATTAAAGATAGATTAGAGATAAAGATTAGATTAGAGATTTAAGAATAGAGATTTAATATATAATATATTTATAGTCGCTAAAATAGACTAATTGAATAGACTAATTTTTTGCTAGATTGTGAAGCCTACTTGGGTCCGCAGTCGATTGATTGTTTTCCATATTCAACAAGCATGTCTTGATCACTGTGTTTTAAAAAGTCAACGGCCTGCTTCCACGCTTGTTGCTCATTCTGCACTGACTGATCATGACTCGGTATTGCTGCTTGTCTCAAAGAAAACCACTAATAGGGCTATGAGAGAAGCGGTAATCGGTGTCAATCAAGACCAGTTAGATGTAGACATTGGGCAACTGAACTTTAGTGACGTCTATAACAATCGAGATCCTCATGTAGCAGCAGAAACTACGGTTGTTCTAATAAGGCATGTTATAGAGACCAAGTCACAAACTGCCAAAGTGTCAAACCGTAAAAAAATATGAAACCCTAGATAACCCCAGGGCTTCTTCGCTGTGTTCGACACAGAGACAATTTGCATAGAAAATTTAAAAAAAGCGCCAGTTAATGACGATCTCAAAATAACTTTTACCAGATAAAGATAATTCTGTAACAAATTATTAAAGAAAATAAAAACAGAATATGAAAAAAATCAAATAATAAGCCCACCAGAACCCTATCAAATTATTCGATAACAAACAACTTGAATTCAATGGTTTTGCTACCAACGGACGAAGACCAGGTTGAAAAATTATTAATATCCCTTTGTACTGATTGTGCACTGGAATGGGATAGAATATCGAGTAGTCTTCTTAAGAAACATAAAGTCTCTATTGTGGCCCCGCTTATATACATTTGTAACCTGGCTCGCTCAACAGGTCAATAAAGCGTATCATTTTGTAAAAAGGCGGAGACCAGAAGGGCAATTCTCTTACTTAAAAAACATAACCCTCCTTCTGACGCAGTCGGGTAAAAACATCCATATCGCAATCTCATCTCAGCGACAAGTGGCGACAAAAATGTCAAAAATATATGTAAATTGATTGTGTTTTTGAAAGATTGAGACTGAGACAAAAATATGAACGTTCTTCAAAATACGGGAATTACGCCTCCAGTGTTCTGAAATACAAGCCTAGAGCTTAGTTAGGGACCAGTCTCCGGCAATATTAACATGTTGTCTGACTCTGATACCATGTAAGTAGTATGTATTTTGTAATATTGTGGTGAGAAAATAAATCTTATCTTATCTCATATAAACTCCTGTAGGAGCTAATCAGATACCAACCACATATAACTAAGCTGTTCCTGCTTGCCGCAGGTTCGACCGGCTGGCCGCCGAGCACCACTGCTTGCGCATCAAACTGCTGGGCGACTGCTACTACTGCGTGTCGGGCCTGCCGGAAGCGCGCGATGACCACGCCAAGTGCTGCGTCGAGATGGGCCTGGACATGATCGATGCTATTGCGTGAGTATACCACAAGGAACCACACAAAGAACTCCAAACGACAGTTACAGAAACATATTTTAAAGATGAAAATAAGGGATGCAACAACAACAATAAGGGATGTGACAAGCACAATTAGGGCGCAATTGCGTAACACAATTTCAATCATAATCCGAAGGTTTTGAAGGAAATTCCTAACTCATTGCCTCATAGGTTTGAAAAAAAACTTAAATAACGCAATGAACTTGGCTCAAGTATCAAAATGAAGAGCATTAATTGCCATCGATTGCCATTGTATTATGCAGCTACTTCTGGTGGAATAACATCGTAGCTATGCAGCAGAATATGTTTCATCTTATCCGTCACATAGTGTTCATCACAGTACAGTGCTGCCGCCTAACTCCTGTGTCTGTGTGCAGTCTGGTGCGCGAAGTGATGGCCGTGAACGTCAATATGCGCGTGGGCATCCACACCGGCCGCGTGCACTGCGTGGTGCTGGGCCTGCGCAAGTGGCAGTTCGACGTGTGGTCCAACGACGTCACGCTCGCCAACTACATGGAGAGCGGCGGCGTTGCTGGGTGAGTACCAAACTCAAAGCATTTATTTCAATTAAACCAAAGTCAAAGGAATTGTGAAAGGAGTCGGTCGGTCAGAAAGATTGCTAGTTGCTCATTCCAAAGTTTAGAATGGGCATGAAACGCCATGGATACTCTTTTATATCAAATTATAGGTTACATCATCCACGTTGAAATTATATGTAGGTACACATTGTACCTACCAAGTAAGTAGGTAATTATAATATGTACATACTAGCTGACCCGACGAACTTCAAACCGCCTCAAAATAAAAAAAGCCGACAAAATGTATGAAAAAACCTTTTTTTTTTCTTTGTGAATTTTCCCCATGTTTTAATAGTTATTCTGCTATTCGGGGCGGAAACAAATCCAACAAACCAAAGATCATAAAAATCGATTTCGTGGTTCTTGAGAAAAATGGTGTAACTAACCCGTCTTTCTTTTATATAAATATACTAGCTGACCCGGCAAACGTTGTTTTGCCATATACATTATTTCTAGCTGCCCGGCGCTACTTCGTTCGCATGATGTCCTTCCCCATACCCTACCCTACCCCTTACCCTACTCCTACCCTACTCCTACACTACTCCTACCCTACTCCTATAAGTAAATAAAAGTATTACATAAAAATAAAATAAAAGTATCCTATGTCCGTCTCCTGATTCTAAGCTCTTGGGTTATAAATAGTGTAACTAACACGAATTTCTTTTATATTATATAATGTATTGTACCTACCAAAGTATTGAGGTAATTATGTGTACAAACAGCAAATCTATTCGGTTTATTGTCACTGTGTGTATTTGTATCCCACATACACGGGTTATTGTCACTCATCTGCCTAGCCTTTTCCCTACTATGTTGGGGTCGGCTTCCAGTCTAACCGGATGCAGCTGAATATCAATATTTTTACATGGAGCGACTGTCTATCTGACCTCCACAACCCAGTTACTGGATAATACGATACCCCTTGGTAAGACTGGTTGTCAGACTTTCGGGCTTGGGACTACCCGTAACGACTGTCAAAGATCCACAAATGACAGCCGGGACTAACGGCTTAACGTGCTTTCCGAGGCACGGAGGAATCTCGGTATGTAAAGATGGTCACCCATCCAGAGACCAATCGCGGCAAGCGTAGCTTAACCTGATCGATCGACCTGTGCGGCTGTTATTATTTAGCCACGGCCCCTCCTTATTGTCACTGCGTGCGTAAATTAATGAGTCGGTCGGTCGGGTACGAATAGCAAACGCTAAAGTCTCAGTGTGATATACCCACATATACCAATAACTAATATCAATGTATAGTAATCATAATTGAATGAGTTTCAATATTTGAACATTATAAATATGGATCCCGTAGCCGGTCGGTGGAAGCACCTGGCATTGATAACGACTTAAACTTCGTATCGTAACTTCAAACTCTGGCCACAGAATACAGAGAGTAACAGAAGGCAATGTACATACAAAGTGCGCTCGAGCAACGCACATAAACACCGCTCACGGACACGTTATCTCGGACTGGTTGGGACTAGTGCGAGCGCGGGTGTCATCCGATTGAGACACGCGTCTGTGAAGGGCAAAAATGGAGCAACAAAAAACGCGCAATAAAGGTGAATCAGATCTTTTTGTTGTTTACGTGGATGACGTATTAATTGCATCAAAAAAAGATAGTTTATAGATAAATTCAAGCAGGAATTGGCGAGGAGTTTTGAGCTTAAAGACTTTGGTCAAGCAACCTTCTGTCTCGGAATAAATATAAAGAAAAGTGGCAATGAGTATTTCTTGTCACAAGAGAAGTATTTAAAAGATATTTTGACGGCAAAACTTGCACAGTTTGCAGAAAACCCGCAGGAAACTGATTGGAGGGCTGCGAAGCGAGTTCTTCGATATTTAAAAGGTACGATAACTCACGGTTTGGCATTTAAGCCGACAGGGTTATGCATACAAGGGTATGCAGATGCAGATTGGGGAAGCTGCGTCATTGATAGACGATCCTTTACGGGTTATTTATTCGTTCTAGCTGGCGCGAAGTCCATAATATGCTTTCATGGACTTCACAAAAGCAACGCATCATTGCGACTTCTTGTGAGGCTGAGTTTGTGAATTTGGCAGAAGCTATGAAAGAAGCTGTGTATTTGAATAGTCTGTTGAAAGAACTAGGCTTACATCAACTCTGTAAGGTAAGAATGCATGCTGATAATTTAAGCGCTATTTGCCTTGCTGAGGATCATGGTCATGTGAATTTCGACAATTCTTTATAAGGCATGTGCTACGTTACATTAAAGCTATAACGTTGGAACATTTGTCCACTGAAAAGATGTTGGCAGATGTCCTCACCAAACCTTTGCCTCGCGTAAGACACGAATTACTATCAAGTGCTTTAGGATTGTGTGTGCGAAAGTAAAGATAGGTTTATTTTTGTGAATCGTATCGTACATGAGTTGAGGGGGTGTGTTGAAGGTATATCACCTTCATGTACGTTAGTACTGGCTAGATGAAAAACTGTCTGCGTAAGAGTTGACATATAGTTTTTCATGTGATTCCGTTTTCTTCTTAGATAAACCTTTAGACCACTTTATATTGCTTTTATACCTTCCTAATAAATACTTAACAGCATAACCTGTGTTTTCGCTCTGCAGACCTTCCCAACACCCTTTCAAACAAAAACATATTTTTTCAAATCGGCCTAGCCGTCTTCGAGTAATCGGGAACATACATAAAAAAAAAAGATTCCGACGAACCGAGAACCTCCTCCTTTTTTTGAAGTCGGTTAAAAATAAAAAAGTGTATTTTAGGGTGTTTCAAAAATCGACTCCTACCAAGGTGGAAAAGGGTCATGGGTTGATTTTACTGCTTGCTTCCATTAACTCGAAAATGGGTATGGGTCTATGAGTTAAGTTATGAACACATCCCAAACGATTTTTAAAATTCCACCCCTGTGGGCGTGACATGACGTATACAGTTTATTTGAAAAATACATAATACTTACCTTTGATCTATAAACTTAAAAATTGGCCCGAATACTTATTTATCTAAATAAATGATAAGATCATAAACATACATTTACGAAATTTTTAGAGGAAAGTACGAATTTCACGCGAACGAAGTTGCGGGCAGAAGCTAGTTAAATATAAATAAATAAAAGGAGACGGTTCATTTTTGTATGGAACTTTGGCTAGGACGTATACATTTCAGAAAATCTGTGAAATATATCTATAAACATATAATAGGCAATGATTTATAGAATTAATTTGTATTAATATAATACAAAATTAAAATTGAAAAAGTTTGACATTTGTTGTGAGTAAAATGGAGACATATTGAGTCAATGACAGATGACAATGACGTTAATCAAATCGCTTAAGATAAGCCGAGGTTTATGTAAAGTATTAGTAGAGTTTACAAAAACCGTTTATATAATGCTGAAGTCGTAGGGAAAAATCGCAAAATAACACTTAAAGCCACGAAACGAATACACACGAGACGAGACTCATTGACAGTCAGTCCCATGGCATTGACAGACAGTTTAAGCTAAAAAAATAAAACGTTCCGAAGTCAAGTGGCCAAGTAGATGATTAATCGGGACATTATTATCAAAAATTGTATTGATATTATTTATTTATAACACATTACATTTTATAAACTTAACACATTAGAAATAGTTGTAATAGATGAATTAATAATACAGTGATACCTTTTTATAATTATATTTAATGTTTAAGTATTTACGGTTTCACACTCATTTCAGATCCATTCTGGTTTCAGAACGCATGTTTGCTGTCAGGACGTCGCCATATTGGCCATAACGATAACAATGGCGATAAATAATTGCAAAACTTTAATTTGTTTGTACACAAAGGAATTAACAGATTAATATTTTTCCTAAATTCAGGGTATTTTCCCCGTTTTTTTATATATTGTACAAGTGCTAGCCAAAATTGAAACATCTCCTTTGTTTATCTTTTAATTCCTCCTCTATGTTAGTTTTAACTCTGTGTAAAACAAAAAGACATAATGACAAATGCATGACAATGACAGGCAGTGACAATTATATGAACGTTATAGCCATTACATACTTTATAGACTGGACTTATGTATGTGTTTAAAAATTAAAATGATACATATATTTAATTAATTATTAATAAGTATCATGTTCAGTTCAGTTCAGTGTAGTTATTATTCAATACGCGTTAAATATAAATAAAACATTACAATACAGTTTTGATATTCTATATACTAAAAAGACTCGTGAAATCATATCAATTCTTACAATAAGCATGTCCCAATTGCCATCTTATTCCTACAACTGTCCCCGAATTCTTGAATCAAAATAATAATCTTTAAAAATGAAATATTTTCTGCTAACTTTTGCCAAGAAACGAAAGCTGTGGTGGGATTTCAAATATTACTTACCAGTTATTTTTTAAATATTATTAACTTTTTGTCCGTACTAGGCCACAAAAAATCCATGTCCTTTATGAAATTCAGAATTGAAATTAAAATTTGGTAAAAAATAACTTGAATATATTCTTAAATATTAATAATATTACTATGTATTGCAATAATTAGGTTAACATTGAAAGGTGAGGTGAGTTAAGAATTTGAGTTGAAATATTACTAACGTATTGAAAATAATTATGTCACAAGTAGAGAAACGTTTTGCGCATGCAAAACAACGATTTCCGCCTTTTTAAATATTGATAAATGTTGCATGGTTAGATCAAGTTCAAGTACAATTGGAATCAGGAACAAAGAACGCACAGGAATATGAGTAGTCATCAATATACTTAGTTGCGCAAATTATACTCGTAGACTGACAACTAAGAATGCTAATTTTTTTATAAATTAAGGTGAAAGGTAAAATATATACTCGTATATACAAAATTCGTGGGTAGTTATATCATAGACGGTCAAAATAAATTGGCTGAGAATTCCGTGCTCATCTCTCAAATGTTGTAAATTACTCATCTATGAACGGGATTGAATCGTTAGCAATTAACTAAGTAATTAATGTTTTAGGGAAATTGTGATTACAAAACGAAAGAATGTCTTGCACCCGAGATTTGAACTTAAGGTGCCACTAGTCGATATTTTTTCCATACAAATTTCGGGAGAGGATTACTCCACTGTTTGACATTGTGCTTCCAAAGTTAAGCATGATATCGTTTTGTCTTATTATTAATGTTGTCTGTACGGAACCAGAATAGTAAAATAAAAAGCCATTAAAAAGTTATGAGCCAACAAAGTTTTGTTTTTCTTGCTATTTTTAACGTAACTTTGGGTGTAAATAAGTAATATAAGAACTGTAAAATCTTCAAAACCAAGTCCGTACCGACAAAGCTCAGTTATCGAAGAGTTCAATAAACTTTATTTGTAATTGATTTATGCAGTGGTTTTTTCATAAAACTCGATTTTCCAAAGCACTTTTCAATTTTTTTTACGCGCCTATCAGTTCGGAATGGTGTTTCTGTGCGTGAGAACTAAACTTTTTTCAAGTAGACTAGCGTCTAACTGCTCATCACTGATACTAGCTCTGTCGAACACGAAGCCAGATGAGACAGCGTGCTTTTTGACCATGACCACCAGTGAGTTCGAGCTCGCGACTAGTTCACTCTTAAGACTTCTTGTTCACTAACCAGAGACGTTAACCATTGTGCCAAACCTGTTACAATCAACAAGTGCGAAATATTATAACTCATTCAATTTCATAAATTAATGATTACTATACATTGGTATTATAGTATATTGCCTATTGGTGGGACATACGCACACTAATAAAACAGAGCCCGCTCGTTTTATTTAACGTTTGAGTGCGTAACTATTCATACCGACACAGCTATCCGTGTTTGTATAAGCCGAATAGATTTGCTGTGTGTACACATTGCACCTACCAAGTAACGAGGTAATTATATGTACATATTGTACCTACCAAGTAACGAGGTAATTATATTATGTACATAATATTGTACCTACCAAGTAACGAGGTAATTTTCTCATTGAAGAGTTGAACTTGGCTGAGCTTGCTAATGTGTTTCTGAATCATCATCCTCCTAACCTCCCCACACCCAACACTGTATCGCATGCGCTTCATTCCTCCGCATGACATGTCTTTATCACGACAATCATAAACAGGGTGTTAAGCGGAGGGTTAGCTAACAAGGGGGAGTCGTAGGTAGACCCATTTACGAAATATATATTTAGTTTGAAGACCCTACAGGTAAATAAAAAAATGTATCATGATTTTTGTAGTTTTTCAAGAATTTCCAAAATATTTATTTTTGCAGGCGGCGCAGGCCCATATAAGTATAAATACCATAACCTAAACATACGTTACATAAGTACATATTTTTATTAGAAATTATTACGTCACTCTAGCTAGCTATTTTAGTTCTGATCTCTAGAGAGGCTACATAGAAATCCGTCGAAGGTTTCGCGCTTGTACTCGTATCAGAAATAACGGAGGTGTATTTGATCAACATTTGTAATTGTTAAATACAAAAACCAGTAATAATGTTTTGTTTCATTTCACTCCATTTTCCCTAAATTATAATTTTTATACAAATTCATAGAGTTTAGTATTACATGTAGCATACCGTTATGCTGTATGTTCATACTATTTAGGTGTGTATCTATTTACAAAAAGTTATGGTTTGTACTCTTTACACTATTGTTGTCACCTTGATATTTTTCTTGTTTACAAAAGTTATTCTGTTCAAATAAATAAAATTCAATACTTTTTTCTTTTATCAAGCTTATTCTTTCAACACGTTATAATTACCAATAACTACAGAACTTTTTAAAGTATTTGAACTCCTATTTTGTTTTAGTTACTTAAAGTTGGGCTTATTGAGTTTTTATCTTGTTCCTTTTATTTTGGGAGCTCAGAACTAATTATTTAGTTCTTATTTGCCTCTACCATTGCCATTCTACATTTGCCATTGCCTTTGCTAGACCAAGGATGCATCATACCAAAAACATACAAAAAAAAGTTCAGAAACATGTAAAAGACATGTTAGCGGTGATATAAACAAAAATTTTGGAATTTCTTGAAAAATTACAACAAATTGTATAAAAAACATTTACCTTTAGGGTCTTCAAACCAAATTTATGTATTACGAGTACCTAAATGAGTCTACCTACGAACCTTGTTTGGCTAACCCTCCGTCTAACACCCTGTATATTGCTCCTCAGCTCTTCTATCACAGGCACAATATTATGTGTTTTAAACCGACGAGTTTTTTATATGTCACCTACGTAAGAGTCAGCCTCGTTGTTTCTTACATGTCACCTACGTATGAGTCAGCCTCGTTGTTTCTTACATGTCACCTACGTATAAGTCAGCTCCGTTGTTTCTTACATATCAGCTACGTATGAGTCAGCCTCGTTGTTTCTTACATGTCACCTACGTGTGACTCAGCCTCGTTGTTTATTACATGTCACCTACGTGTGACTCAGCCTCGTTGTGTATTACATGTCACCTACGTGTGACTCAGCCTCGTTGTTTATTACATGTCACCTACGTATAAGTCAGCTCCGTTGTTTCTTACATATCAGCTACGTATGAGTCAGCCTCGTTGTTTCTTACATGTCATCTACGTATGAGTCAGCCTCGTTGTTTCTTACATATCAGCTACGTATGAGTCAGCCTCGTTGTTTCTTACATATCAGCTACGTATGAGTCAGCCTCGTTGTTTCTTACATGTCATCTACGTATGAGTCAGCCTCGTTGTTTCTTACATATCAGCTACGTATGAGTCAGCCTCGTTGTTTCTTACATGTCATCTACGTATGACTCAGCCTCGTTGTTTATTACATGTCACCTACGTATAAGTCAGCTCCGTTGTTTCTTACATATCAGCTACGTATGAGTCAGCCTCGTTGTTTCTTACATGTCATCTACGTATGAGTCAGCCTCGTTGTTTCTTACATATCAGCTACGTATGAGTCAGCCTCGTTGTTTCTTACATGTCACCTACGTGTGACTCAGCCTCGTTGTTTATTACATGTCACCTACGTATAAGTCAGCTCCGTTGTTTCTTACATATCAGCTACGTATGAGTCAGCCTCGTTGTTTCTTACATGTCATCTACGTATGACTCAGCCTCGTTGTTACTTACATGTAACCTACGTATGAGTCAGCCTCATTGTTTCTTACATGTCACCTACGTATAAGTCAGCCTCGTTGCTGTGTGGTCGCAAGCGCCACTGCTGAGCACGAGGTCCTGGATTACATTCCCGGGTCGGGCTCGGGGAATACAAGCATGATGTTATGTTTTTTTGTATGAGTAGTGTTCCGGTAGTAAGCACAAATCACTCTCGACAGACGCGTGCACATCACGAAGGAGACCCTGCGCTGCCTGGGCGAGGACTACAAGGTGGAGCCTGGCTTCGGAGGCCTGCGCAACGCCTACCTGAAGGATCACAACATCGAGACCTTCCTCATCGTGCCCGACGACACCAGCCGCGTGGTCAGTACACAAGCACGGTCCATTTGTTATCCGTTACAACAGTGGCACTCGTCAGAGGAAACCACCTCGAGCACAAACGAGACCACCACAGACGTGTACCCTGCAAGTCCCGCCACGTGCACTAATATGTATATTATAATGAACCACTTTTAAAGTGGTTTTCTCCACTTTTACTGTGTTTATTGTAATTAAATGTTCTTACGAAACTATGTTCATACGTTCAACTACATGCACATTTTGGAACCCATACTTTTATGAAATACTAGCTTCCGCCCGCCGCTTCGCCCGCGAGGTATTTCGATTAAAACTATCATATATATCCTTCCCCGGGATGCAATCTATCTCTCTGCCAAATTTTATCGAATACCGTTCAGTGGTTTAAGCGTGAAAAGTTAACAGACAGACAGGCAGACAGACTGAGTTACTTTCGAATTTATAATATTAGTTTGGATAGCTGACCCAGCGAACTTCGTTCAGCCTCAGATATTTTTGTTATTTTTTCCCATGTTTTAATAATTATTCTGCTATTCGGGGCGAAGACAAATCCATCAAATAAAAGATCATAAAAATCGGTCCAGCCGTTCTTGAGTAATAAATGGTGTAACTAACCCGACTTTGTTTTATATATTATATAGTTACAGATGTGTCATATGTCGCCGCCAACTAGCTTAATCAGCCATTCAGTAAACAGCCTAGCCTTTCAACTAAACGACGCCGTTCAACTAGCGGCCTGAATGATATTCAGCCAATTCATCTTATACAACTTTTAATGAACTGTCTGGCTGATGCTTAGGCCATTTATGTAATAGGGTGAAAATGTGAGGAAAAATATTAAACTAAATTTAAATGGGTAATCATTTTGGTAACTGTTACTTAAACATTCGAGAGGTTAAATTATGATCAGTTGAAAAAAATAACAGGCAATCATTTGATTATTCGCCGGTTGTTAAATTAAACCGTGAACGTAAAAAAGAAAATTGATCGGCCATTTAATCCTACAATGTCAGTACAAAAAATACTCAAGTAGGTAGTGTAATAAATGAATGGTTAGTAAAAATGTTGGAATGGGCAGTTAGGTAAATAGTTTGGCAGTTCATAGCTTAGGTTGGAACTGTGATCAACAACGCGCGAGTCGAATTGGTCGCAGTAACGAAGCCAGGCCACCGCGACCAAATGGGTTAGGTTAGAACCATAGATATATGGTTAGAACTGTGACCAAAGGATACATTGCCGCGACAGCGGCCGGCGAGCGCTACTTCCAAGTTAGATTTCTCACTAACTAATTTCGATTTGTTAAGTGCTCACATGTAATTGCTCGCTAAGCCACTTTACGGCTAAATATTTATTTACTTACGCATTTTAATATTTTCTATGACTGATTTTATTTAGTTTACTGCTGCTTTTACTGTTGAATTTTTTAATAAACATGCATTTTGTAATTTTTATGTTTTCCCAAACTACAATAACAATCAATCTATCGCCAATTTAAATGTCTGCTCGTGACTTTACTGCCAGTTTCTGAGCAGATAAACTACATAGTTGATGATAACATATATTAGGATATTAGTCCCGTGAAGTACTGTGAGTGTAACGTGTATGTGTTGTGCGCAGGACAAGAAGCCGCAGCACTCGTTCTCGCTGAACGGCAACGTGTCGAAGGAGATGCGCGTCATGGGCCACGGCTCGCAGCACGGCAAGCACTCCTCCAAGTAAGTATCCTTCATCCCACCTTTCCCCTAGTACAATAATAGACAATCCTATAAAATATGAAAACTTTTGTTTTTACAATATTATACTAAATCCAAAGTGAACCATAATCCTAATTCAGCCACAATGAGAACACAGTCTAACTTAGCCATTATCTCGTCGAACGGACAATAGACATGAGTTAGATCGTGAAATGCGACCGCGAGTCACCCGATACTGCTGCTCCGCCTCGACGCGCGACGGCCGACTAATGAAGCGCCCGAACTTACTAACGAAATACAATTGCACCGGAAAAAAAATTCCGTGACACGCGGCGCTTCCAATTGAAGGCTCTACAAACAGCGGGAAATGTCCTCGTCCTCTATTTACATGGCAACTGACACAGTGCACCGAGTCAAAGCAACATCAATCACCCACCGTACACATCACATCTCTGACTTTTACAACTTTTTGTCTACCACATCCCACACCTTACAACCAGTGATCGGAATAGGCAGACTATATTTACCTAAACTTCGAAGAACAGAGACAGAAAGTGGAGACTTCCTTACGACGACATTTTTTTTTCCAGAATTCGGGAACAATGTTAAATAAGTTGAAAATAAGCTTTATTTAAAATGTGTAAAGTATATTTTTAACTAATCTTGCAATTAACAAATCTTAGGAATTTTCACTAAACTAATCTAACTTAAATCATGTATTAGAATTATCCTTAAACTAACCGTTGTAGCATCAAATCTTTCAATACATAACATTTGTCAATCTGTAACACTTAAGTAAAACTAATTTCTAATTGCATAAAAGGGACTTCGCTATGTATTTTAAACGTAGGTACTTCGATATGTATTTCAAACTGTAGATTTACGAAAATTCTTCCGGGATCTTACAACTATTGCATTATATTTTTGTGAAATACACAAATTACGTATTTACTCTTTCCCTAGTTAACTACTATGCCGGTGTCCTGAAATTTTCTGTCACGAATTTCGTGACAGATTTTTCGTATATATACTTAAAATAGAAGAAAAGCATTACAAACATGGATACAACATCTATAAAGCTGTTATATCCATGTTTGTAATGTCTTGAATAAATTCATTGCCATAGCGTAGCGGCACGCCCTGCATCTACTACTTACAGTATGACAAGGTCAGGAGCTGGACGTTCGTGGGGCTATATCGTATTGAAAGACGTGCCAAGACGGCATTTGTTGTAGTTAACAACTATCTGAATGTTGCTGTTAACCGCACTGCGGATGGCACCGAGCTACTTGGGTAGGCCAAGTAACTCAGTGCCATATGTTAGGTATCTGTAAATACAGTTACTAACGACTGTACATAAAACAGCCGAGATCGCCATAATGATATTGTTACTTCCGTACAACGATAAGAGAAACATACTGCGTCAGGTGAAAGAGTTACTCTTGCTTACTTGATGGCTTACCCAATATCGACAATCATTCCTTTCTTATACATCTTTACTAGTTTATAGAGGGTTTGATCAGTATGCCCATGTCACCCATCTATCTACCTAAGTTTGCAAGTTTGTATTATATAGAATTACTCCTTTCAATCTCGTTCCGGACACATTCCACTAAAATATCAGCGATATCCTCTACCTCATCACACTCAGAACTGTTGGGAGAACCATTCTTTCTCATTAAAAAGGCAAAACTATTCATCGGAATATGTCCTGAATGTAGTCTGTTTTTTTTATTGGCCATCTTTATTAAATGTTTGGTACCAAACCTTCTTACCCTCCTATAGTTCTGTCCTTACCCACAGGATCGGAGTGGACGCCGGCAACGAGAACAAGAAGCCGGAGGACGAGGTCAACGAGTACCTGATGAAGGCCATCGACGCGCGCTCCACGGACCGGTTGCGCGCCGAGCACTGCCGCCCCTGCACGCTCTCCTTCCGCGACTCCAAGTTGGAACAGAAGGTACGTACCACAGAGCAGACTGACCGATCGTCGCGCACACCAGAAATCATAATTATATCCTTATTCTTTTTGTGTCGACGATACTTTGATTGAATATAATTATGATAATGTTTGAGCCCTACTGGACCCACTGGGGCCCAGTAGGGCCACGTTGATCCTGAATATCGCCGCTTTACAACAGCTGTTACGTCGTACGTATGCTGCCAATCCTACTTCTAAAGAGCATAGGCCCTAGAGAGGGCCTGCTACGGTTCCAGCAGGACACGTTCCCTATATTCAAGCATGCCTTACTCAATCCTAAGGTAAAGGACTGCGAAGTGCCTCTACCATTGAGCGAGACAGGTTTCCAGAAGTCCTGGACGCGTACTGTAATAATAACCCCTCGGCCTACTCATCCTTTACTAAGACAATACAAAACTAGCGCAAGCGTACCGCATCGTCAGTCGGTAGCAGAATTTCTTACGAATTGCCTTGCTATACGCCGAAGTGGTTATTTGAAATCGTCACTTCACACTTCCTTTAATCTACCCAAGTTGGGGATGCTTGCAGTGTAATCGGCAGTCGTGCAATCATTCTTGTCTACCTATCTAGCAACGGCGCGTTTCCACTGGGCATCCCAATTATGTTTCTCGCTAAATATGATTTTTTTATATCAGTAAGAGGCCTACGGCGGCCGCGTGTGATTTAACGAGACACAATTTCTAACGTTCCTTAGAACGGCTATCAAACCAGTTAGGGGTACTTGGTGAAGCCTACCCCCGCTCCCGGGAAGTGTGCGTACATCAAGTACAATGTAAAATATCCTGCAGTTAGTCAGTCCATAGGAAATGGGTAGCCATCACTAACGTTTGGTTGGTTTGTGTCCGTAAACATGAACAACAGAATAAAAGGTAACACTATAATTGAAATTGGCCCTAACGAGTTGTAAGTTCGGTTCAGCCTTCCATAAGCGGTGTGACCGGCGTCAGTGTCAAATTTTGGTTGTCTACTGTCGGTTGGTAAATGTCAAACCCCATAGAAGGCTTTTCCGAGTCCCTAAAACCAAACGCATGTGTAGGATACCTTGAATCAGTTATTAAAAGCAACAAGGAGGGATAAAATATTCAACACTCACCCAATCCAATCGTTCAAAAACCCTCACTGAGATTCACGCGCCTTTCACGCTACTTACATTATAGTAGACTAATTTAACCTAGTCTAAAACAACAATGATTATTTAACGTATTAAATAACACTCTCGCCCTCACGATCTCTCAATCAGGCACACAGTTTCATTGCTATTGCCTAAGGTCTAACTCTGCTCGTCTAGCCTACGTCAACCACTGACTCTCGTGGTCTCCTAGAGTTCACTTAATCTCCTAACTTAACTAGCCTGGACTCGCAAGTCCGTCTCCTAAAGCGGGTCGACCCGGACTGCCCCTCCGTCTTCGTTATCATTTCTCACATCCTATACCACCATGCTCACAACCCTAATTCCCACACTTTCGCAGCATCTGTTTATCGCCTTTTTTTAAACAATTTCTCAATTGTTTCAAGGGTCCGTTTTGGTATCGGGTCGTTCTTAGAATTCGTACAAAATACTGCATCTCAAGTGGCGTAAAATATTGGTTTCGACTGATGGCTGGCATAAATTCCAGTCTGTTGCCAATACAATAGAGAATTTATGTGTCACCAAGTGACGGCGCCAAGTGCCGGTTTTAAAATAAATATAATATTTTGTTATTAAATAGGTGTAAGTGACAGACAGTCACAGTAGCATGCGACCACGGGAAGGTACTGTCTTGTTTCATCCTTTTCAGTAGTCGGGTTGTAGTTTTTTAACATATATTTATAGCTATCATCGTCTATAATGACCACGAAATGAGTGATTACGATAAAGGCCTCGGCAGTCGGTATTGAGTGCAAATTGAGGCATCATTTATGAAGTGATCCGTGCTGTACGTGATTGCCAGTCAGTCAGTTCCTGTCAGTGTGTTGCATCGATGGAAGCGGAGTAGCTCGTGGATTTAATGAGCATTTCAATCAAAGCGCGAGCATTCACAGAGATTAGCGAACAGCCTGCACTAGCTGACATTTCATACTGTTTAAATTCATCAAGCAAGCAAATTGGCTCAAATAAGGCTTGTATTGTATTTGTATTTGCGGTATTGTTATAAAATATAACCCTTTAAACTGCCATAATATCATCATCATCATCATCAATATCATCATCATTCTCTGGCCCTTATCCCAATTTATTTGGAGTCGGCGCAACATGTCTTTTTTTTATAATATTGCAAAATACAATATAATATACAATTCAATATTAATACAAAATGTAGGTTTAGGGTTTGCTCGAAAAATGCATCTATTTTTGTTTTTATTGCTGAATGAGCTGCTCTTGGCGTCGCTCTTGATCTTAAGTCAAATTTGAAAAGTACTATTCTATTCCTTTTTCTTACTTGTCAATAAATACAAGTGCATATTTCACGAAAGTGCAGTATCGTATAGAATTGTTCGTACTGTAGACACTCGACAGTCGTACCGTCTTGAATGTCTTGAGTGTCACCCATGTTGGACCTGGTACCTAGTGGCTCATGCGAACTTCCGCACAAATGTCACTCGCTTTCTGCCTATCATTTCACACACACACACACAAGCACACACTCACTCACATACTGTTTATAACAAAAGTACTAATAAAAAATTTAAAAAAAAATTGTATACTGCTGTGGAAGAGCATAGTCTCCTAACAAAGGCTATTACTTGCTTAACAGGAGGCTCCAATCACCAACTAATGTAAAACTTTTTGGTTCAGTAATAAATTTGATTTGATTTCCGCTATTGAACTTTCCGAACAGCGCCTCGTCTTGAACTATTATACCCTCAGTTGTATTCTAAATGAGGAAAATATCTTTAGGCTTTAGGACCCTTAATTCGCTAAACCGTTACTGGTTATGAAGGTAGGTATTCATAATTAAGGACATCATTCTTTTCGTACCAGTGGCGTGCATTACATAAAGGCATTTACGCAGTGACTACCTTAATAAATCACCATAAGCCTGTCAATTACATTTTAGTGTGTGTCCCACATTTAAGAGATTCACTAAATTATCATACTTAACAAAAAAACAAAATCTTGCTACAAACAGGCGCGGCAGTAGGCAGTCGCCAGACGGCCTATTCGGGTCCCGTACTTTCTGTCTTTACTCGTTCAAGTTAATACGACGAAATTAAAAATACGTACTTTCAAACGGGGTGAATAGGGATGCAGGGGTGAATCGAACCGAAACTTTAAAAGCGAGTTTAACCTTGAAATAATATAGTTTGTTGCCAAAAAGGAGTCTAATGTGTTCATTGTATTATAATTAACGATTAAGTGTCCTTTTCACAACGAACTGTATTATTTCAACGTTAAAATCCATTTTATAGTTTTGTGCCAATTCAGCCCTGCATCCCTATGCACCCCGTTTGGTGGTACGTCTCACGCGTAACAACATGACGTTCGACCTTCGCAATTTATCACCCTAAAGTCATGCCTACTCAAAACAAACCGAGTATGAATGTTAGAATCGAAATAATTTTCATCATGGGTGTAGTTTTTATGGGTTTCGAGGTGCTGGAGCCGAAAATATGATAAACTTAATAACATTCGATACCAAATGAACTGCTGTACGGAATTTTTAAGTGGCGAATTTAATTACTTTATTGAGTCGGGATCGTATTCTGAGTCCTCTGCAGGGCCGTGCGCTTCTATACATACGTTTGACCAAGATACAAAGTCGTCATTACATATATTTAGAAAGATTTGTCATGATTATGTGAGTGGGTAAGAGTAGGTAAGGTGAATATCCTCCAGTGTCGGCAAAATAAAAACAATATTATTGTGCTCTACATAGATGACGCAATACAAACACATGAAACCCTATGTACTTGCAAGTGAATTCTGCAACTTAATCAATATACATTATTTGAGCATTTCAAAAGGTATACTGACAAAGTAACAAAATATATAGAAATTGAAGCAGAATTCCCAGAGCGCTGCCATATTGTTCATACAGTCTGTGCTATTAACTTGCCGACAGTTGTCGAGTAGAATGTGGTGAGCTAATGTCACTTGTAGACCACGTCACGTAGAGTAGAGTACGCGTCGTTCGTTGTTCTAATTATCACAATAATAGAAAAGTCTAACTGAGGATGTCCAAGGTACATTGGTTGCTCTGCTGCTGGCTGCGAACGAAAAGTCGACAGCTAACTTCTGAACCGCCCCGGCGTCGTCTTTGAGGAGTCACGGCGGCTGCCTTTGTTTATCAAATACATGCGCTTCATGCCGCCACGCGCCCCAGAATTGCTTATCGCGCACCGGCGAGCGGCGGCGCTTTTAATCGCACCCCAAGTGTAAACGTTGACACTTCACAGGACAGATCGTGTTTTTCTTAAAGCTCATTCAGTTATTATCGAAGGAACACAACACTCCTCTTGTTAAATTCGTATCACGCACAGTTTCGCACGAAAAAACTTCCGCCACCAACAGTAGGTGAGACATTGGGCAGTTTCAGTGTGTGATCTGTCGGCGGCGGCGGCGGCGGGGCAGGCAGATCACACGCAACACTCGTAGTTCGTAGTCCTGGAAGGTAAATAGGTAAACAAATAAATCTATCAATAGATACCTAGTCTATTGATAGATTTATTAATAGTACCTAGTCCCCGTACGCAAAATACGCGCATTCACGTGGAGTTGCGGACACCAGCCCGTAGTACATATTACCTAGATACCTAGTCACAGATCATCATCATAACCACACAATAGCGATTAATGGTAAAT
Source organism: Mesoligia furuncula (assembly GCA_916614155.1). Lineage (NCBI taxonomy): Eukaryota > Metazoa > Arthropoda > Insecta > Lepidoptera > Noctuidae > Mesoligia > Mesoligia furuncula. The sequence continues at coordinate 686,058 of OU744790.1, read as the reverse complement.
AAATAAATATCTTGTAGAGTATAAAGCCTTCTTCCTTCATTCTTCCTTCTTCCTTCATTCTTCCTTCTTCCTTCATAAATCTAGTTAAAGTTTTATTGTATTGGACAGTCCCCCTCCTCTTACCCCTCACTCCTGTCTGGCAGCAGTCGTGTAAAGCCGTGTTAATAGCCTGCACCATTGAATACAATTCAATTTATTATATGAGCTTCCATTTCGCGTGAATATCCGCCGGAGGGTGGCGTGCATGGCGACGCCAGCTCGAGCCAACATGTCATATTATTTACATGCTTCACAGCAGCGTTTACAGCGTGGTTCCACACTCGACATATGGTTCAGAAGTTCCACACGATACAACGGATATAAAGGAGCACACGTGACATTACCTTCGCACACTAATATTAATTAGAAGACCTTCAGCAAATGCAGATAAATTAAATAATTTTGTGATATTTATTTAAATATCTTAAAAGTTCGTAAACCTAATGCAAGTGGCTGTGCAAGTGGCTCAGCGTGCACGACATGAGCCCTCTGGCACTGGCTGGCGGCGCCGCGGCGGGGGACAGGGCATTATACACCTCAAACGTTTTACACGACGAGACGAGATTGCAATTTATTCCTCGCTACGAATGGAATATTTTATAAATGTCGCCGCTACTCGAACTGCGCGCCACTTTGCCAAATAAATAACACAATTTAAACTTGCTGGGCTCTTGTACAGTTTGGTTCGATAATTATCTATAACTATATCTGTCTTCTATCTACATAATATATAAAACAAAGTTGGGTTAATTACACCATTTATAACTCAAGAACCGGTGGACCGATTTTTATGAGCTTTGATTTGTTGGATTTGACTCCGCTCCAAATAGCAGAATTACAATTAAAACACGGTATTTATTCACGAAAAAAAAAGATAATTCTCATCTTATACATTTTTTCAATGATCTATTGATTCTGCGGCGGTACGAAGTTCGCCGTTCAGCTAATTTATTATATATATTTGTCCGTTTTTTCCTAGTGTGGGTGCATCCATGTAGCCATTCACGTGTAACAATTTTTGAAGCGGCGCGGCGCTTCAAAAATTGTTTTGGCGCCGCGGCGCCAGGGAATTATGGGGCTCGAAGTACGAAGCGGTTTGTGTTCGGGACCGTAGTGTAGACAAAATATTAATGAAATCTACAGAGCTAGCTGTAGTGCCTACTTATATCTTGTGCGACGTATAAACCGTATTTGTATAATTTTAATGACTTTTGACAGTCGTGCTAAAGCAGAGTACTCGGCCAAGTTCGGCAGGTATGGAGTAGATGATACGCAAGTCACAGATAGGGAGTAGATGATACGCGGGTCACAGATGGGGAGTAGATGATACGCGGGTCACAGATAGGGAGTAGATGATACGCGGGTCACAGATGGGGAGTAGATGATACGCGGGTCACAGATGGGGAGTAGATGGTACGCGGGTCACAGATAGGGAGTAGATGATACGCGGGTCACAGATGGGGAGTAGATGATACGCGGGTCACAGATGGGGAGTAGATGATACGCGGGTCAGTCACAGATAGGGAGTAGATGATACGCGGGTCACAGATGGGGAGTAGATGGTACGCGGGTCACAGATGGGGAGTAGATGATACGCGGGTCACAGATAGGGAGTAGATGATACGCGGGTCACAGATGGGGAGTAGATGATACGCGGGTCACAGATAGGGAGTAGATGATACGCGGGTCACAGATGGGGAGTAGATGATACGCGGGTCACAGATAGGGAGTAGATGATACGCGGGTCACTGATAGGGAGTAGATGATACGCGGGTCACAGATGGGGAGTAGATGATACGCGGGTCACAGATAGGGAGTAGATGATACGCGGGTCACAGATAGGGAGTAGATGATACGCGGGTCACAGATGGGGAGTAGATGATACGCGGGTCACAGATGGGGAGTAGATGATACGCGGGTCACAGATGGGGAGTAGATGATACGCGGGTCACAGATAGGGAGTAGGTGATACGCGGGTCACAGATGGGGAGTAGATGATACGCGGGTCACAGATGGGGAGTAGATGATACGCGGGTCACAGATGGGGAGTAGATGATACGCGGGTCACAGATAGGGAGTAGATGATACGCGGGTCACTTGGCGCGGCGCGGCGTCTAATGTACGTACGCTAGTAACGCGCTAGAGAACATACTGTGATTCGGTACGTAAGCACAAAGATGTTCTCCACCATGAATGTGTGAGCCTGTGCGCCAGAAATTTATTAAAAGTCATCTCACAAGTGATATTACTTCTTGTCAAGTGTTTCCGCTAGACAAATCCTCATTAGTGGTCCGAGTCGCCCTTAATGAGGTGCGGTATCACGCTGTCACTTATGCGCGAACACTCACGTAAATCCGTGTTGTTCACAGTACACTGCCGAGCGTGACCGCATGATGAAGGTGTACTTCATCTGCACGCTAGCGATCTACCTCGCCGGCGTCGCCATCCAGAGCATCGCCTACAACCTGTGAGTACACTACACCACACAACTCACACCGCGTGCTCACTGCAAAAGAATGCTGATACGCATTCAAGCTTCAAAAAGACTCATATTTGTTTATTGATAGGAAATATTTTCAAAGAAGGGCACAATTTACTTTAGATTAAGGTAACGCCCTAATCGAAAAGCTCTAATTCGTCAGTATGATATCTTTTCGAAAAGGAATTTGTCACTTTTCTACATGAAATAATCAAAAGTTGTAAAACGCTTAGGTTTATAAAGACGGCGGCTCTACTCGTCGAGTGCAGTGTTCTGAACCAGTGAACCGATTCCTTCCAGACGATCACACGCATTATGTTTTAAAGTCTGTCAAACAAGTCTGTTTACTGAAACTTGTAGGAAAACTACATAAAATAATGATGACTAGATATTATTGTTGAATCATAATAATATAGGTTGTGTGTGCTGTGTGCAGGTCGCTGGTGGGCGTCGCGAGCATCGCCGCGGCCGGGCTCGTCATCGCGTGCTGCACGTACCTGGTGGTCTGCCAGGGCTTCGAGGTGAGTGTTACCACGACGCAATACTAATGAGCACACAGTGCACATGTCCTAACACCCCGTATATGTGCAGCACGCCGGGGAGCGCGTGCGCCGCGTGTCGCAGCGCGTGCACAACAACCGCACGCTGTCGCAGATGCTGTCGTTCGTCGTGGTCACCGCCTTCATCATGCAGATCCAGCTCGTCATGGTCAGTGTCATCGCCATGCCCTTAACCATGATCCCAAAGTTGCGGGTAACTAACCGTTACGCTTAGGATTTTTTAGAACTGCGACCAATTTGGACAAATTGAATATTGTGAGTTCCAAACAGCTATTACACTCAATAAATGTACTGCCATTTGAGTGGTATACTACTCCTCCTCAAGTCATACTCCTCATTACTGAGGGTCGTGATCCTCCCTTGAAAACATCTTTTCCCTGACGATGTTTCGCCATCTCTGTCTGTCCTTGGCCAGGTGAAGCGCATCATGAAATTTCGTGTCAAGAGAAGAGCTTATCTGGTCCAACCATCGCAAAGGGCTGCGACCTCTTGGACGTTTACCATCCTCCTTGCCGTGGTATACTAAAGAAATAAATATTCAATATCGATTTAATATCCAATATTATTTAAATAGAATATTTTATTGGAATAGCTACGCGTTCCAATAGAAACTACCCTTGCACACATCTTTGGAATATTAGACATGTTGCAGTTCTTTAATGAGTAGTTAGCTGGCTCTGACCGTGTCCCGTGGCGCAGATGGAGGCCGTGTTCACAGCGGCGGGCCAGCCCAGCGGCAACGCGACGCTCGCGCAGCCGGGCGACTTCCACTATTGCCCATACGACATGAATGAGGTAAAACACACACATCTGGCAACTTGATCATGCCATGAACATTCCCGTAATCCTATGAAGATCCCACACCACGATAGTCAACCACTATTTCGTCACACACGCTGACATTCTGTTTAGCAAGTCCATGGCTATCTAAATAGTGTCAGCTTAGAACTTAGCTACGAGTACAGAATTATCAGAACGATTATGAGTTCCTGTACCATGAGTTCCTGTACCGTGCAGGGATCTGAAACTGTTTATTGGAGACGGTTTATTCTGTAACTATTTACAGAATACACCGTCTCCAATAAACAGAGATTCCGATTTCCGGGAAAACGGAATCGGAACACTTACACTTTATATAAAAAAAGAATGAGCTAGATGGAGTCGACATTCCTGACTGAAAAGAAATGGCGACACAAACTCAGGGGTCAAAGTCTCTTTCAAAGACCAGAAATAATCTAGAAAAAAAAAAACGGCCAAGTGCATATCGGACCACGCACAACTCACGGTTCCGTAATTGGGATGAATTTATCCTAAGAACAAACTTAACTTTGTCGTTGAAAAATGTTCTCCAGATAAACGTCACGGGTCAATACTTCATCTGCAAATGTAAGTTTCAAAATCAAAATATTTTATTTCACATAAGCCTACATGGGAACTTATGAAAAGTCAGAAGCTAGGTGTACGGTTCGAATTGGTCGTTTTCTATGGAGAAGAACCGGCAAGAATCTCCACAGTTACTGTTTTTCAAAATAAGCTTTTACAATGTTTTCAAATTACAGTAGGTATGGGAGAGGAAAGGAAGTACCAGGTACTTGTTATAATAAAAAAATATCTACAGATCTAAAGTCTACAAGGCCTACAAGGTCCTCACATTTACAAATAAGAATCTATCAGAAGGATAAATAAAAAATAAAATATAAAAACCTACTAAAACCAAGTGATATGATTGCCATTATAACCAATAATAAAGAGGTGAAAAATTAGAATTGCCTGTATATAATATCAAATAATAAAAAGATTATGTCAAAGAAGTATGTAAAAAATAAACATCGTAATTTGAGAGCAGTTAATTTACATAGTTCTGCAGTTAATGAGGTGCCAGAGAAGCCACATGTGTAGAAGGAATTATTGCCAAACTACCTTGTCTTCAACGTAGCCTTTAATCTTATAATTTATAATTTTGTTAAGGACACGTTTGATGAGGGTTTTTAACTTTCCATCGCAAAGTTCTGTAACCGACTTTGGCAACTTGTTATAAAAACGGATGCTGTTTACAAGAAATGATTTGCTAGTTTTAGTTAATCTTAATTTAGGTAACACAATTTCATTTTTACTACGTGTAAGGAAATCGAATTTCATATTAAGGAAATCGCTTCTTATTTTGAAGAGTCCTAAGTTTTTGCGAATATACAAAATACTTTCTAAAATATAAAGAGAAGGCAGAGTTAGTATATCCATTTCTTTGAATTTGTTGCTAAGAGACTCGTGAGGACCCATTTTATAGATTGCGTGGATTGGCCTCTTTTGTAAAATGAAAATTGAATCTACGTCAGCTGCCGATCCCCACAGCAGAACACCATAAGACTTAATACTGTGGAAATAAGCAAAGTATACTAACCAAGCTGAGGCTATATCTGTCAACTGCCTTATTTTGCTTACTGCATATGCAGCTGAACTTAATCTACCTGAGAGAGCTCTAATGTGTGCACCCCATTGCAATTTTGAATCTAAAGTAATTCCTAGAAATACAGTTTCTAAATTCAGACCCACTTGAGGTAAAGTCAAACTGGCTGTTGCCGCTGATTATTCTGTTTTTATGAATAAACTGCAGAAAACAACACACAATTACATCAACAATGAGTATGGTAAGAGAGCCTGGACGTATGCCTTTCCTGACATTCTAAATAAGCTGCCAAAGGAAATTGCCAAAAAATTAGAAAACAAAAAAGGGCAACAAATTAAAAATATATTGAAAGCCTACTCCACCGTGGGGAAGTTTGGAATGGGGGAGGTCTGCGTGTAGGTTTTTTTTTTATTATTTCTGTTTTTTCATTTGCCTTTTTAACTTTAAGTGAGCTAACTTTAAAATAAGTCAGTAGCGCACATAATCTTATTAATTGATCAAAGATTGAGCGCTATTTTTTTGATGTAAATGTTCCATGACGTTGTTTAAAATAAATAATTTTAAATTTTTATTTTTTTTTAGGTACATTTGGTAATGAGAACTTAAGACATTTACTTTTGTTCGCATTAAGTAAAAGATTATTAGCTGCAAAACATTTCGAAAGAACAGCCAGACTATCGTTGACGTGTAAGACATCCGTACCTTTTCTATCTATTTTAAAAATAAGGGAAGTGTCATCAGCGAATAAAATGATATCCGACATGTTAGCCATCATGTAAGGAAGGTCATTAATATAAACTAGAAACATGAAAGGGTCAAGAATTGCGCCTTGAGGCACGCCCATCTTAACCAGAGACCCCGATGACGTCGCCCTGTTAACGTTTACTTTTTACTGCCGTTTTGACAGATAGGAAAGCACAAGATCAGCAGCTTGTCCACGGATTCCGTAATGGTTTAATTTACAGATAAGTGTATTATGGTCAACGCAGTCAAACGCTTTTGAGAGGTCACAGAAAATGCCAATTGCAACCTGGGACTTCTCCCAGGATTCCAAAATATGACTGATGAGTTTTACTCCCGCGTCTGTCGTCGACCTACCTTTCGTGAAACCAAACTGGCGACTATATAAAATCCCATTTGAGTTAAAATGTGACTACATCTGGTCTAGCATGATTTTTTCATAGATTTTGCTCTATGCTGGTAGCACAGATGTAGGTCTATAATTGGAGGGATCAAACTTACTACCAAATTTGAAAATTAGTACTACTTTGCTATGTTTCGATAATTCAGGAAACGTACCGCTGTCTAAACATTGATTAAATATGCCTGTTAGGGCAGAGGCAATTGTGTCCATAATATCTCTAAGAACCTTAACAGAAATCCCCCATAAGTCTTCAGTGTTTTTTTTTATGTTAAGACTTTTAAATGCTTTTTTAATAGTGGCAACAGAAATAGGCTTGAATTCAAAGCTTGGAATATCCTTATTAATTTTTTTTTTAAGAAAAGCTTCAGCTAATATAGTGTTGAGGGGAGAGACTTTGTAACCTCGATTGGGATGTTCGTTAAGAATGTTTCTAGTGTCTCAGCAACTTTTAACTTATCTGAAATGGTTTCATTATCAATTTTTAGGGACAACTCATTCTGATCTCGCTGTTTTGTGTTTCCAGTTTCTCTGTTAATAACCCGCCACACAGCGTTTATTTTATTATTAAGAGCGTTTACGCCGTACGACATTTCATACAAACTTTCAAGCTCTTATTTTTCGAAATTAATGAACCGATTTTAATGAAACTTTATACGCATAAGCCCGATATAAGGGTCTAAAAAGTTAGTAGAGAACATTTTCGAAATGTCTTATTTAAAAAAAGATAACTGGAAATCTCTGTTTCTATGGAAAATTTAAAATGGATCTAATTTGGCTGTAACACTATTTTTCGAAAATGTTCTCTACTAAGTTTTTAGACCCTTGTATCCTGCTTATGCGTATGAAGTTTCATTAAAATCGGTTCATTCATTTCGAAAAATAAGGACTTGAAAGTTTGTATGAAATGCCGTACGGCGTAAACGCTCTTAAACATACTGGAAGTCTCTGAACCGTCTCCGGACACAAGTGGGAAGATGTAAGTCAAACCTGGTGAAGTGAGGCTACCTTGACAGAACGGCAGAAAGGTGTGATTACGGAGCTATGTCACAAACCATGCTCCACCTCCTATCCTGCCCTCTGTGTCCCAAAACATGCAGTCAAAGTGACCTCTGCGCTGCCACCGACAACGCCGTGGAAGTGGCAAAAAGTTTTGAGAAAACAAGATTTAAAATACAGTCGTGCCAGCGACACGAAGAAGAAGAAGATTAGACATACTTACTAATTTTGTTACTTGTTAATTTAGATTTACCCTCAGCGCAAACTCTTTTGAATATTTTAGAATAGTTTCTTACATAATTATGAAGGGCTTGATCAGAAGATAATGATTTCTCCTGATACAGATTATATAAAATATCTCTGCTTTTTCTAATGCCAGCAGTGGCCCATTCACTAAATTTTGGTTTAGTATTGATAGTAACTTTTTTAAAAGAACATGCTTAATTGAATTCTTGGCATACTGTAGAAAATAATGTACCTTAGTTTATGTTGGGGTCTTGTGAATGAAAATTAGCTGTTGAAATATTGCTAAGAACATTTCAATTTATTTTTAGTTAGAGGTCTTACTTGAATGAATTTATCTATGTGTAATCTTTTACCTAAGTCAAATGATACAAGTTGACCAGTATGGTCAGACCTGATGCCACTAATTAGGGACGAGCCTTTTATTTTACAATTAGTAAATACATTGCCGATGCATGAAACTGAAATTTCTGTTATTCTAGTCGCTTCATTAAATATACATTTTAAATTAAATGATTTAACAATGAGATCAGCTTACTTTTTTCTGGTGAATTAACAAATAGGTTAATATTTAGGTCACCACAAACAAAAAACTTTACTATCTTTAAAAAGTTTACTTAGTATTTCTTCCATTATGATAAAAAATGATGACAAATTTGAGGCTAGTAGTCTACATATAAACACAAGAAAGTATGGCCTTCAACTTCTGCACATGCTAACTCACATAAGCGAACAACAGAGTAAGCAGAGATATCCTTTCTTTCTTTATATCTAAAACAACTATTAAATATTATCAAAGTACCACCCCTTATTGAGGACCTGTTGTACGCACTGGCAACTGAAAATTTATTTACATTAAACAACATTCTATCCGGTTTTAACCAGGTTTTACAAAAACATAAGATATACATTATGATATTTATCTATTAACATTTCCACGAAGCGCGAAGCGATTTATATTTTGGTGATATAGTAAAATATTCTTATTATGCTTCTCTTTTGTCGATTCTAAAAGTTTAAAGAATGAATTACAGTATTAATAGAAGTAAGTACTAGATAATACTGTTTCGTCACTCTCAGTTAAATTATCAATAACTGCGTGTATATTGTAAGCTAACAAAGTAGCCAACACATGTTAACTTTTCTTGGAAAAAAAACATATGTTCCTGAACTAATACAAAATCCCTAACAAAATATTTTGTATCAAAATATAATAAACAGTCACTATGACAACATCTCAAAATATGTATAGGAAAAGGTATAATGTGTCTCGTTATTATCGGGCATATTTTAATTACTGTGGGCGTACTAAGTGGGTAGTGCTGGTTATTGCGCAATAGAAAAACGGTTTGCAATTCAAATGAGATTATAATTTCATGAACAATTAAATCACACTAGCAAATCATACACTGTAGGTACACGATACAACCAGATACGGAACGCGATATAGTTTCTGAGCACATGTTGTCCGTACGATGTCCAATGGTCAAGTTCCTCGCCGCTTCGCCGCTCGCTCCTTTATACTGGTAGCAAAACAAGTCGAGCAGTGGGGCGATGGGAGAAGTCGAGTGACGTACTTGTCGATGGCGTGATCGGTGCTCGTGTTGTTTACAGCTTAGGGAAATGACGTACGGCAACGCCGCCGACACGGCCATACTGACTTGCGGACGTCCTCGTGCGCTTACAAATCATATATCTGTAATAAGCATAAACCGTTCGATTATCCTGACCAAAAATCGTACTTTACAATAGACACAGAATGACAGACTGGTAAGAATTAGTTGTGGACCGGTCTTCAATGACCCATCACATTAACAAGTTCTGGACCGGTCTTTATTGACCCTTCAGATTAATAAGCTCTGGTCCGGTCTTTATTGACCCTTCAGATTAACAAGCTCTGGTCCGGTCTTTATTGACCCTTCAGATTAACAAGCTCTGGTCCGGTTACAAACCCTACAGAGTAACAAGATCTGGTCCGGCTACAAACCCTACAGATCAACAAGTTCTGGTCCGGCTACAGGCCCTTCAGAACTTCGGCTAGTCTGGAATATTATTATTCCCTATAGCTCTTTTTTTTCTTTTTTTTTTATTCTTTTTTTTTTTCTTTTTTTTCCCCATTTTTTTTTAACCCTTTTTTTTTTGACTCATCATTGGGCCGGTTTAACCCTACAATGATTATTGCAATTTAACTGTCATTATTAGTTCTATGGACATCAGCTCGCGTTACTATTGATCGAATCCGAATAAACGGACATAAAGTACAACTTGTGCCCCGTGATACGCTTTCCGGGGTGGAAAATCCTCATGGATGTCCTCCGCCCCGGGGCGGGCGGAAGGGTCTGTCAGACTCTTACTGACTAAAAACCACCCCGGTGTTTCACCTCACACCTACGCTAGGGGTCCATAACCCCAGCGTGACACGCTAGAACCAAGACCGACTCGTTACACCGCTGCGTGCTCTCCTCGAGTCCCCGCGAACTTAGACTAGACTCTGTCGAGCGCCGCTGAGTGGCGCTGGCATTCCGAATAGTCAAACGAATGACGCTGACATGGCCATCTTGCTCGCACACGTCCTTGTGTGTTAACCTGCAACCAAAAAAAAACTAACAGCAGTGCATGTTCCACTCGGCCAATTCTGACCACATAGTTATCGAAATGCATTACTTAACAAAAACCTAATAAAAACGATAGCAACCATCGACAACAAGAGATTCCTCTAAGCCTTAGTAATAATTGGTCAGGAACTATATCAACTTAGATCACATAACGCTCATGGCCCTGCTGCTGCAGCAGCGAGTGACACCCATGCCACCCATATCGTCATCACCTCAAGTGATACGACCAACATACTTCACTTCACATAGAGTCTACGACTCCCAGGTCATTACAAGACCAACACAACAATAGTCTCCTTTGAGACCCTGGTCCCCGCTGCACCACCAGTGCCCATCGCTCCCTCAACAACTCACAAGTGAGTTGCAGTTACGACTACAGACAAGTGCGTACAGTGCGACCTAGCCCTAGTATGTGATCTAACTACTCAGTGGAGTAACTCTCCTCATCATTCTAGAAACACTACTTAGACACACTGCTTCCGTAAAAACACTACTTTCCTAGAAATACTACTTTCGTATGCGATCGTGAGCGTACTTATACGTACGATTAGAAATTAAAGCTTTTAAGATAAAGCGATCACCATTCAAAACTTCCGCTACTTTAAACGGACCTCTGAACTTCCGATCTAGCCTAGTCTGATAATCTGATTTTGCTGTTCGTTTTCTAATAACACGAAATTTATTATATCTGCCTTTGTTCTATCATAATATTACTTTGCAAGTAGATGTAGGGTAGAACATCTAATAAAATTTCAATTTTAGCTCGCTAATCGTTACATTACGCCATAAGAATTGTTCTGTGCTGAATACACGTCTTTGACCTATACCAGTCAACACTATAACGTTATTAACTCGTTTGTCACTTAACTTCGCTGCACAACTCGCTTTTACTAACGAGCATTCAGCACCAGAATCTTTAATAAAACAATACAGCTCACCTTTATTTTTTAACGTGCATGAGGGTAGTTGTACGACCACTCGCCGTTCACTACTTCCAGCACGTTGTCCTTTTTCAAACATGGCGGTAGTTGCAACAGGCGCGACACTCAGCAAAGGTATTTTTGCATACAGCCTATGCCCAAAACATCATGCACGATGATCGCGCATCCGTATCTGGCTTGTCTGGGTCCAACCCGAATAGATCCACACGATTATTTAATAAGCATTCGAAGTTTGCACTTTGTTTTTAAAATGTCAACGGTTACTTTCACTTTTAGCGTTCTGATTTTGCGCATGAACCAACACGAATCCCACTTCTGATATAGGAAAAGGTATAATGTGTCTCGTTATTATCGGGCATATTTTAATTACTGTGGGCGTACTAAGTGGGTAGTGCTGGTTATTGCGCAATAGAAAAACGGTTTGCAATTCAAATGAGATTATAATTTCATGAACAATTAAATCACACTAGCAAATCATACACTGTAGGTACACGATACAACCAGATACGGAACGCGATATAGTTTCTGAGCACATGTTGTCCGTACGATGTCCAATGGTCAAGTTCCTCGCCGCTTCGAAACAAGTCGAAACAAGTCGAGCAGTGGGGCGATGGGAGAAGTCGAGTGACGTACTTGTCGATGGCGTGATCGGTGCTCGTGTTGTTTACAGCTTAGGGAAATGACGTACGGCAACGCCGCCGACATATGCATTAAGTTGTTTAAATTATAAACGTACCTAATCGTTTTCTGCATCATACAAATTATCAGAATATGGCAATCCACGTAATATTAATTTACCTAGTTTTAATTTAAGTAGGGTGTCAATACCATTAACTATGTCCCTTTTTGTTAAGCTCAGTTCGAGCTACGCTGTACATTGACCTTTGTGTTAGTTTGTACATCACACTCATTTATGCACATCAATATTGTTTAGCTGTGCGTTCCTCCAAAATAGGTTAATGTAATGACTGCCTTCTCAGTATATTTATGAAAATCTTTTACATGCCCATAAAAATATAAAATTATTTAAAAAATACAGTGATATCCGTAATATAAATACTAGAAACAAACACAAATTTGTTGTACCTACAACAAGGCTCAACAAAATAGGTGGCTCGTTCAGATGCCAATGTATACGCTTCTATAATAAACTACCAAGCCAAGTTCAAGATCTAAGCCTTAATAAATTCAAATTAGTTATTCATTAAACGTAAGTTGTGCTAGAAAGCCTTTTATACTGCTGAAGATCATAATAAGGACCAAAAGGCTTGGGATTGAGCATCTTCCAATTTTTACATTTTAATGTTTTTAGGGTTCCGTACCCAAAGGGTAAAAACGGAACCCTATTACTAAGACTTCGCTGTCTGTCCGTCTGTCCGTCTGGCCGTCTGTCCGTCAATCCGTCTGTCCGTCTGTCTGTCACCAGACTGTATCTCAAGAACCGCGATAGCTAGACAGTTGAAATTTTCACAAATTATGTATTTCTGTTGCCGCTATAACAACAAATACTAAAAACAAAATAAATTAAATATTTAAGGGGGGCTCCCATACAACAAACGCGATTTTTTTGCCCTTTTTTGCTCGATATCAAAAATGGCAACAGGTAGGCACTTGAAATATTCACAAAATACTCAGTTGTATTTTAACTTTAATAATAAATAATAAAATTAAAATAAAATCAATATTTAAGGGGGGCTCCCATACAACAAACATGTTTTTTTTGTCGTTTTTGCCTTGTGGTACGGAACCCTTCGTGTGCGAGTCCGACTCGCACTTGGCCAGTTTTTTTTTATATACACTAATGAATAAAATTCATTAGTGTATATAAAAAAAAACATAATAAACAATGACATTTGCTTACTTTGTAAATTATTATATTATTTTAATTATTGTGAATGTAAAGACAATGTGGGTCGTTTTATTCGATTTTTTTATTATTCTCTCTGTTCTGTTAGTTTTTGTCATGGTCTGGCAGTTTGAGTAAGTTATGTGGCCTACCCAAATGTCCTTTCCGTGGTATTGTTCGTCGAATTGTTGAACTCCTCATGTTTTGAGTGGAGCTGCACGATTTCTGACAAATGCGTGCAGGGACTGAGAGGACCTCCTCTCAATCTGTGTGGTTCTTTCCTAAAAAGACCATCTCAGACATCGTTCTACATGGTCTTCATATAACCTTACCATTTACCAAGATTATGTCTGGACTTTAAAAGTGACTGTGACCTCTGAGTTTGTTTCGGCCTTTCTTCTCAGAGCAGTCAGATAGGAAACACCGAACTCATCTATATTTAAAAAAATATGATTGCCGTGTAAAAGTGTTTGTGCAAACCTACTTACAAAATAAAATCATTTATCATTTGTGAGCTTTCTATTTGTGTGTTTGGCAGCATTACCTGCAGCTGACGCTCCTGGCCATGTTCCTGTGCGCGGTGCACCAGATCCTCATCACCATGGTGAAGCTAGCTCTGCTGACAATCACGGCCGCCGCCTACGTCGCCGTCACCACGCATCAGCACCTTATCTTCCAACAGCACTTCTACGGCTACCAGTGAGTGCTTTACTGACTATGTGATGCTCCCACAAATGTCTAGCGGTAGCGCGTTTGTTGGATCATTCGGTTTCCTTCAAAATTTTTGAGGTCAGTGGTGCTAGTCCACGTTTCATGTTCATAAAGGGGTGCCGTTAGTTGTGACTGGTCATCTCTTAACTGCTTATGTATAATCTTTATTTTGAAATGATTTATATTCTTGTTTTGTGCAGGTCAGTATCAGGTTGTATCTTGATCAAAATATGATTCGCGACTATAATATATTTACAGAATTACAGTCATTAGAATAGAATCTTTAAGTTAGATTTGTTCCCTAAGAACTTTTCCATTAGAGATTTGTTCATAGGGAACAAATTTAACTTAGAAAGATGTATAAATTATTGTAATGATTATAATTCTGTAAAGACGTACCTGTTATACGTATGTTAAATCATATTTTGATCAAGATACAACCTGACACTGACCTGAAAATTGCAAAAAACGTAAGAAAATTTGAATTTCGCGGTCTACCACTGCGCATTCACCTTAAATTTCCGTGGTCCTTGCGCATTTACCTTAAGGTGAAAGCGCCAGGGTAGCCCGCGAAATTCATTTTTTTTTGACGTTTTTTGCAAAATCTTGACATTTGGGGATGATACTAACTTAACAAGTTGTATTACTGATTGTAATGATTATAATTCTGTAAATACATATTTGTTACGACCGCGAATCATATTTTAATCAACGTACAACTTAATACTGACCAGCAAATTGCAAAAAACGTAAGAAAATTTGAATTTCGCGGGCTACCTTAGCGCTTCCCCGTTAAGGTAAATAAATATTAGTTAATTTTGGGACCAAGGACAATACAGACTATTTAAAGAAAAAAGTGAATTGATGAGATTAAAAAAGCGCGCATTCCGACTAGTAAATAGTTATCTGTGGAAATAAAGCACATGTGGATTAAAGTAAAGAAAAAGCACGCGTTTTTAATACACTGCATTATGGACCTAAAAGCGGTTCAATAAGAGCCACTTTACGATCAAGTGTGTTGAAATAGTACATTATGATACATGTGTGCTATGTTGATCATTATGCTCGAGGCGGTATTATTCGCGCGAGCCGCAGGCGAGTGCGATAAGAAAGCCGAGAGTCTAATGATCGATGCACACGCGTTTCATACGACGTTTTTCAACACACTTGCGAGGAAAAAAACAGACTTGTATTGTTAAATATTAACTTGTATGGGAAATGGCGCGCTGGTTTTGTCTTTCCGCATAGCCAGCACTAGCAATGCGCGCGCAAGTGTAAATAAAAGCACTGACCACAGAGCATGTAAAAACAATTGCAAAAAAAAAAAAAAACAATTGTAGTTTAGTTAGTATGGAATTAGAAAGTACTATTGGCATAGAGAAATATACCTACGTTAGTTCAGTGAGAATCCGCAATGATAGAACGCCAGTCAGGGTCTTTTCCGTTTGGTTTCGGGTAGGGACCACGGACAATTTTAGGTGGATAATTAAAATTTTCTTACGTTTTTTGTAATTTGCAGGTCAGTATCAGGTTGCATCTCGATCAAATATGATTCGCGACTATAACGCGTTAGGTTAAACGAGGGACATACTTTGAGGGGAGTTAGTACTCATGAAAATGAACAACTTTTAATATGGGATTAACCCTGAAATCGCGAAAAAAAATCAGCCGTTTCCTACATTTATGTTCGCATAGCTCGTCAACATGTTTGTACTGAACAGCTGATTTTTTTTTTTGCGATTTCAGGTTTGGCCCCATAGTAAAAGTTGCTCATTTTCATGAGAACTAACTCCCCTCAAAGTATGTCCCTCGTTTAACCTAACGCTCTGTATATGTATTTACAGAATTATAGTCATTAAAATAGAATCTTTCTAGTTCGATTTTTCCCTAAGAACTTTTCCATAAGAAAGATGTATTAATGATTCGAACGATTATAATTCTGTAAAGATGTAGGTACCTGTTAGAGTCGCAAATCATATTTTGATCAAGATACAAACCTGACACTGACCTGAAAATTGCAAAAAACCTAAGAAAATTTGAATTTCGCGGTAGACCGCGAAATTCATATTTTCTTAGGTTTTTTCGGACAATTTAAGGTGAATGCGCAGTGGTCTACCACTGCACCTTAAATTGTCCGAGGTCCCTGCGCATTATTCACCTTAAGGTAAATAAATATTAGTTAATTTTGGGACCAAGGACAATAGACCATTAAAAAAAAAAAGAATTGATGAGATTTAAAAAGTGCGCATCTCAGACTAGTAAATAGTTATCTGTGGAAATAAAGCACATGTGGATTAAAGTAAAGAAAAAGCACGCGTTTTTAATACACTGCATTATGGACCTAAAAGCGGTTCAATAAGAGCCACTTTACGAGGTGTTGAAAAAAATATTACCACACTATCTTCTTTATTAGTTGGTAATGTGATTACAACGGCAACGCAATAAAAGGATCTTTTAAGGCGAGGATATTCGAAATTTACGCCTTTTTTTTTTGCTCAATGGGCCCCGCTCATGACCACGATCACGCCTGGTGGAAAGCGATGGATGAGGTCTATGATGGAACGAGCGTGTCCAGAAGATGCCTAAGACACTGGAACTCCCACGCATCGACGAAACACAGCAGGCTGCTTGACGCCGGACTCCGGTGGGACGGGACCATTTTGATCATCATTAATTCTTTGAATTCGGTTTGAATTGAAGTCGGTTAAAAATATAAAAATTATTATGTTGCAATTTCATTCACAATCTTGATTATTATGGTTCAAAACATGATACACTTCTGGACACATCTATTGGCCCACCTTAGAGTTTAGGTTTCGATGGCCCCTACCGAAATATGATTGCTAGATTGAACAAAAACTGTTGATGCAGTTTTAAACCTGATACATTTTACCATCTTTTTCGATCGTATTGTTTTAAATTTGAATTCAGAATACCATACGACATGGAGCTACGCCTAACAAGTCGGATATGCGCCTTGTTAAAGGCAATTGATTTTTGAATAAAAAACATGTTTTATCAAATAAAGGTTTAATTTAATAACGCGTGTTGCCTCCATGGGCATCTACCACAGCTCTCATACGATTAGGCATAGAGTTTATCAACCGCTCTATGAAATTTTGAGGGATCATCTCCCATTCCTCTTCTATGGCAGTTTTCAACTCCTGCATCGTCTGGGCAACTGGCTGACGAGCCCTAACACGTCTTTTTAGCTCGTCCCACATGTGCTCAATGGGGTTCATGTCTGGGCTTCTGGCTGGCCAGTCCATAACTGTGATGTTCACATCCCGAAGATATTCCCTGACGATGCCGGCCGCATGGGCTCTTGCATTATCATGCATAAAAAGGAAATTTGGGCCCACATAGTCCGCGTATGGTATCACGTGAGGTTCTAAGCACTCACGAATGTACCTTTCAGCATTTAATGTTGGCAGCCGTGGTCCTGTAACAACCTCAAGTTGAGTTTTGCCGCTCGCGGATATACCGCCCCAGACAGTCCATGAGCCACCGCCATAAGCAACCCTCTCTTCAAAGCAGCATTGTGCGAAACGCTCTCCCTTACGTCGGTAGACCTTCTTCCTTCCATCATTGCCATGTAACACAATTTTAGACTCATCAGGAAAGAGTACACGGCTCCAATCTTGCTGTGTCCAATTTAAATGACTGCGTGCGAAATGCAGGCGCGCTGTTCGGTGGGCTCGCGTTAGTTTGGGCCCATTAGCTGGCTTGTGTGGTACCATATCGCGTTCTTTTAACCTTCTCCGAACAGTTCGAGCGCTCACAGATACTCCGTGGAAGTCGCGAAGTTGGTTTTGTATCCCAATGGAGGTAAGGTGACGATTTCTCAAGCTGGTCGTCACGATGAATCGATCCTGCCTTTCAGTTGTGACCCGAGATCGTGGCCTTCCTTGGCGACGAACAAAGCCGCCAGTCTCTAGGTACCTCCGATAAACATTTCGGACCGCAGATCGACTTAAATTAAGTTGAGCACTCACGTTTCTTTGGCTGTGTCCGGCCTGAATAAGTGCCACAGCTTGGGCGGCGACTTCAGGTGAAGTATCCATAGATTATTGATAGAATCTCACCTTAATGTTAAGAATAAGTAATGTTTGTTGCAAAACCAAAGATATCAATCACTTTTTCAAGAATTAAATCCAAGTAAACCAATAAAACCAAGTTTTCTTAGTATTCGATTGTTTGATATCAACAAACAGGCTCCAAATTGTTTCTTTAAATTCTGTGTTCGAAATTCAAAAAAAGACTATTGAATGAAATTGTGAATGTGCCAGGTTCAAAACTGCATAAAAACTTTTTGCTCGACCTAATATAAAATTTTAGCTAGGACCAAACGAAACTGAAAATACAAGGTGGGCCAATAGAAGTGTATTTACACCTTTACTCGTTCATAAAAAAAAAATCGAAGACAGGCCGATTTGGATCATTTTTGTATGTTGTACTAAAAATTTATTAAACTCTTAATCCAAAAGAACATGTGAACATATAGGTCATATAGGTATAGGTAAGGAATGACATTTAGAAGAATATTAGAGAAATGTTTGTTGTGTTTAGAATTAATGCGATTTATAAATCCAATCCGATCACTGATGCAATGACAAAACAATAATTCTCCTTTTTTAACTGACTTCCAAAAAAGAAGGTTCTGCATTCGATCCGTATGTGTGTATGTTTGTACGTCCGTGATTTTCTCAAAAACTAATGAACCAATTTTGATAATTATTTGTTTCATTAATGTGATCTACATACCTTCAGGAAGGTTTAAGTATACTTATAATACCTACATTAGGTAATTATTCTAATGTACGAAGTTATAATATGCATAAATGTACTGCATCTCCGGCATTTCTATGCGAATTTTGATGATTATTCTAGTCAGTGTCTTCAATTCTTCAATGCAGTAGTGTTAATTGAATTTGTGTGAGGTAGGCACAACTAAACAGTGAATTTTTTTTTTTACAATAAAACAACAACCGAATTAAAAAAAAACAATACGAAGTGATAAATAACTTTAATTTCGGAAGTCGGTGTCAAAAAACGAAAAAGAGGAACCGACGACATCGACATCCGAAATTATTTATCACTTTGTAGTGGTTGTTTTTAAGTCGGTTTTCTTTTTTGGAAAACAGTTTTTTATTAACCGAGTTTAAAAAAGGAGGTTCTGTATTCGACCCGTATGTATATGTATGTTTGTATGTCCGCGATTTTCTCAAAAACTCATGAACCTATTTTTATGTTTCTTTCATTAACGTGAACTACATACTTTCAGGAAGGTTTTAGGATATAATACATTAGGTAATTATTCTTATGTACGAAGTTATATGCATAAATGTACTGCATCTCCGGCATTTCTATGCGGATTTTGATGAATCTTCTAATCGGTGTCTTCAATTCTTCAATGCACCTTAGCTTGGCAACGCTTGGTTGCAATTGTATATTTATCATCTAGGTACTTATTGTTTTTAATGGATAAGATATGCCTCAGGGGTGGTCCCATACAAATTTGATTAACTTTGCGCGGGTATTTTTTGAGTTAGTTTCATTAATACGATTTTTTTCCACCTAATTTATATTGATGATATTTTACTGATATATACATAGAAAGTAGTGTTAATTGAATTTGTGTGGGGTAGGTACAACTAAAAAGTGAAAAATAAAAACTTTTTTACAAAAATCAACCGACTTCAAAAAAAAGCTACAAAGTGAAAAATAACTTTAATTTCGGAAGTCGGTGTCAAAAACCGAAAATGCGGAACAAACGACACCGACTTTACGTTGTCAAGATTTTTTCTATTTTCAGGAGATGTTAGTAGCACTGGCACTGCTTTTGGTAAATCGAAACTAAACCACGTTTTAAAATATATTTAAAGAAGATGTTGCCTAAGTAGAATATTATGTATTAGAACACGGGTTCCAATCTAAATCTAATCATAAATTCACTGACAGACAAAGCACCACTTAATCCTCTGATTCCAGAAGCATGAAATTTTGCACAAGATTTACATAAATAACGAAAGTGAGCACCTGGGTGGATTTTTGGGAATTCGTCCCCTAAAGTGGTTAAATAGCGGATGAAAGTTTGTATGGATGGAAGTTTGGCATTTTTTCCGACGGGAAATCCCATTGCGCACACGGCTTGTTCACTATACATTGGTGGATTGTCTCCCATAGACACCGCTGCGGCTTGGACTGGAACCAGCAGTGGACCAACATCGTCATTGCCGTGGGCGCCACGGTGGCGCTGCTGCTGCACTCCCATCAGACAGAGAGCACGTACCGGCTGGACTTCATCTGGAAACTACAGGCCAATGGTAATCAAATGATCCTTAGGTACAGTCGCGAGAAAAAATATATTAACATGGACAGTTCGGCAATAATACATGTATATATTATTGATATATGATATCATAATTCATTCATTCACATTTTTTCTCAATAAGACAGCAAATTTAGGCTATCATCTGTGAAAGGCACATAAATTTAGCGCCACAAAATGTCACATCGAAGGAACACCAAAACTATCTGACAAGCAAAGTATTACAGGATGCCTCGTCGGCTTTCAAAAGATGTGTCACATCTTAGAATGCATACAATAAAACACCAGACATTTCTTGCGTTATAAATATGTGCCCACTCACTTCAGTACAAGAGAATGTCATACCTTGTTGTGACCAAAAACATATGGCCAGATTTAAAAAAAAAAGCTGGACCAATTTATATTAATTTTATTGGATAGCCCGCACTTTCACAGAAAAGTCTGACAACCAGTCTTACCAAGGGGTATCGTGTTACTCGCTAACTAGGTTGTGGATATTAGATACGCAGTCTCTCCAAGTAAAATATTAGTATTCAGCTGCATCCGGTTATACTAGAAGCTGACCGCAACATGGGGAAAAGGCTAGGCAGATTGATATTGGTTCATAAGATAGTTTCCCCAAATTTCATAAGGTTTCAAATTTCCCCATACGGCCCCAGTAAAAAATATACACCGTATAATGGATGGTCACCTAACCATGGACCGACCTTGACAAGCGTTGCTTAACCTTGAAGACCGACCTGTGCAGCTGTTAGTTCTTAGCATTTGTTTTGTAAAACGGCTAGCGGTTATATAAACTGCGGATTCGACAAACCAACCGCTACATATGCACGACACATATACATCGTTCATTCATCTTTTTGAGGTCGACTGTACACGTATATCGCTGCGATGTGACTGATATGTGTGTTGTGTCGCAGACGAGAAGGAGGAGATGGAGCACCTAGAGGCGTACAACCGCAAGCTGCTGGCCAACATCCTGCCCGAGCACGTGGCGCAGCACTTCCTGTGCAGCGATAAGAACATCGACGTGAGTATACACGGCTTCAGGAAATTGACGACAATGCTTCACTTTCTTGATCCTCCTAAGTTAGCGTAGGTCCTTAGGGGCTCAGGTGCACAGGGTGATGCCACTCAGTTAGCTTCGCTCTGTGGCTCAAGGATGCGATCATTTATCGTATAGCGGCGGAAGTAAAGCAGTTTGAAGGTTCGGCTTTCTTACTCGCACCAATTCTAATATGCACGATCAAGCTTGTAACGTTAAGATGCTAAAACGGTATAGCGTGTGGTATTGTGTGGATGTCGCACTATCCACAGTATTGTGTGGACCTCGCAACTCGCACTATTCACAGTATTGTGTGGATGTCGCACTATCCACAGTATTGTGAGGACGTCGCTCTATCCACAGAGTTATAACGCAAGCTTTTGCATAGACTGTATGCGCGTGCAATGCTGTATATCCGAGGCTTAAGAGCCTGGTTTTAAACTGTCGTCCTTAGATTGGTCGCAGTTGCTGATCCAAACAGTATGTGAGTGGTGTAATGTACCATGTGTGTATATGGCAGGAGCTGTACCACGAGCAGTGCGAGTCAGTGTGCGTGATGTTCGCGTCTATCCCCAACTTCTCCGAGTTCTACGTGGAGTTGGAGGGCAACAACGAGGGCGTAGAGTGCCTGCGCCTGCTCAACGAGATCATCGCCGACTTCGACGAGATCCTCGCCGAGGACCAGTTCAAGTACATCGAGAAGATCAAGAGCACTGGTGCCACCTACATGGCGGCCTCGGGTGCGTAGCGGATGGGTTGACGCTAAACTTAGTAGTATTTTCAAAAGCACTGACTCATCACAATGTTGTGAAAAATTATTTCCAGGCCTAACGGCTGCCACCCGCGACCTGCGCGGCTTCCGCCACGTCACCGCGATGGCCGACTACGCACTGCGCCTGCGCGAGCAGCTGCAGTATGTCAACGAGCACTCCTTCAACAGCTTCCGTATCCGAATCGGTAAGAGGAGCCCTGTCTGAGAAGCGCGAGCAGCGTGGTGCATCCTGCGTCGTGTACTAGCAGCTACAGACCGCTAGCGCTCCCCTGATGTACCGCTCTGTCCAGCTGGGTCGGGCTGGAATAAGACACGTGCGAATTATCACCAACGCGAATTCTACGCTCTTTAAGTTGCACGCTGTGCTCTTGCGACCGTTGCGCTAAAACATAATTGAAGCAAGTGAGGAACGAGCTTTGTGTGGCCCGACAGGCATCAACATCGGGCCGGTGGTGGCCGGCGTGATTGGCGCGCGCAAGCCGCAGTACGACATCTGGGGCAACGCCGTCAACGTAGCCTCGCGCATGGACTCCACCGGACTGCTGGACCATATCCAGGTGTGCACCCGAACGGGATTACTCGTTAATTTACTCTAATGCGATGTATTCCTCGGCGGCTCTTAGTACCTATTGCATTTGCAAGAGACATAAACAAATTAATTGAATTAGTGTTCCTCCGCGATTGTGATGTGGTACCGCAATGTTAACAATATCCGTCACTTTGCGAGCTCTGCTCTATTCGATGCATGCGCGACAGTGAACTCAATTGCGTCGTATGTGAGTTGTAATTAGAGCGGCAAGCGTCGGGCGGCTGATGAAGAAGGTGTGTTGGCAGGTAACGGAGGAGGTGCACGACATCCTGTCAACGCGCGGCTACCGGCTGCGCTGCCGCGGCACCATCGACGTTAAGGGCAAGGGCAACATGATCACCTTCTTCCTCGAGGGCGTCGGCGAGACCGCCTCGCCCGGCACTCAGGACATCTACGACGTAGGCAGACATTTTCCTTTATAATTGCAATCAGAAACTTATTATTTTTATTTTTATGACCTACATAAGGATAACAAAGCTCAAAAATAACACTTACGTTTCACAAAAAAATCAAGGTCAGACTATATTTTCAGTCATGATCTGATAGGTAATTAATATTTTTGTAAATTCATCACATTTATCCTCGTGAAAAGGTTCAATAGTCACGATAATCGCTGCATGGTGTTTCAGGACCCGCAGCCGTCGACGTCGGGCACGAGCCATGAGGTAGTAATGGAGTGCGCGCGTGCCGAGCACCGGCCGCTCGAGACGCTGTCAGAGGGCCACACGGATGAGGACGGCGGGCCTTCGCCCCGCGCCTCGATCCCCAGAGGTAACTTACAACTCCTCCAAGAAAAACAGACAACTAGCATTAAAGTTGTCAAAAAATAAAAGGCCCGTTTTGACATTTGAGAAAGACCCTAGAATGAAACTTGGAACGAATCTGAAAGAAACAATGAAATAGGTAATTAATTACTTAGTGTTTAAAAAAAAAACATAATTTTTTTTTGGCGCGTTATATAATATGATGGAATATATTGCGAGTATTTTTTTGCGCTTACTTTATAGTAGCATGCAATTTCTAATTATTACGAAGCGTCTCAAAAACAGTTACGTTCTCAGTCTTTTTTTTAATAGTAGTGTTGTAACCAATTAATTACTGAATTTCACTAGCTTCATTCGATTTTAATAGTAATTAAATATTGTGTAGTGATCTTTACTGAAAAGAAAGAACTTGGCGCTCAAAGCCGCAAATAAAATTGTGAATTGGAGACACTGGTTTCTGTAGAATGGCTTGTCTCTGACCAAGCGGCACGGCTTTGCTTTTGGATTATTTCTTTAACCTTGGCTCTTCTATTTTGGACATTGATTTATAGATAGTGATTTGGACTCGAAAAAAAAGATTAAGTAATGTCACTTTACAATACATAATCAAATTGATCAAATACTCATACAAACTTGAATCGATTTATCGTGAGTATCGAGTACCGAGTCGTATGGTTACTTCACTAGTTATGTCGCGATGACAAATGTCAAAACGGGCCTTATATTTTTTGACAACTTTAGTGACAACATCATAATTAATTTTGTCACTAATGCCATCACTAACTCCCGCTCCCGCTATATCTATCGCCCGCTCCCGCTATATCTAACTCCCGCTCCCGCTATATCTATCGCCCGCTCCCGCTACACCTATCGCCCGCTCCCGCTATATCTATCGCCCGCTCCCGCTACACCTATCGCCCGCTCCCGCTACGCCTATCGCCCGCTCCCGCTATATCTATCGCCCGCTCCCGCTACACCTATCGCCCGCTCCCACTATATCTATCGCCCGCTCCCGCTACACCTATCGCCCGCTCCCGCTATATCTATCGCCCGCTCCCGCTATATCTAACTCCCGCTCCCGCTATATCTATCGCCCGCTCCCGCTACACCTATCGCCCGCTCCCGCTATATCTATAGCCTGCTCCCGCTACACCTATCGCCCGCTCCCGCTACGCCTATCGCCCGCTCCCGCTATATCTATCGCCCGCTCCCGCTACACCTATCGCCCGCTCCCACTATATCTATCGCCCGCTCCCGCTACACCTATCGCCCGCTCCCGCTATATCTATCGCCCGCTCCCGCTACACCTATCGCCCGCTCCCGCTACACCTATCGCCCGCTCCCGCTATATCTATCGCCCGCTCCCGCTACACCTATCGCCCGCTCCCGCTATATCTATCGCCCGCTCCCGCTATATCTATCGCCCGCTCCCGCTACACCTATCGCCCGCTCCCGCTATATCTATCGCCCGCTCCCGCTACACCTATCGCCAGCTCCCGCTATATCTATCGCCCGCTCCCGCTACACCTATCGCCCGCTCCCGCTATATCTGTCGCCAGCTCCCGCGACACCTATCGCCCGCTCCCGCTATATCTATCGCCCGCTCCCACTATAAATTAATCATAATAACCGCAATAATAGTAAATTCGAGCTAAATGGGCTGGCGCTCGGAGTGGAACAAACAAAAAAATTTTGAAAAACTTGTAACGATATTCTTTTTTCTTACATTATTATTCGTACCAAGTTTCAAGTTAATTAGATCGCGTATTAAGGGTCCCTATCAATTTCGCGGACTAAAAACAGAAAAATCATTTTTTTTCAGCGCAATTTTCTCAATATCCTTAAGTTATCTAGTTTTTTTTTAATAAATTTGAGGTGTTTATCTACCAAAGGCAATTTTTATATTTTTATTTTGACTACTAATATTGTAGTAAAATATCTAAATAATGCCAAATAAACGAATTTTTTATTAAGTACCTAGTAATCAAAACTTAAATTCGTAGACTTACTAGAATCAGATAGATAGGTGATAAATAGATACTTGTATATTTTTAAAAAAACTAGATAACTTAAGGATATTGAGAAATTTGCGCTGAAAAAAACTGATTATTCTGTTTTTAGTCCGCGAAATTGATATTAATATTTTTTATATTTTTTCCCTTAAGATATTTCATACACTTTGTCACCTCGTAGCTCTAATTGACAATTTTTAATTATAAAAGCGAAATTGTTATCTAATTGTTGGAAAAAAAGTAGTTTCGTAGAAAAGTAGATGCTGTTATGGTTCTGGACTGTGGACCTGGCTCTTAGAATGTATTTTGGTTTTAGATTTCTCTTTAGAGGTCTCATTTCACCCAAGTTTTTCCTCAGTACTCTTGAACCGAATTTAAATTAGAAGAAAAACTGAAGGATTCTTTGAGGTATCTTTATAACCAACTTCAAAAGGAAGAAGTCCTCAACTCGCCTGTTTTAGGGTTCCGTAGCACATATAATGGCCCAAGAAAGGGAACTTTTATCATTTGGTCCAGTCCGTCCGCATGTCACACTATTTTTTGTTTGAAAGAGTTTTCGACTGAGATGGTCCCATTTAAGAGTTTAAAAATTTAAATCTAATCTAAAGGCTCCTACACACAATGCCGGCGGCCCAGCCGGCGGGCATGCCGCCAACAAACCCGGCGGCATACCCGGCGGGTATTTGAGCAGCCGGGCTTGCCGCACAAACGAGCTGCACAACTGAAATGATGCTGGCGGCACACCCGCGCGGCAAAACCCGCCGGCTGTGCCGCCGGCATGTGTGAGCCTTAAGATTGACGATTTTTCTTTGGGGCCGCCAAAGGAAAATCTTCAATCTTAGATTAGATTTAAACAGTAGTAAATCATGTTCAAATTCTAAAAAAGTATATGGCAGGAAACTTCATTATAAATGTAAGGGTCGTCCCAAACGAAAACATAGTACGATAATATTTTCTCGATAGAAAACTATCACAAACTTACCTCTAATTTTCAACTATTTTGGTTTGCATTCTATTTTGGTGCATATTACCATCATCATCACCAACAAATTAGATAAATAATAACACTCATTATAACCTAGAGCTGACCCAAGCTATTTTTTAAAATATTGTCTATTTTAAAAGATAATCGAATAAAAAGCATTTGGCGTTTACTACATTTTTAATCCGCATGGTACGTCTTCCATCTCGCGTGACACGAGGTTGAGACATAGTACGTTTGTATCACAAATCAGTCGCCGTCGCTCTGTTGAGACGAGAGGACTGCGCTCAAATTTTCCGCGCTGGGTATAATTTAATTATGTAAACAATATTTTCGTATTTTATCACTTTGTAGGAAAGTAACTGTGAAATATAAAACTTGGAAAAATAACTAAAACCACTTCCAAAACGATGATTAAAAACGTTAAATATTGATAAAACTGAATAAATACCGAGCCAAAACTATACAATAAAAATATTAAAATAATTCGATGTTGATATTTGAAAACTCAAAGTGACATTCATTTTATTTGACATATTTTTTTTTTAAATATAATTTACAACATAGCCAACTAGCCAATTTTACGTTCATTTGAAAGTTCCTGCTGGAGATTTTAGATCTTATTGCGATAAACTCAGAATCCAAATTCGTCTACTCCCGCTTTTCTTGACAAACTCCGTGTAGGGTGGGTTATCTTAGGCGATCAATTTCGAGCGACTTTTGACCATTTCCTAAATCAAGTGGAAACTCGTATTTTAGCATACGGGTAGGTTATTGGTATATTCTTATTGGAATAAAAAAGAAATAAATCAGAAGGCTAGAACAGGTACTTAAGAGGGGGCCATATGACAGGATAAAATCTGATTTCACCCGCGCCTCATTGCCTACCCCTCTCATGAAACACGATAAAAACACAACACAATCCCTTCCCGCCAACAGAAACTTTTCGCCCGGCGAAAACAGAAGACGAACTAACAGGGGATCGAGGAGGGGGTTCAAGGGATCAATGGAATAAATCATATATTTGTGTTTGAATTTAAATCTTCTGTAGTAAGTATACGCACAATAATCAGATAAAACGGCTCTATTCAATGTACCTAAATTTGATCGCTGTGCAAGTAAGCATATTATTCAATATTATACAGCCCATGAATTTCCAATTCCGGATTGAAGGAGAGTAAACCGAGTTGAATGAACTAAATTCAAGGTACGGCCTATAAATTTTCGATTCCGAATAAAATTACAAATGAACGATTTGTGCTGTGAGACCTTTCTTCTTGCCAAATTTCATGATTCTAGCTCAACGGAAATAATTGAAACCCTTAAGGTACATCCATAGGGTTTTAATTTATTTGCGAGTGTCAAAATTTGCGACATGAATGCCAATTTATGCCAGCTTCTAAGTCAACGTCTTAGAGGCTTGATATTTATACAGCTCCAATGAATCATAGATCTAAGTATTTGATATCAATTTCAACTTGACACCCCCACGCATTCCTGAGAAAAAGGGTTAGACAGGTAGACAACGAAGTGATCCTATACGGGTTTCGATTTTTAAACTACACTAACTGAACTTCGTACCGCCTCAATATTTTTTTCTTATTTTTCCCATATTTTAATAATTATTCTGCTATTCGGGCCGAAGACAAATCCAACAAATAAAAGATCATAAAAATCAATCATCGTTCTTGAGTTATAAATGGTGTATCTAACCCGAATTGTTTTATATTATATAGATATATTATGAATCATGATCAAAATAAACTCAATAAATTTGTTTTTTTAACGATACTTATATAATGGTATCACTTACCTTAAGCTTTGTTACTTTGAGCTGATGAAATTAAGCCTTTTTAGAATGACGACGTCATAAAAGTCATATTACGGACGAACTCTATTCAAAATCTTAGAATATTTGTTTCACCGCAGTGATCAGCAACCCTATTTCTCGTAATGGTTTTTCAATTACAATATTATTTAAACGGAATAATATGATAATTGGCCATTCTCTTTATTTTTAATGAAATTCTTCAGTACGTAAAAACATCTGTTTATTTTGCATATACTTACTATACGCTAAGCTTGAATTCAGAATTATAGAATGTCATTTGTCTTAGTCATGTTTTGGAACTAGAAACACAATGTTGACGTGAAAGAGTTTAAATTCCAATGTAACCAATTTTTATTTAGGACCTAGTACATGTTGGGCGTCACGTCATCTTCGTGGAAATGAGTGTTATCCAAGTAAAAAATTATAATGGTATATCGTGGATTTTGCTTTGCAGGATCGTGCAAAGTGCACAAGCAGCAGTGATACCCAAGTAAAAAATATTATTGTTATGGTGGATTTTGCACTGTATTGTGCAAAGTCAACTGTCATGAAAACCTTTCCTGCGTTAAGTGCGAGTAGTAAAAAAGTAAAGGATAGTCTTCTTTTTAAAAATGGGGATCTATGTAAATGGGTGCCAAAGTAAGTCGAAAGTTTATTAAGTTCCTCTTTTGTAACTTTTGAAACTATAGCTTTGAAAACTTGCCAAGTTACAATATAAAGTTTAGACTTTCTTTCAACTTAGCACCCATTTAGATCTCAATTCTTTTATCGGCGAAGCCGACAATCCCAAACATTGTGATCCGTCACAACCTTTATTCATCCCCGCCATAAATAGAAAGCTAGTTATGAGAACGCTATCTGTATGAAATATTTCATGTTCACACCGTTTAGTACTTTTGTCTACAATAAACCCATTGATTACCTGTTTTAGCTTTCTGATTTATTTCTTTTTTATTCCAATAAGAATATAAGTACCAATAACCTACCCGTATGCTAAAATTAGAGTTTCAACTTGATTTAGGAAATGGTCAAAAGTTGCTCGAAATTGATCGTCTAAGGTCCACCTTACACGGAGTTTTGAGTAGACGAATTTGGATTCTGAGTTAATCGCAATAAGATCTAAAATCTCGAGCAGGAACTTTCAAATGAACCTGAAATTGGCTAGTGGGCTATGTTGTAAATTATATCCGCAAGAAAATTGACAGAAATGCAGAATAATGGCGCTAGTTGTACAGTCGGTGATAGCAATTAACTGACCCCCTTAAAAATTAAACGAATTTGAACCTTCTGCTTGTTAACAGTAAGCTTGTCGAACTAGAACAACTGGTCGTCTATGATTAATAAAATAGTTATTCGAATTTGAACTTTAACACGCAGTGTCAAGGTAGGTATGATCTTGAATATTGTTTTAATTTGTAATATAATTGCTAATTTCAACGACGTTCACTATGTTCGTGTGGTCTGGTAGTAGCTGTAGTAAGCTGACGAGAATGAGGTTGTGAGTTCGAAACCAATATATTATTGCCTGTTACGCGTTCTGTTTTACAATATTTTTCTAAGTCATAAATAATAAATTATAAATTTAGCTACAAAAAAAAGATGAACAGAAATAAAAAACGATAATGATGGTAAAAACGATTTTATTTTATAAATAAAATTATTATAAGAATAACGTAAATGATATAGGTAACATTTACCTGCTTACTAATAACGTTGTTACAAACTTCACAGAGTTTAATGTAGTGAATCAACATGTTAGAATATTTAGAAATATAGATATTTCTCTTTATTTCATAACAATAACATCACCACATTAAATATCATTTAACTGAATAAAATAGCATTATGTGTTAATGTTTTACCTATATCAATTTGTTTTGTAAGTAGTTATTTTTAGTTATAAATAAGGTTTTGACAAAAACTAGGTATGCGAAATACTTCGTTAAAAATTATAACAATAGTTAATTTAACACACACACTGACACGTTTGTATTGTTTGTGGCCAACACTGGTCACTGAAGTCATTCAGTGGTGCTTTTAATAGCGAAGTGGAGCACCATTTTTTCTACTACTTGTTGCAAGCGGTTCCGCATACCGCGCACCATATTCCAACAACAGTCACTTCCTCTCATGAATTCCCATGTTGATGTCACAAGTTGGGCCATATTTTCCAGGACGATCCTTTTGAATATTCCCTGTCTCTTCAAAACGTCTTAGCCACAATCTGACTGTATTTCTCTGAAACAACACAATAAGCGTAATTTTAGTAACGAAGTAAGCATAATTTTTCGAATAAGTTTAGATAAACCACATCAGACCTTTACATGATCTCATATGAAACACAGTTAATTTTCTATTATTCATTCACAAGTTTTTAAGCCAACTAACAAATTAAGGAATAGCTATAAGTATAAATGAAGCATAAAAAAGAATACACTTACCGCTAAATTAAGTTTCCTAGCAATCGCTTTAACACCAACATTCTCCTCATGCAATTAGATTATTTTGTATTTTAAATAATCACAACTGAGACATGACGATTAAACTGTATCAAAACTGATATTTTAATAAAAAGGAAAAAGGCGTGGATTTTCGCAATTTGTAAGGCAAGGTAAAAATGTTCGCGCGTATTCACTGCTATTTGTGCATAGAATGTCTTGTTCAATTTATTCTTCTACCCCATATTCTTAATATCATCTCAATAGCAGTTTTTGTTGAATACGCATAATGACGTCTAACTACCCACTTATTGAAAAAGATGAAAATTTTATTAATTTAATTGATGTGCTTGTTCTTTACAATAATGCAAGAAATACTTAACAAACAATTTATATACTTATTGAAAACAAAATTAAACATTGAGACAGGACTTGAACTTGCATCTGCCACGTCTCAGCCTTACACACAAACCACGACACCAGATTAACTTGGGTAAGACAGATGAAATAAGGTATCAGTAGCAATGACACAAATTATCAGAACATTAACCTAACCTTTAAGTCTTGCTGCATAAAAATGAAAATTGCGTAACAAATACCCATATACATAGTAAATGACCTAACACCAACATCTTAAAGCTCAAGTTTGCGTATCAAAATTGTTTATTGTTTCTGTTCATCGAGTAGTGTTAGTCTGATAAACTCATACATATTGAATAACCTTTAATGTTATGAACAGAGGGTGCAAAATCGAGTAATTTTTAGGGGGGTCAGTTAATTGCTATCACCGACTGTACTATACCAATCAAAAATATGTCAAATAAAATGAGTATCACTTTGAGTTTTCAAATATCAACATAGAATTATTTTAATATTTTTATTTTATAGTTTTGGCTCGGTATTTATTCCGTTTGTCAATATTTAACATTTTTAATAATCGTTTTGGAAGTGGTTTTAGTTATTTTTCCAAGTTTTATATTTCACAGTTTCTTTCTTACAAAGTGATTAACTACGAAAATATTGTTTACGTAATTAAATATATCCAGCGCAGCCAAAAATTTTAGCGCAGTCCTCTCGTCTCAACAGAGCAACGGCGACTGATTTGTGAAACAAACGTATGTCTCAACCGCGTGTCACGCGAGATGGAAGACAGCGTATCTCGCGGATTAAAAATGCAGTAAGCGCCAAATGCTTTTTATTCTATTATCTTTTAAAATAGACCATATTTTAAAAAATTGCTTGGGTCATCCCTAGGTTATAATAAGTTTTATTATTTATCTAATTTGTGGTTCCGTAATATGCACCAAAATAGAATGCAAACCAAAATAGTTGAAAATTAGAGGTAACTTTGTGATAGTTTTCTATCGAGAAAATTTTATCGTACCATGTTTTCGTCTGGGTCGACCCTTACATTTATAATAAAGTTTCCTGCCATATACTTATTTTCCATTTTGAACATGATTTACTACTGTTTAAATCGAATCTAAGATTGAAGACTTTCCATTGGGCCTGCCTTTAATGGGTTAATTGTGGACAAAAGTACGAAACGGTGTGCACATGAAATATTTCATACGGATAGTGTTCTCATAACTAGCCTTCTTTTTATGGCGGGGATGAATAAAGGTTGTGACGGATCATAATTTTTGGGATTGTCGGCTTCGCCGATAAAAAAATTGTGATCTAAATGGGTGCTAAGTTGAAAGAAAGTCTAAAGTTTATATTGTAACTTGGCAAGTTTTCAAGGCCATAGTTTCAAAAGTTACAAAAGAGGAATCTATTAAACTTTCGACTTACTTTGGCACCCATTTACATAGATCTCCATTTTTTAATTGGCGAAGCTGACTATCCTGTACTTTTTTGAACCAAACTTGGCCTCTTTTTCACAAATTTTTTGATGGCAAATGTTTCGGTGGGATTTTTCCTACTCGCACTTCGCGCATGAAAGGTTTTCATGACATTTGACTTTGTACAATACAGTGCAAAATCCACCATACCAATATTATTTTTTACTTGGTTAACACTAATTTTCACGAAGATGTCGTGACGCCCAGCATGTACTAGTTCCTAAATAAAAATTGGTTACATTGGAATTTAAACTCTTTCTCGTCAACATTATGTTTCTAGTTCCAAAACATGACTAAGACAAATGACATTCTAAAATTCTGAATTCAAACTTAGTATAAAGTAAGTAAGTATATGCAAAATAAACAGATGTTTTTACATAGGTACTGAAGAATTTCATTAAAAATAAAGGGAATGGCCAATGATCATATTATTCCGTTTATATATTGTAATTGAAAAACTATTATGAGAAATAGGGTTGCTGATCACTGCGACAAAGGAGACCATTCAGGTTTCATACAAAGTTGGGCCCAAAATCGAGAGTAGCCCGTAAAAAAAAAATCCGTTTGGAACATCATCCATATGACCAGCAACGCGTTCTCTCCTATTTCGGCCACATAGTGCGCAGAGGCGATGAAAGTTTGGAAAAACTGATTGTGGTTGGGAACACCCAAGCCAAACGATCGCGCGGTCGTTCACCAACACGATGGACCGATCAGGGATGGTAAGGGATGCGCTGGACAGAAACCGGTGGAGACGGACCATCCGCTCCAGATGCAACTCCGAAGCTGACCACGATTCTCAGACATGAGGGACCGACTACAGAGAGAGGAACATCATCCTAAGCATTTGGTACTATGGCACCAAAGCCATCATATTAGCAGTAGAACCATCATATTAGCAGTTACATACGTTCGAAACAAATGTAAACATATCATCTAAATACTCGTATGGGGGGACTTATTTAGTGGGTCATTCTCAACTTTTTTGCCTTGACTGTATAGAGGTGTGCGGAACAGGGCGTAAAGCTCTATAAAAAAGGGTAAATACTCTATAAAAAAGGGAGGATCCTCCGACCAGACGGGTGTTGTGTCTGGCGGGCAACTGCCCGATGATTCAGGGACTTTAAACCCTTTACACGGTTCTCTGCCCATAATATTACATAATTATTAAACGAAACCCTACTAGATTTGGTAAACAATAAACAACTAAATGAATATTACCCAAACTAAAACATTCTGCTACTTGAAAGTTGGCATTTTAATAAGTGCCATTATGAAAAGCAGACCAAACGTACAGTTGGTAACTGTGAGGTTGGGAAATAAAACAAAAGTATATGATAAGTTGGCAAATGATTATAGGGCGAAATAAAATTTTGCGAAACGTTAGTTAAGTGAAAATCTGGCAAAAAAAATTCGGCGAAAGTGCACAGAACCATACCATTGATGTATTCTTCCTTTTTTTCGTATTCTTCTTTTTATATCTTCTAGTTATCTCGACGCTATAATAAAGTCATAATATTGATGTGTAAGATATCTACAATACCAAGCTAAGAATTTCTAAATTTACCGCAGAGAAGAAACGAAAGACTTATAAAAACTAACTTCAAACTTCACCTACTAATCTCAGATATACCTACCCACTTTAGATAAAATGGTGGTATGATTTTATAAGTTAGTATTTTAAAACAGATGTTAAATAAAAAGGAATTATGGCTGTTTGGTCAGATAATCAGCCTCTAGCAGGCGCTTTCATTTAGGTATTCTCCTAAGTAAATCAAACTGACAATTCGTCGCATTGTCATTATGAACCATGAAGACGCAGTGACTGCAGTCGAAACGGCTGCGGTAGAGAACCACAGGTAACGGAAGCTTTACCTTACCAGGCAAGATCGGAAGATTCTTCCTTTTCAATGAAGGAGTGGTTGTTACACCTTTCCTAAGTAACACATTTTGTTTTCCGACATCCAAGCGAACGACGTTGCGGGCACAGCTAGTATGAAATAAACAAAGATATCTACCTTGTTTTACAATACATATAATTAATAAATGAAAATAATTTTCCAGAGACCAACGGCTCAGTGAGCCCAAAGCTGCCGAACGGTGAAGCGTCGTCACGCGAGAGCATCGCGGAGGCCGTGCGAGCGCGCGTGAAGCGCCGACTGGAGCGCCCGCTGTCGCTGGCCGACCAGACCGGCATGCCCACGCTCTCGTCGCTCA
The DNA here is from genome assembly GCA_916614155.1 of Mesoligia furuncula. Taxonomy (NCBI): domain Eukaryota; kingdom Metazoa; phylum Arthropoda; class Insecta; order Lepidoptera; family Noctuidae; genus Mesoligia; species Mesoligia furuncula. The sequence goes on along the minus strand of OU744790.1, from coordinate 651,255 downwards.
TCAACTCCAAGGCGTACTCCACCGACTTCGACCAGAGCTTCCACATCTGCGAGACGAAGAAGAACTTCTCGCTGAGCGACGTCAAGCACGGCGTGATCGAGTCACGCAGCAGCGGCCAGATCGAGGCTCTGCTGGAGGGCACCGGCCCGCGCCGTGCCGCCAGCCTTGCGGACTTTCTCTTCCGCCGCAAGCAGACCAAGCTCAGCTCGGCAGTAGTCAATGTCATCGAGAACCCGATGACCGCGATGTACGACTACAGTCCGAGCACCTCGGCCGCGCACGAGGAGTCGCTCGCCGGCTAGAGGCCCGGCGAGCCGCACGGACGTGACCCCCGGACTGACGGGCCGCTCTGTGCCGCGCGGAGACCTGCCGGTGCTGTGTCGGTGATCGTCGTCACCTGTACTTAGGCGCTGGTTTTGTAATGCTTTTATATAAATCAACGGCAAATAAGTACAGCGTCATGACTTCATTTGTAAATATAGATGGACACAGTCCCGACAGAAATCTCTTATCGACATCGAGTTGGTCTCATTGTCAACATAATGGTATTTGTACAGGCTTCCTCTGTTGTCTCTACTGCCAGTCCTACTTGCTAACAAGTAGCAGTTAAATTTCGATGGTATTGTTTAAATCAATGTTGTGGTATGATGAAGCAATATCAAAACACACATTCGACGCTGACAAACCATCGATGAAATGTGACAATCTCACAGTTAAACATGTCGCTTGAGCGGCCTAACATGTGAACAGCGGCGGAGCGCCTCGATTACCATTGTGATGGCCATGCTCCCTATGACGACGTGTTCCCGGAACAGAACCCCACCATAAGACTGAAGGGCGGAGCCGGCCCTCCTCATAACACACGTCATCACTGACATGGCCGACACTTCGGCAGTAACACAGCACATGATAATCTGACATGCTCTCTCGGACACACGTCTGAGCATTACCAGACATTACTCGCAACAGCCACAGCACTCGAGGAACCGTCGCCGCGTCGCCCGGCACGAGCCGAACTTGCGCTTACGAATTTATTGATATTATTCTAGGAATGCGGCGCACCGGACGCGGTTCCCAAGGTTGTGACCCTGCTCACCGCTCAGCGTGGCCCACGCAGAGCGAGGTAGACTTAAGTATTTACATAGTTAAGGATTGCGGTTGTGTATACACAGTTATTGACGTGTTGGGATATATGAAAGGTATTTGTCAAGTTTTCTGCCGACTTTCGGCTTTATCGTTGTTAACATTAATATTTCTAAAACAGTCAATCTGATCCTGTAGAAGTGTATCTTGGTTCAATACAAATGTTGTCAACGGAACTGTCATCTAATATAAATGTTGATAAAGTGCTGTACCCAGGACAAGCGCGTGTGCAAGGGTACGCGTCGTCGTCCCACGACTCGGCGCGCTCCCGACCGCTCCCGACGCTCCCTACGTAGCTCAGCAACACTACTATGTATTTCACTGTTTTCATAGATCCTGCACAATGTCACACCACACACATACCACTACGATGTAACCTTAATCAAATAACGAGCTTATAGTAACTCATAGTGAGGTAAGACATGATAGTATTGTGTGAGAGCGAGCAGTCCGCCCGGCACCGCACGGTGGCGCCCGGTGTCGCCCGGTGCCGCCCGACGTCTTGGACACTTGAAGCTTTAATACACTGTGCTCCTTTCGGCGGATGGAGAGCTACAGTCAAAACGTATCGTTCGGTTAGACGATTACATTTTCCAATCAAACATTTGGTGCTTTTTGGAGGTTAAGACTTAAAGTTTGTAACCTCATGGGGTGTAACCTTTAAAATTTTCATATATAAGCATGGTGTAATAAAGGCTCGGAAGTCCCAAAACATTGTGTCGGTAGACCCAGCCGTTGGAACTATTAATCTCAATGTATTTGAACTGATTAAGTATTTATATATATGTATCTTAGGTTTTAATGTGTATTTTACTAGCATAATACAATTACTTATATTACTTGTTTACGTCCTGGATACAGGACTCTGGTATTTTAGATGAAATATTGACTTACCGTAAGGGTTTAGTCAGGGACAGAAACACGCCCGTCGCCTCGGCTCCAGTGGTGTGATGTGCCTGAGCAGGCAGGAGTGTGCTCGGGCGTACTCGGGTATGCTCGGGTCAGCTCGTGTTGCCTGTTCGTCTGCTCGGTATCTGAGTCTCACTCAGCGCCGATAGTGTGAATGCTCGCTTGATTGGCCGAGTGTGTCAGGTATTTGAGTGTGAGGGCCGAGGTGACTCTGTGTTACGGGTAATTGTCTCATCACAACCAAAAATAGTAGCCAAATAATTATATGAATGTATACGATTGCTGTTTTCCATATTCGACTAATTATTGTAGAACAGTTTGAGGCACAAGTTTATTGTAATAGTCAGTTCGTAAGCGGTGCACCGTCGACAGAGATGGCAGTGTTAGTTGCAGTGCTGGCCCGTTTCGAACGCTCTGGTAATGGCTGCGTATTGAGTGTCAGTTCACCTGCTGTCTGCGATGGATTCTCGTCAGTTGCTTCGTTGGTTCATAAGGAGTGTCACGGAAAAGGTTGCGTATACGAGTGGTTAAATTATGAAGCTAGTAGAGCTTTCGTACAAGTGTTGGGATCTCGTTAGTTGCAAATTGTCGGTCCTTTCGAACGCATCGGTAAATGTTGCGTATTGAGTGTTTCAAGATTGAGTTCTTACGTGGAATGACAGTTGTTTAATAGGACGGTGCACCGTAGTTTAGGAAAACGCGCATCCGTGTCTATCTGCTTACATGAATGTGTGTAGTTTGCTTCAAGCGGCTCCATCGCTTGCAGGCCAGCCGCGCGACCCCCACTTGCGTATTGCGTAGCACACTTTCAATTGCGCGGATTGTTGATCCATTGCCTATCTAATAGGTTTTAAAAATCGTCTGCTAGACAACATAAGTAAACGCAATAAACGTGGCTGAACTGAACCGTCTAAATGAAAGGCATTACGATAAATTGCCATTTTACGTGTGTTACGCAATTACCACGTCGGTGCGCGCCCGCGGGCCCTTGCACCTGATCGGGCAGTCCTGCGCCCCTCCCCCTCCGTGTGCCCACTGACTCAACTCCGACCAAGCTCCCGGGTCCAAGCTTAAAAGAACTACTTATACCTATTTTAACAAAATTTATATGAACTGTATATTTTAGTTAAAATATAATATCTAATGCATCTTCTTCTATATCAATTACGTCGTCTGTAAGGTTACGCGCAAGAAACACAAGGGCTCTCATTTATTTGTATATACATATCAATAAGGTGTAGTCGCCACTACACAGTACAGTACGCTAACGAACAAATGACATGGCAGAAAGTATCGCACACAGCGCAGAGTTAAGTTGTCTCCCTCCGCGCACCTCACTCCTGTACATAGTCTTGCGTCTCCCGCGCACACTTCGCTGTAGGTAGGTACTAGTCGTACGCACTACGTACACGTACACAATAGGTTCATAGTGTTATGTGCATGTTTACAGTAGGTGTTAGCCCTAAGTACCAAATATATTGTCGCCAGATGATTTATCCTTATTTTACTGTGATGATACGAAAAGAAATTATTTAATACAGTAATTATTTAAGATTAGGCTTATCTCAAAGTTTCCAAATGATCATTTGTTTCGACGTCTAATAAGATGCTGTGTTTACTACTTACATAATATACCTACATACTTACCTACATAATAGAGTATTTTATCACTTATAAAATATTTACCACAGATTTTTCCCTATTTACCCATTTGTGATTCAATGTTTTGGACTAACAATTCGGATCCCTAGTAATCCTTTTGGTGTTTTAAATTTAAGTAGGACAAAATTATAGGTATTTTTGATGTCGTATACCCATTTAATGCGAATTATTAACTTTAATTATTATTCATTAAATAAATGTGCCAATCGTGAACGACGTCTCAATCGTTTGCCAATAATGCCAACACTCGACCCGCACTTTGCTACACGGTACTAGCGATCCATCTGATGCGATCCGCGAACCGCAACCCGTCACACGCGAACCTGTAAAATAACTAAATAGGTACATTCGAAATGAATTGTTGTAATTGTTAAGTATGTAGAATGCATGGATCAATTAATTATTTGGTAATAGGTTAGAATATTTCGTGTATAATTTGATGCAATTCTTAAATAAAGCGTTGTAATGTAACGTTACCAAATATGTGACCAAACGCATAATATTTAGTCATAATTACGTAGTTTTGATTGTATCGCGTGTCTCCTCTCCCCCCTCCGCGGCGCCGCAGGGCCCTCGCACCCCTCGCGCTTCGTCAGGTCGCGTGCTCGGCGTCAGCTTCTCGAATCTCGTCCAAGTCTAAGCGTGTGTAAGCTTGCAGTATTAATTAGTATTATCAGAGTCTACCTTTACTTATCAGTATGAGCGCGCACCACGACTGTGCGGCGGTGCGCGTACGAAGTGACGTGGTTCAATATTAAATAGAGAATATTGTTTCCGTTTCGTAGGGTTACCGTATTGCCTAGTAACTGAGTTGTGAAAGTTAGATAGGCAGTCGCTCCATGTAAAATACTGGTTTACAGCTGCTACATGGTTCGACTGGAAAGCGGCCCTAACAGTTGGAGAAAGGTTCTGCAAATGAAGATGATTCCGTTTCGTTTCCTGGTATCTATGGTGACGTGACTTGAGTGCAAGAGGACGCAGCGCTCTCGACCCATCCCGGCGCACTAAGGGACCAACCGGTGCGTTCCATCTCAAAAATCTATAACTTTTTTGTTTCTTGACTTTTTGAATTGAAATTTTGTATACGTATTTCTGAATACGTATGATATCGGATAATTAAAACACTGCCACTTTAAAGAACTATATTATTTAGTAAAAAAATGTACTTAAAATCTTGAAAATAATCATACAAAAATTATGCTAAATACATTAGGCTAAATATATTAAAATTATTCTTAAGTTAATAACTGCGTAGTTACATGATTTAAAACTTTAAAAAATGTGCGAGTAATGAAAAAACCAGACATTCTACTCATCACTTGTCAATACTAAAATCTTTTTCAGCTTCGTTAAGTAAGTAATTCTTTTGCTATCACAATACTTGATTTATTTAAGCTTGATTTAGAGGGATCAGAAGTATACAACAGTATGTGCAGAACGTCTACCATTCTGGCTGACCTGGAACAAGCCCGAGCGTGACTATAGGTTTAACATATAGGTACTTCTTATAGTCTTTATTACGAGCTTCTTGAGTATCTTCAGATAATTGTCCTATTGGCAAAAGTGCAAAATGCTCGATTATTTTGGCACCATGTATAAGAATTTTGTGGCCTGAAGATGGCATATAGTACCAGTTAAATTTACTCACATATAACTGTGTAGTCCCCAGCGTATATTCACCAAACTTTACTGCGTTTATAGAAAATCCCGATGGTTTGCAGAATTATGTATAATCTCTTGATCAACTCTTCATCTACACTCGTGATTTCTGCAGATCATTGTTAGTTTTGGAAGAACCTCATTGCCGTATTTCCATCATTGCTATTTCCGGAACCTTGACGAGGTTGATCAATGTGTAAACCAAGCAATTCCCGGAAACGAGTTTGGCCGTACCTAAGTACTTCTTTTTTCCTTCTTAAATCATTCTGTTCGCTGGAGTTGATGCAAGCCCACTTTTCAAATACTAGAATATAAGAAATACGCAGATTCATTTCAATACATCATATCCACACATGTTAGGTGGAGAGTCCGTACCTATTTAAACGCATCATCATTCTCAACTCTTGCAGTTACTTTTGTTAGATCGTTCATCTGTTTAGGATTTGCTCCACAAACAGTGCATAAGGCACTCGATGGTGTCTGCGTTGATTACCTTGTATTGCTGCAAGCGTTGGAGTTAATTCTTTAATTTTGGCTTCGAATTCACTTACAACAGTTGTGGTTTTTTTCTGGAGTTTCTTTTGCAAATTCCAGAGAAGTGGTTCTGCAATATTTAACTGAAGAGCATGTCGGATTTTGCACTAGTCTTAATGGTATAACCAATACTGATTACAATTACCACAACAGATAGGAAATGTGCAACATCATTAGGTAATATCATACGTATGGATCAAATAAATCACCGCAAAAAAAAATATTGGCAAATATTTTTCCCTCGATCGACATTTTTATTTCTAGCTCGAAATGGCGCAATAATGAGGAAGGTTTTTTTTATTTCCTTCTAAGTATTACTGAATAGTTAATGTCATTAACTTGACATCGGCAGCTATCGGCAACAAGGAAACCTCTACTTGAAAAATAAAAAGACAGAATATTTGCCTGCGACCCTTAAAAATTAAATTTAAAAAAGAATATTTTTCATAAAACATAACGTACGAGTAGGTACCTATAAACTAGATATCCTGAGCAATCCAAAAAGGTATAATACTTATATATTTATCCAAGAACTTAGGAAATATTTTAAGTTGAACTTCCATAATGGGTACCTAATCTAGTTAATATGAAATTATCGAAATTCAAAGTTTGGGTGTAAAACTGTTTTTTTTTTTACAATTATATCGGATAGCACATGTATTTCAGAATATAAAAGAATCAAAACGGTTTCAATAACACTACTGTTGTGCGAACCCTCTTTGAGATGGAAAACACCACTCGGTCCCGTAGTGAGGCGGCGCCGATTGCTCGTTGTGACACATCGTGATGTCCCCCTAAGTGTTCCCGTGATTTTCATTATAACTCGTAATGTAACTTGTAATATAACTTACATTCTTCTCGAATATGAAACACATCAGTCAGTCACCGAACCATAGGTATATACCTATAAGAAAGAAGGAGATATGCCCGGTAGTTGAAAATGTATCAGAACCCGATTTGCTAGGTTGGCCCCACCATCGCGCCACTACACACAAAGAGAAATACAGTAAAATACTTTTACTAAAATAATTATGGTGGGTAAGTGATTCCATGAGATACGAAGTTTTTATTTTGACTTCGGTTTTTACAGCAAACCACTGAACAACTGAACAACTCGGCATTTTTATATTTTACTGGTGCGCCCCGCGGCTTTACCCGCATAAGTTTTGATCCCGTGGGAATATCGGGATAAAAAGTAGCCTATATGTTAATCCAGGGTGTCAGCTACCTCATACATTATCAAAATTGGTCCAGCCGTTTGAGCGTGAAAAAGTAATAAACATATAAACACACACACACACACTCACAAACTTTCGCCTTTATATAATACTAGTGTGACTAGCAGCGCCGCGGTTTCACTCGCGTAAGTTTCGATCCTGTGGGAATATCGGGATAAAAAGTATTAATATGTGTTAATCCAGGAAATGGTCTATCTATGTGGCAATTTTCATCCAAATCTGTTCAACGGTTTACGCGTGATTGAGTAACAAACATCTTTACAAACTTTCACATTTATAATATTAGTAGGATCACGATCACGGTCGCAAGCGCACTAGTTCGCGAGGCGGCCATTTGACTAGTAAATGCCCATTTCGCTCATGACGCGTAGATACACACACTTGGCACTTCTCCTGTTTTTTACATTTCTATGCACCGAACCAATTATAAGGTACAACAGCCCCTGTCAGCAGTCGCCAGACTCGCGCCGCGGTTGGCTACAGAGTACTCTCCTGAGTTTTAGGAAGCTGTAGGATGCGTTGTTACGAAAGCGGAGATGTTACTCCTCTGACACATAGTTCTCCATTCGTCGGAATCGTTCTCGAGCAGTTGCAGGGAGCACGCACCAGCCGCATGACGTGCCTGAGGCGTCACACGATCCATGTGTTCTACTCTTTGTATACTACTGTTTAAGACATTTTGACGTCGTTACTACGAGTATTAGCTTAAATGATATACATATTCTATAATTATAGTATTTCCGAAGACTTAGTTTCGCTTATTTGCATAAGTTGTAGTCGGTGAGGCGCTGACGAGCTCCACGTCGGTTGCTGAAGGCCTAATCTCAAGCGAACAAGCGTCACGATATACAACAATCTGTTACATATACAGTGTGGAGCGTAAGTAATCACACGAATCACTAACTATAGATTTAGACATTATATATATTTTTATAATAAATAACCTTTCTGCTCTTCCCTAAGGTTTGTCTATTGATGTGAACACAAATTTATTGAACAGCTTATAATTTCTCGGGTTGGTCCCTCATTCTCTTCTTAGCTTGTCGATGGCAATCTAAATAGAGTCGGCCTAAAATTTGGCAACGAGTTTGGTACTTTAATTACAGTCGATCAGCGCCTGTAGCGTGCAAAACACAGTACACGCTGGACAGTGGACACGATATTAAAACCTATTCGGTACTTCTTTGGGCTCTTTTAGGGCCGCCAAGTTCTTTGGCTTATTCATAATGGAATTGTGTCAATTCGTGTCTGCAACAGACGCCATTGACAAAGTGGGAAGTGGAAGAATCAGACCAATGCAAATTGCCAATCAAGATAGGTGCTAGGCGTCCGGAACACAATATGACCGTGTCCTCGCGAAGTATCGTGACGAGATCTATAAGTGGGCTCTCTCTGCCGAGTGATTGAGCGAGAGAGAGTGCATGCTACGAGCGTGGCGAGCGACACAGCTGCTGACAATTAAGCGTTGGACATGGCGTGCTTAGATACAAATAAATTGGTTTTTAAACAATCTACAACAAATCAAAAAAATACCGTTGCGTAATTTGCATTGGTTTATCACAGAATTTCCGTCGCATAATTTACGGCAGATATATGTGGCTACGCGTATAATATGAATAAAGATCAGCCATTATTCCGTATATTAAATAATTTTAATTAATGTTATGTTTATTACATACAATAATTATATTTTGCATTTATGTTTAACAAAACAATGATATATATTCCTAACATATCTAATTTTGTAGCGATAGGGTCACTGATATTATTTTGCCTTGTATGATAAATGTTTCTAAGAGATCCTATTTAGGTTTATAGATTACTATTTAACTCCTTCGTTCTAAGAATCAGATTCTAACAAATCTTCAAGCTGTCTCCAAAGGACACGGCAGTAGATATAATAATATACGTACATACTGACAATGTTATCAGTGTGCACGCATATATTTTACGCGGAAGAAGGCAGGTACAGTCAACTACACGTCAATGGTAATAATTACTTGACGTTGACGATACATTTATGTCGATGCTTTGGGTGACCGCGCACCTGGCCGACCGCGCCGACCCGAGTGTCGAGCAGTGGACACGCTGCAGACGCCGCATTCTAATTATTCGTATGTCGTCATAGAAAAAACAAGTAGGTAGATCTATTCAAGTTAGCGCAGCCATTATTTCAGCCACTGCCGAGCATCGGCGTGACGTGCACCTGTAAGCAACTGAATGGAAGCGGTTCAATGTGGTCGTGTCGTGCGGCGATTGCATAGAAAGGGGCGTTTTTGTAGTTGAAGTGATACCACTGACGTGCTGCTGACCGTACGCCCTTCTAACTCGCCTTAGCCGTGAACAGTCTCGCCTGGGAAGCATGTCATGACTGTCACGATTGTTATGACAGTCATGACGGCTCGTCGACTCTACCTGACTCAACCACTGTCATTTGATTATAAGCGATATTATTTAATGAACGTGTACTAGTTGTTGTATATTGTGACTGCCTTGTTTTACATACGTACCTGCGTGACGTAATAGTGTTCATTGATCATTGTTTAACTGTAAGATCCAATTTATTTGTGCACAGTTTGTTGTGTTCCTGTTCATACGGATGATACCTATTATATCATCTAGGTCTATTGTATCAGCTAGGTGTAGATACTGTTTTTCACAACTTGCAATGAAAGTAGGATGAGCACTGTTCTCTGTAATTAATGATATTTTGCAACGGCACTAAACTAAAGGAGTCTCGGAATTGAGTGATAGGTACAGTCATCGCACGTCCATTGTAGCGATTTGATTTGATTGCAGCGTGCAGCGTCATTAGGGCTGTTTTTATGTCACGCGGCTTGTGCCCGCATGCGAGAGCTTGCGCTTGTGAGGCACCCGCAAACCTCCGCGTGTCGCGAGCTTGTGCCATGCAAGGAGGAAACATATGGACAAGGGCGATGCGCACACAGGCCAGACACTCGCACGCGGACTCAAACCCACATGATACGCAAAAGGCACTTATCATTTCGTAGCAGTAATTGCGTATTATCGTGATTCAACTGTTTGTTACCACGTACTAGCAGAAACAACGAATGTGTCGTGAACCAGCTCGGCGTGTCAAGATGTCAGGGCCCTTACTGAACTCCAGCTATAATGATCAAGTCGACAGATGGAACAGTCAAGGCCTACTCGTACTTGTATGACAAGCTTGAGGACCGTATAGGTACCTAACTTGAGGACCGTATAGGTACCTAACTAGTATTTGATTGTAAATATCACTTAATTTCCTGACTGTTCGTGCGTGCGCTAGACCGCGATTGAAGCGTTCGCTTGGACCTCCGATGTCCACTTCAAATATCCTCAACATGCTACGTAGGTAGGTACATGTTGGCATCACTATCACCATAGTTCTCACCCCTTCACGCGCCGAGCACGGGCTGCTGAGGAGCCGCCCCTCCTACAGCTGTAACGTGGTGGCTCCTCACACTGTCTCGGGGGGTACTTGGCTAGTCCTCACGAGCGCTTCAGTCTTAGTCGCACTTACTGTTCTATTTTTACTTGTTAAGGTGCCTTTGATGTTTCCACTTTATATTTATCACGCTTTCCTTGTGTTGTAATCTGATAGTTGCATTAAATGGAGTCTCGTGATCAGGACGCGTTTTATTATCTAATTTAGATAATCAACCGTTATATTTTACATTTTCACCCCTATCATTCTTTAAACCTATCTCTACCATCACCTACCTCTTGTTGAGCATTGAGCTAGCCAGACGAAGGTAATGAGATACCTTACCTACTCAATCAATACACTTGGAAAACTTATTGCTGATCACAGCAAGAGTGGTCGCTGATGTAAGTCCAGGGGCTGTTACTTAACCATTATACGGGTGAACCCTTGTCTACGGAATAACCTGAATGGGAGAGGGAAATATTATCTGTAAGTATTGGAGTGCCGCAAGCCCCCAGCCCCGCAGTCGCGTCGAGTCGCGGTTATTCGGGTAGTAAGGGTAGCTAGGTGTAGGTCAGAATGACGGGTGTATTGTTACAGAAATGAATATGTTATAACGGGTGGGCCATCTAGTGTTTTAAATTCGAATGGGCTATAAAAAAAACTACTGATAATTATTTCGAATTTCTGGTTTTATTGGAAAGGTTGAACTTGAGAGGTCTCTTTTAAAGTCCAGACAAAATCTTGATCAGATCGTGTGAAGACCATGTAGATTGGTGTCTGAAATGGTCTTTTGAGGAAAGAACCACACAGATTGAGCGGACCTGTCCAATCAGTGCACGCATTTGTCAAAAATCGTGCAGCTCAACTCAGAAGTTGAGGAGCTCAACGATTCGACGAACAATACCAAATAAAGGACATTTGGGTAGGCCACGTAAATTACTCAAACTGACAGATCATGGATAAAACTAAAAAGGAAAACAGCAAAAAAATGACCCACATTGTCCTCACATTCACAATAATTAAATGAAAAATAAAAATAAATACTTTACAAAGTAAATATTCATGTCATTGTCTAAATAAAATTCATCAATGTCAATGTGTATATAAAAAATCCGAACATAATCTTTGAGGACCATGTAGATTAGTGTCTGAAATGATCTTTTGAGGAAAGAACCACACAGATTGAGTGGACCTGTCCAGTCAGTGCACGCATTTGTCACTAGCCGTGCAGCTCAACTCAGAACTTAAGGAGCTCAACGATTCGACGAACAATACCAAAGACAGGACATTTGGGTAGGCCGCATAAACTACTCAAACTGCCAGACCATGATTAAAACGAAAACAATGACCCACATAGTCCTCACATTCACAATAATTAAAATAATTTAATATTTTATACAGTAAATGTACATGTCATTGTTTAAGTAAATAGATACTTAAAAAAAAGAAGAAAATATTAAAATGTAAAATAGCAAAATAACATTCACTGGAAACTTATTGGAGCAGCTCAATCCCAAGCCTTTTTGTCCTCAATATAGTCTTTTATAGTATAATAGGCTTTCTGGCATAGTTTTCGCTTTATAAAAGATTTTAATTTATTATGGCTTAGTTCTTGAATGTGGCTAGGAAGTTTATTATAAAAACGTATACATTGGCATCTAAACGAGCCACCTATTTTCTTGAGCTTTGTTGTGGGAACAACAAATTTGTGTTTGTTCTTAGTATTTATGTTATGGATATCACTGTATTTTTTAAACAGATAAATACTTTTATGTGCATACAAAAGATTATCATAAATGTACTGAGAAGGCACAGTCATTATATTAATCTCTTTAAACTTGTCTCTGAGGGAGTGTCTGGGACTTAATTTATAAATGGAACGAATTGCCCTTTTTGGTAAAATAAAAATTGTCTGAATATCGGCGGCATTTCCCCACAACAGAATACCGTTCAACATCACACTATGAAAATAACTAAACTAAACGGGCTGTCTCTAAATTAGCCAAATCACGAATTTTCCTAACGGCCTATGCTGCAGAGCTAAGCTTTTTTGACAATTTATCTATATGGGGGCCCCATTGAAGCCTGGCATCCAACGTTATGCCTAAGAATACTGTGGTATTTTCGGGTTTCAACTCTTCATCCTTAGTGAGAACACTAGTTTCTACTTGTCTAACGTGGGGCATCGTAAATTTAATACATTTCGTTTTTTTTTCGTTAAGAAGTAGACTATTGACATTAAACCAGTTAACTACTTTTGCAAGGGCGTTATTTACATTGTCAGTAACCAGCTGCTGACGTTTGATTTTAAATAAAAGTGCAGTGTCATCTGCAAACAACACTATATCATGTTTATCCCTTATGAGGTAAGGCAAGTCATTTATATAAATAATAAATAAAAATGGGCCGAGAATTGAGCCCTGGGGGACCCCCATTCTTACTACAGATCCGGGTGACCTTTTTCCGTTAACATCAACTCTCTGAATCCTATCACTCAATTAAGAAGTAAGAAGATCCAGACAGGCGTTCCGGATTCCGTAGTGGTGCAGTTTCCTGATTAATGTTTCATGAAGAACACAATCGAATGCCTTGGACAAATCGCAAAAGATGCCCAAGGCATCGCATTTGTCCTCCCATGCATTATAAATATGTCCTAAAAGTTCAACTTTCGATTTAAACAACGGTATTATTTTACTGTTTTTCATAAGATCAGGAAACTCACCACGGTCAATACAATTATTAAATATAACAGCTAAAGTAGGTGCTACAATGTTTATAATCGACTTAGCAACATCCGCAGAATTACCCCATAGATCTGCGGTCTTTTTAACATTTAACGTGTGCAAAGGTTTTAATTATTTCACAGGTTACATATTGGAAGTGAAATTTAGAACCACAAATTGGAACGTTTCTTTAAGTAAAGACTCTGCAGCAATGGGTGATGATGTTAAGAGATTTAGTAGTTGATACGGGAATCTCTGCAAATAAATTTTCAAAGGCCGCGGCGACTTGAGAATCTGATTTAATTATATTGTCATCAATAGCAAGGCTGTAGTCACTACTTCGGGTGCATGACCTTCCCGTTTCGCTATTAATGACCTTCCAAGTCGTTTTAATAATGTTACTACTATTTTTAATTTTTGAACTCAAATAACGTGACTTGGCAATACTACAAACTTTTTTAAATATTTTTGAATAATTCTTAACATATAAATTAAATTCAGCAGTGTTTATACAAATCCGTTCTTCATATAATTCATAAAGTCGTTTTCTACTTTTGTGTATACCAACGGTGGCCCAGTCACTGAAGGAAGCGTTATTATTAACCGATAATGTTTTTGGAATAAATGTGTTATCAAATTGTGTGCAATACATATTAAAAAAATCATTATATTGTTGATTAGGGTCATCATTAGTTAACAAAAGTGGTAATTTACCCAAGAGTTTAGTTTTAAACGTTTCCAAGCGATTAGTTGTTTTTGGGTTAACAGTGATATCTTTTTTAGTACCTTTTTTTTATAATTTGGAATAGTGATCAATTGTCCACAATGATCAATAGTTAATAACTTCTTTGTGGGTCGGTATAACATCTGTATAAATGTTATCTAGGCATGTGGCACTAGTAGGAGTTATTCTAGTGGGCTCCAAAAATTTGTTAGCAAGATTGTATGACTGAAACAAACTTATAATTTTAGCGATACAGCTATCTGTCTTTTGAGATAGTTAGAAAGATAGTACATAACAATATTATATCTATCTTTTGTCAAATATAAATTATTACCAACATAGTACCTAGTTAGTATCAATTATCTGGAATAGGTTATCATTATATGTCAAATTGTGCAATGTCATGTTTATATCAAACCTGAAGTTATTTTCTTCCTGTGGCAAACTGTTACTCTAATGTAAATAATGTAAATAACACAATTTTTCTTAAACTAAGGTTGCACAATGTTCTATGATATTGGAGCAATTCTCCTTTAGTTAAATTACCCCTATTTCCCATAAATATTAATAAAGTTGTTTCCTGCTTAAAGTTACATTTAATCATTTCTTTCATAATATCAAATAAAGAACAACCAGGCATACAGTAATTTATTATTGAGTGTCCCGGAGGTTCATCTGTCACCAAGTGACCTAAGTCCTTTCCTTTCTTTAATAGCCGATTCAAAATTTAAAACACTAGATGGTCCACCCGTTATAACATATTCATTTCTGTAACAACACACCCGTCATTCTGACCTGCACCTAGCTACCCATACTACCCGAAAAACCGCGACTCGACGCGACTGCGGGGCTGGGGGCCTGCTGCACTTCAATACCACCCGAATAACCGCAACTCGACGAGACTGTAGGGCTGGGTGCCTGTTTGAAAAAATAATCAATAGTTGTTTTTTTTATAGCCGATTCAAATTTAATACACTAGATGGCCCACCCTATATATGAAAGGAATGTACTTGAATGTACCTTTAATGAAATCGAATGTAGTCCAAGAAACAAGAACAATTACAATAATAAAGTGAGCCGCAGTCCTGACAGTCAGAATCACGGGTGAATACTAGACAGGGTGAATTTACTAAGTGGGCGTGGATATGGCCAAATCCGAAACTATGAGGAATACCAAAAAGTACTCAAAGGAGTCGCGGGCTGGATTATAAGAAAAATAAAGTATTTTGTTAAAAATGAGCTCTTTTCTTTAGTTTCATTCAGTTTCAGTCATTAATTCCCAGAATTCGATCCTTATCAGCGACACTATCGAATCGTGTACTAATACAGTGTGTTTTTTCGTTCAAAATCAACGGGTTTGATTTCTGGCTAGAAATATTGATTTTTCAAAAATCCAATGATGATGCAGTTTTAGTTTTCATCAAAATCGAGCCCGCGACTCCTTTGAGTACTTTTGGCTATTCCTCATAGTTTCGGATTTGGCCATCCACGCCCACTTGGAAAATTCACCCTGTACATAATGAATGTAATAGATGTCTTATGGTTACCTAATATTTAATAGAGGAATGTACCTTCAATTACCTCATAAAAATATAATAACTTATTTTATTACATTTCTAAAAATTTCAATATAAAAAATAAGTAGGTATAAAAAACATTAAAAATATAAAAAAAATAGTGATCCGGCGGTGTCGGGAACAGGGTCCAAGCTACCGGTGGTTAGGGCTCCAGAGACAGGAACCTCCTCACAATGCGAGCCGTATCGAGGAGTACTGCCTTTTGAATCAGGCCCTTGATCCAACCGCCTAACGAGAGCCTCGATAGATTTTGATCGAGGCTTTCACACATCAGTTGATTGGCTGATACGGCAATCGGCACAATGATAGCCGAGCTCACATTCCACATGTCAACAACCTCGTGTGCTAAGTCGAGATATTCAATTTGTTTCTCTTTCTCAGCTTTCACGAGGTTCCCGTCATGTGGAATGGTAACATCGACAATCATTGTGTGGCGTGCTAATCGATCTATCATCACTATATCTGCAGGCTTATTGGCAAAAATAGTCCTGTCAGTAATAATAGACCGATCCCAGTACAACGTGTCATGGTCATTTTCAAGAACTAACTAGGTCGGGCATATACTTGTAATACGGTACAACTCAGAATCCATAAGTTTATATTTCAAAGCAAGTTGCTGGTGAATAATCCTGGCTACTCGGTTATGCCTGTGCAAGTACTCGCCGTTAGCCAGACGAGAACAACCAGAGATAATATGTCTGATAGACTCATCCGGACGGTAGTAAGCCCGACACACGTCAGCCGTCCCGTCCTTCATAATATGGCTCCGGTAGTCAATTAGTAGTTATTCGTTAAAATAACTTCGTCCATAATTGCACAGACAAAACCTTCACTTTCCCCGAAAAGGTCACCATAACGTAGCCAGGATACGGATGCTAAGAAATCTACACCGGGCTCATGAAGAGAAGCGCCCGTGAAGCTATGCCATACCTTCTTGCGGTCATCACTAGAAAGTACTACAGGTTTGCGCCAGTTCTCTTTAGCCATGGAGAGCGGAGTGAGCCCCTTGTCTACTGCGACCACATCACGGTGCATACCCACTTCGGCTTTAAAAAAATATTCCCTGTGACTACACACCTCGCTGTTGTGGAGGATCTTCGCATTTAAAAAGCCTCGACCCCCGCACTTCCGCGGGATATACAGTCTCATCACCGATCGTATAGCCAAGCAAGTGTGTGAACTAATTAGCCATTTCAACCAGAAGTTGTGCAGTCCGTCCGGTCCCGGTAATTTCCAATTCGGTAAAGGACGGACCGCTCTGGCAACGTTTGATGACATAATTATGACTGCATCCATTTCTGGTATAGTCTAACACACTCGCTCGATATCCTGCATCCAGCCAGCCTCAGTGTGACAGACAGGTACCGACCAGATGCTGCGCCAGAATGTGCACTTGTGGCGGCATCATCCGGGCGGCATACATCTATCACATTTTGTTCAGGTCGCTCGCAAGCTCTATATACCCACCTTTCATCGTTCTGAAACATACGATCAACCCGCCGCTTATACCGCCGAATTCGGCTCGTCCATGCACGAACTTTCTGCTTCATTAAGTCGATGCGCTCTGTGACACGGGACATGTATTCTCGAGGGCTGATTCCAGTCCCCGAGAATGCCCGCCTCACAAAGCGTGACTCGTGGTCGTGTATTGCCCTCCCTGAAGCAGTATAGATTGCCGATGAATACCCTGGTCCCATCGATACGACCCTCGATCCTGCGTTGCTAGACTGGTAGGTACGGTTGGTTTTGGTCGAGTAGCTCCGTCATAACTTGGGAACTTGACGTTAGCTAAACGACATGCCGCAACAGCTGCGCAATACAGGTTTGAGTGTGTATCAACAAGATCCTCGCTACTCTCGAAGAAATTCTTGAGCTGCGAGTCCAAGGCACACACCAGCGCTTTATTTTTCTTGTGCATAGGACATATACGCTTTATTTTTCTTGTGCATAGGAATAACTATTACATTCATTATTAGTACTTTCGTTCAGTCATTCTGACTGTCAGGACTCCTGCTCACTGTATTATTATAATTGTTCTTGTTTCTTGGAGGTACATTGAATTTCATTAAAGGTACATTCAAGTGCATTGCTGGTACATTCCTTTCATACCTAACATAGTCATTTCTGTAACAATACACCCGTCATTCTGACCTACACGTAGCTAGTACTGCCTCGAGTGGTTGCAAGCGCTACTACTGAGCATCAGGGCCTGGGTTCGATTCCATGGTCGGGCGAAATGTTATTGAGATTTTCCATTATACTGTAGCCAAAGGGGTGTCAACGAGTTAATCACGTTCTTGGGAATTTAACTGACTAGGCAGACATTATTTTCTGACGCAAAACATCTCCGTTTGAAGCTGCCACATCCTATATGTTGGCGTCCTTTGTCTCGCAAGACATGTCCGTTTGAAGCTGCCGTATCCTATTATTTTTTTGGCGTCGCATGTCCCGCAACATGTCTTGCGACACAACACTTATATACAACGCTCTTGATGTGCTCTTGGCAGTGTAGCAAAAATGTCGTCGTTTCAGCCGATAGACGTCCACTGCTGGACATAGGCCTCCCCCAATTTGGGGGGGGGGGGGTTTGCCATAATCGCCACGCTTGGCAGGCGGGTTGGCGATCGCAGTATGGTATGATGGTGAAATAAATAGAGAACGCTGCTGCCCATTCTCCGGTAAGACCTTTAGTCGCCTTTTACGACACCCACGGGAAGTAAGGGGTGGTGCAATTCTTTAAGTCCGGCACCACACAGACAAAAATGTAATATAATATGTTGATTTGCATCCTCGTCAAAGTTCAGGAGGTTGTCATAAAATACATAAATAATCAATTGAAGTACATTATGGGGCAATAACTAGTAAGCGCTGCTTTTTTTTTGTTGTTGAAATTTAACAGTATTTCAGAATTACACCCTTAATTCAATACAAATAAAACAGATTACGCACACAGCGACAATGCATGCAGCTGTTTTTCCCCGAAATGGTACGCGCCGTCGCGCCAATGCGCGTGCAATGACCGGTAGCAATAATTTTACCTAATTTTATTTCGATAATCACCTACATTATTGTCATAAATTTCGCTTGATAATTAACTCATTTTTGAGCATCATTGGAATACGGAAATCTTACTAATGACAGTAATACTAGTGCGCCAAAGAAAAGTTCACTGACCTGTTATCAGATGATTAATAATATCCTTCAAGCTAAAGTTTTCGTAGTCATTTTGTTTTTATTTGTGGATTAAATTGGTTGATTTGAAACTTTCCTTCCTACTTAACGGGCTTAGGACCGGCAATAATTCTACCTTTGTTGGATCCCTAAGTCTAAAAATGTTTTCTACGTTTGATGGAAATGGAAAGACGTTCTAGTTAAGTGTAAGTACGTGGTATACTTTCGACTCTTAGGTATTATTGGCGTAGGTAGTTAAAAATTTGAAATAACTTATTTACACTAATGAAATTGATTAAGCTAACAACGTATTTACAAAATGTACAAATAAATAAATTACCTACCTATGTTACCGGAGGTAAAGTTGCCACGTACTTAGGTAGTACGTACTGGTTTTCCTTCAGCTTAACAACACTAACACATTCGTTTTTAAAGTGTCGAAAACGACAAAATGTAGGTAATCCGCACGGCATTATCACCTGGGTGAATGTCTTGTGCCTTGGGGTAGTGGAACGGGTGTTGCAGTTCACGCTTCAGTATGCGCAACACTGGTGTGGTGCATAGCAGACAGCATGACGCTTTGTGATGGGGGTTCCCGAATCGGGAACCCCGGTCATCCGGATGTTTCCCGATCGGGAATCGTGAATCGTGAATCGTGAATCGGGGATCGGGAATAGTGGAACGGGTGTTGCAGTTCACGCTTCAGTATGCGCAACACTGGTGTGGTGCATAGCAGACAGCATGACGCTTTGTGATGGGGGTTCCCGAATCGGGAACCCCAGTCATCCGGATGTTTCCCGATCGGGAATCCCGATCGGGAAACATCCGGATGACTCCACGTAGGCTGTCTCCACTGATGGCATACCCACCTGACCATCTCCACCAGCACGACATTTGAATTGAACACTTTGTACCTACGTCTCAACGATGTACCGAGAAGCGGAATTCGCAAAGCGCACGAATGCTGCGGCGATTTCAATTACACTGTTAGTTCCGGGGCCGCGGGGGCGTGGCTTAGGGTGCGCGGGAGACTAAGTACCCGCTTTGCCGCATCGTGATTGGGGGATGGGATTGATTACCTACGAATTTATCGAATGATAGATTCTCATGCGCATTTGAATGTGTGTTTGCAATTTTGCATGAAAGCTCGGTTATAGGGCTAGTAACAGACGGGCCGCGTTTAAATACGGCTGGTTCACACTTACGGATTTCCGTAAATAAGAAAAAAAAAAAAAACAATACCTACCCATTTTATTGTTGATTTGGGTCGAGAATCATTAGCATAATTACGTCCTTGAATTTGACTAGGATGCAAATCAACAGCCTGTATACTAATTCCATGCAATTTAGGAAAGTATATACTTACTCGTAGTAATATTATGTTTTTGACAGAAAGTTTGCAACTATCTGTTTGCTCAATGTTTATCTGGAATCTAACCAATTGTTATTGTAGGGTGCGCATCTGAGCTGTTTCCCCAAGGGTGACACCATAGCTAAGCCATGCATAGGCATAAGTATAATAGATGGTGAGAGCTGTTTGTAATTGGTGTTCTTTTTTTTCCTGAGTCTGCTGCTGTTGATCAAGAAATCGCTCTGGCTTCGCCGCTTCTCGGGAACTGGGACCATCTGGCCCCTCTTCCTCGACGCCATCCACAGTTTCAATTATTATTTAGAGATAATTAAAATTTGTATAGCCGCTCGAAAGAATAGATCGTTGCTATTTTTTAACCGACTTCAAAAAAGGAGCTTCTGTGTTCGACCCGTATGTATTTAGAAACGCCTAAGATACCAGTAGCGCCATCTAGTTCTTAAGTATTGCACCAAATTACACAGAGAGTGGGCTGATTTTTTTTCAATCATCAGTGGCCTTAATGGGAGTTTGTGCGATAAAACTCACACTAACGCCACAGAGGCTTAAGTATGAGTTTTTCCTCACGTTCGATTGCGAGCGCGTTAGAATTTTATATGGTAAAAGTTTATAGCGCCACCTGGTGGTCACTAGGAGAAAGCTAATTTCCCATACAAAATTCTAACACGCTCGCAATCGAACGTGAGTCAAAAAAACTTACACTAAGGCCACTGATAAAGTGATGTGAGTGTAAACTTTATTCAAGATATAATTTTGAAATTTTGACATACAAAAACTGTCAAACGTCAATTTTATTCCTCGAATAAAAGTTATCTGGCGATGGGAAAATCAGCCCTAAGATTTATTAGACAGAACCGAAGCAAAATTAAATAAACAAAAAACAAACTAAACGACTTTTGGTTATCATCTAAAACGCTTGGCTTAAAAACCCTGTATTCAAACTTATTTAAAAGTCGAATGTATTGAGCTGCCGCTGTTACTTCATCCAGCAAGTCAAGTCAAGTCAAGTCAAGCCTTCCTTTTCAATTCAATTTAGTATTGAAAAGATCGCGTTTGCGGACGGTCGCAAAATTTCCGTGTCCGTGTTAACGATTTTCAAGTAAGGACTTTTAGTCAGTGATTTAGAGATCTATATTTCGTTTCGTGAAAATATTTATTTGATCACCATGGAGTGGACCATACCAGTCAATGACATATTCGACGAAGAGGTGACGAAGATAACCGCTACGATGCTGCCGGAACATTTCTCAGGCGATGTACGCACCACTAGGTAAGAATACCCTAGTAGTGTATTTTAAACAGATTAACATCATCCATCATGATCAGCTGAACATGTATGTTTAAACAAAGGTAAGTACGAATATGGTGATCAATAGTGCGACACGCCTTGTCAAGGTTTGTGTCCATATCCAGTATTATAAGTGCTCTGTGGCCCATATACGTATAGAGCGGCTGGCGGCACAGAGCGCAGTCGCGCGAGCCGCGAGGTGCATCATATTAGAACTGATCTGGTAATACGTTGCTGCGGCGAGGCGCAGGGCGGGCCGGACGCAGTGCGCCGCCGTGGACGAGCTCCGGCCGGGCGCAATATTGATTGCACCAGCAGTTCACTACTATTGCACACCTTGTTTAGTTTCCCTGGGGCCAGATGTAACTATGACAAAATTGTAATAATTTTGAAAATAACAATGACAAATACCTAGCTCTTGTTAATGCTTGATCATTGAATCTTACTGTTTCGCTAAACTCTCTTTGTAAGTAATAGCAGCTTTGAAAAAAAATTACCAAATAAGTACTTACTGATAAGTACTGTTAGGTATTGTTTATAATATTGAACCAAGTAACCCTTAGTTAAAGATGAGCGGTCACTGGACAGCTTCCGTGCAAATATCTGCAAGAATGTCAGATTGCAATAAAACTTAAAATAAAAAAGTAACCCTTTGTTAAAGATGAAGTCTCAAAACACCAATTTGCTAATTGTTTGTCCAAGAGGAGTCATAATTGTTTAGAATAGGCTCTATCCATTAAACTTAAGTCATTAGTTAAAGACATAATAATTCCTCAGTACAACTATCTGCCTAAAGCATTGCTGCCTAAATAGTTTTTTCACACCTCACGCCTTTATCAAGTAGGTACTTTATGAAATCCAGAAGTGAAGATGTTACCAATGAATTTCCGTTCTACCATAAAGTTTTATCTCAGGTAGGTGGGTTGGACTATGTTGTGTGTTTGATGCAAGCTTGTAAGCAATCAGCCGAGCCACCGTCACACACACAATTATATCACTAGAAATAGGGACCAATTAGTTCAACCAGGTTTCAGGCTGGCGAAAGTAGACTCCTCTTTCACGGGCTACTGTTTAAAATGTTACAATAACTAAAACATGCACAAATTGATGTGCAAGTAACTAGAAGTAAATTGAGGAAAATTGCCATGATTGACTGACTGCTTTTAAGGGGCATGGCTGAATTAAGCATGGGCGACTGCCCTAAGCATGTACTTATAGAAATTTCTCAATAGACTCTGACTTTTAATTAGCTCAGTAAAATGACTTTAACGGAATTTAAATAGTGATGTGACAAAATAATTGATTCATTCAAGTAATATTCAGTTCAAAATCGATCCAAGGTAAATTGATTTTATATGAGGATAATATTTGAGTATGCTATTTATCACGGCATAGCGACAACAAAGCCATTGAAACAAATGAAATGTGGTGTTAATTGTTGCTTATCGATGGGGGTTTAATAATATTTTACAGAAACTTAAATTTAGCAAGGCTGTATTTAAAAATAAGGCTTTGATTTCACCTAGATAGACCTCTTTGTCGAGTCCCAGTTTAAGAATAAAGAAAAATAGTTATAGTTAGACCCGTGGGCCCGTGGAGGGGCCGGTGGCTACAGCAGCACAGATCGATAGATCAGCTTAAGATACGCTTGCCGCGGTTGGTCTGTGGATGGGTGACCATCTTTACATACCGTGCTCCATGCCTCGGAAAGCACGTTAAGCCGTTGGTCACGGCTGCCATTCGTGGATCTTTGACAGTCATTACGGGTAGTCAGAAGCCCGAAAGTCTGACAACCAGTCTTATCAAGAGGTACCGTATTACCGAGTAATTGTGTTGTGGAGGTCAGATAGGCAGTCGCTCCATGTAAAATAGGTACTGGTATTCAGCTGCATCCGGTTAGACTGGAAGCCGACCCCAACATATTTGGGAAAAGGCTAGGCAGATGATGTGTTACAGTTAGGCCCTTACCATTTTAATTAAAAACCAATCTACAATAACAAAAGGAATACTGAAATAATACAACAACAACAAACAAACAATGAAATAACTAAAATAATAGAGAAAGTTTATAATTATAAATCTAACATGTCAAAGTCAAAGTTGAATATTGATTAAATGAATAAAATTAAAGGACTAATTAATATTCATTTATATTCATAAGACAGTGTAATAGTAAGTAATCCTTGTACTCTTGAAGTCTTCTAATAGCAGTATTTCCTAAACAAAGACTAAAAAGATCTGCATACGAGTATTTTGCTGTTCTGTTGAAACAATAACAATCTCTAGAAGAAATCCATACTAATATTATAAATGCGAAAGTGTGTCTGTCTGTTACCTCTTCACGCTTAAACCGCTGAACTGATTTAGATAAAATTTGGTATAGCCATTGTTTGAGTCCCGGGTAAGGACATAGGATAGTTTTTATCCCGATTCCCACGGCAAACTTATGCGCTAGTATTATAGATGGTAAAGTTATATACTGAAAGGCGTCTTTTTCAAAAAAATTGCTCATTTTTTGGACATCGAATATGCCTAATTTCAAAGGAGCTATTTTTATACTCATTCAGTGTTTGATATACTTAGGGCTGTTTGTGGCGCCAAATAGTATAAACATTACGCTCGCCGACAGGCGTTACCCAATGTATGCCAGTCAGTAGCGACTCCTTTCTCAGCTTTTTGAGACAAGACTCATGAGCGTCTTGAAAACTGAAATAGAGATACGTCTCTTTGTGATTTTAGACTTTTTAAGAGATACCTACGCCAGTAAGTGCCGTCACGTCAGCGACGAAATAAGTCATAATCTCGGTATCAGTTTGAGTAGCAGCAAATAGTTCAACAACATCAATAATAAAATAAGCCCATTATATAAAAAATCATTAATGGTTTGACCAAATTATCGCATTTATGCAAGCTGTATGTTCGAACTTTTTGCAAGTATAAAATATGTGACATCAAATATGGCAGGTCTATTTTCAATGTGCATCTGGATTGAGGGCCAATTTTTTGAACCCTTGCGAAACGAAATAAGAATTATAGGGAAATTAGTTAAAAATAGTAAAAACTTAAAACATAGGGCCATGAATTTCTTAAACGTGAATTAAAACTGTTATGATTAAATAACTTGGGCCCTCAATCCAGACGCGTGCATAAAGTGGCATAGCCTAAATCTCAGTAAGTACTATCTCTGGGTTAATAATTTTTATTTAAGAATTTAGTTAAGAATTTTTTTTTTCTTTTTTTATTTGTTAGTTTTACATACCGAGACCCCTCCGTGCCTCGGAAAGCACGTTAAGCCGTTGGTCCCGGCTGTCATCCGAGGATCTTTGACAGTCGTTACGGGTAGTCAGAAGCCCGAAAGTCTGACAACCAGTCTTACCAAGGGGTATCGTATTACCCAGTAACTGGGTTGTGGAGGTCTGATAGGCAGTCGCTCCATGTAAAATACTGGTATTCAACTGCATCCGGTTAGACTGGTAGCTGACCCCAACATAGTTGGGAAAAGGCTAGGCAGATGATGATGAGTTAAGAATTTCTTAAATAATTTAAGAAATTCCCAAATCTGTTGAATATGACATTACAGATTTATGGCGGTATATTTAGGGCCCTCACTTCATTATTGTCTAAACTGAGGAATCTGCAAAATATGAATTTATCTGAAGAAATACATAAATACGACTTTAACATATTTTACTTGGATACCTATGTGAATTAGTTAAAAAGAAATAATGACACAAAAGTTAATTGTTAAGAAGTAAATGAAAGTCGAATTTGACTAAAACGTCTGAACTGAGAGCCCAATATTTTCGGCTTTATTGACTACGCTCAACCTCATAGATTAACGCAAATTAGAATAAGATTTTTAACTAAAAAAAGAAACAAAAAAAAAACAACTTTACTGTTGTGTTTTTCTTCGCGCTTTTGTTTTTCCATCTCCAGTAGTCGTTTTCTTTGTGTTGTTGTTTCTAGTCGTTTCAGTATTTAGGGTTCCGTACCAAAATGGTAAAAAGGAACCCTTATGGTGCGACTGTCTGTCTGTCCGCCTGTCACAGCTGGATATCTCAAGAACTACTAATGCTATCAACTTGAAATTTAGAATAGTTTAAGATGACGTTTGCCCAACTATTTTGCATATAAGAAAATAACAAAAATAGATGTTTTTTCTGCAACAGGGACTTAAAAATTCGAAGTGGGACTACTAGGTCATGTGGGGGTAACATAATTATGAAAGAGCGCTGTTTGGACATTCTCAACCATTTTTAAGGGTTCCGTACCCAAAGGGTAAAAACGGGACCCTATTACTAAGACTCCACTGTCCGTCTTTTTGTCTGTCACCAGGCTGTATCTCATGAACCGTGATAGCTGTCAGTTGAAATTTTCACAGATGTTGTATTTCTGGTGCCGCTATAACAACAAATACTAAAAACAGAATAAAATAAATATTTAAGGGAGCTCCCATACGACAAACGTGTTTTTTTTCGGCGTGTTTGCCTTATGGTACAGAACCCTTCGTGTGCGGGTCCGACTCGCACATGGCCCGTTTTTCGTTTCTTTTTTAGGCCGCTTCGTTTTTGACTTTTGATGAAAAATGTTAAAAAAATACCGTTATACCCGAATGCTTATGTAAAGATTACAGGAAAAATAAAACGATGTCTAAATAGCTCGATTTTAATATCCACAAATTTTCTTTCAGTTTTCTAATTTTTTTTATCGTATCTTCTAATTCTCTTTTATATGGCGATGAAGTTTTAATTGCAGTTTTTCCTCATTTTCTAATAACGAGAGAAGCTGTTCGTGGTACTGGCATGATTTGCTGGGGAATAGCCATAATAAATCAATTAATTAATTTATCTATAAGTACATATATTATAATAAATCTATAGACGAGGCATTTCTGTACATTGAAAATATTTAAAAAAAAATTGTATGTGCGTGTGGTGTGAGGGCCACTTTGTTAAAACTCTTTGAAAATGTGCTTAGGATTTAGTGAACATTCCCAAAGAATTGTGAAAGTTGGTTTCAGATTTTGTGAAAGTCTAATAACCGAGTTATAGACTGTAAAGTTGGGCTCTCAGTTCTCACATAGAGGATTGAGGGCCCACCTAAAACTGATAAACTATGGACACTACAGAAAAAGTCTTAATGCCAAAATCTAAGCAAATGCCAAACAAAATTTGTGAAAACAAGATATTATCGCAAAACACTGTCCTACTTTGTATATCTTCGTACAAAATGGGCCCTCAATTCTCATACACGTAAAAGTTTATTACGCAATTATAATGAAATCATTAACTTACAGCTATTGTTTGAAATCCTATATGCTACTAAATAAATTGTGAAAATTTATGAAAGCAAGAACAGGTCACCACCTTTTGTTGTTTAAAAGTTATGACCTTGATAAAATTCGGGCCCTCAGTCCTCCATTTTATTTTCGATTTATTACGTTTATCGTATGAAAGATAAGACAAATACAAAATTGTGTCTTTTTGTGAAAAAAATTGTGCAACAAATGCGATACCAGAAAGAAATTAAAAGACCCTTTATTGTAAAAGTAAATCGAGTTTTACTTTTATTCTGTGTATTAGGAAATAGGGTGACCACAATTTCTTTTAGATTGCAGTACCTAAAGATTAGTAAATGTAGAGTCATAGGTTTTAATAAACTTTCTTCGATTTTTCGCTTATTATCGTCATAGCATTTGTACTCAAGTTTCGTGATAAAAAAAATAAATTTCGGAAATTGAACGATCACATAGAAAAATACTGTTCCCCAAATCATTTTTGCTTGAAAAATCGTTCGTTCCGAAAAAACTAATGACAATAATCAAATAAAATATTTATTATTTTTATAAAGGCTTTTGCCCAGCAATGGGACAATGTAGGCTAAATATAATCCTAACTAAGTAATATTATAAATGCGAAAGTAACTTTGTTTGTTAGCTTTTCATGCCTAAACCACTGTACCTTTCATCCCGAAAAAAGTGCTGTTCCCGAGGAAAACAATAATAACGTTATTATGATAATAGATGGAGCCATATGACTTTCGAATTTTACGCGGGCGAAGTCGCGGGCAGAAGCTAGTACCTAATAAAGCAGTGCGTTCCTGGATGTTTTTTTTATTCCTAGGTAGGTACTTGCACAATAACAAATATGTTTTCTGGAGTATGAAATAATTATATTTTATTTAAAAAAAATTACAATTTATAAATAGGTGAAATTGAATTACCTAAACAATTCTTAGAGTGACTATCTAAGTACTATTTAGTAAAATATTACGAACTTATAAAATTATAAGTACCTAGGTATCAAAACAAACTTACCTTGAATGTTTGATATCTGACCGAAGATGATTGAGTGTCTTGACCGAAGATATGTTTGCGTATTAAAAAAATATTATTATTTTTATTCTTCACTACAACTGTTTCATAAAACTCGCCTTAATGCTTTATTACCTACAACTTCCGCTGCACTATCATAAACTATTGTTTAGTAACTACACTAAATATTACAGCTATTAGTTAGGATTATATTTAGCCTACATTGTCCCATGGCTGGACAAAAGCCTTTATAAAAACAATAAATAAATTATTTGATTATTGTCATCAGAACGAACGATATTTCAAGCAAAAATGATTTGGGTAACAGTATTTTTTTTTGTGATCATTCGAATTCCGAAATCATTTTTTTTTATCACGATATTGAGTACAAATGCTATGATGATAATAAGCGAAAAATCGAAGAAAGTTTATTAAAACTTATACTCTACATTTACTAATCTTTACTGCAATCTAAAAGAAATTGTGGTCACCCTATTTGCAAATTCAGATAATAAAAATAAAACTCGATTTTCTTATATAATAAAGGGTCTTTTAATTTCTTTCTGGTATCGAATTTGTTGCACAATTTATTTCACAAAAGGAGACAATTTTGTATTTGTCTTATCTTTCATACGATAAGCGTAATAAATCGAAAACAAAAGAAATGGAGGACTGAGGGATAACTTTCAAACAACAAAAAGTGGTGACCTGTTCTTGCTTTTATAAATTTTCACAATTTATTTAGTAGCATATAGGATTTCAAACAGTAGCTGTAAGTTAATGATTTCATTATAATTGCGTAATAAACTTTTACGTGTATGAGAATTGAGGGCCCATTTTGTACGAAGATATACAAAGTAGGACAGTGTTTTGCGATAATATCTTGTTTTCACAAATTTTGTTTGGCATTTGCTTAGATTTTGGCATTAAGACTTTTTCTGTAGTGTCCATAGTTTATCAGTTTTAGGTGGGCCCTCAATCCTCTATGTGAGAACTGAGGGCCCAACTTTACAGTCTATAACTCGGTTATTAGACTTTCACAAAATCTGAAACCAACTTTCACAATTCTTTGGGAATGTTCACTAAATCCTAAGCACATTTTCAAAGAGTTTTAACAAAGTGGCCCTCACACCACACGCACATAAAATTGTTGGGGTGATAAAGGATAACCAACAGATGCCATTTTGTCAATTTTTGGATTTTTTGTCTGTTTGTCGGTTTGTCTGTTTGGATTTGACAGATTATTGATTTGAACAGGTTCAACTTAAAAAGTACCCAACCAATATGGTTAATTTTTATACTCAATCAGTTTTTCTTTCATCGCAATCGCTTAACTCTATCAAAAATATATTCAATTTAAAGTACGAGTATTCTAGAACAACTTTTTATTACGTTTTTTGGGAACACGTAACGCCATCTACTGGCGCGATATAGTACCTACTAACGAAAACATTATTATTGTGATTTAAATAACATTAATATGTGAATAATCACGTCCTATTAGGCTTACCTTTATGACGAAATAACACAGATACTTATGTCTGTGTTATTTTAAAAAGTACCTAATGATAATGATTATAATAATTTATAGAAATCGGTTTCCATTGTGTTAGTGGCGCTTGTGGCGCTAAAAGAATTTCAAATAAAAAGTGAGGTTAATGTAAGATATTAATATTTGACGTGGTGTTCCGAGTGCTAAAGGATGCAATGTTAGATAATTATAAAGGTTGATTAATGCAGAGCGAATTTTGAGTTAACCACTTTGTTCGATAGAATAGCGTTGAGCAAATGTCGTCATATTTTGAATCGCGTTGAAGTGGAGTTCTTTTACGGCGCTTGCGGTAGGAGTAAAATGAGAGAAATCGTCACGTAACGAGAAAGCGTTATGCCTCACTTTTCATAGTAATAGAAAAATACAGAGAGAGAGATAATTTTCATGGTTTCCGAGGATGCTGAAGCCGATAGTAAGATCAAAAAGAAAATCAAAGATGGCGGTTGCGTCATGGTTTTCGCGACAAAAAGTAGCCTATGTGCTATTCTGATTTGTATAACCTATAGCGGTCCCTCGCGGCTCCGCCTGCGTGGATGTCGATTACCGCTACAAAAGCCTAAGTAAATTCAGCATTTTAGCCGACAAACAGGCAGATAAACAGTTTTTGAATTCATCTATTACAAACAAACAAAAATACAAATTTTTCCTCTTTATAATATTAGTTTAGATAAGCGTCTAACTATGTATGTGGGGTGTACGGGCTTTTCAATTTTTTTTCTGGTTTTCGGCAGTAAAAGGTCTAAATCAAAATCAAATTTAATAAATAAATAATTATAGGTACTTTTACAGAGGTAGCAAAATACACTTTTGAACTGTTTTAATGCGGGCAAGATGGGGTGGGGTACCCCAAACTCCGTCTTGCCCTCTCATGCCGAAATGAATTTAAAAATTTATATCTAAAAATAACGTTTCCGCACAAAAATAAACGCATGTGAATAACCTTGTACCTGCAAGTGTGATTGTTGACGCATGTGAATAACCTTGTTTGTATTTTGAAATGTTGTTTTAAACAATACAGTCACGTTCCAACCAAAGTGAAAAAACTGCAAGCAAATCACCAAAAATTGTTTTTTTTCAGTTTTACAATAAATTACGTGGTGCTGTCGCTATTTGACATTTCTGACCAACAACACAGAGCATGTAACACTTTAAGAGTCGGAACTTAGAACATTCGGTTTGTGAGAAATTGTTAATCTTCTTTAGCCAACCACATAAAAAATAAACATACCTAGTTACCAACATGAAAATTCTAAGTAGCATTGACAATGACAATCATGACGTTGACGGGAAGAACTGTCATAGATAGGGATGCCCAACGCATCGTATAGAAATCAATAAACTTATCGATGTTTAGAGTTAATCGATATCGATGAAATGCATACTACGCAGATAATAGTGAGGCTCCAAAACTAATTTATTTTATTATAAAACTTTGGAAAATAAAACACTGATGATGATGATTTCTGCATTTATTAATTTATATAAATTACTAGCTACCCGCACCGGCTTCGCACACCGCTACCAAACTTCACAGGATCAACCGCTGGGCTAATCTGATGATGAAGTTTTTCTATTGGTGCACCAGTTCTTCATTACCAACTGCTTTTAGCCACTCTCAACAGTTGGAAGACACAAAATATAAAATGTTACTTATAATATAACTGACTATGTTTGACTGTGAATTTATTTAGTGTGATTTAAAGTTATGAATAGATTATACTTGAAATATGAAATTCTAGATTTATTTCATATTTAGGTACAAAGTGGTATCACGGGTAGAGAATGGTTTACTCTCTGACCCATTTCTTTAGCAGTCAACCTACTTAGACTAAATGAGATTACAATTTAGATTAGACAAATATTAGTAGGTAGGCACAAATGCTTTAAAACATTTCTTCATTAGAGTTTCAGCTAATCTTGATTGATGGCTTGAGGGTCGTATTACAGAATTTGAATGATGCTATTCATTTACAATAAGGTAGTGCCATGTTAACACAAGATCACATTAACACTAGGTAGGTAAAACTCACCGGTTTGGATCCAGTGGAAACTTGGAAAAAAAAAACTTATTTCCAGTATGCCAGGCCTCCTTGATACCGCAAACTTCACATCTTTTGTGACCCTTACCCTTGATGATTCACAAACTAGAGTCACTGTCTCGTTATTATTATAGTAATAATAACAATAAAAGAGTCAACTATCTCGCAAGAATCACTTACAATCTCAATAAAACTTTGCGGTGACCTACTGACCTGATGCTCGACTCAACGTTAACACAATCACAGAAATTATTCTGATAAGTTGTATTCCCAAATCTTACAGAAAAAGGAAAAATCACAACATGACGCAAAGCAAAGCGACGCGAAGCCAGACATGTTTGTTTATGTGGTCACGTGCACAGGTCACGTGGTGGTCACTTTGTAGTGTAATGTTGGTCATCCTAAGAAACTGCGTGTTTTTCTGAATGTTGACTAAAGAAGGTTACAAATTCCATATAAAAATAATTTGTTCGGAGTTTCACAGGACTGACTAACAACTGTCATGGCAGCGGTGTGATATGAGCAAAAATAATCGTGATTGGTCAATTGGTTTCTGAGGTAAGGCAGGTACCCTGTCTTACCCGCTACCACGTCTTGCCCCCCCTTCCCCTACCCACTCGCAGTCGACGTGCGTGTATAACCAGAAGTAGCAATCTCATCTCGGCGACAATCAATGTCAAAAACTTGTCAAGGTATTTTTGACACATTAAGACAGATCAGACTGTGAAGTGTGAATTTTCTTAAAAACACGAGAATTGCCACTCAGATGTGTGAACGTAAACGAAGCAATAGGAGTACGTAAGGATCGTAGCAGGTGGCGTTGTGTAGCTTCTGCCTACCCCCATTGGAAGAAGGCGTGTGTTTTGAAAATAAGTAGTCTCCATTCTCGGCACATGGTCACGTGAGGCGTGGCGTTATGTAGTGCAGTAGGTAGGAAATCAATTGCACCTGAAAGCAATGCGCGACTGCGCGCGCCGAGGCGGGCCCTTATTGATTCCGACATCAATATGCACTTGTATAGGTACCTGACTGATATACTTCGGCAGCCGCCCGGACCACTGCGCCACAAAGTAGACAAACGGAACAGAGATAAAGCTTCATACAACCGCGCGAATCGGTTGCACTACTACCAAGCACGCGGGGCATGTGTGCGTGACCACTGGCCGCTTGTCACGTACGCGGCGAGACTGGACAAAACCGGTTTATGCTGGCACAGCCAATCTCAGGGTTGCGACCCACGTTGTTTGTTTTTTTAGTTGCAAGTTAGCCATAGCCATCACTCTTCTTTTGCGTTTCAAAAGTAATTGCATCACTTTCGCTCGCTTAGTAGGTTTTCGAATATTTTAGATTTTCGAGGTAGCGCTTTAATAATGGTTCTTTATTGTACTGTGTGTATGAATAATAATAGAAAAAATAAAAATATTTCATACTATAACTATCCCAAGGAGTAGGAGTAAGTAAATATTTGATTATTACTTTTCAAGTACCTTTATTTTATTAGTATTATGATAAAGAAAAACATATTTTAAGTTTCTTTTAATTCGTATTTATTTATCTGACGTTTTGTCAATAAGCTCAAATCTCCATGACAACCACATGCAGGTGAAATGTAAATGAAAAGATTACTTGAAAAACTATATTATGTTATATTCAGAATTTACCACACCATTAAAAGAAACAATAAATGATTAAAAAACAAAAATTATAAAAATAATTAATAATAAAATAGAGTAAGTAATTTGTAAAGTATTCTATCATACTGAATAATAAAACTATTTACTAAATGTTTTGTTTAATTTGTCTTAACCTATTGTGACAACCCTAGCAAAATAGGTAACAATTTTGCACGTTCTCAAGAAGCTTTGCCTCTGTTCCGTTTGTCTACTCATGTGGCTGCGCTGCCCGGACCGGTGCGCCGCCGCCTGTATCGACTTCCCCTGCATAACCTATTTGGCAGATGATTTCATGCACACATAGTCCAATACTGCCGGTCGATTCTGTAATAATCTCACCGTGAAAACTTAGGTGAAGTGAGTTTGCTTTTGCTAGGAATTGACACTATTGACAGCTCACTCCACGCTCACTTCACCTAAGTTTTCACGGTAAGATTTGCAGTTTTCACGGTAAGATTGCAGAATAGCACCGCTGTTCTATCTTTTGTTGTATTCATTCCAATTAGAAAGGTGTATGATATTAACTCCCTACTTAGGTATGTAGGAGAACAGTCGTGATTTTATAATGTTACTAGCAGCGCCCCGCGGTTTTACCCGCATAATTTTCGAAGCCGTGGAAATATCGGGTTAAAAAAAAAATCGCGGGGTGTAGCGTAACCTGAGTAAATATCTAAATAGCATTTATAATGAAATGAGCGGTGAGAGAATGAGAAATTTCACGCGCCCCACGATTTTATTTATTTGTCTGATTAGATTGATGAGGAAAGTGATGTGATGACTGGTACCTAGGACCTACCGAATAATATTTAGCTTTTTGTACATTATCTACATCATTATTTTCATTAAAACCGTTTAACTTATTTAAAGTATTTGAGTTAACAATATGTTAAGCGGCTACCTACTGGTAGATAGTTGATACTCAATCAGATTAAATTGGTTCCATCGACAATGAACTGAAAAGAAATTTAACTATTTGTACTATAACATACAGCTTCATTGTGTAGATAAATTTAAATTATTGGGCCTGACAGTTGATACCAATATAAATTGGAAGGCCCATATTGAGGCTGTATCCAGAAGACTTGCAAGTTTCACATACGCTCTAAATGAATTAAAAATATCAACCGATTTTAAAATAGCTATGTCGGCATACTACGCCTACGCATACTCATGGTTAATGTACGGAATTGTAGTGTGGGGAAATAGTGTAGAAATAGGAAAGCTCTTCATTCTACAGATAATGTGTGTAAGGATTCTAGCTAACATTGACCAAATGCAGAGCTGCAAGCCATACTTTATAAAATATGAAATGCTCACATTAAGAAGCATGTACATCTTGGAGGTAGGCAAGTTTGTCAGAAAGCATGCGTCACTATTCCCACTAGTTAAAAACCAACGGCCGAATCAACGTAACTTAAGACCTCAAAACCAACTAGCGCAGCCAAGATCAAACCTTGCTATGTATCATTCAGGACCGCTTGTAATGTGCATAAAAATTTACAATAAATTACCAAATGACATTAATAATATAGAACATGAAAATAAATTTGTAAATGCGCTTAAAAAGTACCTTATACAGAAGTGTTACTATAGTCTCAAAGAATTCTTGACTTAACAATGCTATGCGATGGATAATTATGTATTATAAAAATGACATTAAAACAATAATAATGTATGTAGAACATAAAAATAATATATTAATCTCTTGTAATTATTCAACAATCATTCAATGTAATAATAATTTATTGTACTGTTTTAATAATAGGTTAAATATAATATATTGACTCAATGTAAAAATCCCATTTCTTAAGAATTAATGTTAAATATAATAACAATGTCAGTAACTTTAATGTTTAGTGTATTGTTGTGTTTATGCATGCAATAGCTATAAGTAAATCTAGTTGTATCTATCTACAAATATGTTGCTGTGCCCTAGCAGGGTTCATGTTTGAAACCTAAACTATGTAACATCTTGTAAACAACATGAATGCAATAAATAAATAAATAATAAATAAAATGACATTGTTGCTTGTTAGTTACATTCGTGTTTTTAATCTGGAACTAAACAAACACCACTCTGTATTGTTACTGAATGTGCTGACTCAGCGACTCGGCGCTTTCGGGCGGATGTCGGCGAGCGCAGTGAAGCGTGCTCACAAGGGTCATCAACTCGTCAGCCACCAGTCGTGTTGTCATATTAGGCACTTGTTTATATTGAGCAAAATACTTGCAACATATTCGGCTTATGCCTCAGACTTGTCGTTTGTGGCCTGGAAGGTAACGTAACAACGTAAACCTGGAATTTTTACATTGTCGTATAAATTATTGTTTACTACTACTTAGTTAGCGATTATTCGAAAGTATCCAAACTATTATTTACGGCTGAAGATGGTAGATAGAGCTCTATTAATAGTCACGGATATAGATGGTAGATGGAGCTCTATTATATTATAATTGT
This sequence comes from Mesoligia furuncula, assembly GCA_916614155.1. Lineage (NCBI taxonomy): Eukaryota > Metazoa > Arthropoda > Insecta > Lepidoptera > Noctuidae > Mesoligia > Mesoligia furuncula. Next base: position 615,793 of record OU744790.1, on the reverse strand, counting down.
GTTGGAATTTTTACTTTGTCGTATATTATTGTTTACTACCTATTAATGTTTTTTTTAACAATTACATAATTATTAAAAACACACTAAGTAGTAGTAGTATAACAATAATTTATACGACAATGTAAAAATTTCAGGTTTTTACCTGCATTAGGGAATGAAAAGTAACTCGGAATATTAAAGATAAACAAGCTGTTTATTCTTATAAAAACACAGAAATACATGACATACAAATTAAACATTTACTAACATATTAAAATCAAAATCATGTAGGCTGAGAATCAGCACTTTTCTTTCCTAGTCACTAGACATCCAGGTACACAACAAGAGTTTTGACTTTTTGAGACATGATGGAAGTGCACTCAGTGTTCAGTTCACTATTCACAATAATAATATTATGGGTCCAAACTATAAATAGTGGCTGTGCTCACTAGCGAAACAACCAGAATTTAATTTTATTGCAAAAGCAAAATCCGAAACTGAAACTGGCACTCGCGCTGGCAGACATTTCAATTAAAGTGTTACCAATGCAACAATAACAAATTCCCATTATTTAAAAGAAAAAAAAACACCTTTCAGAACCGATTAACAAATCACTATAGACTTGTTGCACTTGGTTTAGGCATAATTTTTATTTTTGTTGTTTCTTGTTCAATATTTTGAGACAAGTATTTTATGTATGTGTTTGTTCGTCACACCATCTTCCGGTATCATCATTATACAGGGTGTTTGGTGCATCGTTTGCCAAATGGAATTGGCCGAAAGGAGAGGTCATTCGCTATATCTTAAGGCCCAGTAACTCATTCCTTATTACACCGGTTTTTTTATTATGACTTTTTAATTTTTATTTAGAAAAATACAAGAACTCTGCATTTAAGCTTAAATTTAAAAAAAAGTTATGAGTATAGCCTTCAAATTTCATTTCAATTCTTATGTTTACTCTTGTATGGTTCTATGAAATACAAAATTATTTGCTAATTACATCTAGTTCCTTTTTAATAACTCACAAAGTTTTTGAAAAAAGGAAAAATATACTTAACACTCAACTTTACATTGCTGTAAAAAAAAAACTAAAAGCGATCGGGATCTTCGAACTCTTTTAAAAAGTTCTCTAGTTTGTCCCCTTTCTAACGGTGTGCAATATACCAAAAAAAAAAATTATGACTTCAGTAATTCGCTAAATGTGTAATCGAGACACATCAGGCTGATATTCGATATTACGGTAAGAACACTAGTTTTCACATAAATAACATTCTTTAAGTAGGTGGATAGTGTTATCTCACTCTTACGCAGTCTCTTATCTCTTTCTATAAGTAGGGTCTAGGGTAAGTCTTTTTGTAGAAATTCTTTTTAAAAAGTTCGGATCATCCACGTCCGAGTGTAATAAAAAACGACAAAACTGGACACGGTTATCATAGTCTTGATTCTCGAGACCTTACAACAAACAAAATACGCGTAAGAATGCGTTAGTTTCTCCCAAGAACCATTTTTTAAAAATATTATATAAAGTACTATCCGTGAGGGATAATATGACGTCAAAGCCGTTACTTAGAACATCGGTGAGGTACGCAGTATACCTAAAAGGGTTTGCGTTCCATGTTAGTGCGTACAGTTGTAAGTCGTCACTATCAAAGCAGAAATACGTATACACACCACTACAGTCGAGATAAGACGAATATTTCGCGCGTGTGTATGCAATAGTGGAGGACAATTTGAATAAAATTTTTAATTAGGTACTTATTAAATAAAAGTTTATTTTTTATTTCAAGTTCGAGGAAAGTTAGAACCCTAGAAAGAGATAAGAGACTGCGTAAGAGTGAGATAACACTATCCACCTACATGAAGAATGTTATTTATGTAAAAACTAGTGTTCTTACCGTAATATCGAATATCAGCCTGATATGTCTCGATTACACATTTAGTGAATTACTGAAGTTATTAATTTTTTTTTTTGGTATATTGCACACCAATGGAAAGGGGACAAACTAGAGAACTTTTTAAAAGAATTCGAAGATCCCGATCGCTTTTAGTTTTTTTTTTACAGCAATGTAAAGTTGAGTGTTAAGTATATTTTTCCTTTTTTCAAAAACTTTGTGAGTTATTAAAAAGGAACTAGATGTAATTAGCAAATAATTTTGTATTTCATAGAACCATACAAGAGTAAACATAAGAATTGAAATGAAATTTGAAGGCTATACTCATAACTTTTTTTTTAAATTTAAGCTTCAATGCAGAGTTCTTGTATTTTTCTAAATAAAAATAAAAAAGTCATAATAAAAAAACCGGTGTAATAAGGAATGAGTTACTGGGCCTTAAGAGATAGCAAATGACCTCTCCTTTCGGCCAATTCCATTTGGCAAACGATGCACCAAACACCCTGTATATTTTAATATTGTATCACAGTATTTTTTGTTTGGCTACTTCTCCGCCAGGGGCGCTAGGAGTAATAGTGTTCTGTGTGATGTTCCAAGCTGCCATAGCATGGAAGAAAACATCGGACGCGACCGGGAGTGTGAGGTGCCATACCTCACAGCTCTCAGAGGCCTGTCAGGTGCAATGCCTCCAGTTCTAAGCAGCCGGGAGTGTGAGGTGCCATACCTCGCAACTCCAAGAGGCCTGAGGGAGTGAACATATCGTCGTCTTCTTCAATTTTTTCCAAATTCGAATAGGCTGGGATAGAATGAACGTACTCTAGATAATTATAATGTGAGTTATGGGAGGATAATGGTTTTAAAAACAGGTCACTCCTACAGGGGGGGTGACAGACACTCAGCTTAAGTTGAAACCAGCTTTGCTTACGGGGCCATAGCCTTCGCAAAGTGTGTTGAGTTGACACAATTGGTTCAGCTTATGCTTGAGCATCCACAGTTTTGTTGATGTTGATGTTTCATGGAGTTAGTCATTCGATGAAGACGGAGTGAATTTTTGAATTTTCCCTCTGGAGTATGGGCATATGTTAGACTTTTTAAATGAACCCTGGCTTCTTGATCTTTTCCCTCCCTCTGGCTCATACCGTCCGATGGGGTAAAAGAGTTTGAAGTTAAGATCATTTAATTTTTTTTTAAGCCTCATCTATGCCGATGTGAACTTTCACATCATTTGTTTTCCTAGGAGGCCATGACGCATCTTTTCCGCCAGTTTTGGCGCGACGAGGTTCAGGCATGACGACGTTAGTTTGTGTTTGTGCACATTGGCACTTATAAATGTTAACTTTTGTTATACGCGATTCATTCGTCCTGACATAAACCTTTCTTTTGCAGGAGATAGACCTCACCATGTTTATTTCTGGCGTTAGGTATTTTTTTCTAATAGGGTTAGGCAGGAAAAGCCTGAAGGTTCGAATGGTGTGAATGAAAGTCTTGTTTGGTGATGGAGCTATGCCAATACTTTTATTCAAAGGTGGGCGTAGCTCATGTAGTGTCTTATGTGTTCCGGCTTTTAGCAGAAAGGTCTGGCTAGATATAATATTCCATTCGAAGATTCAAACGAACGTCAAATTCGTCGAAGTCGATTTTGTTACAGCTTAAAGGTATTATAGACTTGAGTATTTGATATGAATTTCGATTTAACACCTCTATGCGTTCATGAGGAAAGGGGTAGTAAGTTTAAAATTATTAAAAATATTTTTGTTATATGATTGTAACTAAAAATTTACGGTTTTCGCAATTTTTCCTTTATCTGTGCTATAAGACGCTGCTTCGTACCAAATTTCAAGATTCCGAGTTCACGGGAAGTACCCTGTAGGTTTTGATTCCCTTGCGAGTGTCAAAAATTTGCGGCATAAACGACTGCGTCTTTTGATTGCGTTAGCTTAGAAGTTCGATTATTTTGCAGCTCTAAGGGACAGCAGAGCTGAGTATTTGATATAAGTTCCAGCTTGATACCTCCACGCGTTCCTTAGAAAAAGGGTCGTGACAGACAGACAGACGGACGGACGGAAAACAAAGTGATCCTATAAGGGTTCTGTTTTTTCCTTTCGAGGTACGGAACCCTAAAAACTAAGTAGGTTTTTTAATAATATTATTTCACAATGTGCAACAATCATCAAAAGAAAATCACGCATAAAGAAAAGAATCCTTTGAAAATTAAAAAAGCTAGAACTAAAAACTCAATTCCAAAATGTTTTTCAACTATTCATAAATTTATAAAATCATTTTCTGAAAAGAATCAACATTTTATAACGAAGTTTTCGTTTTTAGAATATTAATTTATTAAATGGAAGTATAAAGATAAAAACATGTTAAAATTGATTAAAAACTTTTCTTGTAATATGTTTTCTTGACATAAACTTTTGTCTTTTTTTTTGTTGACATTTAACTTGCCATGTCATTGTAAATATGTCAGTTAGATGTAAACATTATTAGGACATTATTTTAGTTATTAGTATGATAAAAGTTATTAACATTTGTGTTTGTTTGTGTTTCTTTCATATGCTGGGAAGAAAACAAAGACTACAATATAATGCGGTGTAATAGACAGGAAGCTCTATTCATTTTGTGTTGACAGTGACAGTTAAAGAATAATTAGCGATGGCTAGACTGTTGAAATTTTGACAAAGTATGTATTTCTATTGCCGCTATAACAACAAATACTAAAAACAAAATAAAATAAATATTTAAGGGGGGCTCCCATACCACAAACGCGATTTTTTTGCCCTTTTTTGTTCGATATCAAAAATGGCAACAGGTGGGCACTTGAAATATTCACAAAATACTGTTGTATTTTAACTTTAATAATAAATAATAAAATAAATATTTAAGGGGGGCTCCCATACAACAAACAAGTTTTTTTCGGCGTTTTTGCTTTGTGGTACGGAACCCTTCGTGTGCGAGTCCGACTCGCACTTGGCCAGTTTTTTTAATAATTATGAACTTATTACCCTTTTCCTCATGAACGCGTAGATATATCAAGTTGAAACTCATATCAAATACTTAGGTCTAAAATAAAACAAATTTCTAAGTCAACGCAAAAACGCAAAGGTACAACCATTTATAACGCATATTTTGAAACCCGCAACTACTCGCAAGGGAATCAAAACCTAAATTTAAGTTGTGATTATAAACATAATAATGGCACCCGGTGAGGGTAAGGACCCGCTATCACTACTGTATGACGATTTTCTTGAAGAATTAGCTTTCATTAAGATTCATGGTGGAATTAAAAGGGAGTTTAAAATAAAATTAAGTTCGTCTGAGATACTGAAATCTGAAATAAGTCGGCATGATAGAAGGGCTATGCGGCCAGATTATTTGTTTACTTAAAGAAACAACAGATGACCCAAATAGGTGGACACATAGCTACTTGTCTTCGAAAAAAAACCGTCAACGGCGCTCCTATTTTAGTAAACAACCTTCTTAATGACGACTAATTACAGAACCTCATGACGATTGATATATAATTCTTAGTAATGTGAGAAATTCCCCAGCACACTGGGAGGAAGAAAAGAAAAAATTGTTAGCAATGATTTGGCAGTTCGGTGTCCCCAAATTGTTTATGACGATATCCGCAGCTCAAAAGCAATGGCCTCATTTAATAAAACAGCTTAAAAGCATAGTTGACAAAGAGGAAGTGTCTCTTGAGGAATCACAAAATATTCCATACGCAGAAAAGGTGCGACTCATTCAGTCCGACCCATTTATGACTGTCTCCCGTTGGGCCTTTTGGTGAACGTAATATATACCATCAATACCATCGAATAGAATTCCAAAGCAGAGGTTCTCCTCATGCCCATATGATTGTGTGGATAGAAGATGCGCCTATCTTTAATCCTAAATAAATAACTTTGATAAAAAAAACCTGCCATCATTCATCAGCAGACTTTTGCAAGACTGCTGCAAGGCTAGTGTAGATATTTCAGTGTGTATATATATGTGTTATTATATTATAACAAAAAGGATTACTGAAACGATAAAGAGACCTTTGTCTTTAATTTATGCTCCTCCAGCTTTCCATATTGTGATGTTATGGATTTCATTTTGCAATAAAAATACCATATCTATGACTCGATTGTCGTGATGGGTGAACTATTACTTATATACCTTCAGGTTTGTAGGGAACCCTCGGAGCGCGAGTCCGACTCGCACTTGGCTGGTTTTTTATTATTAATGACAAAATCACTATTATTGACTGCAACTCCATCTGTAGAAAAATTCAATGGGTCTAAAAAGTTGCACAGAATTGTCTTTCACCTCTATGCCTTCATCTCTGACTGCACACAACTCCACATCATCTTCAACTTAACCCCATTTCACTATCCACCTTACTATTGTCAACCGACACTACGAGGTTTTGAGCATTGTCCTTTTTACTCGAAAAATCGAAATGACCATTCTCCTTGTTTCAGAATTATTCATCGAAAAATTATCCTCAGCAAATTGATCAATAGCGATGTTATCTGTATTGGTTTGGACATCGTGATCCTCCATCCTTTGGCTCTGAAACATAGCTAGATATATTAATAACTGGAATGGACTGACCCGATTCATTATTTTCATCCTGGTGTTCATTCTCGAACACTTCCATCGGCTCCTCATCCTCTGCAGGGCTGCTGCGCTCGTCATCATCTTCTCCATCTCCATCAACTTCCACGCTGCTATCTAGGCAGCTTTGCTCGTCATGTAGCGGGTCATCTTCTCTTCCACTAAATAATACAGAAGCATAATCATCTACATTTACAACATTATCTCGTCCGCATTCTTCAGACACGGATCTTTTAAAATCTCTTTCTGCGCCTTATAAAACGCTCTGTGACATCTGCACGGAAGCTCCTCCCGTAAGACATCGCACATGTAATCAAAAGTAATACCTTCGCGGTACGTAAAATTGTATAACGCTAGGGCAGCACCTTCAAGATATGCGCGCAATATCAGCGCCCAATCACTCTCACGCCATTTATTGTAGGCGGCAACTACCTTATACTGTCTAATAAATTCCTCTAGGCGCAAGTTGAAGCTCGTGAAAAATTGAGCCATCTCTCACTCTCTTTACAAAAAAAATATATTCAACCACTTAGCTTTGATTCTTCGGCGACGATTCTGCGCCTGTTCTCTACTCACTGCTTTCACTGCTTGCGTGAGGTCTCGCTTTTTATATCATCCCCGTACATATGGGGTATCGCTTTTCTGTACGACTAGGGGCGCGTACTTCAATTAGGCGCTTATTAAATTAGGCGCCTCCACCACAATGTGAAGGTCTACATTGGACCTCCACAGTTCCTGGTCTGAAATTAAAAGACCGTAGACTTGGAACTATTATATTGTTAAAAATATCTTTTCAGCTTCAAGGCAATTATATCAATCCTATCTATTGGACCAAAAACACCATATTAAATTGTTTGACGTTAGTTTGAATCTTCGAATGGAATATTATATCTAACCAGACCTTTCTGCTAAAGGCCGGAACACATAAGAATACAGTACAATACTATTCAGTTGATCTGGGCTCAAGTCACAGGATACGCAGCTCGCCCCAATACATAGCCGCCATTCTCCACTAAGAAAATGATGACATTGCTGAAAGAATCTTGTGAACAAACAGCGACAGCCTACAGCTGTTCTATTATGTAAAAGAAAGTAAAATAAATGAGTAACGTAACATTATTGTTGTGACAGGTCTGTGCAGGAGCAGATCGCCAAGCTCATCGACACCCTGGGCGAGGAGTCGGCGTCGTCGCAAGGCCTCAACAAGGTGATCACGTCGGCCGACAAGCTGCGCAACAACCCCAAGCACACCATCTACCTCCTCAAAGACCACCGCGGTAACAAGTAAGTATCCTGCTGGTGTCCAATACAATTATAAAATATCTTTTACCTATTCTTTTTACCGAATACCTTGTACAGAGAGACGCCAGCATATCAAGCTACTACAATCTGTCAAATTTCTTTAATAGCGTTTCAACTTTATTACTAAACTAGCTGCTGCCCGCGACGTCGTCTGCGTGAAGGCTCTACAGCACCAAAAATACCTAAGATGCCAGTGTCGCTATAGCATTGTAAGTAAACAACTTTTAAAATAGCATTAAAATATTTTTTTTTTTGCAAGCGAAGCAAGTGAACAGAGTTATATGGGAATCCTGCTGAGTTCAGTCATAATATGTGACTGAAGGAAATAGAGAAAATAATGCAGGAATACATTCCAGGACACAAAAGAGAAAAAATACGTACAAAGGTATCATATCTTACAACAGTTCCCTATAAACTACGTTGGTAGTTATGCTGCCAGGAGCCAAAATGTAAAGAGAGTCAGGACTGGTGACGCGGGAGCAAGCGACGTACAGTTGCCGTGTGAGATGCAATTCGTCCTGAGGTCGACACCCGCTGCCATCAGTGTCTGCCCCTGCGACTAATTGATGGTCATCGCGAACACTCACGGGGAACTGTACGCGCTTGAACTGGAACGGGAAGTTATGAGGTATGAGAGGAATGCGTGGTATAAATACTGCCTCGCCGACGCCACAACCCGGAAGAATTTCCGCCTCAATGGTGTGTCTGTGGAGCGAGATGATTTTAAGGCGGGTCCCGTTACACAACTTCGGAGGTAGGAGATAGGTTCCGAAGAAGCATAATCGGGACACCGACCTTCAGCTTGATGGTATGCGCTGGAAGTCTACTTGCTGACAGGGAGTTCAGAAATTCCACGGGATAATGTGTGGCGTCATCTTGCTCGACAACAGTGTTTATCGAGGTGTAGACCACTTCATTCCCCTCGATTTCCGAGAGAATGCATTCGTTAATTGCTGCAGCCTGATCATTTTTGGGCGTCAAAATGGCCCGCTCACACACCCAAGAATTCTGCTGGTGCGGTATACGACTGATGTCCCCGTACACACAGCGAATGAGTTCTTCTAAGCTGGAAGCACCACCTGTCCACCTCTCTCTTCTGGTAGAGTGCCTTCGCTAAGACTTAGAAGGACATCGGAGAATTCTTGAGCACGTGCATTGCCGCCGAGCCGAGCTCTCATATTAATGGTCAAGCGCAGCGTACGAACTCGTGACCACAACGAAGATCGTTTCAACGAAGCATTCACCTCGTCAGCCCTCGATCCCCGCGTCACCACGGGAAGCGTTTGCCGGAAATCGCCACTGAACAGAACTGTGACACCACCCATCAAATGTCGTTCCTGCGGATGTCCTGCAGGGTTCTGTCCACGGCCTCAACTGCCTTCCTATTGGCCATCGTACACTCATCTCATACGATCAGAGAGCAATCCTTGAGCACGTGTCCCTTATCGCTGGTACGTGACACACCACAAACAGGCGTTTCGGTGCTCTCTAAACCGATGGGAATTTTAAAAATGGCATGTGCTGTCTTGCCACCCGGAAGCAGTGTGGCAGCGATTCCCGACGACGCTACAGCAATAGCAATTTGGCTTTGCCTCCTGACCTCTGCAAGTATGCCAGTGCTAACAAATGTTTTTCCTGTTCCACCAGGAGCATCTAAGAAAAACATTTTACCCTGGTTCTGCCCAACGCTTTCAAGGACGGTGTCATCAATTTGTTTTTGGTCTGAAGAGAACAAAGCGACATGGTCATTTCGTATGGTGGTCATTTTGCCCGGGTCGTAATTTGTCTCAGCATTATACTCCCGATTTCCATGGTCTTGATGCAGTGATGATTGGGCAGCCGGTAACCCATATTCGATCAGTGGATTGCCGCCGATAGAAATGACCACATCTTGAAGTGAACTGAGACAGGTGTTCAGCACGCGTTCATCAGTTACTTCGACTTCGTCTCCAGTAGCACGCCTCAAAGCTCGTAGAAAATCTTCAGACAGATGATGGCGATACTTCTCCCACAAAGCTACCGGGTTCGCGACTCCACAATACACCAAGATGACGGCAAACAGATGACGCATGCGGCTGGGACTGTCACTGACACTCGCCTCCGCGAGGGTGTCATCCCAATTTTGGTCACCGACGAGAAGGTGACGTGCTATAATGCTATTTTAAAAGTTGTTTACTTATAATGCTATAGCGACACTGGCATCTTAGGTATTTTTGGTGCTGAAGAGCCTTCGCGCAGACGTCGTCGCGGGCAGCAGCTAATTAGGTATACGATATGAAAATATATTAATTACCAAGCAATAATCACACAGATAAATACCGAACAAAAGTATTAACAGTCAATGTTTATTTTGTACTCATCATCATCATCATCATTTCAGCCGAAAGACGTCCACTGCTGGACATAGGCCTCCCCCAAAAGGGGGGGGGGGGGGGGGGGGAGTTTGCCATAATCGTTACGCTTGGCAGGCGGGTTGGCGATCGCAGTATGGTATGATAGTGGAATGCATAGAGAGCCCCTTAGTCGCCTTTTACGACACCCACGGGAAGTATGGGGTGGTGCTATTCTTTAAGTCCGGCACCACACAGACATTTGTGTATTTTGTACTAACAACATGAAATTGATGAAAAAATGGTCATCATCAATGAACATAACTTTTTGTAATACTTAACACCGCATTTTTATTAAATTGTCTTCCTCAACTCTGCTCAAGATTTTGAGGGTTTTGTTGGAACTTGAATTTGTCAAAACGAACTAACTAACGATACGATACAACTTTTATGAAGAAAATGCACACTACCATCTATGAATTTTAAGAATAATTAACTACCAACCTCGCCAACATGATCAAATTTAAATTGTTAGGCTGGTTTTAGAGTCGCGCTGACCGCACGCTGACCGTCGGCGCTGACAGCCGAAACGTATGAAAGGCACGCGCTGATAGCTACGCGTTATTCTAAAACGCTTCCTAGAAGTTCATACGTTTCAAGCTGTCAGCGCCGACGGTCAGCGTGCGGTCAGCGCGACTCTAAAACCAGCCTTAATTTCCAAAAAGTGTTATGTAACTTGATTTGATTTTTATGAAATCTCATAGATGGCGCTGCTTCAAAATTGTCTGTATACTACTAACATTCATTAAACTATTTTTCTCGGTCCAAGTTACTTAAATGGCTTAGTTTTTATAGTGTAAAGCTAGATAATAGCATGGCTTACTCAAAAACAACATTTAACCTTTTCACCGCCAAGCACTTCTATAGAAGTTCGGGATTTTCGTGCCACCAGCGCCACAACTTCTATAGAAGTTGTTCATTTTAACTATCTTATTAAAATAAATTTACTGTGATTAAAAGCTTTGTTTCATTTTATTATGTAAGATAGCACTGTCTACTACCCTGTTTTTTATTTTTCTACACAAAATAAGCCCTAGTTTGTCCTAAAATCGGCAAAAACAGAAACTCCGAATTTTGTTACTTTCCTCAGAACGCCAATCACTTCATATCAAGTTGGCCAGTGATGTGCCGTGAAAGGTTGATTTCACCATTGAAATATAGAAAGTTACGAATATCGAAAACAATTTGAGGTCAATAAAATATGAACTTAGTTATCTACTTCATTACAAAGGATAGTAGATGAATTTCGACCTTCATCGTAGATGCCGATACGTAATTATAAAGTTGTTACCAATTCTTGTCGATAGTTATTTTCCCATCTCTACAAAACAATTGGTCGTCTATGCCCCTGTGCGCCACCGAGTGCCACGAACTACTATAGAAGTTGGTCAGTGACGTCATAGGCGTGCGGCTGTCAAGGTCACTTTGGCATAGTGCAGCACAAAATCGGATTCGCGCGCACGCATCTTTCTTTCTTTCACTTGATAACAAATAGAAAAATGAGTGAAGAACTTGATTCGGACGAACTTCTTAAAATTTTGCAAGGTGTGGAATCGGACTCGGAGTATTTTGTGGAGAACATTGAACCAGAATATAATTCTGAGGTACATATGTCTAACTGGATGATAATAATAATGTTTATTCATCAAAGAGTAGGAATTCAATAAGTGTGTTAAATGTTCGGTGAGCCCTGTATCTCCAGATGCACTGTAATTACAGTAGATTTAGGTACTGTTTTTGTACTCTATACACTATTATGGTAAATACAGTGTATGAAAGCACTGTAATTTTAACTTTTTTAGAAATTCTTTTCAAAGAAAAAAAAGGAAACCTAATTGCAATTCGTATAAAAATCATCTAAAAACAATTAAAAATTCTGCCACTTAGATACCTACGGTAAAAAACGTTGACTGAAGTTATTAAAAAAACACAGGAATAAACAAAAATAGAAGAAAGAAAGACCATAGACCCCATCCCTGATCAGAATCGAATTCAACGTGCCCTCAGTGCCAATAACTTGATATGAAGTTAAAGAATGAGATCATGAAACAAATAGAGATGTACCCCATTCCTTATAGTTCTAATTGAGTTATGTATTAGTTTCTTTGATACTCATAATTTATACTGTTTTTTCTTATTAAGGATACTGTGAAATAAAACAAATCTGGAAATATTTCATCAGTTTTTATTTATATTCGTAAAATCAACTTTAAATCTTAACTTTACGCGTACAAATCTTATTCATCGATATGACGATATCCCCATCACTACTGTTTACTGCATATTTAGTTATACATTTATAGCTTGGCGCTCGGCGAGGCATTGCGTTTTGTGTACGTTGGCGGCGAAAAGGTTAAATATGCGTCGTTAGATTACACGCTGTCACAGAATGCGTAAGAAAAATAAAGATTCACAGCTCCTCCCCCGTAGGTGATAGCGTGATAATATGTAGCCTATATGTTGACCCGACCTCTTAGTAATATTCATGCAAAATTTGAAGTAAATCCATGCAGTACTTTTTGAGTTTATCCCGGACATACATACAGACAAACAGACAAACAGACAAAAATTCTAAAAACTATATTTTTGGCTTCGGTATCGATTGTAGATCACGCCCCAAGTATTCTTTTAAAAAAATATTCAATGTACAGTTTTGACTTTCCTACGATTTTATTATATGTATAGATCATACGGTTCAAAGTTGATTAGGAAAATTTGACAGTTTCGGTGCATGCTGGCGTCTGTACAATTGTACATGCACCATTTTAACCGTACTAGCCAAAACGTCAACTATTTTTAGATAAACAATAAAGTAATCAATTCATTCTTGAGTTATTATGTGATAATAATTTGATTTGTATAATCTGACTGAAAAGTCGTCATGACACGGGCGTCTGATGTAGAGGAATGAGAGAAATGTGAAGGAAGTGTTAAGTATGAACGTGGATGACTGTGACAGTAGGGGAAGACCAAAGAATTGATAGATGGATTGTGTGAAAGATGACAGCGTCTTCAGTTGTTAGCTAGAATGGTGGTGACTGCTGAGACCATTCGGAATTTGGTGCTGCGCCGCCCCTTACTGTGTTTTCGGATAAGGGCAAGAGAACTTTCTATTTGATTCGTATAATCAAGCAATGCCCACTTACTTACTAATTGTGTAGTTACTTGCTAATTGTTTACATTTTTGGCGAATTTACAATTTTTTTTATACCTTTCCCTTACCTAAGCTGTGCGAGAGCAACGCTTTTCCTAACACGCATACAATAATAATCGTCAGGTACTGTTAGTGTTATTGCTAATAGAGCTTTATTACACACTGCGAAGGTATATATAATTAAAAACTAGACTAGACTAGAAATAGAACAAAGAATATCCTTATTATAGTATGCAGTCACAGTCAAACATGCTCAGAACAATCCCAAGTCCGGCGTGAAACAATCCTTGTGATCTCACGAAAGATACCAGATACCAGTACCGGAAACTTGTATTCTATAGGATTTCTTAACTGTATAATTTTGTGAAACGACAGCGACGAGAGTACAATTGAACCATGCGAATTACTATTCGCATGGTTCAATTGTACACACACACTTACGCTGTACTCAGCGTAAGTGTCAGGTTGTTCACAGCTTGATGAGCTCGAGGATCAGAAAAATAACAAACGTAGTATATTTGCTCAGCGCACCTACAGTATGTGCTCTCGCGGCTGTTCCTGGCGCCATGGTCGCTGAGCTGCGCTGATCTACCGCTCTGCGATTGTTTGTCGTACAAAGCCTAAGCATTTCCTTGTTCTTTATTGTTTGCCATTTTATTTATCACTACCTATTGTTTTGTTTCTTTTTTAGGGTTCTGTACCTCAAAAGGAAAAACGGAACCCTTATAAGATCACTTCGTTGTCCGTCCGTCTGTCCGTCAGTCAAGACCCTCTTTCTCAGGAACGCGTGGAGTCTTCAAGTTTAAATTATTATCAAATACAATCTGCAATCCCTGGAAGCAGTGCAAAAATCAAACTTCTAAGTCACCGCAATCACAAGATACTGGCGTTTATGTTCCGAAATCAAAACCTGTACTTCCCGTTGACCTAGAATAATGAAATTTGGCAAGAAGCAATGTCATGTAGCACAAGCAAAGGAAACAATCCGAAAACCGTAAATCAAATTTGTACGGAACCCTCGGTGCGGTTTAAGAGTAATTAATATTACAACACCATTAAAGAATGTGTGAGTCTCCTAGATGGACACCAGTCAAACTCGCTGCATCTAGCGTTATTCTTTTTCATGAAGCTTTAGTGTACACTGAGTCACTGGAACTACGGCTTCCAATACCGGGATCCCGGTATTCCGGTTTTGACTAATATAATACGAGGACCGGGATCCCTGACATTTTTTGTCATTATTCAATACCGGTTCTATGTTCTATGTTAAGGGTTTGGTTTCCGCACTTAGTCCTTCAATGGACTATTGTGCGTGGCTGCGTGGGCCATGGCGGCCGTCGGTGGTTATTCCAACCAGCTCACCTCCCTCCAGAAGCTGATTTAAGTCTCCTGGTCTGTTGAGAACATCTGTGTACGATCTGGGTGACCCGAGGGCTTCTGTCCTTATCTGGGTGACGCCTGTTCACACAAATAGCACATGCGCAATGGTTTCATCAGCCTCCATGCAAGCCCTACACAGGGGACTGTCCGTTATGCCTAATGTATGAAAGTGTTTATTTAGCGAGCAGTGTCCCATGATGATCCCCGTCACCAGGCGCAGGCCTTTCCTGACCAGTCGTAGTAAGCGCCTGGTTAGCCTGCCGTCCAATGACGGCATAGCTTCTTTGGACTGCCTGCAGCCTGGTGACGACGTCCACCAGCTTTCTGCTTGTGTGTGGGTGTGCTCCTGTAGCCACCTGCGTAGTTGGTTAAAGGGGATGGGCACGGTAGGTTCCGGTCGGCAGACTGACATACAGGATGCCTTTCTGGCCAACTCGTCAGCTCCTTGGGTGCCTAGCGATCCACTGTGTTCTTTTATCCATTGTAGTGTCACTATTTTGCGGTTCGATACAGATACCCGTTCAAGCGTATTGTGACATTCAAACTCTCAAACTCAAACCATTTATTTCAATTAAACCAATTACAGGCACTTTTGAATTGTCAAGGGGTCGGTTAGTCAGAAAGATGAAGCTAGTTGCCTATTCCTAAGCGTAGGTAGATAGTACCTATGAAGAAGAACGGGTCAGAAACTCCATGGACACTCTTTTAAATCAAAATAATATGTTTACTAAGTCTTGTTTACATCATTCATGTTAAAAATTATGCATGTTAGAACGATGCAGAACGTTAAAAGCTTCTAGTAAATTCTAGTATTAGGTTCGATGTGATGCATTTTTTTCTAAGGATTCGAGGACTGAGGCGCTGTCGTTTGCGAACATGGGTGTTCGTAACTCTCCTGGCCGCTAAGGCATAAGCCGCTTGCATTACGCCCATACACTCTACTTGTTAGACCGTGTTGAGCATTCCCAACGGTTTGGATATTTTTGTGTTGAGGTCGTGTGAGAAGACTCCGACTCCAGTTCCGCAGTCGGTCTTTGAACCATCACTGTAAATTCTCAGTTCCTTCGGACATGACACTTTAATCAACAACACTAATTACAACACAACACACTAATTACAAAACACAATTGCACTACTGATCGCTTTAAGTCGCACTTGAAGATCGCTTCGGATGTTTTCGCTTCGATCGCTTATCTAACATATATACTTGTCATAATTGACACATTGTACTGCGATTACTGTCAATTAATATTTTAGATTTTTGATAGTATGAGTACGTCAATGTGAACAAAAGATTTATTTATGTACTTAGAGAATAGAATTGAATTTTTCTTTATTGGAGTAATCAAGACTCAAACAAGATTGTTAGTAAAACTTACGACTATGTTAGTAAGTACAGTCACGAGCACTAATATGTCGACACTTGGTAACTTTCAATTGCGATTTTTTCGTGAAATAACGAATGCAACGTTAAAACACGACACATTACAAAAACCTTTGGGTTCGAAAATACTATGTTCCTAATAATATAAAATTTAACTATCAAAAATAAAGGAGAAAACCGCCTTTCAATCAAGCAAGTGTATACATACTTATGCTCGTGACTGTACAGAGACTAAACAAAAACACAAGTAATAACGGTTGGTCACCGTTGCGACATCACATGAGAGAATACGGTACAACAGTGACCCACCACGTAAACACAGTCCAGGCGACTCGCAACCATGTTTAAGACACTAAGAGCCCCACCACACCCTGCGTACCAGGGAAGTGCACCTTTTACGCATTGTTGCGTAAAAGCAATCTACATGTGCAGCTGCGAACATCCGTGACGCACTACAGAAACGGGGCAGCCCCACCAGAATCCTAAAAGCATTGTTATATTGAACGCGGAGAGCGCTGTACGATCTTTGCGTATAGCAGTACAGTAGGCTCGAAAGAGTACAAATTATCGGTACCGGAACTACGCGTTACGTTATTTTGAGTAACGTTTCAAGTTCCTGCCATAGACACAGCTCAACGCCGTGATTATTTTATTGCGCTTTGTAGGTATTCATAAACAGGTAATATTACGAGGAGTGATTAAAAAGTAGTGAGAAAGACACAGAAAATAAAGAGTTTTTAATTTGCAAAACATAGTATTTTATTCAACATAGTCCCCTAGTCTCTACACACCGAGTCCAGCGCTTCTCCAACATCTCTAACACTTTTGAAAAAAATTACAAGTCTTGCCCTGCCAAAAACCCTTCCACGGCGTTCATCAATTCTTTGTCATCGGAATATCTATTTCCACGTAAGTGTTCTTTTAATCTCGGTTTTTTTAGAAATAGCTAAAAGTCACTGGGGGCCAGGTCTGACGAATAAGAAATGGTGGGTGATCAACCAATTCGAACCCAGCTTCTCGAAAGGCAGCCCGTGACACAGCCGCAGTGTGAAGTGCGTTGTCTTGATGAAACAGGACACGTCGCCTGAGTTTTCCCCGCCTTTTCTCTTTATTAGCTTCCCTCAATATGACTATTAAGGCTGCGAATTATTGGCCTGTTATTGTGAGGCCCCGCTCAAGATAATTAATTACAAGTATTCCTTCCGAATCCCAAAAATTGAGGCCGTGACTTTCCCTGCCGACGGTTTGACGCGTTGGAGTTGGAGATGACGCTCTTTTCCATTGACAGATTGTTGTTTTATTTTTTTTCGGATCAAAGTGGTGAACCCATGTTTCATCCACTGTGACAAACCATGCTAAAAATTCAGCAAGATATGTGTTTGGGCAGTGAAGACAGGGGGCAGGCAGGGCTTCTTCAATAAGGCTCGACAATTATTTTACAGCGTATATTGTTACTTTTTACAATAGTTTTTTATAGTCACGTACAATGCTTCAACGATATTATGACACTGGCTCGGCGGGCGGACCGCGGATGCAGACCGAGACGTTTCGATCGCGCGCGCTTCCTCATTCAAAAAACAGATGGCGTTACTTGACGCAACATACCGGCCACCTTGGAAGATCCGTCTTCCAACTGAAACTGGAGTCACGCTGTCTAAACCGGCAGCGGGCAGATTTTTGAAGAAGCACGCTTGATTGTGCCTTGTGATGTTTGGATCTCAGCCACTCTGGAGACACCATCATTGCCTGGGAACAGTTTAATAATTCTACCCATTCTCCACTTGAGTGGTGGTAGGTTATCTTCCTTTATTACGACAAGGCTGTCCTTAGCGATGTCGTCTTTCTTGCGTGCCCACTTCGTTCTTCGCTGCAGCTCAGACACATATTCTTTAGACCACCGCTCCCAAAAATGTTGCCGCAACTGTTCCAGCCGATGGTAGCGACAGGCAGGCGTAGATGTCGTGCTCGTGAAGTCCTCACTGGCAGGTGCAATCAGCGGACGGCCGATTAGGAAATGAGCAGGTGTGAGTGGAAGGTAATCACTTGGATCTGAGGACATAGGTGACATAGGGCGGGAGTTCAGGATGGCCTCAACCTGGGTCAATACCGTACCAAACTCCTCATAAGTTAGCTTAGCATTACCTACAACACGTCTCAAGTGATACTTACACGACTTCACTCCCGCCTCCCATAAACCACCAAAGTGAGGCGCGTATGGCGGAATGAAACTAAACTTAATATTATTAGTACTAGCAAAATCAATTATTTCGTTTGATTTTTCAAATATAGCTGAAAGTTCCCGTTCAGCTCCAACGAAATTCCTACCATTATCGGAAAAAACATGACATGGCTTGCCGCGTCGTGATATGAATCGTTTGAATGCCAATAGATAATCCTGAGTGGACAAAGAACCAACCAATTCTAAATGCACAGCTCTGGTAGCAAAACAAACGTATAAACAAATATATCCTTTAATTAGTTGTGAACCTCTGCCTTTGCGATTCAATATGGATATTGGCCCGGCATAATCAACACCACATCGCATGAATGGAAATCCAGCTTCTAAACGTTCGGCAGGGAGATCACCCATGTATGGAGTTAACGTATTTCCTTTCATGCGAATGCAGGTTACACATTTATGAACCACTAGCCTTGCTAAATTACGTGCTCCCAGCACCCACCATCTATCACGCATGGCAGCCACGAGAAGCTGAGGTCCAGCATGAAGTAAACGTTTGTGTTCGTATGAACACAATAGCCAAGTAAACCGGTGTTTACGACACAACAACACTGGATGTTTCTTATCGTAATCAAATTTCGAATTACTAAGTCTACCACCAACACGAATTATATTATCCTTATCTAAAAATATACTTAAACCTAATAATGTTTTATTACTGGACTTATTGTTTAAATGCAGCTGTTCTTTAAGGTTATGATATTCCTTACTGAATGATTGTGATTGAACTAAACGTGTCAACACAACTAACGCATTATTAATCTCGCTCACGGTCAATGACCCGGTATGGCGACCTTGACCGACATGTGATGCACGTAAGTTAAAGATGTACCGTAAGACATACGCGATTGTTCTTTGCAAACGATTAAAACAAGAAAACCTTTCGAAATCAATTATATTATCAGTATCAACATTAATTAACAAATTTGTAGTTTTAGGACATTTTAATTCCGGTAACTTATCACTATTAATAAGCTCAATTTCATTATTTTTTATTGTCAACCAACTTGAAGTTGGTTCACGAAGAAAAGTAGGACCACACCACCACAAACTAGTGTTGACTTCCTTTAAGGAATCAAAGAGAACACCTCTTGATAATATGTCAGCAGGATTCTCCTTACCTTTAACATGCAACCAAGTAGTGTTGCTTGTTAACTCGTTGATTTGCACAACCCTATTCTGAACAAATGTTTTTAACAAATGTGGTGATGTCCGCAGCCAGGCTTGAACTATAGTGGAGTCAGTCCAGAAATAGATCTTATCGAATTTTAGCCTAAGAGAATTTATGATTTTATTATAAAGTTTAGCTCCAACTAGAGCTCCACATAATTCAAGTCTCGGAATACTTAATGTTTTAATTGGTGCGACTTTACTCTTAGCACACAATAATCGACTAGTAATTTGCGACTCGTCAATATTAGAGTGTGAACGTATGTACGCACATGCACCGTATGCAGACTGAGAAGCATCGGTAAAAATGTGCAACTCTTTATTTACAGCATTAGTACACATGACATAACGCGGCACTAATATTTCGGGTAAATATCGTAACGACTGAATTAAATTATCCCAGACACATGAAATTTGATTTGGGACTTCATCATCCCAACTTATTCAACATGTTGCGCTGATCATGCCCCGTCAAGAGATCGTCAACATAAAAATCGTCATTGATAACGCTAGCAATGACGTCATCCGTGCATTCCTTTGCCAGCTGTTTCAAGCAACGGTTGCTGAGGTACGGTGCTGATGCAGTGCCATACGTCACTGTATTGAGACGATAAACTTGAATCGGCATGCTGTTATCAGTTCGCCATAATATTAGTTGTAAATTACGTTGTTCAGGATGAATTAAAGTTTGTCTAAAGAACTTTTCAATATCTGCGCAAGCTACATATTGATATTGCCGGAAACGAAGCAATATTGAGAAGATATCGTTTTGTAACCTAGGGCCCACGTATTGAATATCATTCAACGAATTATTATTAGAAGTTGTCGCGCTTGCATCGAAAACGACACGTAATTTAGTTGTCACACTACTTTCTCGATATACCCCATGGTGTGGTACAATATAATACGGCTTAATTAAACTATTAAAATCCTCAAAACGCGCCATGTGACCTAATTGCTCGTACTCGTGCATAAATTCACAATACATTTTTTTTATACTGTGGTAAACGATCTAGTTTTCTCTCTAAAGATAAAAAACGCTGCTTGGCAGAATTATGTGAATCACCCAAGCAATCAGGTGATTGTTTAAATGGCATTCTTACAGTGAACCTACCGTGCTGATCGCGTTCAGTAGTCTGCAAGAACAACTCTTCACAAAAACGATCCTCCTCAGTAATAACGGGAGGGACTTGTACTTCTTCGATTTCCCAGAACTTTCGTAGTTGAGAATCAACTAACGACAAATTGCACTGAACATCTGTCATGGTAGCCGCTA
Organism: Mesoligia furuncula; assembly: GCA_916614155.1. Lineage (NCBI taxonomy): Eukaryota > Metazoa > Arthropoda > Insecta > Lepidoptera > Noctuidae > Mesoligia > Mesoligia furuncula. The sequence goes on along the minus strand of OU744790.1, from coordinate 595,022 downwards.
ATAAACGATTATTTTTATTATAAACTGGACCGGATATAATCCAACCTACCAACGAATCTTGTAAGTAAGGACCGGTATGAAGTTTTATTTTATTTTCTTTTAGCAAATCCCAAAAGACATCCGCGCCTATTAATAAATCTATGTCGCTTGGTACATAAAATGTGGGATCTGCAAGTAGAATATTGCTAGGTATACTAATAGCATCAATATTAACGTGTGTCGAAGGCAACTTCGAAATGACACTAAAGTGTATTTCAAATAAACTTGCGATAAATGTCATTCAACCACCCTGTACCAAAAAGTCCAAATAACTTACGATAGATATCGTTCGTCATACAAAACTGTCGCTAACATTGCATCGGTTGAGTTTCATAATACCAAACACGGGGCAAGTCATTGTTTTGATCGTGTTACCGACACTGCCCATACATTTTTTTCGTATGGTTTGGAAATATTCGGATACATTAGTAGAAGGAGGTGAACAAACTTTATCGCAAGTTTATTTGAAATGAACTTTAGGCAACACTAAACAATGTAAGGTTGTATTAAAATCATATACCTTAGAACGAATATTAACATCGCATTTGTGACTGGACTGTGAAACGGTTTGTCCAACGCCACAAACACGTATAGTGGACTGTATTATAGGTAATTTCAAACGTTTACATAAGCTTTGAGCTATAAAACAATTTTGACTGCCGCTGTCAAGCAAAGCGCGAACTGTATGATAACGGTTATCAATATCAGCGATCTCAACTAAAGCCGTAGACAGCAAGACAGTCTGTAACGATTTAGCACTATTTCCGAACGCGTTACAACTACGATTATCAATATTGTCAGCTGTTTCACTAACGCAGTGTAATACAGACGACTGAGGCAACGTGTTATTGATAACGGAATGTTGTGGTGACGTATTTGGAATAACGCTATTATTGTCAACATGAATTAACGCATTATGTTTTTGTTGACATAATTTACAAGAACCGAAATTACAATTTTCAATTGTGTGAGTGTTTGTACGTAAACAGTTTTGACAAACGTTTTTTGACTTTACAAAATGTAATCTTTCTTGTACCAACATATTTAAAAACTTAACACATGAATATAATGCATGTTTACCACTACACAACGGGCATGTCAAGTTATGTTTATTGGTTTTACCTTTACTACCTGATGAGACCTTATTATTATTATTCGCACTCGCATAACTAAGTGTGGTTTGAGAGTTAGACTGTTTTTTATGATCAGCTGACTGTTTACCCTCATGTTTACTTTGTGAATGTGACTGATTATTTTTACTGTTACCCGAATTAATCATGTCTAACATGTCAGACCTATTGTTTAAAAACGTTAATAAATCTTCTACTTTTAAAGGTTTAGAGGTTTTGTTAGAATCAGAGATAAGTGAACTTCTGTAGTTCTCCCACTCGCGCTCAGTAGCAGAGTCAAGTTTACTGACAACCAGAGTTGGGCGTAATCAACTACTTTTGTAATCGGATTAATAATCTGATTGAAAGTAATCATGAATACATCAATCATGATTACTTTTAATCTTGATTACTTTCAATCATGACTACATTTGTAATCATTAGTTTCGATTACAATAGTCAGTAATCTTAATTACATGGGTAGATTTGATTAATTTTTTAAGCATATTTTTAATAAATGCGGTTCTATATTCAATCAGTATGTATCTTGTATGTCTGCGTTTTTCTAAAAACTTCTGATCCAATTTGGATATCATGGACGTTTTGTACTCTTAAATTCGAAAAAGAATTTCTGCGTGCTCAATTGCATTTCGAAGATACGGCACGCGGGGTGCGGGAGTTGGGTGGGGTACGGGGTACGGCCGGTAAGCCAATCGTCCGCCACCTGCGCCCCGCTTCTTGCCATAGCGCAAGCAGTCAGTCTGTATAATAGTGCGCAAGGATATAAACGTAAATTGATTCACGAGTCTAAACCGTGACGTATAAATTGGCCTATGTGTTTTGGTGTTTAAACATTATTATTCTAAAATCAGTATTTATTGTAAAATGGCGTCAAGTTCTTTTTAGTCGATGCTATGATACCCTGCTAAATCGATACCCCGAAATTAAACGTGTTTAAAAAAAATATAACACACCTCTTCCGTCATCGGGTCCCGTCGAAAGACTTTTCTCATATGCGACCATGACCAATTTACCTAAATCACACAGACTTTCGGATGAGATGTTTGAAAAGAGGGTGCTTTTACAATCTAATTTAAGCCACACATAGCACACATAAAAATAATTCTTGATTGTTTTCTTAAGTATAATAATTATTAAAAAAAATTAATTCATGAGACTGATCAAAAAATGAAGATGATTTACAATGTTAATGATTTTATTTTTCGAATTCCTAAATGTAGTTAGTATGCATCAATCAAAAAAGTAATCAAAATAACGATTACAAACTAATAATCATTAATCACCGATATGATTACTTTCTTGATTAATTTCCGTAATCTGTAATCTTGATTGATGATTACAAAATGTAATCGTAATCCTTAATCATTAATCTGATTACAATTTGCCCAACTCTGCTGACAACTAAATAAATGATAAGCATATCCTCGAGTGAAGATTCAGGTTCTTTAAGAGAATTTAGGGCTCTCAGATTACGTAAAACGCAATCTACTAACGTTCTGATCTGTGCCGGACATTCGTTACCCAGTGAAGGTGCCGCAAACAAAGCCTTCACATGGTTGTGTATCAATAGCCTATTATTTTGATACCTAGCTTCAAGCAGGTCCCACGCATTAATATAGTTAGGTGCGGTAAACTCTAACGAACTGATAACATGTAACGCAGATCCACTGAGAGACGATTTTAGGTATTGAAATTTCTGTATTGGATCTAAGTCGTCGCGATCATGTATCATTGAAACATACGAGTTCCTAAATTCTAACCATTTATCGAAGGAACCGTCAAAGACAGGTAGCTTTATTTGCGGTAATTTAATAGACACTGATTTCCCGGAAATGCACTGAGAATTATTTAATCCGTTTTGTTCACAGTCGCCTATCATGTTTTTAGCTATAGCTACAATTGAATAATATTGGCATTCAAACGAATCTCTGTAATCTAAATGTAACAGTAATTCTTTTTCATCCACAATTCTTTCTATTTTAGATTGCACGTCGTTAAACTCGACAAAGAAAATGGCTGCCGAATGAATACGCATTTGCACTTGAGTTTTAATCACCGAATCTAAGCATGATCTATCTAACTTATTAATATAATTTGCGAATAATGTTAATCTACCTTTAATTACACCACGTTGTTTTTTAAGATCAGATAACTGACTATCTAAACGAGAAATAGTTTCATCATCACTCATTTTGGTAGTTTACGAAAGTAGGTACTCACGGTTTTACGTGTTCAGTCGTGTTTTCTCACCTGAAGACGGCCTCAGCACTGCTAGTAGATCTGATTTCGATCAGTTCTGAACTTCTGAAACGTTTAGGTACGGTATTAGCACAAGGCGAAGACGCGGGAAGGAGGGAAAAGGGTAACTGGGTAACCTGACCGTTGCTGGCTGTTGCATCAACAGCTTCTGCACAATAATCTGCGGCTGGTCTTCCAGGTCGCCTCAACGTACTTCTTCTTTGAAGTTCCACTCGCTTCCTCACTTCTTCAAACCGGCTCGACACGTGGGCGTGGCAGGTATTTCAAATGTGGCTCGAAGGTCCAATGTTTGGGCAGTGAAGACAGGGGGCAGGCAGGGCTTCTTCAATAAGGCTCGACAATTATTTTACAGCGTATATTGTTACTTTTTACAATAGTTTTTTATAGTCACGTACAATGCTTCAACGATATTATGACACTGGCTCGGCGGGCGGACCGCGGATGCAGACCGAGACGTTTCGATCGCGCGCGCTTCCTCATTCAAAAAACAGATGGCGTTACTTGACGCAACAATATGTGTAAAATCTATTCCACCACCGCGCGCCGCTTTGAAGAGTCGAGTCTGTATTTCATTTAGGATTCCGTTAAAATTCTCGATACCCATAGCGCGGACCTTTTTCTCATATTCAAAATGATCTTTGAATATTGATTGAACATTGCCATATGAAATGCCGGTCTCCTGGGCTAAATAACGCACCGTAACTCGTCGATTGCCGAACCATTTTTTTCAACTTTTCCAATGATTTCTTATGTGACTGACGTGGATGGCCGACTTTAGCGGTGCTCATCTTCTGTTGATGTTCTACCGTCCGGAATTGAGCTGACCACCTTGCCACAGTGGAATACGGAAGAGCAGACTCCCCTAACCCAAATTGCGATGAATATGTCGTTAACTTTTTTAAACAAAGGTATTTAATCACTGCACGCACTTCGTTCTTCTCCATATTGATGATTTACGTCGGATGGCGTCAAACAACTGACCGCTGTTTCTATGTTTCGTAATATTTTTAACCCCCGACGCAAAAACGACGGGGTGTTATAAGTTTGACGTGTCTGTGTCTGTGTGTGTGTGTGTGTGTGTGTGTCTGTCTGTGGCATCGTAGCTCCCGAACGGATGAACCGATTTTGATTTTGTTTTTTTTGTTTGAAAGGTGAATTAGTCGGGAGTGTTCTTAGCTATGTTTGATGAAAATCAGTCCAAGATGGCCGCCGCCACAAAATGGCGGATTACATATTTTTCCACCACTCCCTCAATATGGGTATCAAATGAAAGGGCTTGACTAGTAGACGACTATACGCTATTACAAATTTCAAATCCAAGATGGCTGCCAGCACAAAATGGCGAATTATATATTTTTTTCACAACTCCTATCAAATGCAAGGGCTTGACAAATAGAATAATGTACACTATATTGAAAGGGAATGAGGAATATTAACTAACGAAATGAAAACTAAAAACTTGAAAATATTTTTTTGTCTGATCAATGCTCTAGAATGATGAGGAAAGTGGAGTGATGACTGGTACCTACGACCACTGAGTTTGACTATTTTTATTACAAATGGAATTATCCTACATAAAAAGCGTAGGTATTTCTACATCAGATAGTGTCGCAGTCCCATTTTATAAACTAGAACTGAAATACCTAAGATATCTAATAGCTATGAAATGCTTGTACGAAAGTTGAATAACTAAAGGAAGAACTAGAAAAAGGATAAAATAAAACAAAAAAATCTGTTTAGTCTTAAAAATTATTCTTCGACTATAAATTAATTATTATTTGACGGACAAAAAACCTGATTAAACACCAAATTACCTGAATCTTAAAACGCAAGAAAATAAAAGAAATGAAATACAAAAATTAAGGAGTCCCTACAAAAAGCATGAAATAAAAAATTAAATTAATAATTTAAAAAACCCCCGACACAAAAAAGTAATAAAATTAAATGTAAGTAAGTAATTGGAAAAGGATCAAATAATTTAAAAACCCGCAACTTAAAGAATCTAGGTAACGAGACTAAAACAGATAAATTCATATGGCAGTCGGGGGACCTCTTAGCATAGAAGGTGTTCCACAGAACGGTCCCCCTACTTCCATATGAATTTATCTGTTTTAGTCTCGTTACCTAGATTCTTTAAGTTGCGGGTTTTTAAATTATTTGATCCTTTTCCAATTACTTACTTACATTTAATTTTATTACTTTTTTGTGTCGGGGGTTTTTTAAATTATTAATTTAATTTTTTTGTTATGTGTATGTTTCTCTGGAATGCGAGGCCCGCATTCCTTAGCTCGCCCATCAAGTGTTAGGCCTTTGTCTTTGTTACCGATAAGCGCGTCGATAATTTGGCAAGTTTTCTGTTGTTGTTTTAATGAAGTATATTTTTTATTAGGTATATTACCAAAATACCAAAATGTCGTCGTCAACGCCAAGCGTCAAGTTAATGTGACCGCGTTGTACCATCATAATTAAATGTATTTTGATTATTAGTAAGAAGAAATGAAATACCGGATAGAGAGATGGGTCATTCTCACTACTTTTTGATCACTCGTATAATACTCTGGTACTCATTTACATATAGTAGCCAATTTTTTTATCGGTAAATCCGACAATCCTGTACTTCTTTTGTACCGAACTTGGCCTCTTTTTCTACAAATGTTTTCGGCAGGGATTTTTTTCGTACTCGCACTTCGCGCTGGAAAGGTTTTCTTAACACACGCCATTTGACTTTGCATAATACAGTGCAATACCACCATAGCAATATAATTTTTTACTTGGCTATCACTGTTGCTATTTTATTGACGTTGCACGATCCTGCAAAGCAAAATCCACGATATACTGTTATAATTTTTTACTGGATAACACTATTTTCCACCAAGATGTCGTGACGTCCAATATGTACCTACAAGGTTCTAAATAAAATTTGGTTACATTGGAATTTGAACTTTGTTACAATTACCGGCACGTAACTTGGCAAGAGATTTTCGTAGTGGGGGAAGTTCGCGCATATAAAAATGTATGAAATTGTGCGTGCGCAAACTTCCCCCACTACAAAAACTCTTGCCAAGTTACGTGCCGGCAACTATACGCCAACATCGAGTTTCTAGTTCCAAAACATAACTAAGATACTCGTATGATTCTTAGATTCTGAATTCAAACTTAGCGAATAGTAAGTATATACAAAATAAACAGATGTTTTTACGTACTGAAGAATTTCATTGAAAATAAAGAGAATGTCTAAGATCGTATTCCGTTTAAATATTGTAATTTGAGAAACCATCACGATATACATATAGGGATCACGATACATAGGGTTGCTGATCATTCTGCAGTACAACAATATTTTTATATATTTGTTCAATCATGTTCGTCCTTAATATGACCATTATGACGTCGTCATTCTAAAATGCTTAATTTCATTAGCTTAAAGTAAAAAGCGTAAGGTAAGTGAAGCAATTATATAGACCTTTATATCGTTAAAAAAATATATTGAGTTTGTTTCATCATGATTTATGATCAGGAGTATGCACTATAATACTTCGATGGAAGTGCTTTTGCTTTTTAGAGTTCCGTGCCTCTAAAGGAAAAATCGGAACCCATATAGGATCACTTCGTTGTTTATCTGTCTGACCTTGTCTGTCCTTGTCGTATTTGAGGTCAATCAAAGATACCTGCTTTTAGTTTTTCAGTACTTAAACCAGGAAAATTCTGAGAAAAAAACTGAAAACATTGACCATTTTTGTCGAGAGCCTTAACAAATTGCTTCAATAGCCCTAATTTTATATGTAATGTTGGAAGAACGATTTTTCTCTTGAAACCAAGGGTTCATTTAAAACATTTCTTTCCCCAACAACAAGAGCATCTCTGACAGACCAATTTTTTTGAGACCAATGACGTGATTTGGCTCGACTGTCACAGAGACAAATAAAGCATGGGTATTTAGTATTTAACCACTGTTGGCCCAATAAAAAATTAACCATCTTCAAATCGACGCAGATCACCCAGCTATGTTCAGTATATTACAAACTATGTTCAGTATAAAAAAAGCTATGTTCAGTATATTACAAATACAAACGACTCACAGTGTTTGTAATCGTTTTACACTGATCTTTCAGTATGTATTCACCACAAACATAACAAAATAAATCAGGATCATTAACACAACATTGGACATACTAACCATAATGAAATAGTAACATAAACTTTATCGATGTTATTGTAATAATGACTATTTGCGAATAAGGCGGGAGAAATTTAAAATGAGGGTAGTAGATAAACTAGAGCTGATGAGTTAAAATGACGTATGTCAATATATTGTATCTTACCTATTTTATCTACTATAGACACCAAAAGAGCTGCACCAAAAAAATATATTTTTTGTATGCCTGTGTGTAATAAGTAGCGCGCTGTAAGCGCTGTCGCAGACCACTCTACCAGCGCTGAAACTGCTGCAGTAGATATTATTATGTTAGAACACGGCGGCGCTTGGACGCGACTCGTGCATATCGCGATCACAGACAGCACACATGCGACTGTAGAGGGTTTGTGCTCTGCGTTTAGTCACACGTTTATTTATTTCATTATTTATGTACACACAGTAAAATACACAGGGATTCATAGTTCGTTTTTTATTTCATTGCACGAAATAAATATCTACAACAAATAGGGTCGTCGTAGATATTTATTTGTCGATTTATGAGCTGAGCGCTGGAGGATCGACTATTGATATAAACCAAGCTAGCTGTCAATATTTTCAATCTACAAAGGCTGCTTTAGGCTAGCCGTTGACTGCTGTGATCGTGGTGCATCAGTGTGGCGTCTAGCCTTAGACATGGTTTGTGGGGGGGGGGGACGCTATAGAAATGTAAAAAACAGGAGAAGTGGCATGGGGGCGTGTATGTGTCCACACGCCATGAGCAGCAAGGGCCTGTACAGTCAGTGACCAACATTGTCTGACCCACCCAACATTGCCTGACTCACCCGATATCTTGTTAAGCCATTTTAATCATTCTCTTCTTGTCGTTAAAGTTGAAAAGCTTTTCGACAATACTTACTACACAATCTTTAATTTCGCGTAATCTCAACAAGTCATTGTGGCTTCGCGGTTCGATGCTGGATTGGCGACGAACAACATGTGGGTTCGAAAACACAATCCATCTATTATCAATTTCTTTTTTTTATTTGTTTTCATTTATGATTTCTACAATATTTCTTGCATTATTTAAGAACGACCAATATGATTTTTGCCTAACAACTTGTCTTGAAAACAAGTGGGTAAATTAAAAAAACAAATGAGTAGGACGAAGTAAAAGTTTACTTCGTGGGGTAGATGGATACTAAATTGATCTAAGTGACATAAGTCAGTCTACCTACGCCTAAACAGTGACTGCGCACAAACATTTCTAAAACGTTTGACGTAAATCGTGAAAAGTATTTTTAATGAATTTGGTGTAATCACAGATATCCGGTGGAGTCATGTCGCAACGTAATGACTATACAAAACATTGCTGGCTGAATGTCGTCTATGGGAGCTGATCAATTAGTAGAAGTTGGTGATCGATTTAATAGTAGTCAGTATTTGGAGATTCTGCGTGACGTCCTGCTACCGACTGTGCGAATTGCCTATCCAAATACAGATATTTACTTCGTGCAAGATAACTGCTCCATCCACCGCGCAGGCATTGTGAAGAATTGGTTAGGTGCTCAAGAAGGTGTAACTGTTATTTACTGGCCATCTAAAACTCCCGATTTGAACCCTATAGAAAATCTATTGGGTCAAATGATTTTTAATTGGGACACATCCAAAGTGCGAAATAAAAACAATTTGGCTGAGATCGTATCATCGACATAGGAGCACATGAGAGGAAAAGATTTGTGTTGGAACATGGTTTGCGGTATGCGTAGCCACTTACAGCAAGTTATAGAAGGAGACGGTGCACCACTCCGCTACTAACTAATCTACTTATAAGTATTTTGAAACACATGATGTAAGTAAATGCTCAATTGAATGAATGCTAAACCATTAAAAGTTGCAGATTCTGTGGTGATGTTATTGTTATAAATGGAAATGCATTTTTCTATTTAAATAACATGTTGATTCACTACATAATTATACTTAGCTATAAATCTGTAAAACATTTCACAAATTCATTCATTTTCTCGCATTTATACATCAATGTTTTCTCGATAATAAACTTCCAAGCATTAGCATGACTTTTTTAAATGTTTATAAATGGTTAGGTTTGAATATGATATTAGGTATAAAATGTAATAATTTTGAACTATGAGCATTTACTTACTTTATCTGACTTATGTATATTTTAATGAAATAATAAACATTTTTATTACTTGCAATGATTTTGTTTCATTCCTATACAAACTGCCCATTTAAAAAGATATTTCTCGATTTCGTTCGTTAAAAAAAGTGAAAAAAAGATAATAATTAAAAACAAAACATTGCTACAAAAAGCTTAGTTAGGTTTTTCCTGGTTTCGAACGCAGACACCGACGACTATCGACCTGCCTAATTGACCACGAGACCAACTCAACTGTAGTAATATGTCTTGAAATTTGACCTTAGTTGGGATGATAGAAGCAATATTCTAAAGAATTTGAACCTTATCGTATATTTTCATAAAGTTCATTATCGCACAATCACAACCAGCTATTAAAATGAATCACGGAATTTAGCTATTAACCGTAGACAACTTTAAAATGTTACTGATGCGCGATATTTTTTTTTATTCGTCCACCCTCGCCTTGGTTTTTTTTTAGTAGTCGTGAAACTTATTAGCCTTTCAACCTTAACAAAAACAACAAAATTATTAAAATCGCTTAACAAAATTATTTATCCAAATGTTCACGATAAGGTTCAAATTCGCTATCACTCAAGTGGCTCAGATAATGTTGGCCACCGACTGTACTAGGCAAATGGCCGTCTCCGCGAACTAGTGCCATTCCGACCGTGGTCGTGAAAAACCGAAGTCAAAATAAATACTTCGTATCTCATGGAATCACTTACCAAGTTACCATATATAGGTAAAAGTATATTACTGTACCTACTTGTATTTAAAATCATGAAAAACAACAAATCGTAAAATATTTCTTGCTTTTACTACGTTATTTTTATTTTCAAATATCGCAGCGGCTGTACTATTTTTGCAGCAAATAAAGCAAGTAAAGTCTTGCGGCGAGATAGCGACAACAATGTCGATTGTCCAACGAATATATTGCTATTATAGTTAATTTTTCAATTTGTCAACTGTTTTACCCCGGTGTGATGTACTATTAAATGTAGCACACAACTCAGTGGCAACACTGCTCGAGTCAGTCACGGCTTACTCCCTGTGTCGACTGGACGTGCCCGTTGAGTGGTTGTCTACTTACTAATAATCTGGTAGTTTTACTTTAAACCCTAAGTCCCTTATAAGAGATTATAGCCAGCACACCACACCCGGTTTATAGAATATCTAAAAAGATGACGTTTAAATCCGGTTGGTAGACCCTTGAGAAGATGTAAAATAATGTTAATATTTTTTATTTACTTCAATTATTTTTTTTAGCTACATTTTATTGATTTATAATATAATATGTTCTGGACATATCGTTTTTTATTTATTCTATTTTCAAGACCCACATTTTTTTAATACAATAATGAATGGAAGAATCGATAACTTTCAGATTTAGTCAATCAATAGCGTATATGTAAAATAAATGGCTTTTGCACAGCACAACGATAACGATAGATGTTTTTGTGTGAGTAAGTTGTACGGTGCATGGTAAATGCACGCTGTGTTTGATGAGTTAAGGTTTATAATTGATTGTGTAGTACGTTCTGATTTATGAAATGCAAGTGTGTGCGCGACTGTGTATCTATTGCTTTTACTGAACTACACGTGTAGTAGTGGCGCGGTGGTGGGGCCAACCTAGCGACATCGAGTTTTGATGTATTTTCAACTATCGGGCATATCTCCTTCATTCATATATCTATGGGTGACGCATATGCATGCATCATACATGTCATGCATGCAGCAGCGCAGCGGTCACTCTGCGGAGACAAACTACCCCGATATGAATCGCTCGCAGCGAGCCCTTTCCTAGTTCGTCAGTCGAACAAATGGTTTATGCTATGGGATAGTAATGATTGACACTTCTGATGTCGCGAATAGTTTTACCAAGTCAAAACGAATGCGAAAGATTAAGTCCTAAGCGAGTACAAATAGGTAAAGAGCGACTGAGCCCGCAGTGAAACTGTGACTTCTCTCAGAATTAATGAAAGAACAATGCCCACTTTCCATACATTTAAAAACCTGATAATGAAAGTTAATGTATAGTTATAAGGTATAGTAGAAAGAGTACCTGTAAGATTAGAAAATAATGTCATATAGTCATTTTTACGACTTAAAGTCTACAAAGGCCAAAAAACATTAAAATAGTTTGTTTACTTAGAAAGATAAAGATAAAGATCATTTTATTTGTCAAAACATGTGTAGGTCATAATAATACATGCAAAAATGGATGTTTACATATGTGTATGTATGTGTATAGATGGTACAAAAAGATGGTAGAAAAAGTCTAACTTTGCTATTGTATTGTCAAAACTGATCACTTGCCTACCCATTTCGTTAACCGCAGTACATAGGTATATACCTACCTACTACGTCATCCAGAAATTCTGCTGAAGCAGAGATATTGTCTTGAAACCTAGCCCATCTCAGTAGTTAGACACACACAAAATGGCACAATACACAACGAGACCCAAGCGCAACAACGAAGTCGCAGAACTGTCAAAATACTTAAAAAATCCGTTTCACTCGTGCGAACTCAATTATAATCTGCATAATTAATTTATTTAATTATCATGTTATTTTGAATTGATCTGTATTATGCACAGACTAATAAAAATAGTTATTGATTAAATGAAACTTAAAATAATACATATAAAAATCAGAAAAAGAGTTGAATAAAGTCAAGAAGCAGTGTGCAAAACGGAACGCTGTAAAAAATAAGTAGTTGGATGCGTTCAGGGTAATTGAGATGCGTTCAAAATAAGGTAATAAGACGTAGAGTTAGCATAAAGAAAAATTAATAAATATCTTTTTCCTGGCCTTCTTTTAAAATTGTGATTAGCGTAATGAATGTACAATTAAATTAGCTGAATTTTAATATTTATTTCATTTCTATACATTGTCAGGTGAAAAATGGGCATCCTTCTTTTGTAAGAAGTATGTTTTGACTGCGTATTATTATAATGCGTCTGTGTGTGCGTCAATGTTTGTTTGTTACGTTTCCTTTTGGAACGCAGTTCCTTATCGCACGTTATACTCTGCACACTTTGCGAGTGGGAGCTAGACGTAAAAAGTTTAACATTATTACCGTTACGACTCTGATATCTTTGGTCACGACAGTTAGCTATGTACCTATGTATACGTATATCTCTGTAGTATAGACGGGCGGGATTGCGCATCAGCTATAGTCGTATTGTCTGATAACGGTTAAAAAATAAAAAACAGCGAAAGGAACAGTCCACATTCAATTCTTGATGTAAAAAAAAACTATTTATTACTCTATAATGTTCCTTTTAATGCGCAATGGCAATTTTATTTTATATTATTCTAATGTTTTAAGTAGTGTAATAATTGTTTTCGGCCGTACCCGTAAAATAAATGAAAAAATGCTCATGGTAACAATGTGGTTTTGCTCGTTCGTGCAGGGGACTGGGTGAGATCATCGGGCTGCTGAAGGTCGGACGCAAGCACCTGTTCCTATTCGACGCCAAGGAGTGCGTGCACGAGGTGGAGCCGCTGTGCGTGCTGGACTTCTACATCGTGCGCGACCGCCAGCGCATGGGCTTCGGACGCATGCTGTTCGACTTCATGCTGCACGTGAGTACACGCACTTGGTCACTCCGTGCCAAGAAAGCCGACCGATGATAGATATGCAGTCACACTCACAAGGTAGCCGACCGATGATAGATGTGCAGTCACACTCACAAGATAGCCGACCGATGATAGATGTGCAGTCACACTCACAATGTAGCCGACCGATGATAGATGTGCAGTCACACTCACAAGATAGCCGACCGATGATAGATGTGCAGTCACACTCACAAGGTAGCCGACCGATGATAGATGTGCAGTCACACTCACAAGGTAGCCGACCGATGATAGATGTGCAGTCACACTCACAAGGTAGCCGACCGATGATAGATGTGCAGTCACACTCACAAGGTAGCCGACCGATGATAGATGTGCAGTCACACTCACAAGGTAGCCGACCGATGATAGATGTGCAGACACACTCACAAGATAGCCGACCGATGATAGATGTGCAGTCACACTCACAAGGTAGCCGACCGATGATAGATGTGCAGTCACACTCACAAGGTAGCCGACCGATGATAGATGTGCAGTCACACTCACAAGGTAGCCGACCGATGATAGATGTGCAGTCACACTCACAAGGTAGCCGACCGATGATAGATGTGCAGTCACACTCACAAGGTAGCCGACCGATGACAGATGTGCAGTCACACTCACAAGATAGCCGACCGATGATAGATGTGCAGTCACACTCACAAGGTAGCCGACCGATGATAGATGTGCAGTCACACTCACAAGGTAGCCGACCGATGATAGATGTGCAGTCACACTCACAAGGTAGCCGACCGATGATAGATGTGCAGTCACACTCACAAGGTAGCCGACCGATGATAGATGTGCAGTCACACTCACAAGATAGCCGACCGATGATAGATGTGCAGTCACACTCACAAGGTAGCCGACCGATGATAGATGTGCAGTCACACTCACAAGGTAGCCGACCGATGATAGATGTGCAGTCACACTCACAAGGTAGCCGACCGATGATAGATGTGCAGTCACACTCACAAGGTAGCCGACCGATGATAGATGTGCAGTCACACTCACAAGGTAGCCGACCGATGATAGATGTGCAGTCACACTCACAAGGTAGCCGACCGATGATAGATGTGCAGTCACACTCACAAGATAGCCGACCGATGATAGATGTGCAGTCACACTCACAAGGTAGCCGATCGATGATAGATGTGCAGTCACACTCACAAGGTAGCCGACCGATGATAGATGTGCAGTCACACTCACAAGGTAGCCGACCGATGATAGATGTGCAGTCACACTCACAAGGTAGCCGACCGATGATAGATGTGCAGTCACACTCACAAGATAGCCGACCGATGATAGATGTGCAGTCACACTCACAAGGTAGCCGACCGATGATAGATGTGCAGTCACACTCACAAGGTAGCCGACCGATGATAGATGTGCAGTCACACTCATAAGCATTAATATACAGGGAGGCAGGGACATCGATGTGCAACATTTTTTTCTTAGTTTCCTACAAAAGTACAATACCTACGCGGTTGAAATGTATAGAAAAGCAAATTTTGTTTAGTAATAAATCACCGGCGAAAATTTTCAAGGCACAGTGCGGGCGGTCTAGAACCATATACTGTCATGGTAACAGGTTGTGCGTCGATGTGCCACCCTGTATAGTTTGGGGTCGCTTGTCTCGTCAGATAGTTTTGGCGTTTCTTCGATGTCACATATTATTTGTGCTGCACTTGTATATGGGTTCCACAAAAGATCACATATATTTGCCGTCAAATTGACGACAGATATTAATAGATGAATCATGAAATCAGATATGATTTCCGATATGTAGGAAATATTCTTTTTTTAGGCTTCCGCACCCAACCAAAGTAACGGGTACGAACGGAACCAAATGTTAATAAATATTAATCGTTTAAAAAAACTATATTTATCAGATCTTCTTTTGGCTTGATTTTCTTTTTATTTAATAAAGAAAATAAACAACGTAAGCGAGGTACCAGGAGTAAGGATCGTAGCAGGAGCTGCCTCCCCCCCATGGGTACAAGACGTGATTGTATGTATGTAAAGAACACCAAGGCTTCATGTAAATGGTTTCCAAAAAAACGTGCAAATTTTGTGCTGTATAAGTTACATACGTGCTTGTGCAGGAGCTGGAGCTGACAGCGAATCAGGTGGCCATTGACGGGCCATCCGATAAGATGGAGCTGTTCCTCGCCAGGAACTTCGGCGTCAAGAAGCTGCTCCGCCAGAATAACAACTTCGCTGTGGCGCCCAGCTTCTTCGACCGCTCCGATGAAGAGATCAGGTCAGCCCCTCGACTCCCCCCGCTCCTCCTCCTTATTCTGATCTTCAACTATACTTGATAGACTAGTTGCATGCAATGTGGCTGCTTTTCACTCGAAAGATATCGACGACGGTATTGTCGACAATATAATTTAAGATCTCTCCTCGCAAGTTTTATCAACTGTTTCTCAATTTAATGATTTTTATGTAGTTGGTTTAGTCTTTATCTATGGAATTAACTCTGAGCTATGGCAATATACACCAACAATAATTACTGTGCCCATAAGGCATATTGATTATTTAATTCAGTTTGGAATACGAATTCCGCGAGTTTACTAATGTTGTGACGTCACACAAACAACCAACATGGCGAAACTTTTACGTGCTTTCATACAAAGCCAATGATACGACTTAATGAAATAAGTGAACACCATAAATACATTGCTACGTACACTAGGCCCAGTTTGGATGCAACTAGCCTAGTCATTGAGCTGTATACCTAACGAGTAACTCTTTGTGTGTCTGTTCCACGACAGATGCTGGAAACTAACAAGAAACATATTAGGTTAATAAACTTAGAGGTCAGTGCGATTCCATTGTCGTTGTTCCATAATTATGACTTTACTCAAACGAAATACTTAAGAAATCGAAAGCTCGTCTGAGCAACAGCTGCAGTAACAAAGTTAATGTACCTAAATCCTCGTCGCCGCAGTCGCTCGGCGTCTGCGAGCAGCTCGACTGCTCGAGCGCGAGTGTGTCGCCATTACTTGCATCCTTATTAATATGTACCTATTCTGTAACTACGTTCAGTCGCACAGTATGATAAATGCCTCGAAAAACGGACATCGCTTTTTTATTCTCCTAATCGATATACACTGTTTTGAATGCTAGAGTAGAACTCCCAGAAACCAATTCAGCTTAAAACCAGAGCTATATTTTTTTTTTTTTTCAAAAATTTTTTTTTCTGGTTATCCGTACAAATCAAAAGAATTGTTATAACTTATTATGTATGCGACGTTTTTGTTTTAATTATAGTATGTGATAAAGCCAAATATCTGTTATTAGAAACAAAAAAATATTTTTTAGATGTTATTTGAGCGTTTACGCCGTACGGCATTTCATACAAACTTTCAAGCCCTTATTTTTCGAAATTAATGAAGCGATTTTAATGAAACTTCATACGCATAAGCAGGATAGAAAGGTCTAATAAGTTAGTAGAGAACATTTTTGAAATGTCTTATTTAAAAAAAGATAACTGGAAATATCACTAAAATTATAAGTTTGTTTCAGTCATACAATCTTGCTAACCAATTTTTAGAGCCCACTAGAATAACTCCTACTAGTGCCACATGCCTAGATAACATTTATACAGGTGTTATACCGACCCACAAAGAAATTATTAACTTAATAGACTCAGATCATTGCGGACAATTGATCAGTATTCCAAATTACAACAAAAACGTTACTAAAAAAGATATCACTGTTAACCCAAAAACAACTAATCGCTTGGAAACATTTAAAACTAAACTCTTGGGTAAATTACCACTTTTATTCACTAATGATGACCCTAATCAACAATATAATGATTTTTTTAATATGTATTGCACACAATTTGATAACACTTTTATTCCAAAAAGATTATCAGTTAATAGTAACGCTTCCTTCAGTGACTGGGCCACCATTGGTATACATAAAAGTAGAAAACGACTTTATGAATTATATGAAGAACGGATTTGTATAAACACTGCTGAATTTAATTTATATGTTAAGAATTATTCTAAAATATTTAAAAAAGTTTGTAGTATTGCCAAGTCACGTTATTTGAGTTCAAAAATTAAAAATAGTAGCAACATTATTAAAACGACTTGGAATGTCATTAATAGCGAAACGGGAAGGTCATGCACCCGAAGTAGTGACTACAGCCTTGCTATTGATGACAATATAATTAAATCAGATTCTCAAGTCGCCGCGGCCTTTGAAAATTTCTTTGCAGAGATTCCAGTATCAACTACTAAATCTCTTAACTCATCACCCGCTGCCGCAGAGTCTTTACTTAAAGAAAACGTTTCAGTTTGTGATTCTGAATTTCACTTTGAATATGTAACCTGTAACGATATAATTAAAACCTTTCACACGTTAAATGTTAAAAAGACCGCAGATCTATGGGGTAATTCTGTGGATGTTGCTAAGTCGATTATAAACATTGTAGCACCTACTTTAGCTGTTATATTTAATAATTGTATTGACCGTGGTGAGTTTCCTGATCTTATGAAAAACAGTAAAATAATACCGTTGTTTAAATCGGGTAGTACATCAGACCCTACTAATTATCGACCTATTTCAGTACTACCTACCTTTAGTAAAATTTTTGAAAAACTTATTTTGAATCAATTGCAAAGATTTTTTAATAAAAATAAATTACTGCATAATAAACAGTTCGGTTTTACAAGGGGTCGTTCGACTACCGATGCAGGAGTTGAACTTTTAGGACATATTTATAATGCATGGGAGGACAAATGCGATGCCTTGGGCGTCTTTTGCGATTTGTCCAAGGCATTCGATTGTGTTCTTCATGAAACATTAATCAGGAAACTGCACCACTACGGAATCCGGAACGCCTCTCTGGATCTTCTTACTTCTTACTTGAGTGATAGGATTCAGAGAGTTGATGTTAACGGAAAAAGGTCACCCGGATCTGTAGTAAGAATGGGGGTCCCCCAGGGCTCAATTCTTGGTCCTTTCTTGTTCCTTATTTATATCAATGACTTGCCGTACCTCATAAAGGATAATCATGATATAGTGTTGTTTGCAGATGACACTTCTCTTTTGTTTAAAATCAAACGTCAGCAGCTGGTTACTGACAATGTAAATAACGCCCTTGCAAAAGTAGTTAACTGGTTTAATGTCAATAACCTACTTCTTAACGGAAAAAAAACGAAATGTATTAAGTTTACGATACCCCACGTTAGACAAGTAGAAACTAGTGTTCTCATTAAGGATGAAGAGTTAAAACCCGAAGATACCACAGTATTCTTAGGCATAACGTTGGATGCCAAGCTTCAATGGGGCCCCCATATAGATAAATTGTCAAAAAAGCTTAGCTCTGCAGCATACGCCGTTAGGAAAATTCGTGATTTGACTGATTTAGAGACAGCCCGTTTAGTTTACTTTAGTTATTTTCATAGTGTGATGTCGTACGGTATTCTGTTGTGGGGAAATGCCGCCGATATTCAGACAATTTTTATTTTACAAAAAAGGGCAATTCGTTCTATTTATAAATTAAGTCCTAGACACTCCCTCAGAGACAAATTTAAAGAGATTAATATAATGACTGTGCCTTCTCAGTACATTTATGATAATCTTTTGTATGCACATAAAAATATTAATCTGTTTAAAAAATACAGTGATATCCATAACATAAATACTAGGAACAAACACAAATTTGTTGTTCCTACAACAAGGCTCAAGAAAATAGGTGGCTCGTTTAGATGCCAATGTATACATTTTTATAATAAACTTCCTAGCCACATTCAAGAACTAAGCCTAAATAAATTCAAAGCTTTTATAAAGCGAAAACTATGCCAGAAAGCCTATTATACTGTAAAAGACTATATTGAGGACAAAAAGGCTTGGGATTGAGCTGCTCCAATAGGTTTAGACAGTGAATGTTATTTTGCAATTTTTACACTTTAATATTTTCTTTTTTTTTTTTAAGTATCTATTTACTTACACAATGACATGTACATTTACTGTATAAAGTATTATATTATTTTAATTATTGTGAATGTGAGGACTATGTGGGTCATTGTTTACATTTTAATCGTGGTCTGGCAGTTTGAGTAGTTTATGCGGCCTACCCAAATGTCCTGTCTTTGGTATTGTTCGTCGAATCGTTGAGCTCCTGAAGTTCTGAGTTGAGCTGCACGGTTACTGACAAATGCGTGCACTGACTGGACAGGTCCACTCAATCTGTGTGGTTCTTTCCTCAAAAGATCTTTTCAGACACTAATCTACATGGTCCTCAAAGATTATGTCCGGCTTTTTATATACACATTGACATTGATGAATTTTATTTAGACAATGACATGAATATTTACTTTGTAAAGTATTTTTTTTTTCTTTTCATTTAATTATTGTGAATGTGAGGACTATGTGGGTCATTTTTTTTTTTCTGTGTTCCTTCTTAGTTTTAATCATGATCTGGCAGTTTGAGTAATTTACGCGGCCTACCCAAATGTCCTTTCTTTGGTATTGTTCGTCGAATCGTTGAGCTCCTCATTTCTGAGTCGAGCTGCACGATTTTTGACAAATGCGTGCACTGATTGGACAGGTCCGCTCAATCTGTGTGGTTCTTTCCTCAAAAGACCATTTCAGACATCAATCTACATGGTCTTCACACGATCTGACCAAGATTTTGTCTGGACTTTAAAAGAGACTGTGACCTCTGAGTTTGTTTCGGCCTTTCTTCTCAGAGTAGTCAGATAGGAAACGCCGACCACATCTAGTTTTAAAAAATATGATGACGTGTAAAAGTGTTTGTAAAAACCTACTTACAGAAAATAAATCATTTATCATTTATCTGTTTCTATAGAAAATTTAAAATCGGTCTAATTTAGCTGTAAAACAATTTTTAGAAAAAAAAATCTACTAACTTTTTAGACCTTTATGTCCTGCTTATGCGTATGAAGTTTCATTAAAATCGGTTCATTCATTTCGAAAAATAAGGGCTTGAAAGTTTGTATGAAATGCCGTACGGCGTAAACGGTCTTAAAGCAAGCTACGTAATTTTTTCTGTAATTTTGAAATTATTTTTTGCGCAGGTTTTATAAGGTAGTAGCATTTTATTTTCGCACACATTATTGTTTAGTGTTATGATAACCTGCCTGTAAAGTATCAGATGCTTAACACGAAGGAACTCGGATTTTTCGAGTTTCAATTTTTTGTTGTTAGGGTTTTCACAAATCAAAAATCTGAAAGCAAAAACATTATAATTTTTAAAATTATTAAAATGAAGTAAGTATTACTCATTAATATAAACAGTAGGTATAGAGGTACCCATAGGTAATTTAATGGCATAAAAAGTTTTCTTGGCTAATAATATTGTGTGGTAGAGATATTAGGAGTTAATGGTTATAATAACAAAAATCGACTTTAAATTGGATTATCATTTCTAAAACGTGTGGGGATGTCGATCAGAAGTGTGATGGTACTCTTAAAAAGGGCTCCACAAAGGACGATGGTACCTAAAAATGAACTATAAAATCCGACTTCACATGGGAAGTTAGAAAAAACGTTATCTATAAGAGAACCACCTCGTGTACAAGCAAATGGATGAAAAAAATATTGATAACCGGCGTCACGCATTAATTTGAATACTGCAGTATTGTCATTGCTAAGATAATATTCGTTAAAATCTCCAAAAATTATGCAAGGACTGTTATGTGATAACAATTTACTTCCTTTTTTTTACGTAAAAGAAATAACAACAAAATGTATCAAATATTATATAAAATTTTACTTATGTAGGTATGTAAATAAATAATAAATAGTCTTTATAACACCTACTACTTAGGAAACATACAAACTTAGCTAAGTTACAAACAAATAAAAGAAAGATTTTTTTTATACTTATTATTAAACCACCAACCGAAAGACGTAAGAGAAAAAATACATTAAGTATGTTTTATTTCAAATAATAACGAAGAGTATCAATCAAATTAAAAAGATTACCTAGTACCTACCTATAGTAAGTAATTTTGGAGTTGCTTTAATGTTTGATTTCTTTTATATACCTAGGTATATAACAGAAATCAAACATTAAAGCAACTCCAAAATTTAAATTTAACCTACTTCTTTCTCTTTCTACTTAATCTATTTAAATTAACTGTATAACGTCACAAAAATATCTCGCATAGAAAATATATGACAAGGGTTGAGAGTACACAAAACTTTAACGCTTAACGTAACCACAGAGGTCATACCTTGCAAGAAAATCTTAACACCGCGATCTACAAAAGTGACGTCACGGCACAACGTCATCTGTTATCGAATAGTGGTACTAAACTAATGACAAAATATTGATTATCCAAGGTAATTATTTAAACAGATTAGACATTAAGTAATAATAACCACTTTCTTCCTGATAAAGCTAAAAAATAAGAGTACGATGGCTGCCAAGTTATTACTTCAATTCACAAAATTGTAATTCGAAAATTAAAGAAAGTTCGTTTGTGAATTCTCTAAGGAAGGAACACGGGTGGGTTTTAGTCAGTAAGAGTCTGACACTCCTTTCCGCTCCACCCAGAGCGGGAGGAGTCATTTGATGATTTCCCATCCACAAAAAAAAACCGTTGGTACAGTGCCATCTAGCGGCAGTATTGCGAAACTTATGATAATTTATTATGGTTTTTTTTATTTCATAATTTGTTTTTCAATGCAAGTCTTTACCCGTTATAAACAAGCAACTACTTCATCTTAGTCACTTAAAGGATTAATGGTAGTATTTTGTATTTCGTACAAAATTATCCAACACCCAAGTTCAACGACTATTACTGCTAAACTAATAAAGTTATCTTAACCGTTATAATTTTCCTTTAAAGTTCATGAAATGCACTATCATCGTGAATTTTTCCAGATTTCAAGCCAGCAGTTTAGCTTTTAGAGAGGGGGGACGCCCTACTGGAACAAAAATTTGCACTTTCAAGTTTAATATTTCGTAAATGGAGCATTAAATCGAAAAATAATTTTAGCAACCCCAAGACATTTTAAAAGACCTATTCAACGATACCCCACACGATGGTGTAGACGACGAAAAAAATATTCATCCCCACTTCACATGTAGGGGGCTACCCTAAAAACGATATTTTCCAAAATTATTTTATTTTACCACTTTGTCGGCGTAATTGATATACACACTCCTACAAAATTACAGCTTTCTAGTACTAACGGTCTCTTAATAAAACCTCGGACAGACAGTCAGACGGACATGACGAAACTATAAGGGTTCCTTGTCAGAACTACGGAACCCTTAGATGATATCACTGATAGTGTCACTAACCTATTGAAGTTAAATTGTAAGAAAATAATTTTGTGTGCTTTTCCATATTTTGAGCACGTGTCAAACAGACAAAACAACTACATTCACATGTTAAATAATTACACGCATTTCATAGTTAGTCAAATTATGTAGAGACAAGTTTAAATTTTTTGATACCCACATTTTTGTTGATAAGTTAAGGCGACTAGGAATACTATGTATCTGCGCATTAGTTTTTAATGCGCTTAATTTAAAAGACCACCCAGACATAATTAGTACGTCGAAAAAGCATCCATAATTAGCACCACAATTAGTAATAGTACTAGTGTTAAGGTGGTTAGCTCAGATATTTTAAACTAGTTAGTAAGACAACAGGAGGTACCACTAACAGTAGAGTTACACTTAATAACAAAAAGGTATTCTCTAGCTCTAAAATAGTGAACTGTAGAAAAGGGGCTAACCAGAAATTCTTGAAACTATTTCATCAAAATATTCAAGGTTTTTCTTCCAAACAATTGGAAATTGTGTTGATGATGAATTGGAAATTGTGTTATTTTTAGAAAAAATTATGTTTGACATTATTTGTATAACTGAGCATTGGTTAAAAGACTCTGAAATGTTATTTAACTATGTCAATTATAGTGTGGCCAGTTGTTTTTATCGAAATTCAATGCTGCGTTCTCTAATCCTAATTAAAAGTTGTATTAAATTCAAACCTCGTAAAGACGTAGTTGAACTATCAGTTGAACATAGCATTTAACTGTCGTGTGTTGGGCTAGACAATCATGTTATAGTGTGCGTTTACAGACCTCCAAATTATCAAAACTATTCTATATTTGAGTCAGTAATGGAAAATGTTCTGGCAAAACTTGCAACTGGTAATAGGCCAGTAATTATCTGTGGTGACTTTAATATTAATATTTTAGAAAATAATTAAATACCAGTTTTGTGTGTTTTGTGTTTTGTTTAAATCGTTCAATTTGTGAAATGTGTTTGTAGAAACAACCCGGACAACTACGACTACTGCTACATGTATTGATTTTTTTTTTGTTGCGGCAACTACACACATCAAAAGTGTCTAGGGATCAAGCATTTTTATGCGGATTTCTTGAGATTGAGATGTGGCTTTGTAATAAATTTATGATTTTATAAATTTATATGGATCCTTTTTGGATCCTATGGATTTATATGGATCCTATGGATTTGGATCAGAGGCAACCTCAACGCTCAAATTTATGCTGAGACGATTGTATCAGACGTCATCGTTCCTCTACAAGTGCAAATCGGTCCCTTATTTCAGTTAATGCATGATAATGCACGACCGCACACCGCAAGAGTTGTAAGACAGACTCTCGCCGCAGCTAACATCAATGTCCTGCCCTGGCCTGCTCAGTCGCCAGACTTGAACCCGATTGAGCATGCATGGGATATGCTACAGAGAAGAGCTCTGCCGAATATGGAGGGTATCCAGTCGCAAGAAGACCTTTTTTTGTTGTTGCAACGAACATGGGCGGCCATTCCACAGCGTGATTTGGATGAACTCATTTTGAGTATGCCAAACCGATGTTCTTGTGTTGTTAGTGTTCGCGGTAGAAACACGGATTATTAATTGTTTAAGTTACCCAATAAAATTTTAAAGAAAACTGTTATTTCAGTCTTTTTTTCGAACTTTTGTTTTAGTGGTTCAAATGTCAAAAATCCCTTTATTAGGAAAATGGCAAATTTCTTTATTAATGCAAAGGTGACTTGGTTTATCGTTACTGTGACAAACGAAAACACTTTATTTGATGAATCCTTAAAGAAAATTTTAATTAATATCAATCAGGAGAAAAGTTATTGCAAAAATATATGTTGATCCCTAGACACTTTTGATGTGTGTATTTAGATAAAGCTGTTGTTAATTATCTCCCTTCTAATCACGGCGGTCAAACTGTAACTTTTGAGTCCAACATGCCAATTCAAAAGTGCAGATCGAATCCAGACCAATTACATCAGTTAATTTAAATCAATTTAATAGCACTATAATTTGTAAATTAAGTAATCAGAACCTTACAGTGTACAATGTTAATATTTTGTACAATGAATTCTTTTCGGTAGTTCAAACCGAGCTCAATAATTCTTTTAAGAAGAACACTAAAAGTATAGCCCTAAGTTTTTATTTAGCGACGGCAACTAAAGGACTTGAAAAGTAGGGAAAGACTTTCGAGCTGTATGGCGTTAAGCCTACGTTCACTTCCCGGTGGCGCACTACTGCCTACGTAAACTTCCCGGTGGCGCACTACTGCCTACGTACACTTTCCGGTGGCGCACTACTGCCTACGTACACTTCCCGGTGGCGCACTCCTGCCTACGTACACTTCCCGGTGGCGCACTACTGCCTACGTACACTTCCCGACGGCGCACTACTGCCTGCGCTCTAGAAAGCTGTTTTTACTGTCTGCTCTTTAAGAATGTTTATCTCTTTTGCTGAATTCGTCTTCTTTGGTCTTTTGTGACAATTATACTGTAAGGACTGAGACGGTGGTCTTTTCCTTTTATCTCCACCGGACATCAAATTTTCTGCCACTTCTCTAGACACAAAACTGTCTTTTATATCCTGAAGAGCGGCCATGAAAATTGTCTTTTATATCCTGAAGAGCGGCCATGAATATGTCTTTTATATCCTGAAGAGCGGCCATAAAAATTGTCTTTTATATCCTGAAGAGCGGCCATGATAATTGTCTTTTATATCCTGAAGAGCGGCCATGAAAATTGTCTTTTATATCCTGAAGAGCGGCCATGAAAATTGTCTTTTATATCCTGAAGAGCGGCCATGAAAACTGTCGTTTATATCCTGAAGAGCGGCCATGAAAATTTGTAAATTAGAAGCTGACCCATGTATTTTAAGAGCCTAGGTTTCAGACTTATGATCAGAGCCCTGCAGGAAGCCCAGTCCAGAAGAGACAGCTTCAAATTCTTAAAAGCCTTTTCCGATGTTGAGGTTGTTTCTAAATCAAAAGCTTTTATGATGGAAATTGTTGGAATAGCAAATCTCAACTTATTAAACACATTTGGGTCTATTTTTAAACCAAAAAGATCTTTCTTGCTATAATTAACGACATTCCAGTCACGCCATGTGTCCGGATAAACTTGATCAAGGACCTCGATGAGACGATCCAAAATTTCTGTCTGCTCTGGTCTGGAGGTTAGCGAGTTCCCCCAAGGTTCTGAAAACTTTAGCTAGCGCCATATTTCATCCTGCAATAGGAAATATCACATAATGAATGTGAAAAGAGTGCCTGACGAGACAGCTCATGAGTTAGGTATCAAATCTAATATGACCCGACTGCTTCAGTAATTTTGTCGACGGGTCAAGATTTTTATCTGACGGCTTTACAAACTTGACCGAACGCTCACTATACCGAGTCGACGGCTCAGCATGTTGAGCCGACGGCTCATTTTATTGAGCCGACATTTGATTGGCTCATTAACCTGAGTCGACGGGCTGCAAGGTAACGATAATCTCACATCATAGGATCAAAACTAAATGGTAAAAACCAAGTGGTAAAGCTATGGGTGAGTCCAAAGAGTGAAAACTTATAGTCAACAACTGAAGCGACGATAACCTCACTTCAACATGCAAACACTGAAGAATAATCTATCTATGCTGCAAAAAAACACAGACTATCTTTGTAACCATAACCATGTTATAATTAAAAATAGGTGACTCACCTTAAAATCGAGATAACCCATACACAAATGAAGATAATCTCTCGAACAGTCTTACTGTTTAATATCAACAACGTGCGTTTCACTCGGCAAAAATACAGCGTACTGAAGATCGTGCGGCCGCGTCACGCGCTCGCCGCCGCGCCGCCCAAGCGAACCGCGCCTCGCTCGCTCGCGTCACGAGCTCGCCGCCCAAGCGAACCGCGCCTCGCTCGCTCGCGTCACGAGCTCGCCGCCCAAGCGAACCGCGCCTCGCTCGCTCGCGTCCCGCCCTCGTTCCTACAGGCGGCGCGCAATATAAGGACGACTATACTGGAAAATGAGCTAGTAAAACGCGCGGTTCGTTGACAAAAATACAAAGTGTAATCTCAGAGGGTCAAGCCGCAGCCGCAGGCTCAGACCTAAAATAAAGGAATAAAGATAAAATCAGGCAGATTTATTTTTCTATTAGTTAAATCTTTTATATTATAGTGAAATGTTTTCTGTTTCGCCTATAAAATACCTTGCATATTAATAATGTCAATAATATTTTCATCACATCGTTTATTTTTGCGTTTTTCTGGGAATCCAAAAAAATCTATAAAAATTATAACTCTGTTTTAATAGTAGATTATGCACCGAGGGGCTAAAGTTGTGTCTTATGTCACGGGCGTCTTATTGAATCTCGAGCGCAATGAAGGATTCGGGATTTAACTCCCGAGCGCAGCGAGGGAGTTAAGAGTTTAACTCACGAGCGAAGCGAGGGAGTTAATACAAGAATCCTGAATGCAGCGAGGGATTCAAGCTAGCCCAAGGCAAAGACACCTTTAGCCCAGAGGAGGATACTCTACTTTTTACACCTACTGTGAGAAAATAATAGCCATAGTACGAAAATTCGCGCCTTTATTGCGTATACCAATAAGTAGCCAAGACACGATCAATTCGATTTAAAAAAAAAAAAGTCTCTTCTCGGTTTTGTCGTGTGTCTATTGATATCACTCTCATGGAAGTGGCATTTGTGTAAACTAAGCTTTATACAGGGCTGATAGAATGGTTTTGGATGATAGGCTGTATGCATTTTGAATTTAGAACGTCATTGGAGACGCTCGTGAAAATAGAGTATTTTTGATAAAATGTGATAAATCGACTGTAGTTTAGATAGGTTTTATTATTTATTTATTTATTCACAAAATCCACAGCAATATTAGCGCAGTTTACTTAAAATAAATTAACTAATGTTACAGCCAATTACTATTACGGTATTACGGCGCGGTACGGTATTTGTTCTTATTAATGCCAGTTTTAATGTTATTCCATTCCTTTAAAAAAATGGTTCGTAGTTATCTAATTATTCTTACAATATTATGTCTTCGAAAACATGGCAACGATATGATGAAGCAGTCGTTATGATTTTGTAGGAAATCAAGAATATCATCCACGCGTAGTAAGGGTTTCGAGAATAGCTTTCCTCTTTCTGGCACCAAAGAGTGTTTGTTAGTACTATACTGCCAATTTAGCTGAGCATGTGAGATTCCAAATTCAAATCACATTATTGACCAGCGGGTCATAATGAAATCCAGTACAACATTATTGACCGGCTGTGCCCCCGGCCACTAATGACTCACTTTAGGTTAAGGTTCCTTGACATATAATTTGACATTTTCGAGCAGGTGGTGTGAAAAGTATATTTAAGATCCGGGAGTTCTACTCTCGCATTCAAAATAGTTCATTCTTTCGATTAATAGAATAAAAAAGTGACCGTATTTTGAGGCATTTATCATACTGTCAGTCGTTAGGAAGATGTCTTTCTATCTAGCTGGCCCGCTGAGCCACAGCAACGAAACAGGGTAGACTGCTGGGTTGTCAACGAACATTTCCCACACCTCAAAAACATCCACAAAGACACAAAGGTACATTAGAAGGAGTACCTCCAATACAATTTTCAAGTTTTTAAGAAGTAATGACCACGGCCCCGCTGAATGGAAACTAAAAATTAAATGCGTCTATTAAATTAAGTCTATCTTTGTGCCGGAGGTACATTTAAAATGTTCGTCGGATACATAGACCCCCGACGCTCGAAAACGTTGGCATTTGGTCGCCTATGTATAGGCTACGGTACTAGTAACCATTTTAGTTGTGTCCAAGTGTTAGACCTGTGTGCACGCTAAATTAATACAATTTTTTAATACTTTTTATGCAATTATAACGCATCAAAATGTCTTCATGCGCGGTGTAGTGGTGTGGGAAACATTCCAAAACATCTAGTTACAAAAAGGATGGCATAAATTTTCATCGGTAGGTAAACAGTACGAAAAATTATTTTTGATTTAATCAGAATATGAGCCACCGCCACCACCATTGGGTCTATCTAAAATGGGTTGGGAGCACCTTTTTTAGTCGCGCGTTGATGTCTTTTGATGTAAAAAAAAAATTTCATCTGTTTGTTTGACATACTTACATGTTTTTGTGTTTTGAAATACCGATTATTTTATAGGATCGGTTTTAAAAGCTCTAATTAGGTATAATTTATTCCCGTTTATTAATTTTCATACATTTGAAATAGAATCAACAAATCATTTAATTGAATTCCGTTCATAACTCAAAAATATGTAGACGTTTGTTTATAATTCTTTACAATAACAACAATCAGGACCCTAAAACTTTAATTCGTAAACATAATTATACCAAATTAATTCATTTTACAAATCAGTAATAACAGGATACAATATGTTTTTTTTTTTTTGTAATTGATTTATTTTGATTAAATACTATTTGTGTGATTTTAATTGAGTATTTTTCATAATGTTAAAATCCATTTTATCGATATCGACTATTTTCTCTTAATGAAGTAGAGCAGCCCTAACGATAGGCATACCTACAAGAACTGATCAATTACAGCCGCGCGTCCTTCCTCGTCCCCCCCGGCCCGCGGTCTTGCGTCGTGTGCTTTGAAGAAATCGGCCTAGACCACAGATATAGATATACCTAGATAACGCAAGAGTAACTACTTCGCGTGCCAAAATTTGCACCAACTTATGACTACAAATCGTAAGCCGCCCCTTTCGCGCTCAGTCCTTTGTACTGCTGGCTGGGTAAGTGTGAGCGAGAGCGCGAGCTTGTGACATCATAGTAGGTAGTCAAAAAATGGCACGCTTGGTTTTCATACTGTTCGTGATACTTGCGTTATCTAGGTATATCTATATCTGTGGCCTAGACGTTCTCTAGTGGTTAAATTCTCTTTGGTCGGATTAGACAGGTACCTTCCACAAGGTAACAGTGTACACCGGTTCCGTTGCTGTGGCTCAGCGAGCCAGCTAGCTAGAAGCACGCGGTAGCAAGTGTCTGCTGAGTGTATCTC
This sequence comes from Mesoligia furuncula, assembly GCA_916614155.1. NCBI lineage: Eukaryota > Metazoa > Arthropoda > Insecta > Lepidoptera > Noctuidae > Mesoligia > Mesoligia furuncula. The sequence continues at coordinate 565,361 of OU744790.1, read as the reverse complement.
GCGCTGCATACTCTTTGTTATTCGCCAGTCGCTGCTAGCTGATTCTCCCGCAGGCTAGTCTGGTAGCCAGTCGGTGTACTAACGTGTATTTTGATAGCAGCAAGGGGGCTGGCGACGCCCCGGAGGCCGCCGCCGCTGCTGTGGGACGCTTCGCCGCACCTCAGCCGCCGTCCGCCATAGCTAATGTAAGTATACTAATAACCGCCACGTCAAGGCCCGCAACATTTACATATGACCTCCGACAACCTAGTCACACCCAGTGCTACTACTGGTCTAACAGCGTGTAGCTACTCTACCCATTGCTTAATCATTTGAGAAATGGTTGTCAGGCCGACGCACAGTGTGGGAATCTCGCAATCTAGGGGGATTTAATTCCTAATTGAATTAAATAAAAGATACAAATTAAAAAATAATATTGATTGCTATTCAAATAAATAAAAATTCTTAAATAGTGATAGAAAATAAAGTAGTATTAAAAAAAATTATTGAATAAATTTTGTTATTTTAGTCACTAATTCCACTTTCGGCCTCATTTACGGTAAGTACATAAAATCCTCTATCCTCTCCCTAGCTCCTGTTTCGCATTTGAGGTCCAAATATTAAAAAAAATATTTTGTACTTTCGGGCGTCATTCTGAAAACCGAAAAAAAGTGTATAACGGTCGCACAAAATCGCAAGTTTTATCAATTGTTCTCAAAAGTTAAGACTCTAAACTATAAATTAAAACAATAAAAACACCGGGATATTCAGCTTTTTTTTTTTGTATATACCTTTTGTTTTGCAAATCATCTCTTAAAAATGCTTAATTTAACTGTGCTTTCAAATGATGTTATTAGATCAATGTTTAACTATTACTTAAATAAAATACACTCTAACTTGAATGATATACACAATACAATAATAAACCAATAAACAAGACTATACGTTAATTTGATCACTAATCTCAAGTGAAGATGACACTATAATGTTGTTGTTCGTATTGTAAGGGTACAATGATTCTATATAGATCTACCCATTTCAACATTTTTTATTTTTTTTTCTAATCTACCTACAAGAATTTTTAATATGTAGCTGTGATAAATAGGGTCTTAGGTATAAATAGGTTATAACTATAATAACAATTTTTAAAATGTATATTTTGATTTAAATCCCCCTATATTGCGAGATTCCCACATTGTGCGACGCCACGTTAGTCTGAGAAGGGGTGCTATTTCAGTGTTTCTGACTATTGGGAAGGTAGTGTCAGTTAGTCAGTCCGCTGATGACGAGCCACACGTTTCAGGTGCTGCGCTGGCAGTGACGCGCTCGTCGCTAGAGAGGTGTGACAGTGTGAGTCGCCACACACTATTACACCACTCATTATAGACATACACATCGACTTGATATTATTTTCTAGTAGATATTGACTGAAAAACAAGTATACAACACCTAAGCTTATGAGTTTTTACGATGGTAAATGTAGTTCTCTGATCATCTAGCCTTCCGTCGAGTAGTTTACCATCAGCTTCCAGTGGTCGTTCATGTGGCTCGCCTGACAATGTAGATAACATTATAAAGCACGAACTATGTATATCATCTACAAATTAATTTTGTTTTTTAATTGTTTCGTGTAAAAGCCATTCGCTGATACAATGAACGCACACATATTGCAGCCATTTACTTGCGCTGTGACTGTGTCATACAACGAGCCAAGTTGAATAAAGTCAATGTGCACCAAGGGGCGACTAGGCGAGGCGTACAGAAATCAATTTAAATCAGCATCGAACCGACAACGTGACTGGTTCTCGTGAATCATCCAGTTGAAGTGCTACTGAGCGGAGTCACGCGACGATTTGTTCCGCCTGGCGCGGCATTAGTCACGATGTCGTACGCTGACGACATGCTTCGTGTTGCAGGTAATCCACGGAGCTGGCCACGAGGAAGCCAACCGCCGGTAAGCATTGTCTTCCTCATGCTTGGATAGTAGACTCGATACTTTGAGCATCAGCAGTACCTACTAGAGCAACAGCGACCGGACGTTGCACTCGGCACACATTCGGATGCCAGTCGCAGGATTCGATGAGGTCTTGGGCAACTGTGGAACACCGCTCATTGCTCAGTTATTCTGAAACACCGAAACAACAGCGAAGCAGTCGCTGAAATGCGCAATGTAACCGTCGCGAATGAACGCAAGCAGCAGCAGCAATCGTCAGCCCGCAATGTAACCGTCGCGAATGAACGCAAGGAGCAGCGGCAGTCATCAACCCGCAATGTAACCGTTGCGAATAAACGCAAGCAGCAGCACCAGTCGTCAATCCGCAATGCAGCATTTAATGACGACGCAAACCACCAAATCGCAAACCGTAAATCACCGGTCAGCCATGCTCAAAGTATCGCGACTGCTATGTCCTAACATAATGATGCTTTGTTGAAGTAACCTCGGCAAAGGCAAATTCTTCTAAGTCCCAAAGTTAGTAAAATCAATAGTTAAATGTTATTAATGTTCGAAGTCCCTGCAATAATGTGCCGAAAAACATGCAACACAACGTGAGGCCTGCGTGCGCTCACGGCGTAAAATAACACGTGACGTTGTTGTGACTAAGCCGTCTTCAATTCCTGGACGTCAAGATTTTATAAATTTGGTAAAATAACTTACCAAATTTATAGAATACATTAATATTAATCATTTATCATCTCAAATCTGACTTTAAACAAACCAAGTTATATAGTAAACACTAATACGAGGGAAGATTGAAAAGTATTCGGCCTAACTAAAAAAATACTAATAAAACTAAAAAATAGACACACACAAAATCAATAGAATCTCGTAGTAATATGTAGTACTTATTTGATATTATAAAAATGAAATGCTGTTCTTTATGAACGGCTAGACCGATATGGCAAATGCTGTTCTTTGGTAGCGTATCTCTTCAGAACGGCTGGACCGATATGGCAAATGCTGTTCTTTGGTAGCGTATCTCATCAGAACGGCTGGATCGATATGGCAAATGCTGTTCTTTGGTAGCGTATCTCTTCAGAACGGCTGGACCGATATGGCAAATGCTGTTCTTTGGTAGTGTATCTCTTCAGAACGGCCGGACAAATATGGCAATTTTTTGTTTTAAAATGTCCATAATAGCCCGAATCAGATTCTTACGGAAAGATTTGAAAAGTTCCCGGGAAAATTGGAAATTTCGGGAAAATAAAAGTGGTTCTATAGGAATTATTCAAATTTGGAGACTGCAACGTCTGTCGGGTCAGCTAGCAGTAAACAAATATTCGTATCTGAATTGTCTTCGCCCGCAGGCCACCTTATAACTAACCGCTGCCGGAAATTATCCCACGGAAACGTGCTACCGGGACAAAAGGTAGTATATCCTTCGGATGCCATCTACCTTTGTCTTCGGATGCCATCTATATATGTACTTCGGAGGCCATCTGTATATGTACTTCGGATGCCATCTATATATGTACTTAAGATGCCATCTATATATGTACTTCTGATGCCATCTATATATGTACTTCGGATGCCATCTATATATATGTACTTCGGATGCCATCTATCTATGTTCTTGCGCGGAGCCCTAATTCTTCTTCTAATATAAAAACCTGAGTTACTCGTTGTTACATCACCTATCTGCCAGTGAAAGTCCCGTCGAAATCAGTCCAGCCGTTTCAGAGATTAGCTGGAACAAACAGAGACAAATATTTTTTTTAAATGTGTACCGTAAAATAACATCTTTTGACTTAATGCATATGAAAGTACCTATAAAGTAACTTTCATATGCATTTAGTAAAAAGTTGTTATTTTGACATTACAAACAGACACTTCAATTTATTTGTTTGGATCAGAGGTTTCTGAAAAATCGTAATAGTACGTTTGCATAGTTTGTCCTTAAGATTGTAACAATTTTCGATTTAATCGAAGCAAGCAGTAAAATCCTCACCTAATAACTTGATCGCCTCTTTTCACCTACATAGAAGTAGATTTTCGAATTTTTTTAGAAATCCAAGAACATCAAATTTTTTTTTAATTCTTTTTTACCATCAATACCAAGTTTCAAATGAATCGGACCGCCCTTTAAGATCTTTCAAACAAACTTTAACAGCCCCTCATTGATATTGACATTAATACCTAGTGTAAGTTTATTAAACCATGGAATAACATTTTACAAACATACGAAATCCGCCTTTTCTCCCCTTTAGAGGTAGAATTTCCAAAAATCTTTGCTTAGTGCACACTTTAGTTTGTTCGATACGCTTCCGTACCATATCGAACATCGTAGGAGTCCTCTAAACGCTGTTCACAAGTCCATAACCCGAAAATGTTGTCAGTTTAACTCATCGAATGCCGTAATTAGAGACACAATAGAAAGACAATTGCTTATGTCGAACTGTGTAACTTAAGACATTCAAAAGGTTAAATCAAATAGACGACAGTTATTGTTCCGACAGCTGTTTGTTGTCAGGGTTAAGACAAATTATTTATTTACTAGCTAACCCGGCGAACTTCGTACCGCATCAGAATCAAAAATGATATATCTTCGTTGTTTCTTTTTTCGTGAAATTTTCCTGTTTTAATAATTATTCTGCCTTTCGGGGCGGAGACAAATCCAACAAATCAAAGATCATAAAAATCGATTCAGCCGTTTTTGATTTATAAATGGTGAAACTAAAAACAAAAAAAACAAAAACAAAATTAATAATGGAAAAACAAAATTTGTCTTTTTTGTAATTTAAATCAAATGGAATAATAGATACAAACGAGAAAAATAAAGTACAAAATTCAGGAAGCTACTACAGATTTTCTTTGATAGCAAGAACGGCCTTGGCTTCATCTAAAAGTTATTTCGATATTGTTTTTGAAGTATTTCTCAAACTTGATATATATGGATCAGAAGTGTACAATAAGGTATGGAACACATCTTCATTGGTAGTCGCTCTTGAACACTTTCTAGAATGATGAAGTCTAAACTTTTTGTAATCCTTATTTCGGGATTCTTGCGCGTCTTCCGACAATTGTCCGATAGGTAAAATAGCATAGTACTCAATTATTTTTTCTCCGTGAATAAGTATTTTATGCACGGAGGAAGGCATATAATACCAAGTATAAATATTTACGTACAGTTGGGCTGTACTATATGCGTATCCACCGAACTTTTTGGAATTAATAGGCATTCCAGATTATATAGTTTGTAGTATTATGTACATTCGTTTTATAAGTTCTACGTCTACACCTGTAATGTCTGCAGAGCAAGAGTAATTCTGAAAAAATCTCCGAGCTGTGTTTCCGTCATTACTATATCCAGTGCCTTGTCGAGATGTATCGACATGCAGTCCCATTTCCTCCCTAAACCGCTTTTGTACCAGTTTTTTCTTTTCGTCTTTGTTTTTTTTATTTTCAGGTGTAATAGCTGAGAGCTGACCACTTTACAAAAGACAAGTTATAAGAAATGTGTAAGATCATCTACTTACTCTTAATCCAAGCATGTAGTGTTGACAGTCCGTATTGAAATGAACTCTCGTTCACATCTCGTGTCCTAACTGCCTCTAAGTTATTCATTTTCCGAGGAGTAGCACCACAAACTGTCTAGAAGCGCTCGAACGAGTTTCAGTTAAAACTTGTGCCACTTTACCATCAATCATGGTTAAAAATAGGTCATGAGTAATTTCGATTACCTCACCATTCTTATTTATCAGGGAAGGAGACAGATTTTGTTATTGATTGTTGATATCAGCCACAACGGACGCGGTTTTTCCAGGAGTTTCTTTGGAAAATTCTAACAGTATAGGTCTGCAATATCTTACAGATGAACAAGTTTCATTCTTCCAAACAACAGTATTAATTGTCGCTTTGTATTTAATGGGTACAAGTGAAGCAATAAAAAGGTTTGCATCTGTAAAAAAATCGCTTTCTTCGGGCAAAACTTGCTTGTACTCACTCTGCCCTGATGACCCGTCACAACCCCATTTACAGAATAGTTTCAACTTTCTTAAACCGTTTTTGTAAACTGAACCAATTAGTAATATACGTGCCACAGTATGATCCAACAAGTCCTGCAGATTGACTTTTGCACTTATGTTAGTAATGGTTATGCTCGAATCTGGTGGGTAACAGTTACATCTTCTTCGCTTCGACTAAAGTTAGATAAGAAAAACACTGAACAGTTTTTGTCCGCCTAACAAAGTCGAAGTTTCCCATACTGTTCTTTGTTAAGGTCTAAGTCAATAAATGTCCGTAGTGCTTCTTCCTTCGAAAAAGGTGTAACGTCTTCAGGGTTCTCAGTTACGTATTTAACATATATTTTCTTATCATTTTTTGATGCAGTTCGTATAATATTAACGATTGTGGCCTCCTCCGTCTCACCCATAGACCGCAACTCCTGAGCATATGCATTGAGCACACAGTCCAATCCGTACTCTTGTATTAATTCCATGTTTTTCGTGTCTTTGTTTTTTTCTGAAGATGCTTCGTATGGTTTCGAAGGTCTGCCACCACTACTTCCAGACGTATTAGGATCATTAACCGTGACTCGACATTCTAGTAGAACACGAAATTGACCATCTAACCAGCTGACGTTCTTACTTTCGAAGCGGTCTTTTGTCCGAGATGCATTTCTCCAGCGTTCGTTACATTTAGATACCAAGTTTCTTTGAATATAGGAGACCACAGTAGCCATGTCCTCTGGTGACAAATTGAAATTTTCTTGTAAGTAGTCTTCTATATTATGCCCATTTATCAACAAATTGCACAACTCTCGTTTACTACAAACAAATTCACACATTTTTCAAATCAGTCACTTTGCGAATATTTGAAAATGGTATTAACTGCTTTTTAGGGCAACTGAATGTTTGACCAACAACTATGAAAGTTTCAGGGGTCACCATCCTTTTATAGGCCTATGAAATAATGCTGTGTGTTCCCATAACCAACCTGTTTTTATTTCGACCCTAATAGATAAGTGACCGTATTTTATCAACAAAGGTGGTCAAAACTGTATCAAAACCACAAAGAACTATTAATAATACTCATCACTGTAATAAACTTTTTATCAATTTGACCTTAATAGATAACAAATGATTTTATGAGAAATAAAAAAAATGAAAAAAAATATGTTGATATGTTTTGGCACCGTGTCAGAAAAAGGGGCAAGTATGGGTATTTGTTTTCTCTTTGCGTAAACGAATGCATAAAGATCTTAATACAACAAATATCTCGACAGCGGCAAGCAGCGGTAAAGGGTAAAAAACGTCTCGTAAAAAAAAATAACCCTAAAAACATACCATCCTAAACTATATTGGTTAATTTTATTTTATCAACCCAATATATATAATATTAATTATGAAACGTTATGAGGAGATTATAAGCATTCCAAAAATGTATAATACTTGTACATTTATATCCAAAGAGATTTAAGATAGGTACAATAGAGGGGCCATGCAAAGAAATGTCTTAGAAAAACTGTGATCCCATGTCTCAGTGCCGCCATCTGGTAAGATATAGCATAATTAGAGCGGCAATTTATTCAATTAGGTTCAGCTATCGCCCAGTAGATGGCCAGTGTTGCCAGATACGATTTTCAATTCATCGATTAAAAATCGGAGCGGTGGTGCCTGAAAAATCTAATATAAATCAAATCAGTAAGATAAATATCGAAAACTAAACAAATTAGGCAAAAATTGAACGAAACGGAAAACGGAACGCGCGCCCCTCGCGCCAGTGCCCAGTCCGCTGCCCAAACGCATACTGCGTAGACGCATATTTATCATCCTACCGCGCAAGTCGCTACGTGCCTCCCTCGTGCCGCCATTGTAACGCGAAAGAATAATTATTAAGGGTCTTCGTTCCCAATGTTTTTTTAAAAATTAAAGTGTAAACTAATTTTGTGCGTATATCACAAATAAATACTCTATCTCTAAAAGGTAGTTTCCCTAAGATAACCTCCCTCACACATTTAAATAAATATTATCGATAACAAAATCGATATACAACATCACATCTCTGAAAGGCAGTCCGACTTTTAATTAGTTTTTAATTCTTCTAATAATTATTACCCTCTTTTATAAAATCAATTAAACATGGATCGATTTTAAACTGAATGTTACTTGAATGAATCGATTATTTTGTCACACCACTATATTAATTTTGTTAAAAAGTGGTAACACTGTAGCTGTCATTTTACCCAACTATAGTAAAGCTACTCAGCAATAGATGGCGTTTAATACAAAATAAACAAATTTTCTAGATCTTTTTATGAAAATTATTTAATTCTAATTACTCAGTAAATATAGATAATACATACGAAAATAAACTAAATTTAGGTCCAGTTGTTTTACCATAACGAGACTTGCAGTAACGTAATGCGCAAGTCGGCATATTTCCATACAAAATATTTTTCTTTTGTTGGACACGAATGCGTCAATGCGACTTGACGCGCAGGCGTACAATACTAGACTGAGAGACTTGTTACGCCTAGGTCACAAGTACCGGGACACTGTTTTGTTCGCAATGTCCCGTCTATTGTAAATACTTTAAATGTCTTTGTTTATATCAAAAACTTTAAAGTAATATGGCGTTGAATTGTAGTAACGTATTGCGTCAAAATTACGTTATTGAACATGAGTTAGCCTCGATGTCTATTTATAATACATTATGATTAACGAAAAAACAAAAAAAAATGCGAATAGAAAGCTTATTTATTAGACTATATTCATTTATTATTTTTATTCCATAACAACGACTTTCACGTGAAACGGTTTTGAGCCTGCTTATCATTCTCAAACAAAATTTTACTAAGCCTACCTAAAAAATATATAACTACTGGGAATTCTGTAGAAAACTATTAGAAAGTATCAAAAATAAAACCCACAATAAATAATAGTTGTCCAATAAATTAAAATAATTTTAAACAGGGAGCGAATTCCGAATATAAATTCAAATATAGAAATATCTCTGCGCAAAATTCAATAAATGAGGTAGCAATGGCCTGTCTGCTATTGACTCTGTTTCAGTAGAATGTCCAAAAAACTATTGAAATGACATTAGAAAAGCATAAATCATTATTATAAACAATTATTATTGTATTTACTGCTTAAAATAACTTTATTTAACTTCCAAGTATCGATTAAATTCCTCATATTATCAATCGAAATTAAAAACAAAATCGTTTGGAATAATCGCTTTCGCACATCATTGCAGTAAAAAAAACAATAATGGTCGCCGATTTTGAACACAAATTGAGTAGTGGTAATGGTAATTAATGTACGTGTTATTTATTGGACCTGTGTTTGAATATTACGTTAAGTCCTGGGCATATTCATGTTGTTCACAATATTTTCAATAATATTTGTCAAAGGAGATGTTTCAAAACGGGCCCAGTATATGTACAGTACCTCAAAAAATCGATAAAAATCTCTGGAATTTGGGAAAAATACAGATAAATTGCATAAATGCATATTTTTCTTGTAATCATTTGATATTTATCAATTATTTTTATCGACTTTCAATATGGCGTCTCGCCAATTTAGGTACTCTGTGGTTAAAAAACAAGACTGTATACCATAGATCGACCATTGATCATAGACCTGTGAACCGTGAACTGTCTACTGTCATTTCAGTCGCTTTCGTTGTTTGTTTACATTAGTAAAAACATATCCGTGTATTTGATAGTTGAATCAAAAGACCGCTACATTATTTTTGTCTGAATTAATATTTCGACGATAGAATGTTGTAATATTACAAATACTAAAAGTACGGTAACGTAGTGATTCTCTTTGACAATGTGATATGACCGAAATAAACATGTCAAACGTCAATAATCAATCAACATGACAGCTTACCGCCATGACGGGTTTTTGTTGTGTGTTGCAATTTCAAGTGTACATTCTTGTGCTTCACTACCAAACAAAGCCAATTTATAGTAATTGGATGATTGAAAACTGTTTTAATTGTGTTTCCCCATTTTTTAGTATGGTGTACAAAGACCTGGCCGGGGCTCCTTACATTTTGAAACATCTCCTCTTATCTTTAACTGTGTGTGTGAAATTTGTGAAAAGTAAAAATGTAAACCAGACAGACACTGCCGCATTTATAATATTGGTAGGTATGGAAGTATGGATTTAGTTCGGAAAAACAAACAGTTACACAAACATCGTAATAAACAGGTAGTGAGCAAAGAAAGGGATTAACATAATATGTATAGCTCACGACATTAGCCACATCTTAAATACTACAAAATTATTATGGAACTATTTGCAACATTATTTTTTTTACTATTATGTTATCGAAATGTGTCATTTTCGATACGGTAGCCTGTCGGATGATTGTGAACACATATAACTATGTAGGTCCGAGATAATAGTTTTGTTCTAAGGGCTAATTTTTCAATCAACTGATAACTTTATTCGAGGAATAATTTTGAAATTTTGACAGTTATTTCATACAAAAACTGTCAAACGTCAATTTTATTCCTCCAATAAAAGTTATCTGGCGATGGAAAAATCAGCCCTAAGTCATCAACTAGTCCCCAGATTTGCCTTTGATCGGGTTTGTTCAGTACAGCCAAACGCACGTCTGTGGTAACAATTTAATTGCGCCTTATTTCGTAGCTGTGAGAGCGAGAGAGAGCGGTTTATAGACAAGTGTTACTACTGACGCGCGTTTCCCCGTACCAAACGCAACACAGTTGTTTTATTTGCATGATTAAGTTTGGTTTGTTTTTTTTTGTTATGTTTATTTTGCGTTTACGTTGCTTGCAGCTACGCGCGCTCGCGTCGCGCGATGAACTCGCACTGACGACGCCCGTCGCTGGCGACCGCGACTGCTATACTAGCCCAATCGTACGCGTCGACCGCGCGACACGACGGCACACGACCGACAAGCCACTCGTCACAAGCACCCCACACGACACACCACAAACACTCGCACAACTAACACTCGGGCACACGGGCTCCGTACAGACCTCGCCGAACGGGAATCAAAGTGTGCAACCAGATGTAACCCTCATTAGTGGTGGTGAGAGGCAGCGCGCGGACGTCGTGCGGCCCGCGCGATCCGTGCGATACCTGCGAGCCGCGCTCTGACAACTTACCGTTGTTCATGGCCCATACTCGTACATGAGGCAACACTTAAAACTGTCAAACATGTTCGTTATCTGCGCTGCTAGTATTTATATGACCCCCTTTTATTTCGGCTTTAGCACCCCCGACAACAGTGAAAATTATACCAATGTCCAGCAGCTAGCATTTGTCCATTGCCGCCCTCTTAGACTAAAATACATTTTAGGAACTTTGTTTTTTAAGGTCATAATAGCACACGTATCAAATCGGAAAGGGAATGGCACCGTATCGCTTTTCGCCTCGCCGTCAAACAGGCGTCAACCTAACGTAAGCACGTAACCAAAGCGGATCAGAAACTCCGATACGTCGAGTCGGCTACTGCTAGGCGACGCCGAGCTTAGGGCTCGCCGACCGCTGGTTGTTGGTGCAGCAGGCAGGCGGGAGGGGTGAGAGGGGCAAGGGTGGACGGAGAGACGTAAGCGCGCACCGCACCGCAGTTCGTGAGCTTGCAGTTCCCGAGGCGAGGCGATTACGTTACGATTCCGATTAGTGTGCGTTGCAGTAGGGAGTTTCATTCAAAGAATACTGAACGGCTCGAATTGATACGGTGCCGATCCCTTTCCGGTTTGACACGTGTGCTATAACCGGGATCAGGGTAGTGTCTCTCTTGTGGAAACTCCCCATAGGGTTTTGGTCGAGTATAGTTAGCATGAGGCTTTCGAAATTTCTAACTACTAAATATACCCGAGTCGGAGCATCATAATCGGGTATATTTAGGATCTAGCGTTGCATGACCACGTACTACTAAATATACCTGGCCGCGTAATGCCAGACTCTATATTACCACAGACATCCATAGTCTGTGCTGGACCGCTTTGTGCTCGTTACCCTAAAGAACAAAATGTATTTCAAAACAGACATCCTATGTATTAAGTATACATTATAATGCTCGTCATTTCCAAAGCAAACTACGTACGAATGCAGAGCAAAGGATTTGGCATGGGTGTGAAACGTTTGGAACTACGCGTTCCGGTGCTGTACCTAATGTTACCTACCATGCTAATATATGTATTTTTTAAATAATCCGTACTTTCATCTATCTCGACATAGTAAAACACAATGAGAACTTAGGATGCAAGAACGAGCGAAGCGAGCTCGGGACTTCGGGCACCCCGACTCGGACTGGTTAGGTTCGAAGGGGATGACGGGGGCCCAAAGGAGCGAGCAAAGCGAGCGAACGAGCCTCCGTCATCTCCATTGCGTGTTAGGTTCCTTTAAACCCTGTAGACAGAAATAGGGGCCCGTCCACTACGTCTTATTATTATTGCTTGTAAACCAACTTATATCCGCCATGTGATCTTCCCCACCCTAAATACTCGCACTATGCACCAGTCCAGCCATTTTTCAAGCAAGTTATTCTATAGAAATAGGGTATATTTAGTAATGATTCTTTTTGTACTGGTGCTACTAAATATACCCGAGTAGCGGTGTCTTGGCAAGGTACATTTAGCGGTAGTCACTTGAATATGTGATCTCCTAATTATACCCGAAGTCGGACAGGTTCGTGACGTCACATTCCGGGCCGACTTCGGGTGATGCGTCTTTACTAAATGTACCTTGTGGGGACGCCCCCACAATGACTATGACTATGAGACTATTTCGACGACGTTCAAAATCGGAAAGTGAAAGCCACAACCCAGGCATTGTCCGTGTGCTGTTGTATTTTGTTGTAAATTAGTATATTTATTATTTATTCCCACGATACGTTGAGAAAGAATTATAAAGATAATAAAGCTAGATCTATTTACGTTCATGTACTTGTTAACGTCTAAATTTTATTTGTATTGATCTCGACCACTGTGTTGTTTTCGTAGTAAATTATTGTGATTAACAGTAAAGTAAAAATATAAGTTTAAGGCAACTAGGCTTTGCCACTTATAATAAACGTGAGCTGTGTTGTGAATTTCGTCTCAAATGGTGTTTGCGTAACAAGTAGCGTTTAGGTAACAATAACTTACTCCCGAAAACCGTGCCACGGTCACACGCACACCACCGCCACACGCGCGCCACTGCCACGCGACGCGACACACGCACGCCGCGCGTGTTCACGTAATGTCCGCGTAGCGGCCGCGTGCTCACAATTCCTCTAGGGACAGATATTTCTGTACCTCACCCCAGCATACCTTTCACTGGATCACACAAACACTGCACTTAATACTCGCAACACCAAAAACAACTTGCACTTGCTTTCAGTACATAAACCTCTCAAGATACATTTTAGTGAAATAAACATTAAACGGTAAGAGAGAAGCGGCTTCCGTTGTCGTAGCAACGGTCGACGGAGTGTCACGAGCCGACCAGCTCTATAGTACGCGACCGCGCGGCTGCGAGCCAGCGGGCCAGCGCCTGCAGCTCTATAGTACGCGACCGCGCGGCTGCGGGCCAGCGCTTGCAGCTCTATAGTACGCGACCGCGCGGCTGCGAGCCAGCGGGCTAGCGCCTGCAGCTCTATAGTACGCGGCCGCGCGGCTGCGGGCCAGCAGGCCAGCGCCTGCAGCTCTTTAGTACACGGCCGCGCGGCTGCGGGCCAGCAGGCCAGCGCTTGCAGCTCTATAGTACGCGGCCGCGTGGCTGCGGGCCAGCGGGGCAGCGCCTGCAGCTCTTTTGTACGCGGCCGCGCGGCTGCGGGCCAGCAGGCCAGCGCCTGCAGCTTCATATCGTTACTGTACATGTTATAGGATGCCAAACACACAAACTGACTTTTAAGTAATGTATAACTGTGATAATATTATCTATTGTTGTAGCTTCATTTTTTATATTTTAATTTATTATTTATGTTTGAAATGTTTAGTAGCAGTCGCTGTTAGTTGCATGATGTCAGATTGTTCAGATACTTTGTTCACCTCGATCTGTGTGAACACCACACTAAAACTTTCTATGTCATTTGTTATTTCTGTATACAGCTTTGATTGGAAGTCTGCAATAAATAAATATAAGTAAACACAAAATTAATGTCCCATTTCAATGAAAAGAGCTCCTCCCCCATTCATTTAGTACCAATATTGTGGATGCCGTTCTAAGGAGACCCATCTCCAAGGCGAGGCGATTGCCGCTCTTCACACTTTCAAGTTCCATTAGGCCCACTTGCACGTTTAGTCGGGATAAATTAATAGAATGTAGTTTGTAAACTCGGAGTAACTAACATTTTCATCATCATCATTTCAGCCGAAAGACATCCACTGCTGAACATAGGCCTCCCCCAAGCACCTCCACTTCGACGGTTTTGTGCTTACTAACATTTTATTAACTCTTGTTACACGTGGCGCCAACATCGGGTTAGTTAACCAGTATTATAGTTGCCGGCACGTAACTTGGCAAGAGTTTCTGTAGTGGGGGAAGTTTGCGCACGCACAATTTCATACATTTTTATATGCGCGAACTTCCCCCACTACGAAAATCTCTTGCCAAGTTACGTGCCGGTAATTGTAGTGTTTTTTGAGTTTTGTTGCAAATTGCAATGTCTATGCCCTGATATGTAATCCTATCAAACATGAATGAATGGATATTGTATTCGCATCTCCCACACTACATTGCGATACGCAGTGGCGTGCATTGTTTTCAGAATAGGGAGGCAGCTAGGCAGGCACTAAGCCGAGTCTAGTCTAGGCAGACGCGGTCACTCAAAAAACATACTTTTGTTTTATGTTGCTGAAAACAAAACAAATGTACCTATCTATTTTGAAATGTCCAAATTATTTTCTTACCCACTATGTGCCTTCTACGAACTTTACCTGCAAAAAATCTTCATCGTTGAGACGAAAGAAAACTATTTTTACCAGCACAGTTATCACAAAAAATGAATGATAAACTAATGACACATTATTATAGATCGTAATGTGTCACACAAACATGCAATTTGATGGATATCTATAGTGGCTTTGAAAAAACCGTGTTCGTCCCATTGTCTTGTCTGGTGTAGTCACTTACACTTTTCGTTAGATACGTACGCATTTTAAGTAAAAGTTATTAATTTAACTGGGTATAAACAAAAAACGTGTGTGGTCATATTTCTTTGCATATTTGCACAGTATTATGTCTTATGGTTTGCTGCTGTGGAGCAGCGGCAGCTGGCGTAGATTCAATTTTCATTTTACAAAAGAGGGCAATCCGCGCAATCTATAAAATGGGTCCTCGCGAGTCTCTTAGAAACAAATTCAAAGAAATTGATCTACGAACTCTGCCTTCTCTTTATATTTTAGAAAGTATTTTGTATGTTCGCAAAAACTTAGGACTTTTCAAAATAAGAAGCGATTTATAAATACCTAGGTTCACGTAAGTAGTAAAAATGAAATTGTGAGCATAGGACTTATGGGTGATAAATTGCGAAGGTCGAACGTCATGGTATAGTTGCCGGCACGTAACTTGGCAAGAGTTTTTGTAGTGGGGGAAGTTTGCGCACGCACAATTTCATACATTTTTATATGCGCTAACTTCCCCCACTACGAAAATCTCTTGCCAAGTTACGTGCCGGCAATTGTATTACGATTGAGACGTAGGTACGTATTTTAAATTTCGTCGTATTAAAGTGAATGCGCACTGATAGACCGTGAAATTCAATTTTTTTTACGTTTTTTGCAATTTGCAGGTCAGTGTCAGGTTGTGTCTTGATCAAAATATGATTCGCGACATTATAGTAAAAAAAAGTAAAAATGTATTTATTTTCCACACTTATCAAATACAGTAGGTACAGACATTATTAAAATAAATGGAGTGGACGCGCAATCGCGAATCATATTTTACTATTTTTTATTATTATTTTATAAGTATTATTTTTTTATTATTATTTACTAATTTTTTTAGGTACGTATTTACAGAATTGTGTAATCATTAGAATCATTCATACATCTTTCTAAGTGATTTGTACCATAAGAACAAATCTAAAATACACTGATATTTTAATGACGAGAAGATGAGAGAAGTATGAGATATTCTACTGAAAAACTATACGAAATTAGTGGTATTTTTCAGTTAGGAAATTGTATATCATATCCACTGATAAATAATAAATGAGTAGGTTTGCACAAACACTTACACGCCAATCATATTTTTTTTAACTAGATGAGGTCAGCGTTTCCTATCTGACTTCTCTGAGAAGAAAGGCCGAAACAAACTCGGAGGTCAATCTCTTTTAAAGTCCAGACATAATCTTGGTCAGGTTATATGAAGACCATGTAGATCGATGTCTGAGATGGTCTTTTGAGGAAAGAACCAATACAGATTGAAAGGACCTGTCCAGTCAGTGCACGCATTTGTCAAAAATCGTGCAACTCTACTCAAAACTTGAGGAGCTCAACGATTCGACGTACAATACCAAAGAAAGGACATTTGGGTAGGCCACATAAATTACTGAAACGGCCAGACCTTGACAAAAACTAACAGAACAGAGAGAATAATAAAAATAAATAGAAATAAACTGAACCACATTGTCTTCACATTCACAATAGGTAATTAAAATAATATGATAGGTACTTTACAAAGTAAGCAAATATCATTGTTTATAAAAAAATCATTATTCTATTCTAATTTTCTCTATAGCAATGGTGCCGATGTCCACAATTCTGCAAATGTCATAATAGTACATTATGATACATGTGTGCTATGTTGATCATTATGCTCGAGGCGGTATTATTCGCGCGAGCCGCAGGCGAGTGCGATAAGAAAGCCGAGAGTCTAATGATCAATGCACACGCGTTTCATACGACGTTTTTCAACACACTTGCGAGGAAAAAACAGACTTGTATCGTTAAATATTAACTTGTTTGGAAAATGGCGCGCTAGTTTTGTTTTTCCGCGCGCCGTGCTAGCCAGCACTAGCGATGCGCGCGCAGGTGTAAATAAAAGCACCACAGACTTCTTAGACATACTACGTAAAAAGCACTGAATCTTATTTTAAATATATTAGATTGGGGCACTGACAAACCTCTAAACAGCCTATAGAAAAAATATAATAAACACAAAATAATGTGTAGACTGATCGTAGTGTTGTCGTATATCAAATTGTAGTTTAGTTAGTATGGAATTAGAAATTACTATTGGCATAGAGAAATATTACATTAGTTCAGTGAGAATCCGCAATAATAGAACGCCAGTCAGGGTCTTTTCCGTTTGGTTTCGAAAGGGGACTACGGACAATTTAAGGTGGATAATTAAAATCGTAAGTCTGTACATGGGTCGTCTATGGGTCGATTATACATGTACGTTTGCCCCGCACGGCCCCCCAGAATTTGCGATTTAGGTGTGCACCAATGCAATGTACTCGCCTCTAGGAGTATATGTACCGGTTTCTTTTTCAATGTACCTCTGTACTTTTGAAGAAATATGCAAAAAAAGGGGGCCGTGCCAGCCAAACGTTTTCAGCACGGCCCCTGTGTAACTTGAAAAATATATAGCGTATTAAAAAGTTTCATAAACTCAAGGAATGTACTTTAATAGCACGTTCTATGTACAGTAACAGATATTGTGAATTCGTAATAACAAATAATATATAGATGTGGATAGGGGGCCGTGCTGAAAAAAAAGAAATAAGAAAATATCTAAAAAAGACAAAACAACCTTAGCCAAAAACTATTAAAAAGTAATTCATGTTTGGCAAGTAACATATGTACCGCATTGGTTTCTCATACAACTTGCTAAATTAAAAAAATAAACGAATTTTAGTTTATTCAGCACGGCCCTCTATAGTTGCCTATATCTTTTTAAATATGACATGTTTGTTTACAAAATTCGACTTCCTGAATTATGTATAGGAGTACATTCGTTCCAAATAAATTGCGATTATGGAGTATTAGTACTCTAAAAGTTAAATTGGATCAAAAATATCCTAACATACCACTGATGGGGTGACCATGTTTCCACGTGAGAATGGATAAAAAAACTTCTGCATAAATTGAGTAAATCTTTAATGCATAAATTGAGTAAATCTTTAATAAAATAAACGTTTATTTTATTAAAGATTTACTCACAAAAAAAAAAAAAAAAAATGAGTAAATCTTTAATAAAATAAACGTTTATATTATTAAAGATTTACTCAATTTATGCAGAAGCTTTTTTAACCATTCTCACGTGAAATCATGGTATTCGCATCGTATTCGTATTAACGATAACTTTATTAGTAGTAAGTAGGTCGCAAATCGGACAAAACAACAAGTGTCGCTAAGACTAAATAGCTCAAAAGGCTTAAAAAAATCACAGATATATTTGCAATAAATCACGGATTGATGTACGGTACATTACAATAAAATTACAATTTCGTTATATTTCACAGTATTAGTTACGTTTACCTATGGAATAATCGCAGAAAAACTATGTGTCACTAACACTACAGAGCTTAAAAGGCTTAAAAAATCACAGATACATTTCCAACAAATCACTCATTGAACCTTACCTACATTACAATAATATTACTTACATTAATCACATTAATTATTTGGAATAATCACAGGCAACTAATTTAACCTACGTAATCACAGTAGTGTTTCAAGCAACTGTAATAATTAGAATATTGTTATTATTTTTACATAATTATAAAACATCAAAGATCACTCGCTAAAACGTAAGTAAGGGTGTGTACGAATATTGAATCTACTGTACTGTTGTTAATTTTCAAGGCCAAATCATCGTAACGTAGCCATTGCTCATGGCTAAGCGTATGGCACTTTTAATGGCCCAGGTTCCCCATTGAATTCCCTACATATTCAATAGCACTGGCACTAGCATATGGTTTTTAAAATTAATAGTGACCGGAATATTACACAAAACCATTGCGTCTGTTCCATTTAAATCAAAGGTTATAATATTTTGTAATTTATAGCTTGAAATGACAGTTCCATCGCAATCATTTTTACAAATTTGAGAAGTAGTTTCGATAGCAAGTGACTCTTCTAATGCAAAAATGCCAAACATGTTGATTACGTTAATATTCAAAGGTATAAAAGGTCTTATCATTTTTACACAATATTGGCATTCTTCTTTTGTGCAAGCTTTTTTAAACTGAGCACTGTAAAGTAAGTTGGCAAACATTTGTTCAAACAAATTAGCAACATTGCATTTACAATCTGTTATTTTCTTTACATGCGATGGCCGGTCAAAATATTCGTGACAAATGTAATTTCTCATTTCATATACCGTGACTTTGTCAACTTTTTCGTTTAACATGAGATTTAGATAGTCCCGAAGTTTATTGTCTTTTGGCTCAATTTCCATTTTGAAATTAGAAAACGACTTTAAGCCAATTGCAATCAAAAACATTATTGCATCAAAACCACATGTGTTAACCACAGATGAATTTTGGACCATGTTACCATTTTTTATAAATTTTATATCGTTATGTGGTTTTACATCAACGGCCTCGTCTGCTTGACCTCTCCAATTTTCTACAAATGTTGGTTTATCGCTAAATATTGAATCTTGAACAAATTGTCGTTTTGGTTTTTGTTGTTTTTTACTTGTGCGTTTTTTCGACCTGCGATTTGTTCTTTTTACTGTATTAGGTTCTACATGAAATTGACTCGCTGCAATATGTAGCTCTCCTTTTAAGTAATTAATATGTCTTTGCAAGAAAACGTCAACTCTGTGTTTTGTTATTTTAGATTTCAGCAGCAAGTCACATAATTTCATTAATAATTATTAATTATTAATGAAATTATGTGACTATGTGTGTATTATTATTTTCATTTTTCATTATTAATTTATGGAACCATGGTCACCCCATCAGTTGTATGTTAGGATATTTTTGATCCAATTTATCTTTTAGAGTACTAATACACCATAATCGCAATTTATTTGGAACGAATGTACTCCTATACATAATTCAGGAAGTCGAATTTTGTAAACAAACATGTCATATTTAAAAAGATATAGGCAACTATGAGGGCCGTGCTGAATAAACTAAAATTCGTTTATTTTTTTAATTTAGCAAGTTGTATGAGAAACCAATGCGGTACATATGTTACTTGCCAAACATGAATTACTTTTTAATAGTTTTTGGCTAAGGTTGTTTTGTCTTTTTTAGATATTTTCTTATTTATTTTTTTTTTCAGCACGGCCCCCTATCCACATCTATATATTATTTGTTATTACGAATTCACAATATCTGTTACGGTACATAGAACGTGCTATTAAAGTACATTCCTTGAGTTTATGAAACTTTTTAATACGCTATATATTTTTCAAGTTACACGGGGGCCGTGCTGAAAACGTTTGGCTGGCACGGCCCCCTTTTTTTGCATATTTCTTCAAAAGTACAGAGGTACATTGAAAAAGAAACCGGTACATATACTCCTAGAGGCGAGTACATTGCATTGGTGCACACCTAAATCGCAAATTCTGGGGGGCCGTGCGGGGCAAACGTACATGATTATACTAAGAGATAGCTGGATGTCCTGCGTGTCCAATATAACAATGCGTTCAGGATGTTGTTGGGGCTGCCTCGTTACTGTAGCGCGTCGCACATGTTTGCGCAAGCCCGTACCGACGGCTTCTATTCAGTTATTCGTAAGAAAACTGAGTCGCTACTGAGGAGAGTGAGGGGCAGTCTTATGACTGCCCCTCACTCTCCTCAGTAGCGACTCAGTTTACTCACTCAGACTCAGCATCCTGAGGACTGTAGCGGAGAGCTTTGGCTCTCCGATTTTTCAACATTTTGTGCG
The DNA here is from genome assembly GCA_916614155.1 of Mesoligia furuncula. Taxonomy (NCBI): domain Eukaryota; kingdom Metazoa; phylum Arthropoda; class Insecta; order Lepidoptera; family Noctuidae; genus Mesoligia; species Mesoligia furuncula. The sequence goes on along the minus strand of OU744790.1, from coordinate 544,617 downwards.
GATTTTGATTCATACTAACACTAGGCAAAAATTATTTTTATTTTGTTACTAACACTATATGGATTTTGTAAGTATTTGTAATTTTTATCTGTCGTTGTTTTACTCGTATATGGGTCTCGGACCTGAAATCAATGAATATTATTATTATAATTAAAATCTTCTTACGTTTTTGCAGGTCAGTATCAGGTTGTATCTTGATCAAATATGGTTCGTGACTATAATATACATGTATTTACATAATTATAGTCATTAGAATAGAATCATTCAGGTTAGATTTTTTCCCTAAGAACTTTTCCATAAGAAAGTTGTATTAATGATTCGAATGATCATCATTCTGTAAAGACGTACCTGTTATAGTCGCAAATCATATTTTGATCAAGACACAACCTGACACTGACCTGCAAAAAACCTAAGAAAATTTGAATTTCGTGAACTACCACTGCGCATTCACCTTAAGGTAAATAAATATTAGTTAATTATGGGACCAAGGACAATACAGACTATTTAAAAAAAGGTGAATTGATGAGATTAAAAAAGCGCGCATCTCCGACTAGTAAATAGTTATCTGTGGAAATAAAGCACTTGTGGATTAAAGTAAAGAAAAAGCACGCGTTCTTAATACACTGCATTATGGACCTAAAAGCGGTTCAATAAGAGCCACTTTACGAGCAAGTGTGTTGAAAAATTCATTATAAATAAATAAAAAAACATTCAAAATGCAAAAATAGGAAACAGTTCAATCACAAGCCTTTTTGTCCTCAATATAATCTTTAACGGTATAAAAGGCTTTCTGGCACAACTTACATACGTTTAATGAATGATTTGAATTTATTAAAGGCTTGGATCTTGAACGTGGCTTGGTAGTTTATTAAAAAACACACAATATTAAAAAGGAAGACCATACCTAAACATATTACATACTTCGATTGCCCAGTATGTGAACCATACAGCAATGGTTCAAGTACTGGCAATCGAACCTCTGTACGAATGCCCTCAGGATGCCGCTGGAGCTAGCCCGAACCCTGCGCACCAGGGATGTGCATCGTTTTCGCATAGTAGAATAAAAACAGTCTACTCGCGACTCAGCGAACATACCAGATGCGCTTATTAAACTCATACTCAAAGCATTTATTTCAATTATAGTACATTATGATACATGTGTGCTATGTTGATCATTATGCTCGAGGCGGTATTATTCGCGCGAGCCGCAGGCGAGTGCGATAAGAAAGCCGAGAGTCTAATGATCGATGCACACGCGTTTCATACGACGATTTTCAACACACTTGGGAGGAAAAAACAGACTTGTATGGAAAATGGCGCGCTGGATTTGTCTTTCCGCATAGCCAGCACCAGCAATGCGCGCGCAAGTGTAAATAAAAGCACTGACCACAGAGCATGCAAAAACAATTGTAGTTTAGTTAGTATGGAATTAGAAAGTACTATTGGCATAGAGAAATATACCTACATTAGTTCAGTGAGAATCCGCAATGATAGAACGCCAGTCAGGGTCTTTTCCGTTTGGTTTCGGGTAGGGACCACGGACAATTTTAGGTGGATAATTAAAATTTTCTTACGTTTTTTGTAATTTGCAGGTCAGTATCAGGTTGCATCTTGATCAAATATGATTCGCGACTATAATACACAGAGCGTTAGGTTAAACGAGGGACATACTTTGAGGGGAGTTAGTACTCATGAAAATGAACAACTTTTAATATGGGATTAACCCTGAAATCGCGAAAAAAATCAGCCGTTTCCTACATTTATGTTCTCATAGCTCGTCAAAATGTACTGAACAGCTGATTTTTTTTTTGTGATTTCAGGTTCGGCCCCATAGTAAAAGTTGCTCATTTTCATGAGCACTAACTCCCCTCAAAGTATGTCCCTCGTTTAACCTAACGCTCTGTATATGTATTTACAGAATTATAGTCATTAGAATAGAATCTTTCTAGTTAGATTTTTTCCCTAAGAACTTTTCCATAAGAAAGATGTATTAATGATTCGAATGATTATAATTCTGTGAAGATGTAGGTACCTGTTAGAGTCGCAAATCATATTTTGATCAAGATACAAACCTGACACTGACCTGACAATTGCAAAAAACCTAAGAAAATTTGAAAAATTTCAAATTTTCTTAGGTTTTTTCGGTCAATTTAAGGTGAATGCGCAGTAGTAGACCACTGCGCATTCACCTTAAATTGTCCGAGGTCCCTGCGCATTCACCTTAAGGTAAATAAATATTAGTTAATTTTGGGACCAAGGACAATACAGACTATTAAAAAAAAGTGAATTGATGAGATTAAAAAAGCGCGCATCTCCGACTAGTAAATAGTTATCTGTGGAAATAAAGCACATGTGGATTAAAGTAAAGAAAAAGCACGCGTTTTTAATACACTGCATTATGGACCTAAAAGCGGTTCAATAAAAGCCACTTTACGAGCAAGTGTGTTGAAAAACCAATTACAGGCACTTTTGAATTGTCAAGGGGTCGGTCAGTCAGAAAGATGAAGCTAGTTACCCATTCCAAAGTGTAGGTACCTATGGAGAAGAACGGGCAAGAAACTCCATGGACACTCTTTTAAATCAAAATAATATGGTTACAACAAAGTCTTGTTTACATCATTCATGTTAAAAATTATGCATGTGAGAACGACGCAGGACGTTAAAAGCGTCCGTAATGAAAAGACGACAAAAAAAAAAACAATTCAAATATTAAATTACTAGCGGTCGCCCGCGGCTCCGCCCGCGTGGATGTCGGTTACCGCTGCAAAAAGCCTACCCAGGAAAGACACGGTCAACAAAATGATTCCCAGGTCAATTCACAGACACCGACGCTAACATCGACGACGCAGTCATTATCCGCAGGCTGCATAGATTGTCTTTATGAGGATGTTAAAGTTGTTAATGATGAAAATATTTAAATGTAATTAATACAAAGTTTTCACTTCTGCCGGCAGCCCCGGAGTGCAACCCGTTGTTTTAGGATAGATAACTAAAGCGATTATTGTAGAGCTTCTCTATAAACAACATTTGACGTTAAATTATTTTCAGGTAACAAAATATACTGATGGTCGGGAGCCCCGACCCGTGATAGGGCAACGTACAGTTGCCCATGCGTAAAACATTCTTTTCGTAAATCAATTCCTACTAATTTGAATGTTTGGCCCTGGGATTTGTTTATCGTTAGTGCAAAAGAAATTTTTACTGGAAATTGGAGCCTTTTGAAGGGTATAGGCAAATCAGTAGGAATCATGGGTATTCTTGGTATATGAGCTAATTCACCAGCTGCAGGGCCGGTGATAATCTTCGCTACTATTAAATTATCTTTTAGCTCCTTTATAAGAAGTCTTGTGCCATTACACATGTTGGGGGGGCTTAAATTTCTGAGAAGCATTATCGGCGTACCAACTTTTAACGACAGTTCATGAGGTGGTAGCCCAGCGGGGTTCAGAGTGTTAGTGACGGTGTCTATGGATTTATAGCACTTAACTTCACCCGGTACTTTCTGCATAATTAAATTGTTTATTTCGTTGACTGTTTCATTCCTGGGAGAAACTATTGCTCTACAACACAGCCAACGAAAATCATTTTGATGTAAGTTTTCGATGTCAGGATATATAGCATCTATCAGACTATCTAAATTATGGACTATTTGGCCTAGAGACTCGTCCAAAGTAACTGCATAATCGGTGCCCAAATTTAAAGATGGAAAAATTCCTTCTCCAAGTTTCAGCAGCTGTTGTGGAAAATTGCTATGCGTATTTCCATGTAGATGAGCTCTCATATTGGTGCGCAAATTCAAATGTTGAACAGATGTCCAAAGTTGAGACGATTTTAAACATGCCTTCATAATATCTGCTCGCGTACCTCTGTTGACGACTGGAAGTGTTTGTCGGAAATCTCCAGCAAATACAAAAGTGATACCACCCATGACATTAGCAGAGCTTCGGAGGTCTTTTAAAGTACGGTCTACGGCTTCCACATGAGCTCTATGACTCATGGTGCATTCATCCCATATTACCAACGACGCGTCTTGCAGTAACTTACCAAGAGGCCCATTTTTTCGAATAGAGCACGTAGACCGTTGATCTAAAGATACGGATAGCGGGAGTTTAAACGTAGAGTGAGCAGTTTTTCCTTCGTTCAAGAGAGTTGCAGCAATTCCTGACGAAGCAACTGCAATCGCTATCTTCCCTGATTGCCGTATCTTAGCAAGTATCAAATTTGCGAGAAAAGTCTTTCCGGTGCCTCCTGGTGCGTCCAAAAAAAATAATCTCCCCATGTTATTGTTCACGCTATCCACAATAGTCTCATAAGCATGTCTTTGGTCTGGTACTAATTTTGGCACATTGTCATTTACAAACGCTGTTAGATCATTTCTGTTAAGTATACTGTTGTACCATTGTGTCAATAGTATTATTCTGAGTACGAACGGGAGAAGGTACCTAATCCAAAATCACTTAAATTTTTGTCGTTTAATTCTAGAAGTTTGTTTTCTATTTCAATTAATCCTTCATTATAAATGACTTCAGTGAAGGGTAAAGTGTTATCCTGATTTTGTTGTCTGATACGATGTCTTATATCTTCACAGAACTGATCTTTGAAAGTATCCCATAACTTCAATGGTTCCGATGGTTGACAAAATAAAAGTATGACTACGAACAACTCCCTTAGTTTTTTTGGACAATGTGATAACGAAGCTTCGCTTAAAGTGTTACCCCAATGGTCATCGTTTTCAAGTAAACCTCGGTCACGGCAAGCTGCTTGATACGTCTCTTTGACAATACCGTTTACAGTTTTAAGGTATGCAAATGAGGTCGGACCGCGTACGTGGTGCAGTAGAATCCTAAGATAAAAACACTCTGATTGTGATGGATGTATCCCGTAGACTCTACCTAAAGCGGCATCTTTTTTTATCCCCGGATGTCCAACTACATCTTCACCACGCCTCCTTCTGCCAGCAATGTGCCAAAAAAAAATGCCAGCAATGTGGTATTGCGTGGGTTTTGGACAACTTGATGAGCTGTCCCTGGTGTAAAATACACCCTTTGACCGTTCTCTAGATGAACGGCCAAATGCACTACAGTAGGATGCCGGTCGTGAATGGGAAATTCAAATAAGCGCCAGACAGCTTCAGATGTGCTTATGTACCTGCCATTTAAATAGTTTTCGACCTCATCGTATGGGTTTCTAAGGCTAAAAGTTGCCTGATCTGAACCTTTATTTATATACTTACATATATATTTAATGGCTTGACAGAGTGGCAATACTCCACGTTTATATGAGCGTTAAAAGTCTTACATAGTAGCGGGGAGTATGGAACAATCCACCTATTATCTATCGTCACCATGTTGCCCCTGATTTGTAGCGTAGTGCTCTGACCGCCATTTCGTGTATCGCGCCTACGATAAACTGGATACCCATCCTCTCCGGTCTGGGTATCGTTCATGAAACGGCGAGGGTATTTTTTTGTGCAGACACCGTTCTTCATGCATGGTGCAGCTAAATTATGTTCTCCGCAGGGTCCATGTACCATATTTTTAGTTATAATGTCGTGTAGTACCGGATCAATTTCTTGATCGGGTAGCTCCGCAACTATGACACTGTCGATCTCATCTGGTTGTATTTTAGTTTCTAGCCAGAACAGCAAATGACAATGAGGTAAACCGCGCTTTTGCCACTCCACACTTGCCATATAACATTTTACTTTACCGAATATCTGTTCTTTGACAAATAATTTGATGAATTTCTTCATCTTTAAATGAAATACACATGAAATTATGTCATGACGGTCGAAAGACCGTTGTCCTGGTAGCAGCTCCGCCTTAATTTCAGGCCATTCGGGGTTACATGTAAAAGTGACAAATAAGTCAGGTCTACCATAATTTCGGACGTACGTCATCGCGTCCTGCGTTTTCTCGTGCATGAAACGCGGAGAACCCGTAAATGACGATGGCAATATGACATGTTGACCGATATTTGATGGGTCAACATTTGCGTCATGATTTAAGGCATCTCTGAGATGAATGTAGTCATCAGCCCTCAGTCTTTGTTGATTCCGAGAAATATAATTTAATCTTTCCGATATCATTTTCGCCATCATGTCAACGCAATATTGACTAAATAAGTCTCTGTAATAATGTAACGGATTAAAAGAGTTAGTTCTAAACATTAATCTAAATGCATAAAATTGCATACACGAAACAGTTTTATTACGCGCAGAACCCTGCTGAGGGATAGTCAAATAATAACCGTCTTCTCCTGTCACAAACATTATAGGATACTGTAGTGGATCATAGGACCGATGTAGCTCAGAAACTCTTTTGAGCTGTCCGTCTCTACCGTGTAAGACTATATCCCTGGGACCTTTGTCTTCATCGACTAAGAGAACGGCTACTTCGTTTACAGTAGGAGCATTATATCTGCCTCTGTGTGCTGTCTGTGGAGTGCGATCTGAATGAATAATTAACTTTAAATTATCTGAGGAGTTGAGTTCTAAGTTTTGTTTAAAACTTCGTATATACACGTTATGATTATTCAGAGCGGTCTGTAATTCGCGAATTAAATCCATTTTTAAGGTTGGTGCGATGCTTGATCGCAACGATAACTGGTCTGCATCCGAAATAAAATATATTTGCAAGAACTGTGGGTTTTGGCCTGATGATGGTAAAAGGCTACCAATGAGATGATATACCTGTCCTTCAATTTTAAAAGTGGGCATAAAATTACCTTCCCTGATTTCTTTTGCGCCAAAAGAAGTCATTTGAAAAAGACTATTGTATTTACGTATATTTGTTAAAAAAATGACCAGATAATGGATGGTTATTAGTTAAAAGGTTTTTTATTGGTTGTGGCGGCTCCTGAAGGTTAGGAAGACAAACTTTACCTGAAGCACAGCACATACCATTAGGTTCGTCCGCCCATTTCTTGGCAGAGCAGATCTTATTCATGACTCCGATTTGGACGGACGCTTGTTGTGCATAATCAACCTGCGGATCATATCTGAAAGCCAGTCTGTTGTTGTTAGCTAAAATTCGATTGCGAACTCTATTTGTGGACAACTGCTGACTCTCTGCCTGAGCTCTAAGTCGCTGCGAACGCTCGACACTTGACTCTCGTTCGCGTAAGTCAGAGGTCCTTACATTTTGTTCATGAAGTCGTTGGGAACGCTCCAGCCTCGACTCTCGTGCACGTAACTCAGAGGTTCTCAGATTTTGTTGTGCAAGGCGTTGCGAACGTTCGACACTCGACTCTCGTGCGCGTATCTGAGAGTTTCTGTGATTTTGTTCAGCAAGGCGTTGTGAACGTTCAGGTGAAGATTCTCCTATACGACGTATTCTTGCTGCCCGTGCTTGAGAACTATGTTTAGAAAGTTGAGACCTGGCTCTCTTAGGCATTTTCAAATGTTTAAGAAAATGTTAATAGCGTGTAATATTCTAGCTCTGAAAAGAACTGTTGTTTAGCCCTGAAAAGAACTGTTGTTTAGCCCTGAAAAGAACTGTTGGTTAGCCCTGAAAAGAACTGTTGGTTACCCCTGAAAAGAACTGTTGGTTAGCCCTGAAAAGAACTGTTGATTAGCTCTGAGAAGAACTGTTGTTTAGCTCTGAGAAGAACTTTTGCGTAGGTGTAGTTTTAAGAACGAAATCTAAAAAAGTCGCACGAAAATTCTTAGACTTCGCGCACGACCGCTACGTAGGGAGCCGACCTCGCGTCTGAGCCGCGCGGGTACCTGTGTCGAACGTTCGCAACGCCTTGCACAACAAAATCTGAGAACCTCTGAGTTACGTGCACGAGAGTCGAGGCTGGAGCGTTCCCAACGACTTCATGAACAAAATGTAAGGACCTCTGACTTACGCGAACGAGAGTCAAGTGTCGAGCGTTCGCAGCGACTTAGAGCTCAGGCAGAGAGTCAGCAGTTGTCCACAAATAGAGTTCGCAATCGAATTTTAGCTAACAACAACAGACTGGCTTTCAGATATGATCCGCAGGTTGATTATGCACAACAAGCGTCCGTCCAAATCGGAGTCATGAATAAGATCTGCTCTGCCAAGAAATGGGCGGACGAACCTAATGGTATGTGCTGTGCTTCAGGTAAAGTTTGTCTTCCTAACCTTCAGGAGCCGCCACAACCAATAAAAAACCTTTTAACTAATAACCATCCATTATCTGGTCATTTTTTTAACAAATATACGTAAATACAATAGTCTTTTTCAAATGACTTCTTTTGGCGCAAAAGAAATCAGGGAAGGTAATTTTATGCCCACTTTTAAAATTGAAGGACAGGTATATCATCTCATTGGTAGCCTTTTACCATCATCAGGCCAAAACCCACAGTTCTTGCAAATATATTTTATTTCGGATGCAGACCAGTTATCGTTGCGATCAAGCATCGCACCAACCTTAAAAATGGATTTAATTCGCGAATTACAGACCGCTCTGAATAATCATAACGTGTATATACGAAGTTTTAAACAAAACTTAGAACTCAACTCCTCAGATAATTTAAAGTTAATTATTCATTCAGATCGCACTCCACAGACAGCACACAGAGGCAGATATAATGCTCCTACTGTAAACGAAGTAGCCGTTCTCTTAGTCGATGAAGACAAAGGTCCCAGGGATATAGTCTTACACGGTAGAGACGGACAGCTCAAAAGAGTTTCTGAGCTACATCGGTCCTATGATCCACTACAGTATCCTATAATGTTTGTGACAGGAGAAGACGGTTATTATTTGACTATCCCTCAGCAGGGTTCTGCGCGTAATAAAACTGTTTCGTGTATGCAATTTTATGCATTTAGATTAATGTTTAGAACTAACTCTTTTAATCCGTTACATTATTACAGAGACTTATTTAGTCAATATTGCGTTGACATGATGGCGAAAATGATATCGGAAAGATTAAATTATATTTCTCGGAATCAACAAAGACTGAGGGCTGATGACTACATTCATCTCAGAGATGCCTTAAATCATGACGCAAATGTTGACCCATCAAATATCGGTCAACATGTCATATTGCCATCGTCATTTACGGGTTCTCCGCGTTTCATGCACGAGAAAACGCAGGACGCGATGACGTACGTCCGAAATTATGGTAGACCTGACTTATTTGTCACTTTTACATGTAACCCCGAATGGCCTGAAATTAAGGCGGAGCTGCTACCAGGACAACGGTCTTTCGACCGTCATGACATAATTTCACGTGTATTTCATTTAAAGATGAAGAAATTCATCAAATTATTTGTCAAAGAACAGATATTCGGTAAAGTAAAATGTTATATGGCAAGTGTGGAGTGGCAAAAGCGCGGTTTACCTCATTGTCATTTGCTGTTCTGGCTAGAAACTAAAATACAACCAGATGAGATCGACAGTGTCATAGTTGCGGAGCTACCCGATCAAGAAATTGATCCGGTACTACACGACATTATAACTAAAAATATGGTACATGGACCCTGCGGAGAACATAATTTAGCTGCACCATGCATGAAGAACGGTGTCTGCACAAAAAAATACCCTCGCCGTTTCATGAACGATACCCAGACCGGAGAGGATGGGTATCCAGTTTATCGTAGGCGCGATACACGAAATGGCGGTCAGAGCACTACGCTACAAATCAGGGGCAACATGGTGACGATAGATAATAGGTGGATTGTTCCATACTCCCCGCTACTATGTAAGACTTTTAACGCTCATATAAACGTGGAGTATTGCCACTCTGTCAAGCCATTAAATATATATGTAAGTATATAAATAAAGGTTCAGATCAGGCAACTTTTAGCCTTAGAAACCCATACGATGAGGTCGAAAACTATTTAAATGGCAGGTACATAAGCACATCTGAAGCTGTCTGGCGCTTATTTGAATTTCCCATTCACGACCGGCATCCTACTGTAGTGCATTTGGCCGTTCATCTAGAGAACGGTCAAAGGGTGTATTTTACACCAGGGACAGCTCATCAAGTTGTCCAAAACCCACGCAATACCACATTGCTGGCATTTTTTTTTGGCACATTGCTGGCAGAAGGAGGCGTGGTGAAGATGTAGTTGGACATCCGGGGATAAAAAAAGATGCCGCTTTAGGTAGAGTCTACGGGATACATCCATCACAATCAGAGTGTTTTTATCTTAGGATTCTACTGCACCACGTACGCGGTCCGACCTCATTTGCATACCTTAAAACTGTAAACGGTATTGTCAAAGAGACGTATCAAGCAGCTTGCCGTGACCGAGGTTTACTTGAAAACGATGACCATTGGGGTAACACTTTAAGCGAAGCTTCGTTATCACATTGTCCAAAAAAACTAAGGGAGTTGTTCGTAGTCATACTTTTATTTTGTCAACCATCGGAACCATTGAAGTTATGGGATACTTTCAAAGATCAGTTCTGTGAAGATATAAGACATCGTATCAGACAACAAAATCAGGATAACACTTTACCCTTCACTGAAGTCATTTATAATGAAGGATTAATTGAAATAGAAAACAAACTTCTAGAATTAAACGACAAAAATTTAAGTGATTTTGGATTAGGTACCTTCTCCCGTTCGTACTCAGAATAATACTATTGACACAATGGTACAACAGTATACTTAACAGAAATGATCTAACAGCGTTTGTAAATGACAATGTGCCAAAATTAGTACCAGACCAAAGACATGCTTATGAGACTATTGTGGATAGCGTGAACAATAACATGGGGAGATTATTTTTTTTGGACGCACCAGGAGGCACCGGAAAGACTTTTCTCGCAAATTTGATACTTGCTAAGATACGGCAATCAGGGAAGATAGCGATTGCAGTTGCTTCGTCAGGAATTGCTGCAACTCTCTTGAACGAAGGAAAAACTGCTCACTCTACGTTTAAACTCCCGCTATCCGTATCTTTAGATCAACGGTCTACGTGCTCTATTCGAAAAAATGGGCCTCTTGGTAAGTTACTGCAAGACGCGTCGTTGGTAATATGGGATGAATGCACCATGAGTCATAGAGCTCATGTGGAAGCCGTAGACCGTACTTTAAAAGACCTCCGAAGCTCTGCTAATGTCATGGGTGGTATCACTTTTGTATTTGCTGGAGATTTCCGACAAACACTTCCAGTCGTCAACAGAGGTACGCGAGCAGATATTATGAAGGCATGTTTAAAATCGTCTCAACTTTGGACATCTGTTCAACATTTGAATTTGCGCACCAATATGAGAGCTCATCTACATGGAAATACGCATAGCAATTTTCCACAACAGCTGCTGAAACTTGGAGAAGGAATTTTTCCATCTTTAAATTTGGGCACCGATTATGCAGTTACTTTGGACGAGTCTCTAGGCCAAATAGTCCATAATTTAGATAGTCTGATAGATGCTATATATCCTGACATCGAAAACTTACATCAAAATGATTTTCGTTGGCTGTGTTGTAGAGCAATAGTTTCTCCCAGGAATGAAACAGTCAACGAAATAAACAATTTAATTATGCAGAAAGTACCGGGTGAAGTTAAGTGCTATAAATCCATAGACACCGTCACTAACACTCTGAACCCCGCTGGGCTACCACCTCATGAACTGTCGTTAAAAGTTGGTACGCCGATAATGCTTCTCAGAAATTTAAGCCCCCCCAACATGTGTAATGGCACAAGACTTCTTATAAAGGAGCTAAAAGATAATTTAATAGTAGCGAAGATTATCACCGGCCCTGCAGCTGGTGAATTAGCTCATATACCAAGAATACCCATGATTCCTACTGATTTGCCTATACCCTTCAAAAGGCTCCAATTTCCAGTAAAAATTTCTTTTGCACTAACGATAAACAAATCCCAGGGCCAAACATTCAAATTAGTAGGAATTGATTTACGAAAAGAATGTTTTACGCATGGGCAACTGTACGTTGCCCTATCACGGGTCGGGGCTCCCGACCATCAGTATATTTTGTTACCTGAAAATAATTTAACGTCAAATGTTGTTTATAGAGAAGCTCTACAATAATCGCTTTAGTTATCTATCCTAAAACAACGGGTTGCACTCCGGGGCTGCCGGCAGAAGTGAAAACTTTGTATTAATTACATTTAAATATTTTCATCATTAACAACTTTAACATCCTCATAAAGACAATCTATGCAGCCTGCGGATAATGACTGCGTCGTCGATGTTAGCGTCGGTGTCTGTGAATTGACCTGGGAATCATTTTGTTGACCGTGTCTTTCCTGGGTAGGCTTTTTGCAGCGGTAACCGACATCCACGCGGGCGGAGCCGCGGGCGACCGCTAGTCTTTTATAGTTTAGGCAGCGTACGCAAAATAAGTTACTTTTCTGGTTGATTTTTTACACCTTGTGTCCGAAAAAACCAAATATCTTACGGAACCCTATTTTTTCCAAAATAAAATTTAGCCTATGTTACTCGTGGATAATGTAGCTTTCGAATGGTGAAAGAATTTTTAAAAACGGTCCAGTAGTTTTTGAGCCTATTCATTACAACCAAACAAACAAAGTTTTCCTCTTTATAATATTAGTGTAGATAAAATAAACCATTGCAGCAAAGAGATGACCAGTCCCTACTGGCGGCGCCCGTTCACGAACATGACGCATGTATTAACACCATTCAGCTCAACCATTTTGAAGGGAGCTAAATGATCCAACACACGCGCCACCATCAGCGAGACATTTGAGTGAGCATGACATACTCTCAGCCGCCAGGGCACATTCAAGTCAATGAAAGGCGTACCCAGTAAATGGAAACTTTATAGTATGTACATAGTACTCACAAATGTGCTAGGCAGTTATACAATACTAGGAGATTGAATTTATATAATGCAAAAATAGTATTTTATAATCTTTAGCATCTCCAACAGTATTTTCCAATGCTAATCAATTTATTTGTGCGTCCTTATGGAGCAGGACCAGCGTATAGCCAAGCATTTTTATCAGCAATGTAATCCCCCAATTTATAATATGCCTGGCTGCATAGTGTGCGTTTTATACAAGATTTATATTTCGTTTCATTCAGTTGAAGCACGTTGAAGTATGTGGCTAGGTATTTATTGTGACATTTTAAACAGTAGTCCATGAAAGACGAGTCGACTTTAGCCAGTCTGAAACGTGGTGGAACTAATTGGTCCCTATTTGTATTGATATAATTGTGTCTTTTACTAAAAAGGTGTAGATTTTTCCTAACGTACATGATATTTTCATAGATATATTGACAAGGTACCGTCATGATGTTAATATCTTTAAACAGTTCCCTTAGAAAGTCACGCCTGCGGAGGCTGTACATGACTGAGGGCTCTTTTCTGCAGAATAAAAATAGACTCGATGTCTGCAGCCCGTCCCCATAGTAAAATACATAAAAGCGTATACAGTGGCATCTGAACGAGCCACCTATTTTCTTGTGCCTTGTAGGTACAACAAATTTGTGTTTGGTTCTAGTACTTATTTATATTATGAATATCAATGTATTTTTTAAACAATTTCATATTTTTATTGGCACATAAAAGATTTTCTAAAAATATACTGAGAAGGCACAGTCATTACATTAATCTCTTTAAATTTGTGTCTGAGAGAGCGTCATCATCTGCCAAGCCTTTTGCCAACTATATTGGGGTCGGCTTCAAGTCTAACCGGATGCAGCTGATTACCAATATTTTACATGGAGCGACTGCCTATCTGACCTCCACAATCCAGTTACTGGGTAATACGATACCCCTTGGTAAGACTGGTTGTCAGACTTTCGGGCTTCTGACCACCCGTAACGACTGTCAAAGATCCACGAAAGACAGCCGGGACCAACGGCTAAACGTGTTCCGAGACACGGAGGGGTCACGGTATGTAAAGATGGTCACCCATCCACAGACCAACCGCGGCAAGCGTAGCTTAGCCTGATCGATCAACCTGCGTGGCTGTTATTATTTAGCCACGGGTCTCTGAGAGTGTCTCGGACTTAATTTATAAATTGATCGAACAGCTCGCTTCTGCAAAACAAAGGCGGCATTTCCCCACAATAGAATACCGTACGACATTACACTATGAAAATAACTAAAGTACACTAAACGGCAGTAGCTCTATATACATATAGTTAAATTACGAACTTTTCTAACAGCGTATGCTGCGGAACATAGCTTTTTTTGACATTTTATCTATATGTGGACCCCACTGCACCTTAACATCCAAAGTTATGCTGTGCTGTCTTCAGGATTCAATTGCTCGCCCTTTATAAACACATTAGTTTTCACCTGCCTAACGTGGGGTAGCGTAAACTTAATGCATTTGTTTTTTTCTCGTTTAGAAGTAAATTAACATTGAAGCAGTGGACTACTTTCAAGATCGCGCTATTTAAATCATCATCATCATCATCATTTCAGCCGAAAGACGTCCACTGCTGGACATAGGCCTCTCCCAAAATGGGGAGGGTTTGCCATAATCGCCACGCTTGGCAGGCGGGTTGGCGATCGCAGTATGTTATGGTGGTGGAATGCATAGAGAACGCTGCTGCCCATTCTCCGGTTAGACCCTTAGTCGCCTTTTACGACACCCACGGGAAGTATGGGGTGGTGGTATTCTTTAAGTCCGGCACCACACAGACTATTTACATCGTCAGTAACCAACTGCTGACGTTTAAGTTTAAACAAAAGTGTAGTGTCATCTGCAAACAATACTATATCATGATTATCCTTTGTGAGGTACGGCAAGTCATTAATTTATATAAGAAACAAGAAAGGACCAAGCTTTGAGCCCTGTGGGACTCCGATTGTTACTATAGATCCGGATGATCTTATTCCATTAACGTCAACGCTCTGAATCCTTTTACTCGAGTATGAAGTAAGAAGATCCAGAGCAGTATTCCGGATCCCGTAGTGGCGCAGTTTCCTGATTAACGTTACGTGAAGAACGCAATTAAATGCTTTGGGCAAATCATAAAAGATGCCCAAGGCATCGCATTTATCTTCCCATGAATTATAAATATGTCCTAAAAGTTCAACACCGGCGGCATCAATAGTTGAACGACCCCTTGTAAAACCGAACTGTTTGCTATGTAATAAATAATATAAATTAATAATAACATTTACAGACCCCCTTTTAAACCCTTGTTGCATAAAAATATATGTTTTTATTTCTTTCTTATTTGTAAAATAGTTCGGCAAACGTCATCTAAAACTATTTCAAGTTGATTGCATTAGTAGTTTTTGAGATATCCAGATGTGACAGACAGACTGAGTCTCACCATAAGGGTTCCGTTTTACCATTTTGGTACGGAACCCTAAAAATAAGTACCTTAACAGGTACAGGCAACTGAATTATGGCTTGCTGTTGTGACTGTTCCTAAATTACCCTAGGCTGATAAAATTTTCGCTTTTCCTAATTATGTTACTTATTAGTGTTTAGATCGGTTCCCCCTAAGGGGCAAGATCCGCACCCCGCCACCGTGCGACTCTGTAGAGCTCGTCTCCAGACTGGGCACTCTTCCACCGATTGAAATGAATTCCAAATTTAAAGAAGTCCAATGCCTTGTAATACACCAAGGAAAGGATTGAAAGTAATGCTAAGTATCTAAGACTTAGTAATTCATAGTTATGAACATAGATTGAATGTGGTTTTAGAAAGTTATTAATAATAGAGGGATACAAGGTATATAATTATTATTAAGTTGTGAGTAACCCATACGCTAGCGAAACATGTATTTGATCAGTCATTACTCACACGATACCTTACACCTGGAGTACTCAGACCAACACTTCCATAAATTGACGCAAGCGGTTTTTCAGCGGCATTGCGTCGGCATCATGCTCTTTTGGAGACATGGTCCCCAGCAGTTCTTTCGAACTGATAAACGTGACGAAGCGGCTTTTCCTGCGGCAACCGAGCGACTGTCCTTGTCTGTCTACGGAGCGGCTAGTTCCAGCGGCATTGCGTCGGCATCATACTCATAAGGAGGCATGGTCCCTCTCAGTCCTTGGACTGTGATGTGATATGGTCACCCTAACTTCTGGAAGTTCACCCTTTGCACAACAAGCATATCTGCAAGACACGTGTTCATGTCAGTCTGACCGAATTATTGGTCTGAGATAAAAAAATACAACATTCAAGAATTACTCGATAATTGAGTTGTGATTCGAAACTCACGAATCATTATTTAATAGAGTTTGGAATAATCTCTCTTATAGCACTGTTATTGGCCGGAGGCAATGGATACAGTGTTCAGGAATTATAGTACTAGAATTTACTAGTAATAGAGTAGAGAATCACAAATTATGAATTACTAATTAATGGAGTCGTGGATCAAATCTTTTGAAGGTCTATAGACAGCGCCCTCCCTTCACCACTTCCTAGTATTTGGGCTGGGGAGAAGAAGTGGCGCAACAAACTCCCCAGCAACACGTCTCTGTCTGATTAGTTATATAACTTTATAACTCTATCAGCCTAGGATAGTTATTATAATGAAGGACTCATCAGTCACACCAGCAAACACACACACTCATCACTTTTACTAGATGTCTATTCTAATCTGGGTTTCAACCCAACTATATTTAACTTAAAACCTAATATTCGCTATCTCGCGACAGCCCACTCGGACATGGCCTCAAAATAAAGGTTGGGAATTCGTTGGTAAGGTGATTAAGGAAGGGAAATCTACTTTTCTTTTGCTTATGAAAGTTAGAAGACATGAGAGGAATACAAAAGGGTAATTGACGCGTAACGCTTACGTTGGAGAATACATTGTTTTAAGTTACGTTACTGAAATTTCTTACAATAATCTGGTAACCCACCCCAGCGACGTAAGGCCGCTTTACAACAGCTGTTACGTCGTACGTGTGCTGCCAGTCCTACTTCTAAAGTGCATAGGCCCTAGAGAGGGCCTGCTACGGTTCCAGCAGGACACGTTCCCTATACTCAAGCATGTCTTACTCAATCCTAAGGTAAACACTGCGAAGTGCCTCTACCATTGAGCGAGACAGGTTTCCAGAAGTGATGGACGTGTACTGTAATAATAACCCCTTATAACGGCCTACACACCCTTTACTAAGACAATACAAAACTAGCGCAAGCGTACCGCCTCGTCAGTCGGTAGCAGAATTCCTTACGAATTGCCTTGCTATACGCCGAATTGGTTATTTTAATTCGTCACTTCACACTTCCTTTAATCTACCCAAGTGACGGCGCCAAGTGCTGGATTTAAAATAAATATAATATTTTGTTATTAAATAGGACGTGTACCTAAGTGAGAGACAGTCACACTGTAGAGCATCTCCCCAGCAACCCCAAGTAAACACTTTCTTATTGGGCAAACAAGTGGTTGATATAAATTGTACTCTTATTTTTACCACTTGATTCAATGGAATGGCTGATGCTGGAAGCCATTGTTACTTAAAACCTTCATTTTAAATGTCCGTGACTACAGCCGGTGCGATTTGTGTTGGTGGGGCCAACACCAATCGCTTCCATATTTGGTAAATAATTAGTAGGTACTCAATTGGTACTAATTGGTACTCTAACAATAAAATTGGTACCTTAGTAGTTTTCGAGAAAATCGGCTTTGAAGGTGGTCCTGCGGTAGTCACGTTCCCTTCAGCAACACCACCATGAGCGCCGAAAAAGGGGACATGCTGCAGCTATTTCAAATAATTAATATCCTTAAATTTAATTCATTTCGTAAAAAAAACGGAACTGAAACACTTGTATTTAGCGAGAAATCAACGATGATAACTTCGCGCGCTCGTTCAACATAAGTTTGAGAAGCTTGCCGCTTTCCTCAAGCCTCCATAGAAAATTAGGAGCCTGCAAGATAAAAATTCAAAATTTTTACTTCTGTAGCTAACGAGATATACCATGCCAATGGTTGGGTGGCGGAAGTCAGGGTGTTTCATTTCAAGATTTGCCTAATAAAAACTGTGATTTCTTCCCAAATTTATACGAAAATTAATAGTCCTAAAGAAGTTCAAGTGACATAAATTCAGATTCCTAAGTGTTGTATTTTAAGAGAAATTAGGCTTAATTATTTTTCCATACTAAATCTCCGCGTACAATCCGACCAAATTAAGTTTTCAATGGTATTGTTACGAGCTTGGGTTTCGTGACAATAAAAACTGCCGATTTAATAACCAAAAATTTACACTTTAATTAACAACACTAATTACAACTCAAACACACTAATTACCATATACAATTGCACTACTGATCGCTTTAAGTCGCACTTGTAGATCGCTTCGGATGTTTTCGCTTCGATCGCTGTATCCAAACCAAGGAACATATTTACTCTAGCGAGATCCAAACTGCCTCGCTCGCGGCTCACGCCGGCCTTATATAGTGCCGCAGAGAGTTCTAGAACCTTCCATTGTAGAATCATCTAGAATGTTCGAGTACATACAGGCCCCGATCGACCAGATGTCGATAGTTCGGGAAAGTTTTAGAAAGTTCTCGCATCGAAATTTCTAGAAGGGTCGTGACTACTAGTTACGCTACTCGATACTAGATGGCGCTAGTGGTAACTACTGTCACCATGTACCTACCAACCATTAATCGTGGCGCGCAACAGTATTGAGCTGTTTACATGACGTAGGTATACTCGTGCACATAAATTTATGGATGTCTGCTTTTGTACATGTGCATCTAGATTGCGGGCCCATTTTTTGAACCCTTGCGAAACAAATTAAGACTTATAGGTAAATTAGTTAAAAATAGTAAAAACTTAAAGCAAAGGGCCATGAATTTCTTAAACGTGAATTAAAACATGTTATGATTAAATAACTTGGGCCCTCAATCCAGACGCGTGCATAAAGTGGCATAGCCTAAATCTCAGTAAGTACTATCTCTGGATTAATAATTTTTATTTAAGAATTTCTGAAATATTTTAAGGAATTCCCAAATCTGTAGAATATAACATTACAGATTTATGGCGGTATATCTAGGGCCCTCAATTCATTATTGTCTGTACTGAGGAATCTGTAAAACATAAATTTATTTGAAGAAATACCTACATAAATACGACTTTAACATATTTTACTTAGATACCCATGTGTATTAGTTAAAAAGAAATAATGACGCAAAAGTTAATTGTTAAGAAGTAAATGAAAGTAGAATTTGACTAAAACGCCCAATATTTTCGGCTTTATCGACTAGGCTCAACCTGATAGATTAAAACAAATTAGAATAAGACGTAACTATTTCTTAATTAAATTGTAACATATGGTCCGTTCTTCTAAATGTCATACTTACTTTAAGAGAATATTGATTTTTAACTTTTTCTAGGAGACAATTTTGTAGGGTGACCATAATGTTCATACTAAGTACCTACCTGTAAATTTTGTAAAGCGCAGTCGGAAAGTCATAATATTTGCAGCTAAAAATATGATATACCTACTATTTACAATTTTGATTTCTTTATTTTCAGAATCAGAATGCTTTATTTGTAAACATTAGGTCAAATCACAATAGTGTGCGAGATGTTACAGGTAGGTAGATCCTCTATGCTTTGCCCAGAGGCGTACAAATATATTAAATTGACATTGTCGAATTTTCACATTAGTAATAAAATCAATTTAGGTACATGCATAACAATAGGTACAAATTGAAAGAATTAATTTCAATAAATGTCAAATAGATAAAGCTAAATGTCATAATAATGCTAATGTCAAATAAAATTCTAAATCGTCTAAATAGGTGAGGTGATGGTACAATTATCTGAAGCAGTAATTATAGAATTATCGTCCTGTAGTGAGTATTATACTAGCATTTATCTATCAATATTCTTAACACTTCTGTTTTGAAATTGTCAAGTTTTATCGTTTTTATACTCAATACTCAATTCTTTATTGCATTCCACAATGTATATGCTTAGGTGGTATGGTATGTAACATTTGTTGTAACAATCGTGGACCCTGTCGGGCAAACTAACAAACTATCTATATTATTAATAATAAAAACTACGCCATAGGTATGCTGCTTGATATGTCCAAAGCCTATGATAAGGTGCAATTTAAAATACTATTAGACAAGTTACATGGGATAGGAATACGAGGAAAAGCTCACGAATGGTTTGCATCATACCTAAAGGATAGGGTACAACTAGTAGAAATTGAATATTTCGATAACAACACAAATGAAATAATTAAAATAAGATCCGACAGTAAAGCAGTAAACGCGTCAATTCCGTGTGCGTTACCCAGGCCAGATGTTGTCGAAAATGGTCATTTGAATCTTATAGATAATTAGTTTTGCGGCTTCTGTAATTGTTGCGCACATTTTTAAATTTGTTGCGCTTATAGTTTTTTAATTATTTCACAAAAACATTTCCTGCTGGGGTAACGTTACCCCAGCCAGACCTTTTTCTTTCTAATGGGAATATTTAAAAAATTACTAGCTATAAAATTAGTTGTCTAGATGAAGTAAATGTTGTGCCTTATTTTGTATTTCTTCTTTCATCGGTTGCGAAGTTATTCGAGATTTTGCTGGGGTAACGTTTTTGGTTTTGCTAGATCTTTGAAATGGTTTAGCGGATTCTTATCATATTTTGTACATGGCTTCTTAGGAATTAGTTTAAATTTGTTCTGCAATAAAAAAACCAAAATAATACATAGCTTAAAGGTTATTTCATTAAATAGAAAAACACTTCAATTGGTACCAGCACTCTCAATAAGAGCTCTAAAGACTTACTTTAAACGTTATTTTAAAGCTTGTAACTGCCTTCAAATGTATGTGAAGTTTCATTAGTATCCTGTAAGTATTTAACAAGTTAAGATGATATTGAGTTCTTCACGAGCACGGTCTTGATGCGCGCGGTGTTATTTGGCCACTGGATTGGATATATGAACTGAATGTTATGTCAATTATTAGTTTTTTAGTTCAGTTGTATATTAGTAAAATTTCAGCTCAGTACATTGGATAATCAATGAGATAATACGATTAAAGTCATTAGGAAGTGAATGACCGTGGTAACCCGAC
Organism: Mesoligia furuncula; assembly: GCA_916614155.1. Lineage (NCBI taxonomy): Eukaryota > Metazoa > Arthropoda > Insecta > Lepidoptera > Noctuidae > Mesoligia > Mesoligia furuncula. The sequence goes on along the minus strand of OU744790.1, from coordinate 523,702 downwards.
CAAGTTTAGGTGGTTACGAAAAAGCGAAAACGCAAAACATTATGGTACCTTCTAAAATATGTAGGATAGTGTTACAAATTTAGTACAGACATGTACACAAGTTTAAAAAAAAAACTACGTGATTATTAAATAATTTTTATTGACAGGTAATATAATCATTTCAATTGAACTTTTAAAGTATTATTAAACTTATACTTAAAAACAATCAAAGATTAAAATTACAGATAGTAATTTGCTTTTTTGAAATTTTCTATTATTTTTTAATTAAATTACTTATAGATTTCAGTATACACAGATGAAAGCTAACTCCCCCTGGGTGATTACGGAGCATGTTTAGTGCGATATGCAAACAATGCGCCCCTTCACCCCACCCCTTCCGCGTCCCACCGAACGACATGTTATATCAGTGATTTTTGATAAGTTTGTGCAACTAGAAGATAATAATAATGTTTTCATAGTACAGATATTATTATATTATTAATGTATTTAACAGTGTACGCGTCTGTACCGAAATTGTAAGGTGTATTATACTAAACATTTCAAAAGATAGTATAATGTTCTGCGTTTTCGCTTTTTCTTAACCACCTAAACTTGGTCGGGTTACCACGGTCATTCACTTCCTGATGACTTTAATCGTATTATCTCATTAATTATCCAATGTACTGAGCTGAAATTTTACTGATATACAACTGAACTAAAAAACTAATAATTGACATAACATTCAGTTCATATATCCAATCCAGTGGCCAAATAACACCGCGCGCATCAAGACCGTGCTCGTGAAGAACTCAATATCATCTTAACTTGTTAAATACTTACAGTATACTAATGAAACTTCACATACATTTGAAGGCAGTTACAAGCTTTAAAATAACGTTTAAAGTAAGTCTTTAGAGCTCTTATTGAGAGTGCTGGGACCAATTGAAGTGTTTTTCTATTTAATGAAATAACCTTTAAGCTGTGTATTATTTTGGTTTTTTTATTGCAGAACAAATTTAAACTAATTCCTAAGAAGCCATGTACAAAATATGATAAGAATCCGCTAAACCATTTCAAAGATCTAGCAAAACCAAAAACGTTACCCCAGCAAAATCTCGAATAACTTCGCAACCGATGAAAGAACAAATACAAAATAAGGCACAACATTTACTTCATCTAGACAACTAATTTTATAGCTAGTAATTATTTAAATATTCCCATTAGAAAGAAAAAGGTCTGGCTGGGGTAACGTTACCCCAGCAGGAAATGTTTTTGTGAAATAATTAAAAAACTATAAGCGCAACAAATTTAAAAATGTGCGCAACAATTACAGAAGCCGCTAAACTAATTATCTATAAGATTCAAATGACCATTTTCGACAACATCTGGCCTGGGTAACGGACACGTCAATTCCCCAAGGGAGTGTAGTAGGCTGCCTTTTGTTTCTTATATACATAAATGACCTTCCTAAAATTATAAACGGACCTTGTGTTCTATTTGCGGACGATATCTCTTTGCTAACCTCATGCCAGAACGATGACAATATAAACGCCAAATTAAACTCCCTTCTTTCTACAGCTGTAAACTGGATGAATAACCATAATCTAGAAACTAACTTCACCAAAACAAAATTAATTACTTTTCATCCCCATCAAAAACCCCCATTAAAATTAAATTTCACTTTTAATAATATAAAATTGGAACAAGTAAATGAATTTATTCTCCTCGGTTTGTCTATCCTGTCACATGTTTGTCCACCTACCTGTTGAAACACCACACGCGTCGGAGTAGTTGAATGGACGCAATGAAGTCATTGTTTTCGCAATGACAACTTGGTGTACCGTTGACGTTTCGAGCACTCTCTCTTATGTACACTTGGTGTACACTTGTCGCTTGAGGGGCTATTGATACCCACATAAATTGGAAATCCCATATACAGAAAATAAGAGCAAAACTATCAAAATCTTCATATGCCTTACGCGAAATTAAAAAAACTACCAACCTGCAAACTGCACTTATCACTTATTATGCATACGCCCAAGCATGGCTCAGCTACGGGGTCATGCTGTGGGGTAACAGTACAGATTCACAAACAATATTTATTTTACAAAAGAAGTTAATTCGAATAATAACTAATATAGAACAAACAGATAGCTGCAAACCACACTTCCAAAAACACAAAATACTCACACTTCCCTGTTTATATATCTTAGAATTATGTAAATTTGTCAGAAAACACCCAGATTTTTACACCACTTGCGAAGAAACACAAAAAAGATACACTTTTCGATACAACAAAAACAAAATAAACAAACCTCAATCCCGACTCAAAATGCACTCAACCAGCCCTTTAGTTATGTCCATAAAAATTTATAATAAATTGCCAAATGTCATTAGAGAAGTAAACAAAACAAATATATTTATCAATAAATTAAAACAATTTCTGGAATCCAAGTCATACCTACTACTCAGTAAAGGAGTTTTTAGATGACAAATCGATTGCATAATAAAATTATTTTCTCTCTCATTCACCAAACAAAATGAAATATATGAATAATAAAAATGAAATATATGAATATATGAAAATATGAATACATAAATTATAACAGTAGGTAATAATAATGAAAACATATTAAAAAAAAAAAATCATAATAATTACCTAATTTACTTTTACGTAAGTAATACTTACATAAAATAACTAATATACTATACCTATATACACAAACCTAATAATATATAAACATAAATATTTATACACCCAATTATGCATATCTAATAATTAATAATAATAATAAAGTATTTTTTCATAAAAACATATCACTTTGCACTGTAAACATTGTTTGAAAATACCTATATTAATATCTACAAGCAATTTATAATAATATTGAATTGCTACTTAGCCCTCTTCCTCTCTCCTATTTTTGCTGTGCCCGACAGGGTCCATATTGATCATTTACTTGTAATACCATCTATGTCATAGATACATATGGAATGCAATAAAGAATTGAGTATTGAGTATTGAGTATCTTAATCTAAGTATAATTTAAGGTATCATTTTATTAATTATTAATCGAATCTAAAAAGAATAAATATATAAATTATATATATTATTAATTTATATTATTATGTCTGTTCTTTGGATTATTTTTTCAGTTAGTTTGTTAAATATTTTTTTGGCCATACAGAAGGTACCTACCTACTTCTATTCATTAGTGCAGTTTTACCATAGACTACTGTTATAAACTAGAGATAGACTGGCAACTTAAGAATTTTGTAGGCAGCGCCGTCTAGTTACCAGGACATACACTATTACACACACAAACACACATAAGTACTATAGCTACGTAGTAGTACTACACACAGCTATATTGTACCAAGTAGAATAATGTAGAATGGTTAAAAATTTTGTTGTAGGAAATCTAAACCTAAAAAATTTTTAATTTCGTTTTGATATATTTTTTAGGTTTAGTTTAACTACAGCAAAATTTCCAACCACTCTACATTATTCTACTCGGTAAAGCTAATTAGTTATTACACTAAACTTGTTGTTTCGAGGCTAATAAAACAAATACCAATTTTAGATGTTCATATTTATTGGGTAAAACAAAACATTGTCCTTCAAATCCTCCGTAACAATATGCCCTAGATATTTAAACTGACGAACACGGTTCAAGACACAACCACTCAAAAAAACAGCTGGGTAGCTCTCAGTGACCATGTTAGCTCTCAGTGACCATGTTAGCTCTCAGTGACCATGTTAGCTCTCAGTGACCATGTTAGCTCTCAGTGACCATGTTAGCTCTCAGTGACCATTTTAGCTCTCAGTGACCATGTTAGCTCTCAGTGACCATTTTAGCTCTCAGTGACCATGTTAGCTCTCAGTGACCATTTTAGCTCTCAGTGACCATGTTAGCTCTCAGTGACCATTTTAGCTCTCAGTGACCATGTTAGCCGCCTTAATGATCCACAACTCACTCTTGACCGAATTGTATCTCAAACCATAACACTCACAGACTCTAATTAACTTCCTAAGGCCAACCATTGACGGGCTCAGCAGCCCAGGCCAGTACTATACCAATAAGTATTAAGCAGGATCTTATCTATGCTAGTTTAATGTGACCAAGGTCTGGTTACTGGGACTGGATCAACGCTTATAGGATTGGATTGTACCGATGTTGAAGGATGATTTTCAGGTATTCCATGTTGTTCCAATAGTACCTACCTATGTCTCATCCATGTTTAGAGGCAGATTTTCAGAGATCACTTGATGCTCCATTTGTGTATCTACATCCATTAGGTACTAATTGATACTCCGATGCAGATGTTGATGGAAGGTTTTCAGGTATTCCTTCTCGTTCTTGAGCTGTAAGTAATATGCGGAATTCATTAAGGCTAAAAAATGTGAAACTTATCTTGAAATTCATAAAACATAAATGTAGTGTCTTCACAACCTGGTCCGGTTACAACATTAATAATATTATAAAAAGTTAAGACTTGTACACTAATGAATTAACGAGATAATAGAAAAAAATATTAATGCGTGATAACCCGACCGAATCTAGAATGTTATAAAAAAGCGGCCGCGTAATAAAATCAAAATCAAAATCAAAATGTTTTATTTCACATAAACCTACATGGGCACTTATGAAACGTCAGAAGCTAGGTGCACGGTTCCAATTGGTCGTTTCCTATGGAGAAGAACCGGCAAGAAACTCCATGGTTACTCTTTTTAAAAATAATTGGCTTTTACAATGTTTCCAGATTACAGTAAGTAGGTATGGAAGGACAGCGCAGGCCTGTCAACAAGTACCAAGTACTTGATAAAATAGAAAATGGTCTACAGATCTAAAGTCTATAAGGCCTACAAAGTCCTCACATTTACAAAATAAGAATCTATCAAAAGGATAGATAATAAAAAAAGAAAAATAATAATAAAAACCTACTAAAACCAAGTGTTATGATTCTCAATAAAACCACTAATAAAGAGGTGAAAAATTTCAAGTGTCTGTATACAATGTCAATTAATAAAGAAATTATGTCAAAAAGTATATAATGTCAAATAATAAAGAAATTATGTCAAAAAGTATGTAAAAATAATAATAATAATTAAATAAAAATTAAACATCGTAATTTGAGAGCAGTTAATAGACATATACATAGTTATGCCGTTAATGAGAAGCCAGGGAAGCCACATGTGCAGAAGGAATTATTGCCAGACTAGCTTGTCTTCAACGTAGTCTTTAATCTTATAATATGCTTTTTTGATAAGGACACGTTTGATGAGGGTTTTGAACTTTCCATCGCTAAGTTCTGTAACCGGCTTTGGCAACTTGTTATAAAAACGGATGCTGTTTACAAGAAATGACTTGCTAGTTTTAGTTAATCTAAATTTAGGTAACACAATTTCATTTTTACTACGTGTATTTATATTATGGAAATCGCTTCTTATTTTGAAGAGTCCTAAGTTTTTGCGAACATACAAAATACTTTCTAAAATATAAAGAGAAGGCAGAGTTAGTATATCAATTTCTTTGAATTTGTTTCTAAGAGACTCGCGAGGACCCATTTTATAGATTGCGCGGATTGCCCTCTTCTGTAAAATGAAAATTGAATCTACGTCAGCTGCCGATCCCCACAGCAGAACACCATAAGACATAATACTGTGGAAATAAGCAAAGTATACTAACCTAGCTGTGGCTATATCTGTCAACTGCCTTATTTTTCTTACTGCATATGCAGCTGAACTTAATCTACTTGAGAGAGCTCTAATGTGTGCGCCCCATTGTAATTTTGAATCTAAAGTAATTCCTAGAAATACAGTTTCCGTAACAGCATCTAGTCTTTTGCCATCAAGTTCTAAATTCAGACCCACTTGAGGTACATTTGGTAATGAAAACTTAAGACATTTAGTTTTGTTCGCATTAAGTAAAAGATTATTAGCTGCAAACCATTTCGAGAGAACAGCCAGACTATCGTTAACATGTAAGACATCCGTATCTTTTCTATCTATTTTAAAAATAAGGGAAGTGTCATCAGCGAATAAAATGATATCCGACAAGTTGGCCATCATGTAAGGAAGGTCATTAATATAAACTAGAAATAGGAAAGGGCCAAGAATTGAGCCTTGAGGCACGCCCATCTTAACTAGAGACCCCGAAGACGTCGCCCCGTTAACGTTTACTTTTTGCTGGCGCTTTGACAGATAGGAAAGAACAAGATCAGCAGCTTGTCCACGAATTCCGTAGTGGTATAATTTACAGATCAGTGTATTATGGTCAACGCAGCAATACCTACATTATACCAACCTTCTAAAACTTACAGGATAATACGTGAGAATTAATACGTGTTTGGTACAAACGGGTACACAAGTGGTAAAGTAAAACATAGAACAGTTATAATTAAATATTTTTGTATCTACAGATAGAATATTCATTTCAAAAATAATAATGCGTAGTTAATAAAAAAATGGAGTAAAGGAGATTTGATCAGCTTCTGGAGGGAGGTGGGCTGGTTGGAATAACCACCGACGGCCGCCATGGCCCACGCACAATGGTCCACTGAAGGACTAAGTGCGGAAACCAACCCCATAACATAGAACATCACTTCGTGTACGTTCATAGCTGATATTAGAAATTACGAAATCAATATAGGTTATAATGCGAAAAAAACACAAGGTCCATCCGAATAAAATTCAAATCGCTCAAGATTTACACGATTCAGTCGCTCTATAAACGCGTTTTTAAAAACGAGTGGGCTAGGCTTGATGGTCAACATTTGGAAAACGTGGTTTTCAAAAAAATAAAATCTGCATTTTACTGTTTTTAAATAGGTAACAATATGATATAGTTTTTTTATCCAATTTTTCAAACTTTGAATTCTGCCACTGTATAGAGAGTGTTTGGAAACTGAGTGCAAAGATTTAAGGGAGTGATAGTTGACACTATTTACAGCATTTTGAGCCAGACATGTCTTAGACGAAGTATGTTTTTTTTTATTATTATTAACTGCAAACTTTTAATCAAAAATAACATAAGTAGCAACTTCAACTGGGAAAATAAATATATTACTTTGTCTAAGACATGTAGGTATGGCTCAAAATGCTCTAAATGGTGTCAACTATCACACCTTAAGGCTTTCCATCCTGCTTCTAAACACCCTATCTATTTACAAAAACGTCCGAATTTTAATTCAATATTCAATAGGTAGGTACCTACTTAATATTTCGTTATACTTTTCACACCACCTGCTCGAAAATGTGAAATTATATGTCAAGCAACCTTAACCTAAAGTGAGTCATTAGTGGCCGGGGGCACAGCCGGTCAATAATGTTGTACTGGATTTCATTATGACCCGCTGGTCAATAATGTGATTTGAATTTGGAATCTGACATGCTCAGCTAAATTGGCAGTATAGTACTCACAAACACCCTTTGGTGCCAGAAAGAGGAAAGCTATTCTCGAAACCTTTACTTCGCGTGGATGATATTCTCGATTTCCTACAAAATCATACCGACTGCTTCTTCATATCGTTGCCATGTTTTCGAAGACATAATATTGTAAGAATAATTAGATAACTACGAACCATTTTTTAAAAGGAATGGAATAACATTAAAGCTGGCATTAATAATAACAAATACCGTACCGCGCCGTAACACCGTAATAGTAATTGGCTGTAACATTAGTTAATTTATTTTAAGTAAACTACGCTAAGATTGCTGTGGATTTTGTGAATAAATAAATAAATAATAAAACCTATCTATACTACAGTCGATTTATCACATTTTATCAAAAATACTCTATTTTCACGAGCGTCTCCAATGAAGTTCTAAATTCAAAATGCATACAGCCAATCATCCAAAACCATTCTACCAGCCCTGTATAAAGCTTAGTTTACACAACGCCACTTCCATGAGAGTGATATCAATAGACACACACGACAAAACCGTAGAAGAGACTTTTTTTTTTATTAATCGAATTGATCGTTTCTTGGCTACTTATTGGTAGACGCAATTAAGGCGCGAATTTTCGTACTATGGCTTTTATTTTCTCACAGTAGGTGTAAAAAGTAGAGTATCCTCCTCTGGGCTAAAGGTGTCTTTGCCTTGGGCTAGCTTGAATCCCTCGCTGCATTCAGGATTCTTGTATTAACTCCCTCGCTTCGCTCGTGAGTTAAACACTAAACTCCCTCGCTGCGCTCGGGAGTTAAATCCCGAATCCTTCATTGCGCTCGAGATTCAATATGACGCCCGTGACATAAGACACAACTTTAGCCCCTCGGTGCATAATCTACTATTGTACAATTGTGTTCAATAAAAAATATAGACTAAAATTACGAAAAACAAAATTAATACTTAACTAATTTGTTCATACTTAACATAGCTCACAATGGCGTTATATCCATATTATCTGCACGAATTACGAGAAAAAAGAAATGGTTTTAGTAAGACAGGAGTTCGAAACTAATTACCTACATAAATGAAAATGGCTTCTTAAAGATTTAAGTCTTTCTTAATTCAATTAAGTATTTTAATTATTATTTTATAAATTCTACAAGTGCTTTAGTGGCATTTATCATGGACATAAATACTCAAGAGATAGTTGAATAAAATTGAAAATAATTTGATTTTGCAGGAACCCTTTGGATGCGTGAAGCACAAAACTGGTCGAAGTGGAGGTGCTTGGGGGAGGCATAATTATGTCCAGCAGTGGTGGACGTCTTTCGGCTGAAATGATAATGATGAAATGAATTTTGAAATCTGAAAAAGTAAACTTAAGCAGCCCTGAAGACCGTATTTGAAAAACTATTTGGAATTCTAGGACTACTTCAATTTATAAATACACTCTTTAGCAAAGTTTATCTGGGCCGAGTTATTGACAATTAGACATACGGCTGTTTGGTCAGATAGTCAGCCTCGCGCAGGCGCTTTCATTTAGACATACGGCTGTTTGGTCAGACAGTCAGCCTCGCGCAGGCGCTTTCATTTTTGTTTATTCTCAAAAATCCAAGTGACACTACGTCGCATCGATAATAAGAACCGCCAGGTGGGGTCAATATAATAAGAACCGCCAGGTGGGGTCAATATAATAAGAACCGCCAGGTGGGGTCAATATGAGACGAAAAACAATTCTTATCATTTTTAACGCTGTTAAAGATTATTTTGTGAATCAGAACAGATTATATTATACTATCCATTGGTATCTTTCACATGATAATATTAAATTGAAGATAATTGGCCTAGATATATATAGTTTTGTGTACAAAGTATGTGTTTAATTTTTTTTTATCATTAATTGGGGAAATTTAGGATGCAGAAGTCAAAAAAATTAAACAGCTTTAAAGTTCTACCTTGCGTGTTCAGACACAGGGGCAATGAGAAGACAACATATAATACGAAAAGTTTTATTACATTCAACAAAAATTTGTAGAACATTTAAAACTTTAAAAAATCAACATACTTTACTCTGCTTACATATAATTTGTTTTTTGGTTTAAATTATTTGGTAATCACAGCAGCAATTAGCAATTTAATGCTACAATTAAACTTATCTGCCTATCGATGACAGTATAAAAGTCGTAAAAATACAAAACCTGATACAGAATTATGCATTAAATTTTTTTAACTTAAGTATCAACTGAAAAGGTGTAAATTTGAGACATTTACTCATATATCTACTCATAACCTTGACAACATTTGGTAGGTAGTCAATATGATATTTTTCGTAGTCAATGTCGAAGCCAAGATCTGCTTCTGCTTCTATGCTTAAAACTGTCTTCCTTCCTGCTTATTTGTGTTTAAATTATGAATTTTCCTCCATAACAACGATTTATCAATTTTATACTTCGTTTCAACTTCTCTGTATGATAAATCACGCTTTCTTATTTTATCTACTTATCGCTTCTGGCAGCTTTGAGTCGCTATAACTTTTATGTTTTGGCACATATTTGCGAGGCATCTTGATGTACGATTAATATCAACTGTCTTAATATTACACTACACACTGTCTTATATTTTCCAAAATACGCGTCTCATTTTTTACCCTCCAAACAACCCGAGTTTCCTGGTAAACGACTGCACGTACTTATACAAAAACAGCCACCCTCCCTCGCAAGTACCTAGGTACGACTCGCAAGGGATGCCGGGGGCGGGGGTAGGCGCTTGAATGAGATGATGCAAACGTAAAGTTCGTAGTGCCCGCTGTACTTTTTTACTTAACAAAATGTCTTTTAAAGTGTTCAACCCAACGAGTCACAAGTTTAAAAAATTGTGTCTTATCAGAGTAGGTACACATAAAGCATAATTTTCAATAAAATAAGATTATTTTCAGGTCTTTTTCTACGGATATTACAATCATGTCTTATTTTTATCCGAAATGTTTGGTATCTTATATTTGCCCCGCCTGACCCTAGACATGATATGGCTGTTTGGTCAGATAATCAGCCTCGACCAGGCGCTTTCATTTTTGTTTAGGTAATCTCAAAAATCAAAGTGACACTTCGTCGCATTCATATTATGAACCCTGAAGACGCAGTGACTGCAGTCGGAAGGGCTGTAGTAGAGAACCCCAGGTAACGCTTCCCACCAGGCAAGTTCTGAAGATTCTTCCTTTTCAATGAAGGAGTGGTAATTACACCTATCCTAAGCGACACATTATTGATTTCCGAACTCCACGTGAACGAAGTTGCGGGCACAGCTAGTTACTAATAATATAGGTCTAGCTACTTAGTAGAAAAGATCATCATAATCGAAAGTAGGTACTTATGTGAGGTGCCCATGAGGCGCGGTATGGTGTAACTAGTGGTTCTGTTGCTGTACACCAGCTCCCCGTCGCCCGCGGCCGCCGCCGCCGAGCCGGCCGCAGCCGCGCAGCCCGCCGCCCCGCCGGGCGCCGCCGGCGAGCCGCGCGCCTGCACCTCGCCCGGGGGCCGCGTCTACGTGGGCTTCAGGCCCATGGAGTTATGGGACGACGAGCAGGAGCCTTCCGAGCCGGAGTTCTACCCGGACCAGCCGACTGCCGAGCGCCGCGAGAGCGCGCGCCGATACAGCCCGCCCGCATTGGAGCGACCCGCCTCGCTGGCCATGCAAGCCCCGGCCGAGCCCGCGGACGTGCCAGCCGCCGGCATACCGTCCGGCGGCGGCTCCACCGCGCGGTGTGCCGCCGGGAACATCACCTACGCACAGTGTGCCGCCGGCGTGCCCCCCAGCAGGGCGGCCGGCGCGCTGTCTGCCGCCGGCACGCCGTCCGGTTCCGGCGGACGTCGCGACTCGCAGCTCACCAATAAAGGGTACTTTGACATTAAATATTTCCACAATAGGCTGTGGTAATATATTACGGCCTGTTGTGGAAATATTTACTCGATTGAGTAAGTACCTACTTACATTAGTTTAAGTATATTCATTTATTTTATTTGGTTACATGTAAAACACTGATTAGTAGGTATGCATCAACATTTCATGACACAGTATTAAGACATGCACCCTGCAAGGGCACTGCAAGTTTTCAAAATAAAATTCAAGTCAAATGGTACAATAACAATATAATATTACAATTCATTACATTAAGTAGGTATAAGTTAGTACAAAACAAAAATTATTAGATACTTTATTACATTATATTTTCAAATAAATAATGAAGTATTATCAATTCTTTGCGCCATATAACTAGATGCAGCGCCATTTGTCATACTTATTTAAAAAAATTAAACTGGGTAAGTATAACTTGGTGGCGACATCGACATCGCGGATAATTCAACTAATATTGGCAAGTACCAAGTACCTACCTACCTAAGTGACTAGAAGTGCTATATTTTAGGCACACTCACATATATAACTAACTACCTTACCGATGTTTGAATATCTAAATCTATCCCAATAACCTTGAATTAGACGTACTTATAACTCTTCAAGGCTCTTTGCTTGACATAAATGCATTTAAAAGGATCTTTCTTTATCCTAAGAGTGCCTGCGCTTCCTCGTCATCTTAGCTTATCAAAATTGTAATAAATTAATAAACGATATTTACCTCCCGTCTGTTGTTTTATTAATGCCTACTTTACAATGTACTCACGCAGCGCCGCTAGGATCAACAGAGATCCGTATCCGTATGTCAGCGGGGTGTTTGTGTAACTCATTGTATGTCAGCGGGGTGTTTGTGTAACTCATTGTCAGTACCAATGGCTCTCATTTTTACAGTTCAATAACATTAATTACGAATTACGTTGTTGATCAGAGATTTTTTTTAACTTAAGAAGCAATGGATTAGCAATAGGTACATGACATATCGTTCAAAATGATGGAGATTGAGATTGATAGTGTGTTACGCAATTAGGATGCAGATCGCAGTCGATTGATTGATCTTACAATATACACTCCCGGACACCTAAACAATATACATTCCCGGACACCTAAACAAATCGAGCCACGAGCATTACCTACCATGTTAGATATAACGGCCTGACACATCAAAATAATGATGACACAAACCAAACATTTCATTGCATTTGTGAAGCTGACATAGGTAGGTACCTACTGGCCACCATTTTGGTACTACCTATTAAGCATTGTTCCGAATTTGAATTCACAACCATTTAATATTAGTTGATAGATCTTATACAACAATGCATGGTGGCTCGATTTAGGAGTCGTGGGGGCAATTGCCTAACACATATACGATGGGAATGCCTTTTATTTGGATAGTTTAACCGCGGTTATTGCGTTAGGTTACGTTGTCGAGCAGCTAAATTTGTCAAACCTATGATGTGGAACGGATATGGAACTTCCTCCAAAACCCTCTGATTGTGATCGAGTGTGTTACGCAATTAGGGTGCGGGAGTACCTTATATATTAATGGTAGTATGTGTGGGCCCTTTAAGTATAAGCTATTAAACAAAAATGTACGGTAAGCAACAAAACTCGTAAAGTTGATGATGTACCTACGCCACAGCACTCCGACGCCCGCGGCAGCCGCTGGCGCACCAGCCGAGCCGGCCGCCGCGCCCGCCGAGCCGGCCGCCGACCCCGTGCAGACGCGCGCGAGCCGCCCCGTCGAACGGAGCTACGGGCCCGCCGTGGTGCGCCCCGAAGTCTCGCCCGGGGGCACCGTCTACATAGGCTTCACGCCCCCGCATATTTTGATGTTGGAGGATGAGGAGGACTCCGGCCCGGAGCCGGACGACGCGGCGTACGAATACTACGAGTTCGACCCGGACCAGCCGGCCTCCGAGCGCCGCGATGATATGCGCATGCGCGGCCTGTATTATTAATAACAGATGCAACATTCAGATAAAACAAACCATTAGGTACTTATATCATAGCTATTGCTAAGAGTTTGTTTTAGGCATCTGTTCCATACTTACATACTCCACTTTTCAACATTTCGCTAACATGCAATGTTGAGAAGTCTTAGGAGTTGTCGTGTGCAGTGTCAGTCTAAGTACCTACTAAAATAAATCTAAATAACAAATCAGGTTTACCTAGCACACCTGTACCTTGGCTAGATTCATAGAATACCTAAGCTCCCATATACTCAGATATAATTATAAGAGATGATTGTAATTCTATAGAAAAACACCTACCTACCAAAATGGATATTAAAAAAAAATTGTGGCCAATTTGGTGTAGAAATTAAAAGGATGATGGAGATCAGACTTACCATAATGGAGTGTATTTCATTTTGAAATCAATTGTATTTAATAAGATCGGGCGGGGCTATTTCGACTATAAAATCACAAACGTCAACTTCAAAAGTCTGCACACCCGTCTTTGAATACGTTATGATAGATTTAATGAATTTGTTATAAAAGCTTTAATTGAGATCTTTCTTACGTAGGTCTTATACAGAATACTCATCTTATATGTTCACAGGAACGATATTTTTTAAATTGGGAAGAAATAGTTACAATTACCCCACAGTGGGGCTATTTCAACTATGCCACATATTTATCGTACTAAAGCCGTTATCGTTTTGAAATTGAGAGCCTGAGTATATTATGGCATAATTCATACCAATCAATCTATGGCTTATTGGCGCCGATTCTGTTGTTCACGAACTAAACTAAATTTAAGTTCAGGCATCTTTTTCTTTCTATGTCATTATGAAAAGGACAGAAGATAAATATTAGTTTAGTCCTGTCAAATTAGTCAGCGCCTGACGTAAATTGACGTATTTTTAATAGCCAATTTTCTAATCTCGTCTAAATTGTCTATGGAGTATCGTAATTTGACAGGACTAAACTAATATTTATCTTCTGTCCTTTTCTTAATGAAATATAAAGAAAAAGATGCATGAACTTAAATTTAGTTTAATTCGTGAACAACAGAATCGGCGCCATTGTCTCCTAACATGGTTCAGTAACGTAATAAAATACTTTAAACACCTTGGAGGGGCTATTTCGACTTTTTACATAGGTAGTAGTGCAGGGACGTATGCCAACCAACATCATCGATAAATCAGATCAACAACAACCATGAATAAACATTTATATAATATTAAAAAAAAAAACATGTTACATGTATTCTTGAGACTATTGTAGACCGTGGCATGTCATGAAAATCAGCAGCTTGATAACTAGTAATTTTTTTTTTCGAACATCTTCTACAGCCGTAAGTAGTTCGTCTAGCTAGTGAGTACCTACTGCTTAACATTTTTGCCTTATAATTTCACACCATCTAAAACGATACAATAACCTAAGCGCAAAATTAGTAGAAAAGCGACGAGAGAAAAAACGTTTATGACAAGATAGAAAATTCTTCAAACTGCATGACATTTACATTTCACAACTATAGTAAACGGTTTGATCACCATAGAGATTTAATTTACCAACAGTGGTTCCCCGTACATTTTATCGCAGCATGTGCCAATGTTTTTGTTATGCATAGAGTATCGATATCTTCACATCACTAGTGTTTCGCAATACCATACAAAAATTAAGCGGGGTAATTATGACTTTGGGTTAGTCGAAATAACCCTACTTCTTCTTTTAGTGGGGCTATTTAAACTAACGAAAAATCACATCAAAAACGTATCATTCCAAAGAACAAATAAGCGAAAAACCATTTACGGTTTATATTTTCCCTAGTCACTGTTTAATATTGTAAAAACAAGCGTTTAAACACAACTTTTGACGGCAAATGTGACGAGCGTCTTTTGTTAACACATGCACAAAATGTCGTCTGACAAAAAAAAGCGACTGTGGGTACAGTTCGCGTTTTAGCAGCTCCTTCTATGAAATTTTGTATAAATAATCTGTTCACCTACCTGGATATAGATGGCGTTTTGGTACAAATACAGTAGAATAACAGTTATTGTCATTAGTTGAAATAGCCCCGCCCGACCTTAATTATAATAATAACTATTTCAAACAGATTGTAATATACTTACAACTTTTTTACATTAATAATAATAGGTAATAATATACGTAACGTAAGTATTCGATATTTGTATTAAAAAAAAAATCAAACAATGTACCTACACTTACCTATTTAGTTTTTGTATTTTTATTGGGTTAGTATTAACTAGCCATAAATAAGTGTAAGAAAATGTACAGTTTTTTTTTTAATAAAGAAGAGAATAATAATAATCATTTATTTTTTAAATAATACAATGTTAGGTAGTAGGTCGGTACCACAGACTGACATTCAGTCATCGTCTTTACGTGTCAGACCGAATTAAAAACATCACAATGAGAGAGAAAAAGTCTACTCTGACAATTTGTATTACAAGCTTTTAGTGAGCGTCAAAATGACGGGATCAAATCCCCAATTTAAAATGTACCTATTACATTAAAGTGTTTGTACTACATTTATGTACTATTTGTACCCTAAACAAGACATTTGTATCTCTAAATGTAAAGGAAGGATGTCAAGACGTTTCCGGTTCTCTCTTTCGCTCTCTTTCTCTGAACTTCTGGAAACGCTTCTCGGAGGCCGATAATTCACACCCGAAGACTTAGTAGGTACTACACATGTACAGGTATATACTAAATTTTCAATACAATTGTAAGTGCCAAATTCAAGTTATGCGATTAAAACATTGGTCCCGCCAATTTGATGATTCATGTTATCGCTGAATTCTAATGAAAAGTATGAAAATCGTTAGAGCTCGTGCAAAATGAAATGTGGAAACTTAGTACGTCCTACGTACATACATTCAGGTACATTGCTGGTACATTCCTTTCATAATAGAACATAATATTCAGTTCTGTAACAGTACACCCGTCATTCTGACCTAGACCTTTTCCCAACTATGTTGGGGTCGGCGTCCAGTCTAACCGGATGCAGCTGAATACCAGTATACTACATGGAGCGACTGCCTATCTGACCTCCACAACCCAATTACCGGTAATACGATTCCCCTTGTACTGGTTGTCAGACTTTCAGACTTCTGAGTTCTGACTACCCGTAACGACTGTCAAAGATCCACGAATGACAGCCGGGACCAAAGGCATAACGTGCTTTCCGAGGCACGGAGGTATGTCACCCATCCACAGACCAACCGCGGCAAGCGTAGCTTCGACCTGTGTTGTTGTTTGTTGAAATACTACAGCCATAGCCCAAATTAAATATCTTTTATAAAAAAAACAGTAAGTACTTACAATGAACCATACTTCGATAATCTTTAAACAAAAACTGCCGAACCGGACGTGACATCTAATAAAAACGAACAAGAAAAGAAAATGTTGACAAGATCAGCCGCTAGACGTGCACGCCTACCACCTCCGGACTCTTCGCTCAGCTCCGCCTCGCCGCCGCCGGTACCCAGCCCCATTGTGAGCGCTGTAACGACACCGGCCGCGGCATTTGCGTCGAGTACGAGCGACGAGTATTTCTCTCCGCCTACGACGCCACCACCTGCTCGTCGATGGGGAGGACGCCGGCCGCCGGACGGCTTAGGACTTCCAGGCCCACCGGCCTCTGATAGGGTCCCAGCTCCCGGCTGAAGTGTCCAGCGCATGAGATGGTCCATCAATGAAAATGTCATGCGCTCATACTATGGGGCTACAGAAGGGGGAAACATTCTGACCGCGTACTGTGTTCGGATGCTCTCTCTTTTTCAGGTGCTTGAACCAGCTGTCAACGTTTCGGCACAACGACTGTCGGATCAGGTGCGGGTCATCCAGCGTAATCATATGTTAGATAACACTGTACTTGATCGCCTGCGAAGTGAAATGCAGAGTAGCCATGTCATCGCCCCCCAGTCGCAGGCTGCTGTAATACTACCGCAGTCTAATACAAGTCATTCTGACGAGGGGAGTAATGATAGGGCTACAAATGTAAGTTACCCAGTGCAATGAGGAATTGAGGAGTGCTTTGGAGGATGCGATTCAGGAATATCGCTTCATGTCGCCCGAACTTAGGCCACGCTTACCTCGTTTGCCCATGCATAACAAAAATAGGGCGCTGGTGGCGGTCCTGGATTCGCAGTTGTCAAAATATTTTGATACCTGCGAAGACCTCATCGATACTCATTCGATTCTGTACTGCGCGGCTGTAGCGGCATGTCGTGTAGCTCACGTCAAATTTGCCAACGATTCTAGAGCTACACGACCGAAACCAGCCGTTTCAGCTTGGCAGTGCAGGATGCAGGCCAGGACGCTCATCGGCGGGCGTTCTCTTGGACTGATATCAGTCCTCAAGAAAAGACGGTAGGTATATTCATTAAGTTTAAGCCGGAATCTTTTAATTTTGTGACACACTCAATATAAATTGTTGGCATTGGTTGAATGAAACTCCTTACAAGCTTGTTCCCGCAAGTTATGGAATGAAACTTCTATGTTATTCTTGCTAACATCTTGAACGCATGTATGATTTTTTGCCTTAATAAGTTGATTGCGGTTCTGATAAACATAGACTCTACTAGCAGTCGGGACCCATATCTACATACATATACCTACATAATACTCGGGCATTGAGATGGACATGAGTTTGGCAATAAAGTGATCAACGTGTGTCCAAGGATCTTGAACGTACAGTCGGTGGCCAACATTATCTGACCCACTTGAGTGATAGCGAATTTGAACCTTATCGTGAACATTTGGAATACTCCGTGCAAACATTTCGATAAATCATGTTGTTAGGCGATTTTAATCATTATATTGTTGTTGTTAAGGTTGAAAGGCTAATGAGTTTCAAGATTACTAAAAAACAAGAGCGAGTCGGACTCGCGCACCGAGGGTTCCGTAACATCCGGGTTTATGCATAAGGTTTATGTTTATGAAATTAAATGTTATTTTTTATTTTTGAGTTAGTTGATTGAATGAATGTTAAATTGTGGTTTACGATTTATGACGTATTAAAAAAAAACTACTTACTAGATCTCATTCAAACCAATTTTCGGTGGTAGTTTACATGGTAATGTACATCATATATTTTTTTTAGTTTTATCATTCTCTTATTTTAGAAGTTACAGGGGGGGGGGGCACACATTTTACCACTTTGGAAGTGTCTCTCTCGCAAACTATTCAGTTTAGAAAAAAATGATATTAGAAACCTCAATATCATATTTGAAGACCTACCCATAGATACCCCACACGTAAGGGTTTGATGAAAATTTTTGAGTTTCGGTTCTAAGTATGGGGAACCCTAAAATTTATTGTTTTTTTTCTATTTTTGTGTGAAAATCTTAATGCGGTTCACAGAATACATCTACTTACCAAGTTTCAACAGTATAGTTCTTATAGTTTCAGAGAAAAGTGGCTGTGACATACGGACGGACAGACAGACAGACAGACGGACAGACAGACAGACAGACATGACGAATCTACAGGATAAATTTTTAACCACTGCGTAAATTTTTTTTGGTGGCTCAGTGTAAGCAATAGAACACATTTCCATTTTTAGTTTATGACTTTTTTTTTTCATTTTTCCACTTTGTCCCAATTTGAAATAAGCAAGACATGGATATAATTTAATAGTAATACTATGAATGAGCATGAATGAAAACGCGAAGGCCGCCGGCCGCTGGACCACGTCTAGCGCACGAGACGGGGGTGCGGGCCGTGCGGGGGGCATGCGGCGCCGGCGCGGCGTTTGATAAACAAAACGCGTGCACATGCAGTACGTCACTTGCGGAAGCGGAGGTTGGATGTTCGTCGCGCCCTTCGTCCCTGCGCGTTGTGCCGCGTACTAGACTAGCGTAGTGACAATGTCTCATTTTACTCACCGCGAGTATTATGAAATGGTGCGAGTGTATTTGTTATGCAATGAAAATTTACGAGCAGCACGAAGAAGATACGAAAGGGAGAGCGTACCTCGTATGCGAGCCCAAGGGTCCTCAATCCCACGGTCCCTAATGAGAGGACAATTTTAGCAGCAAACCAAGTGTTCGGTATAATATTTGCCACCGAACAGCTCAGCACTTTTGCTTGCCTGCATTTCCATAAATGCATGTATCGCATCTATTACCAGTCAGTGCGTAATCGACTACCAATCGCGTAACTCAAACCAATCTAGATCAAACCATCTTAGTGCTTATTTAGATTAGATTTACCATTCGATGTCTATCAATAGTACCTATTCAATATAGCTTTTAAACCGTATCAGTTCGTATCATTAAACCAGACTAATATTACCAAATCAACCAAATATCAACCAACTCTAAAGTTAGTGCTGAACCAAGCAGGCACTAAATTCTACATGGTCCTTCGAGCATTAAGGGCCTCGGTTCGCGAAGTACAGTGAAGTGTTTGTGCGCCGGGACCTTGCAACCAGTGTTTTATAATTTACTAGTTTATAGGGAAAGTAGCTAGGCAGTGACATCAATTTAGAAGAAATTGGGCAGCTGTCGAGTAAGGAGAATATAAGGTCAGACCAAACCATTTTTTACACTTTATTTTCACTTACGCATTTAATTGAACGTGGGAATAATGGAGCAGTTAGCAGTCAGCCAAACGGAGGTTTACGACTCCTTGGTTAAACTTCTAACTAACATCAAGAAAGACGGAGCTGAACGAAAAACCCTAGATTACTGCAAACGGAAGTTGGAGATATTAGAAAATTATTGGAGAGAATACCAACGCAACCATAGGCAGTGCTGTGAACTTGCTGAATTTAACCATGTGTATTTTATAAAAAATTGTTTTGATAAGGCGGAGGAAGTCTATCTGTCGATCAAGCAGCTAATTACCAAAACCATGGAAGACTTGTTGTCCAAACAGCAAGAACCTCACCAGCCGCCGGCGGAGGCGGGGACATCGAGGCAAGCAGGCGATTCATCTCATTCACAGGCACCGCAACAGCAACGTAGGGATACGCGAGCTCCAAATGAAGATAGTAAACAGGACGGAATGATAAAAAAGCAGACTATCAACTTTAGGGCTTTCATGAGAACAGTAGTTACCATAGAAATAGACAAACTACAGAACAAGTGGGAGTTCGAAGATGCATTAAAGTCTCTTCAAAGTCGTTGGGCTACTATCGATAGCCTGCACTGGGACATAGAAGGTGAAAACGGAGATGAGAATGTCTGGCACCAAGAGGAATTCAACAGATATGAGAAAATGTATAACGATTTGAAGAAAACCATCAACTCAAAAATGTGGTCTGTATCCCATCGCGACAAATCTACTCCACAGATGGATATTCCAACATTCCAAGGCAACTACCACCACTGGACGTCGTTTAAAGACTTGTTCACAGAAACCATCCACAAAAACCCATCGTTATCAAATGCACAGAAAATGCAGTTTTTAAAGAGCAAGGTAGCAGGAGAAGCTGAGCGTCTGATCCATCATCTTCAGATTAGCTCGGAAAATTACGAGGTATGCTGGGAAATACTCAACCACAGATATGGCAACAGCAGACTTATTTTCACGTCTCACGTCAACATATTACTGAATATTCCTGGCGTGCAGCAGCAATCCATCGGGGCGATCAAAAAACTACATGATGTGACTAAAGAATGTCTCCACGCAATTCAGAACCTAGGAGTAGACATCACCACCTGGGATCCACTGTTGGTACTATTGTTAGCACAAAAACTTGACAGTGAGTCATTCGCTGAGTATATTGAGTCAGTGAAGAACCCCAGGGAACTACCAGTCCTACAAGAATTCCTAGATTTCTTGGAAAACAAGTTTACCGCCTTAGAAGCATCGCGGCGTAAACAAGAAACAAACAACCAAAAGATGACCACCCAACCACATAACAATCAAAATTATCAAGGAAACCAGAAGAAAAATTATAGTTCGAATAATAACCAGCAATCATCGAATAAAAGCCATCCAAACGGCATGAAAAACCATACAAAATCGTTACACGTGTCGCGGTCAATCACCTGCGCATTGTGTAACGCTGATCACGGGTTATGGATGTGTACCCAATTTCTGCAAATGTTAGATGAGCAAAAACTAAAAACTGTCAACCAACTAAACTTTTGCACGAATTGCCTATTCAACCATTTTAATAAACCTTGTTTATCGAATAAAACATGTCGTAAATGCAACGCGAAACACAATTCATTATTGCATGACGCAATCTCAACCAAAAACAGGCCAAACACATCAGCAAAAGCAAACCATAAGGCTGCGAAGACTCTTGCGACATCATGCATGACCAATGATGAACAAACAGCAGCTTCAACACAACATGCATCTTGGGATGATGTGTCCGAGACACTCTTAGCTACGGCCTTAGTGGAAGTTCTAGGATACAATGGAACATTCCATACCATGAGGGCTTTGATTGACCAGGGTTCTCAAATTTCATTGATAAGCGAGAAAGCGGCACAAGTTTTGAAACTACGAAGACACCAGTGCAAAGGAACCATATTCGGCGTAGGTGAAAAGGAAAACAGCTGCAAGGGAGCAATAACCATCCGAATTAAATCAATTCATAGTGAGTACGCCTTAGAAGGAAAGGCCCTTATAATGAACAATCTCATCAAAAGTTTACCAAATAAATCATTTATAAACCCATCATGGACACACATACAAAACATTAACTTAGCAGACCCAGAATTTAATACCAGTCGACCAGTGGACCTACTGCTTGGAGCAGATGTATACTGCAAGATTGCTTTAGGTGGCCTTTTGAGGGGTGATAACGACAACCAACCAATAGCCCAACAAACGCAATTAGGATGGTTGCTTTGCGGGACAATGACACCACAATACAAGTGTAACGTCGTTCTACACAATACGGACGATTTACGCAGATTTTGGGAAAGCGAAGATATCAACCAGCAGATTGACATGTCTACCGAAGATCATGAATGTTTGCAATATTTTTTGTCAACAACAGAGAGACTGGAAAATGGGAGATACCAAGTCCGACTGCCATTCAAACCAGAAACCAAGGAACAACTAGGGTCCACTAAACCATTAGCATTGGCACAATTTCGTAACTTAGAGAGAAAGTTACAGAAAGATCCACAATTGAAAATAGAATACACAAAGTTTATGAACGAGTATTTTAATTTAAACCATATGGTGCCGTCAGCAACAAATACGAAACCAGAGTGCTATTTACCACACCACTGCGTCACTCGTGCTGAGTCAACCACTACCAAGTTGCGTGTTGTTTTCAACGCGTCTGCTATACCATCATCAGGACTTAGCTTAAATGACGTCATGTACCGAGGTCCCAACCTACAACAAGATCTGCAGGAGCTGATTTTAAAATGGAGACAGTATCAGTTCGTTTACACTGCTGATATCGAAAAAATGTACCGACAGATAATGGTACATCCTGAAGATCAGTCGTACCAGAAGATATTATGGAGGGACTCACCATACCAACCTATTCAAGCATACCAACTTACAACCATAACTTACGGCACAAAGCCTGCACCATTTTTGGCTATGATGTGCTTAAAACAACTAGCTGCCGAGGAAAAACATAATTTTCCCGATGCAGCAAAAGCATTAGAAGAGTGTTTCTATATGGATGACTATTGTGGTGGGGCAAATTCAATGGAACAAGCAAAACAACTAAAATCAGACCTAATAAAACTACTCAGCAAGGGTGGGTTTAATTTACGAAAATGGGCCACAAATGAACCTAAACTACTCGCTGACTTAGAAAAAGATTTGTGGAACCAGCAAATATACGAGTTTAAACAGACAGACTCAACGAAAACGTTGGGACTTGGATGGAATCCGCAACAGGATAAATTTATCTTCGACTCGAAACTGGAGCCAGTATCAAAATCAAAGCCAACCAAAAGATCGCTTCTCTACTCCGATATATCAAAAATATTCGACCCATTGGGATGGCTCACACCATTAACCATAACCATGAAGATGCTATTCCAAAGCGTCTGGTCGTCAAGTCTTAACTGGGATGACGCGCTACCAGAGGATATCAAGATCAAGTGGCTACAGTTAAGAGGAGAAATAAAAGACATAAACACCATAGAAGTTAAACGATGGCTAGGAATAAAGAAAAACAATACCTTGCAATTACACGGATTCTGTGATGCGTCGAACCAGGCGTATGCCGCTGTTATATATTGCAAAGTCACCAATCCAGATAATCCTAACGAGGTAACTCTGGTCGCAGCAAAAGCAAGATTGGTGCCCGTTAGTAAAGACATATCAATACCAAGGTTGGAGTTAATGGGTGCCCAACTATTATCACAGCTGATGCAAAAAGTCCAGACTTGCTTGAATTCTTATAATCACGAAATATATTGCTGGAGTGATTCAACAGCAGTGTTAGGATGGATTCAAGGAGATCCCGCGAGATGGAAACCATTCGTCTCAAATCGCGTGAAAGCTATCACCAAAATAATTCCAAAAGAAAAATGGAGTTATGTAAAAACCATTGAAAATCCAGCAGACTGTGCCAGCCGTGGATTAAGAACCAAACAATTAAAAAATCACGATCTATGGTGGCAGGGGCCATCATGGATTCACTCTTTCCAAAACCATGACATACCTAAAACCACATATGAAACCAGATTAGAGATAAGGCAATCCAATGCAGTAGTTGTGGAAAAACATCAAACAGGAACCATGACCATACCAAACATTATTCACCATTTATTAAACAAATTGAATTCCTTCGCAAAAATCGTGCGCGTTTTTGCATGGATACTGCGATTACCTACTGCAAAGGCAGGCCGACAACCTTATCTCACATTACATGAACTCCGTCGCGCAAAACTGCTGATTATTAAAAGTGTGCAACAAGTAGAGTTTGCCGGTGACGTCAGTTGCTTGCTTCAGAAGGGAATAGTACATTCGAAGAGTAAACTTTTACCATTACACCCTATTCTAGACCAAGATGGTATTCTACGTGTAGGGGGCAGATTAAGGAATGCACAAATAAGTTTAGAGATGAAACACCCAATCATATTACCACACAACCATCGAATTACCACGCTAATAATTAAATACGCTCATGAGCTAACCTACCACGGTGGAGCGCGCCTTACTTTATCAAACATTCGACAAAATTATTGGATAATCAGCGGATATTCAGCTACAAAGAAAATCATACGACAGTGTGTTACATGCAAGAAGCAAGAGCCTATCCAACAATACCAGCTCATGGGTGATCTACCATCATCCAGAGTGAACCCTGAAAGCGCCTTCTAAATGATAAATGATAAATGATTTATTTTCTGTAAGTAGGTTTTTACAAACACTTTTACACGTCATCATATTTTTTAAACTAGATGTGGTCGGCGTTTCCTATCTGACTACTCTGAGAAGAAAGGCCGAAACAAACTCAGAGGTCACAGTCTCTATCATTGTGGTGTCGACTACACAGGCTTTGTAGAAGTGAAAGCAAACAAAGGACGTGGAACAAAAACTACCAAAGGCTACATAGCGCTTTTCGTATGTATGGTGACGAAAGCAGTGCATCTAGAACTCGTCTCAGATTTAACCAGCTCAGCTTTCTTAGCAGCAATAACCAGAATGGCAGCCCGGCGCGGAGCTCCACGTCACATATATAGCGACAACGGAACCAATTTTGTTGGAGCCAATAGAATGCTGCAAGAAGAATACGACCATCTTCAAAATATTTTCAATGAATCATTCTATAAAGAGATAGTAGAACTACAAATTGAATGGCATTTCAACGCGCCTTCATGGCCACATGCGGGAGGACTTTGGGAAAGAGCCGTGCGAAGTCTCAAACACCACCTCAAACGCGTGATTGGACAACAAAAATTTACTTTTGAAGAATACACCACACTGTTGTCAAAACTAGAAGCTTGCCTGAATTCACGGCCTCTTTGTGCGCTATCAGAAGACCCGGAGGATTTAAATTTCCTCACACCAGCCCATTTCCTTTCAGCAAGACCAGGCTTAACCGTAATTGACACAGTAAAAGACGCCAGAACCAGGTGGCACCTAGTGTCGAAGTTATTTGAAGATTTATGGAAGAGATGGAAAACAGAGTACTTAACTCAACTATCAACAAGAAACAAATGGACGAAAGATCAGAAAAACGTCAACGTGGGTGATCTAGTAATGATACATGACGACAACTTACCAGCAGGGAAATGGCCAATGGGTCGTGTGATGGAAGTCCATCCAGGAAAAGATGAACTTGTCAGAGTAGTAACTCTAAAAACCAAAAACGGCTACATGAAGCGCCCTATTGTTAAACTATCAGTTTTACCTATAAACCAAACGGAACCAACCATACCAGAAAACCAAAAAGGCGAACTACTACAACATCAAAGAACTAAAGCTGAAACAGAACCACGTAATCGCCCGCAACCAAACACCAGAACGTACAGTACCTATCCCAAGATAGTAAATATTGCAATGGCATTATTATTGTTCCTAAACATAATATTACCAACAGCAGCTACATACAATATTACGCAATTTGACACCAATAAAACTTTGTACTTTGACAGTGTGGGGAAAGTACAATTGATTCGGAATAAGTGGAAACTAGTCACATACTTTAACATGTCTCCATACTGGCAAGGAGACAAAGCCATCAATGACTTTACAAGCTATCTCGCCAAAACATG
Source organism: Mesoligia furuncula (assembly GCA_916614155.1). Lineage (NCBI taxonomy): Eukaryota > Metazoa > Arthropoda > Insecta > Lepidoptera > Noctuidae > Mesoligia > Mesoligia furuncula. Next base: position 497,792 of record OU744790.1, on the reverse strand, counting down.
TGACACAATTATGGAATCAAGTCACTGTCATATGATACTCCTACAAATACGTCATGACTACAATGAACTGCAATACTACAACCAGCTGTTGCTTAGCCAGCACTACGGCGAGCGCATACGAACACGACGCGGCCTTATCAACGCTGTTGGCTCAATTGCAAACTCATTGTTCGGAGTATTAGACGAAAGTTTCGCAGAAAAATACAAGCAAGACATTGAACTCGTGCGCCGTAATCAAAAACACCAAGGTCAGCTATGGAAAAACTTGACATCCATCGTCGAAGCAGAGCACAATGTACTACAAAGGACTAAAGACATAATAGCAATTCAACACAAAACCATAAATAAACATTTAAGTGCTCTGGACAAGATTAACAATAAGCTGCAACAAGAAATCGATGTGATGACAACACAACAGGACTTCACATTAGTCTCTATAGCTACCATAAATATGATGCAAAACTTGAAACAGATACAGGATACCTTGATCGATACAATATCCGAAATCTACCATGGTCAAATCAGTCTGCATCTACTGACACCAGCACAGCTCAAACGAGAGCTACAAATTATCTATGGCCAAATGCCACAAGATTTAGGCCTACCAATCGAAAACATAGAGACAGACCTCCAGCACATCTACAAGCTACTGAGAACAAAGGCTCGAGTAACCGAAAAATATATTATCTTCGAAATTACATTCCCGCTCGTAGCAAGAGAAAGTTTTCAATTATATAGGATATTACCAGTTCCGCAACAAACCAACTACAGTATGACCAGCATTATACCAATATCGGAATACGTCGCAGTGAACCTAAAAAAGGATGCTTATTTTGTACCAACCATACATGAACTTGACACATGTTTATATCACGGAGAAACCTTCATGTGTGAGCTCTTCAAACCCATCCTAAACTTGGAAAATGACGAAAACTTTTGCGAAACAGATCAAATAAACCAAAGGTGCAAAACAGAAAGAACAGCGTGCAAAAACAGTTGGGTAGAATTACACTCAACGTCACAATACCTATATTTTTGCTGTGACACATATTCCATCAAAATCATATGCGACGATCAAGTTACGGTCCGTCAGCTGACTCGAGCAGGGGTCATTAGTATGACTCAGAAATGCTTTATTAAAAGTAAAGATTTCACGTTGTATTCTTTACAACAACAATCCAACCAACTTAACTTTTCACCAAATATGCTCGTACCAGAGCTAGATTAGATAAACCATATTGTGAACGTTGAAATACCAGCAGAAACAGCATTACCAGAAGACATGGGCCTAAATAGATCTCTATCCATTCTTGGAGAACAGATCAAAACACTGAAATCCACCAAAGCAGAGGTCGATGACATATCAGTCCATGATATTCACCAGTACACCATTGTATACTTACTGCTGGGAGTTGTCCTATGCGCGGCAGCAGTCTGGGTCTGGAAAAGAGTGAGATGCTGTTCGCCTTCTCTGGCCAGCCGGGCGGAGCCTCACCACAGACAGGAGTCTGTGGCGACTACATCGGAGTCAACCAGAGTGCATAGTGAAGTGCAACCGCGAAAGCAGAGTACTGCTGACCGTCAGCAAAGTGAGAGTGAATCAATAGGTTTAAGCGCATATTTCGCGAGACGGTGGCCCAGTGCTATGCGTAGTACGGGTAAAAAGGAAAGGGCTACGTTGCCTAAAGCGAGAAAAGAACGTGTGCTTAGAGTTGAAGACTCATTAGTGTAATGAATTTATGTTTTTTAAGGACAATCGTAATTTATACTTTACCTTTATTTACCATTTTAAAATACTTTTACTTTGTTTACCATTTTTTATGAATTTAACTTTTGTTTACCATTTTATAATTATTTTACTATGTTTACCATTTGACTTGTATTATTATTTTAACTAAGGTGATTTGATAATTACTTTAGTCTTTTCTTACGAGTATCTCATCTTGTGCTCGGGAATATGCTCGGTATAATATTTGCCACCGAACAGCTCAGCACTTTTGCTTGCCTGCATTTCCATAAATGCATGTATCGCATCTATTACCAGTCAGTGCGTAATCGACTACCAATCGCGTAACTCAAACCAAACTAGATCAAACCATCTTAGTGCTTATTTAGATTAGATTTACCATTCGATGTCTATCAATAGTACCTATTCAATATAGCTTTTAAACCGTATCAGTTCGTTTCATTAAACCAGACTAATATAATATTACCAAATCAACCAAATATCAACCAACTCTGAAGTTAGTGCTGAACCAAGCAGGCACTAAATTCTACACCAAGGTGTATGAAACAAGTGAAATGTTGTAGAAGAGGCTCAGAGCCTAGATGACTTGAAAGAAAAAATAATTAACGCTTTCAATGAAGTACAAAGTGGTGTTAGTGTCCTAAACAAACTAAATGCTTACTTATTTAAACGTGCACGTTTATGCCTTGAAAAAGGAGGAGGTCACTTCGAACAATACCTAAAATATTGTGATTAATAAAATGTAGAGGTAAGAAGAAATTATAAACAATCTTAGTGATCTTACAATCTTACAATGTTAGGTTCTTTTTGATTAGACATTGTTGTAAGATAGTTGATTCCAATTTTTTAAATACGCCAAAATGCAATTGTTTCAATCTAAATTGTATCATGTAAGTACCTATCATACCTAAATGTTTTATTTTGAATGGACTAAAACGTATTACTTTCTTACTTATTATGATTTATTTTCTGCATTTTGATGGTCCTAAGCCCATGAAGGTATGAAGGATAAATTGGAATTTACGAAAAATTACGTTTACAAATAACTTTACACAGTCTACACTTAAAAAATTGTAGCGCTAATCTGGGGTCCATAATCCGCCGTCGCATAGAGCGACCGCGCGTGAGTACTTCTGATAGCAGCTGGCGCGTCAGGCGACCGGTCGACGCGCAGCGTGAATCGGGCGACCGGTCGACGGACTGGCAAGCGACGTCCATAATATAAATTTCTGAGTAAACAAGTCTCGTAAGCGTTAACTTAATTTTTTACTATTGAAACATATCAAAACAAAAAATACGTGTTTATTAAAATACATTCAAGTTTATTATGTCAAAATTTGCGCACTGGTTAAAAACTTTTCCTGTATAAGGGTTCCGTTTTTGCCATTTGGCTACGGAACCCTAAAAACCAAGGCGAGGGTGGATGAATAAAAAAAAATATCGTGCATCAGTAACATTTTAAAGGTGTCTACGGTTAATAGCTAAATTCCGTGATTCATTTTAATAGCTGGTTGTGATTGTGCGATAATGAACTTTATGAAAATATACGTTACGGTTCAAATTCTTTAGAATATTGCGTCTGTCATCACAACTAAGATCGAATTTCAAAATATATTACAAGAGTTATATTACCACGAGACCAACACGGTCTCGTGGTCACTAAGGCAGCTCGATATTCATCGTTGTCTGCGTTCGAAACCAGGAAAGACCTAACAGTTTTTTGTTAGCAATGTTTTGTGTTATATTATTATCTATTTTTTTACTTTTTTTTAACGAACGAAGTCGGGAACTATCTTTTTAAATAGGCAGTTTGTATAGAAATGAAACAAAATCATTGCAAGTAATAAAAATGTTTATTAATTCATTAAAATATACATAAGTAAGATAAAGTAAGTAAATGCTCTTAAATTAATACATTTTATAATATCATATCCAAACCTAACCATGTATATATAAACATTTAAAAAAAGTCATGCTAATGGTACCTAATTGCTTGGAAGTATATATATTGTATATTGCTTGGAAGTGTGTTATCGAGAAAACATTGATGTCTATAGGTAGGTAAATGCGAGAAAATAATGAATTTGTGTAATGTTTTACAGATTTATAGCTAAGTATATGTAGTGAATCAACATGTTATTTAAATAGAAAAATGCATTTCCATTTATAACAATAACATCACCACAGAATCTTACATTTTAATGGTTAAGCATTCATTCAATTGAGCATTTACTTACATAGTGTGTTTCAAAATACTTATAAGTAGATTAGTTAGTAGCGAAGTGGCGCACCGTCTCCTTCTATAACTTGCTGTAAGCGGCTACGCATACCGCTCACCATGTTCCAACACAAATCTTTTCCTCTCATGTGCTTCCATGTCGATGACACGATCTCAGCCAAATCGTTTTTATTTCGCCCTTCGGATGTGTCCCAATTTAAAACCATTTGACCCCATAGGTTTTCTATAGGGTTCAAATCGGGAGTTTTAGATGGCCAGTAAATAACAGTTACACCTTCTTGAGCAGCTAACCAATTCTTCACAATGCCTGCACGGTGGATGTAGCAGTTATCTTGCACGAAGTAAATATCTGTATTTGGATAGGCAATTCGCACAGTCGGCAGCAGGACGTCACCATCCAGCCAGCAATGTTTTGTATAGACATTAAGTTGCGACATGACGCTTTGATTACACCAAATTCATTAAAAATACTTTTCACGATTTACGTCAAACGTTTTAGAAATGTTTGTGCGCCGCAGTCACTGTTTAGGTAGTTTAGGTAGACTGACTTTTGTCACTTAGATCAATTTATTTATTTTATTTATCCATCTACCCCACGACGTAAACTTTTACTTCGTCCTACTTATTTGAGGACTTATAGTTTTTTTTTATTTACCCACTTGTTTTCCAGAAAAGTTGTTAGGCAAAAATCATATTGGTCGTTCTATAATAATGCAAGAAATATTGTAGAAATCATAAATGAAAACAAATAAAGAAAAATAAATTATAAAAAGAAATTTATATAAGGTGGATTGTGTTTTCGAACCCACATGTTGTTCGTCGCGAATCCAGCATCGAACCGCGAAGCCACAATGACTGGTTGGAAATACGCGAAATTAAAGATTAGGTAGTAAGTATGGCCGTGTTACTTAAAATCTTTTCAACTTTAACGACAAGAAGATAATGATTAAAATGGCTTGACAAGTTATGCCGGTGGGTCAGGCAATGTTGGGTGGGTCAGACAATGTTGGTCACCGACTGTACTGCGAACTAAATAACAGAATTAACTCCTTGAGGTAACAACAGTTTACTCACGTGAATCGTCACAGATCCCAAGCATCGCATTCTTTTGAACTTGATTATTTAACTACTAATAATATTTGTACACAGAGAGGAAGCCTGTGTCCCAGTAGTGGTCTACCTACCGCAAGTACAGCCAAAATTTGTTTCCAGTTGTGTGCCTAAGTTTTGTTTTTACAAAATTGATAGGTACCCATTACTTAGTAAGACAATCCCACCCTTTCTATTTATAAAATTAAGATCCAATACAGACCTAGCACATTACTCCACTTGTTAAAAATGGTATAGCATGATGTGATTTTGTAATTTAAACAACCATGAAACAACCTATTTAATAGTTTTATAACCTCTTCGTACGCAACAGTACTTTACTAAATTACGAGCTGATCTGACTAACGGGAAAAAAAAATTCCCGTTGGAAATACTAGTCTGACCACCAATCTAACTACTGGGAAAAACCCCAAAATTACAGCTTCCTAGTACTAACGGTCTCTTAGCGAAACCTCGGACAGACAGACAGACGGATGGACATGACGAAACTAACGGCCTTATTACAAAACAAGATTTATCTTTAGACCCAGGTTTAAACCATCCAGCCATTTTTAAATTTCGAACTATAATCCAACGAAGCTAAAGTTCTTATTACAAAAACTGACGTTAAACCCGAGTCTAAGTTGTCAATTTTGCATTAAGAACTTTACGTTTGTCGGAATAAAATTCAAAATACTTAGAGTAACTGGTTAGAAGGTTTAGGCTAGGTCTAAAATTAGATCTCGTTTTGTTTTGTCTTTCTCGTGTTGTTTTGTGTTTTGACTTTCTATAAGTTCCTACGAGTTTTTATAAGAACTACCGGTATGTACCGGTATAATTCGATATTTGTGTGTTCACTGAAGGACAAACAATCGTAGAAACAAATTCTGCAGTTGGTAAATAAATAATCGTAAAAACATATCCTTTAACGTGGAGTCTCTAATTTTTATTACCCGACTGCGGCGAAGCCCAAAAGGAGGGTTATGTGTTTGACCTGTATATATGTATGTATGTATGTCCGTTTCTTTGTTCCCTCGTAACTTCTAAACGAATGAACGGATTTTGATAAATTATACGTCTTTAGATTTGTCTTGGTAGCGCGAGTGTCACTGGGTATATCAACATTGAAAAAATATAAAATGGCCGATTTTTGGCACAATATTATGTCTTCAAAAAAAATATTTTTCTCGAAACCTATCAAAATAAAGGGTTTTTAAAGGTGATTACAAAAAATATAAACAACTTATATGGTTAAAAGTAATTCGAAGTGACAAATCGTAAAAAACACGTACCTATAGCTAAATCGTCTGCGAAATCTTTCACATTTATTTTGTCAACTAAAAAGCTGGAAATAAAAAAAGTTATTTAAAAAAATAAAAAACCCGACTGCGGTAAAAAACTGAAAAGCTAAAAACAAGCCCATTTTAAATTAAATAAAAGTTGGAAGCAGGCGGGACCCATATCATTTTTATTATATTTTCAAATTCAAATGGGTCCCGCCTGCTTCCAACTTTTATTTAATTTAAAATGGGCTTGTTTTTAGCTTTTCAGTTTTTTTTTACATTTGATAGGTATGCTGAACGAGCACATTGAGCACATCGAGTGTAAAACCTGAAATTATGCCAAAAATGTGATTTATGATAAAAATATACGAAATTGTTACACTTAGATTTTTTAATTTTTGTCGTCCTATGTTTAACAACACAAAATAACCTCAATACTTACATAGTACCTACGATTAAAGTGTGTAGTCGGCTCCCAGTTGAATGAAAGCTAAACCATTAAAATGTTGCAGATTCTGTGGTGATGTTATTGTTATAAATGGAAAAGCATTTTTCTATTTAAATAAAGTTGTGTCTTATGTCACGGGCGTCATATTGAATCTCGAGCGCAATGAAGGATTCGGGATTTAGCTTCCGAGCACAGCGAGGGAGTTTAGAGTTTAACTCACGAGCGAAGCGAGGGAGTTAATACAAGAATCCTGAATGCAGCGAAGGATTCAAGCTAGCCCAAGGCAAAGACACCTTTAGCCCAGAGGAGGATACTCTACTTTTTACGCCTTAATTGCGTCTACCAATAAGTAGCCAAGAAACGATCAATTTGATTTTCAAAAAAAAAAGTCTCTTCTATGGTTTTGTCGTGTGTGTCTATTGATATCACTCTCATGGAAGTGGCGTTTGTGTAAACTAAGCTTTATACAGGGCTGGTAGAATGGTTTTGGATGATTGGCTGTATGCATTTTGAATGAGAGGTTTTTCTTTTCAGTATTAAAAAAAAATAGTTCCCAAGAACCCTGAAGATGGCGTTGAACTGACTACGTTACTAGATGCCAAAGTCAAAACGCTTGGGAAAAAAAACATTGCGTCACGTCATATACGCTCGTTGAGTGACAGTTTCGTTTGCTTTCGTTTTACGATCTCAAAATTACATCCAAGTGAATTAATAAAAAAATTATGTGACTTCCGTTCCTTGCAGTAATTTACCAAGTTCAGCGCCATCTATCCAGCGACTAGGGAAGCGTTTAAAAAAAAAGAAAAAGAAAATCCCTCATTTAGAACGTCACTGGAGACGCTCGTAAAATCGAGTATTTTTGATAAAATGTGATAAATCGACTGTAGTATAGATAGGTTTTATTATTTATTTATTTATTCACAAAATCCACAGCAATCTTAAAGCAGTTTACTTAAAATAAATTAACTAAAGTTACAGCCAATTACTATTACGGTATTACGGCGCGGTACGGTATTTGTTATTATTAATGCCAGTTTTAATGTTATTCCATTCCTTTTAAAAAATAATAAATAATAATAATAATAAATATATTCGACCACTATCACACAACGCCGTCTAGTCCCAAGCTAAGCAGAGCTTGTGTTATGGGTACTAGACAACTGATAAACATACTTATATATTTCTAAATACATACATATTATAGATAAATTACACCCAGACACAGAACAAATGATCATGCTCATCACACAAACATTTGTCCTGGGTGGGAATCGAACCCACGACCTCCGGCATAGCAGTCAGGGCCACTAACCACTAGACCAACGGGCCAGTCAAAAATGGTTCGTAGTTATCTAATTATTCTTACAATATTATGTCTTCGAAAACATGGCAACGATATGAAGAAGCAGTCGTTATGATTTTGTAGGAAATCGAAAATATCATCCACGCGTAGTAAGGGTTTCGAGAATAGCTTTCCTCTTTCTGGCACCAAAGGGTGTCTGTTTGTTAGTAGGTACTATACTGCCAATTTAGCAGAGCATGTGAGATTCCAAATTCAAATCACATTATTGACCAGTGGGTCTTAATGAAATCCAGTACAACATTATTGACCGGCTGTGCCCCCGGCCACTAATGACTCACTTAAGGTTAAGGTTGCTTGACATACAATTTGACATTTTCGAGCACTTGGTGTGAAATAGTAGATTATGCACCGAGGGGCTAAAGTTGTGTCTTATGTCACGGGCGTCATATTGAATCTCGAGCGCAATGAAGGATTCGGGATTTAGCTTCCGAGCGCAGCGAGGGAGTTTAGAGTTTAACTCACGAGCGAAGCGAGGGAGTTAATACAAGAATCCTGAATGCAGCGAAGGATTCAAGCTAGCCCAAGGCAAAGACACCTTTAGCCCAGAGGAGGATACTCTACTTTTTACACCTACTGTGAGAAAATAAAAGCCATAGTACGAAAATTCGCGCCTTAATTGCGTCTACCAATAAGTAGCCAAGAAACGATCAATTCGATTTAAAAAAAAAAGTCTCTTCTACGGTTTTGTCGTGTGTGTCTATTGATATCACTCTCATGGAAGTGGCGTTGTGTAAACTAAGCTTTATACAGGGCTGGTAGAATGGTTTTGGATGATTGGCTGTATGCATTTTGAATTTAGAACTTCATTGGAGACGCTCGTGAAAATAGAGTATTTTTGATAAAATGTGATAAATCGACTGTAGTATAAGATAGGTTTTATTATTTATTTATTTATTCACAAAATCCACAGCAATCTTAGCGTAGTTTACTTAAAATAAATTAACTAATGTTACAGCCAATTACTATTACGGTGTTACGGCGCGGTACGGTATTTGTTATTATTAATGCCAGCTTTAATGTTATTCCATTCCTTTTAAATAATGGTTCGTAGTTATCTAATTATTCTTACAATATTATGTCTTCGAAAACATGGCAACGATATGAAGAAGCAGTCGGTATGATTTTGTAGGAAATCGAGAATATCATCCACGCGTAGTAAGGGTTTCGAGAATAGCTTTCCTCTTTCTGGCACCAACTGCCAATTTAGCTGAGCATGTCAGATTCCAAATTCAAATCACATTATTGACCAGCGGGCATAGATAAAAATACTAAATGTACAATAGATGGGCCACTGAGGTTTTCGTTTTATAAAAAGTCAGTACTCTGACCAAGAGATAGCGCTGGATGTCCCAATGTCCCCTTCGCCTACGCTAGATGGCGCTTTTAGGAGTTTTTGTTTCTAGTATTAAGAATGAAGAATTCAAATCTTAGGAATTTATTTGTGTGGAATAAATTATAATTGTTATGTGTTTTATACACGTAACAATTATATTTATACCACACAATACTATGATGACAAAATCATATTCTAGTTATTGTCTTAAAGGAAATGTAGAATTTGAAACAGACACGAATTTACTTATTTCACTTTATTTTTATTTTCACAAAATCAAGGTCCAGTACCTAATACATGTTGTTGGGACAATCGTTTACGTATCTTATCACAGGGTCCAAGGGGGAAGCAGGGTCTAACGTTTTATCAAGAAAACAAGCACAGTCCTAAGTCGTAAAAGAACACAAAACAGATCACCAGATCACAACGAACCGGGATTCGGGCGTGGTCCACCTGCTTAGTTCACTTGGGTGGACCACGGGCACTTTTTATTGCCGTTGGATCACCTAAATGATGAGGAATATGCAAATAAAATCCTCTTGTAATATTTTCAAAACCCAACTGACAGTTTGAACTCGAACTGTCTATCATCATTTACGTTTCGTTTCAATTTTGAAAAAGATTTTATTTATTGTCCTACTATATTTTATAAATTTATTTCTAATGCAATAGTAAAATAATAAATAATACTTGTTTATTAGTTTAATTTGTATATTAGTTTTAGTTTTGTTGGTACTGTTGTAAAGTAGCTCTATCTAGCAGCTTAAAATAAAACTATGGACAAAGTTTCTGTACCCGCACGCTCAGATAGCAGCACTATCTATGAATATTTTATTAGAAGCCAATGTATGGAAGTTTCACTGCCCTGCCAGCGGGTCATAATGAAATCCAGTACAACATTATTGACCGGCTGTGCCCCCGGCCACTAATGACTCACTTTAGGTTAAGGTTGCTGGACATATAATTTCACATTTTGGAGCAGATGGTGTGAAAAATTATTTTATCCACCTGCCAAAGCACGGCAACAGGGGGAAAGAGAATTATATCACTTTTTGACATTAGACGTGGATACTCACCCCCCGTCTATAGCATGGCGACTAGTGGAAGAGAAAAATTACAGATATTTTGACATAACAAAGGGAGAAATTTGTCCTCGTCTTTAGATGGTGGGTTTAAGTATATCTCTTGGAGAAAATATAATTAATTGTACTATAAAAATGTCTCGTGCTTACTGCCACCGTGAATAGTTTATCCACCCATGTCGCCATGCTCGGAGGGTGGACAAAATTGACAGAGGGGAATAGTATTTTCTCCTCTCCCCGTGGATAAAATGTCTCCGGCCATGCTAGCCCTGCTGGTTTGTCCACTGTGAATAGTTTATCCACCCATGTCGCCGTGCTCGGAGGGTGGACAAAATTGACAGAGTGGAATAGTATTTTCTCCTCTCCCCGTGGATAAAATGTCTCCGGCCATGCTAGCCCTGCTGGGAGGGGTGGTAACAAATATAAACTTTTATCTGGGAGGGGTGATAACAAATATAAACTGTTTTCTTAAAGAAATCATTTTATTTCCATTACAATTGGACATCTGTTATGTATCTTTGGATTCTATTACTTATCATAGAAGGGAGTTAAGTCGGTGACGAACTTGTGGGAGCAGGGATACATACTGCTCAAGCTGATGAGTTGTTATGGACTAAGAGCGACAGCCGCGCGCCGCCCGTCCGACTCTGTGTGCTGTACTACGAAAGACGTCAACGATATTCATAACTATGTCAAGCACTCTGGACGCAGTTCATCGTCAGCCTCGCCAGCGAGATACGTAGTGTGCGGCCAGTGACTGCGTCAGCGGGCCTATTTACATTACATGTCGTCAAGGGATCCATAAGAAATGATCACTAAGGCCGCTTTCACATATAGGCGACTTTAGCAGCGCGACAGTCGCGCGACCGTCACCCATTCAGAATTTCATAATAAAAACAGAAGCGCACCAGCCGCGCGTCCGCTGCGCTTCTGTTTTTATTATGAAATTCTGAATGGGTGACGGTCGCGCGACTGTCGCGCTGCTAAAGTCGCCTATATGTGAAAGCGGCCTAATTGTACAAGTACCTATTTGTTGTTGACCAGTAATCTAATCCGAGGCAGCAGCAGCTTCTCGTAATGGCTCTCTATGAGAACAGTTCGTGATGTGATCGAAGTATAAGCAACCAAGTTAGCCTAATTAATTAAGTATTTCGATTTACACAACGAGATACGCCTCCTCAACAGGCCTCCTCTCTGAGAGGGAGTGAGCTGTGTTTCATCACGCGGGTCAGCACGGGTTGGTTGCTGGCACCCATGGAAAAATAGCCTTTAAGAGTTGCGGTAGGTAAACGGCGTCCATCAAGCTGACCTCTACACCATGGAATTCGGGGCTCTTCAGACATCAGAAGCTAAAATTATATCTCGCATAAAAGTCGCTTTTAAAGATGGTTGTTTAAAAAAATAAAACTTTTTAGTAGTGGTACCCCACTCAAAATCATGTAAGTACAATTACTTACTATGTAAAGATAACAACGTCAAGAAGACGAACTGGAATAAAAACTTATTATTGAAGCTAACTCAAAAATTTCTCAAGCAATGTTAGTACAATTGATACCGAACAGCCGCGCGGGCGTCCCCTGCCAAATGAAAAGCAAGTTCGTTGATTATTATCGTAATGTTGTTTTCAGTTTTCTTTTAGTTGACGTACCGATTTCGCCTATAAGAGCGTTTACGCCGTACGACATTTCATACAAACTTTCCAGCCCTTATTTTTCGAAATGAATTAAACGATTTTAATGAAACTTCATACGCATAAGCAGGATACAAAGGTCTAAAAAGTTAGTAGAGAACATTTTCGAAAAATAGTGTTACAACCAAATTAGACCGATTTTAAATTTTCCATAGAAACAGAGATTTCCAGTTATCTTTTTTTAAATAAAACATTTCGAAAATGTTCTCTACTAACTTTTTAGACCTTTGTATCCTGCTTATGCGTATGAAGTTTCATTAACATTCATTCATTTCGAAAAATAAGGGCTTGAAAGTTTGTATGAAATGCCGTACGGCGTAAACGCTCTTAATATTAAGGGTTATTGGTAAAACATTAACAACCTCTTAAGAGGTACTCATCATTATGAACAACTTTTACTATGGGACCAAACCTGAAATCGCTAAAAAAAATCAGCTGTTCCCTATATTTTGACGAGATAATGATTTTTTTTTCGCGATTTCAGGTTTGGTCCCATAGTAAAAGTTGTTCATAATGAAGAGTACAATAACCTCTTAAGAGGTTGTTAATGTTTTACGAATAACCCTGTATAGGTTTGCATCTAAGTAATTATTTTGCTTTGAATTGTTAAGTTTCTAGATAAAACTATAGGTTCGCTATAAAATATAACTTCATATAACTTTACGCATCTAAGTAAAGTTGCAAGTTACAATTACTTATCTTTGATTTGTGTACTTAGTAACTTCTGTCCGGAATAACAATAAGAAAGCCCATAAATGACGTCTTCTGCAGTATAAAGTGTAGCGATTTGGTACGAGTACATATGGTCCGCTCTGTTGCCGCAGCGCGTGCGCGCTGTGACTTGCGCTCTCAGTGACGCGCACTTCACGCGACTAGTGTAGAGCGGTCGTCTACGTCATATCGAGGACGAATGTTTCGTCCGGATGAGTAGCGTGTTGCTGTGCGTCTCGCGAGCTGTTGAACTGTGCTCAGAGTGCGGGCGCGGGGGCGCGGGGGCGCGGGGGCGCGGGGCCTCGGGGGCGCGGGGGCGCGGGGCGCGCTCTGTCCTCCGACAGCTAATACAAAATTCTTAATGATACATTGATTACTAAATAGTTTGAAGGATTGTACAAGTACCTATTACAGATAACTTACGTACATTTATTATAATAATAAAGACTAGCATACGCATGCGCGAGAGCCGCGGACAGCGCGCGCCTGCGCGCTGTCCGCCGTGCAGCGATCATGTTCATGTTTTCATACCGATCGTAATATATCATTTTATTAAAATACCTTACAATTTCGATTAATACAAATAATATTAAAGAAAATATTGAGCATAATTATTATTACATTACTTATAAGCCGTATCACAGTACGCTAACTTAAAATAGTTAATGTTTGACAACTTTATTTGTTCGTACTATAATAAAATAAAATATATAGTATTTAATATGCGCAAGAACGGTATATAGTGATGGCCGAATCATGACGCACAACTAAGTATACATTAAAGTATATAATATAGGCCCAATACAAACCAATAGTAAAGACAGTCTTACATGTGTGCGCGAGGGCGCGCGCCCTGCTCACCTCTGAATCATAACAAGCATCGTTATTGGTCCGAGTCGAACGAGTCTTCTAACGTGTATAGTAACTACATATTGTATAAGTATTTGTTAAATGCTAAACGAAGGAGTACATAGTGAGTGCGTGTATACATCTAAGTCAAGGTGTACATCGCGTACAGCGGAATGTAGGCGGCGCGGCGGAGCTCCTGCCGCCAGCGCGCGCCGGCCACGAGCCACAAGACACAATATCTTACTAACAACATTTTGGCACTGATAAATAAACACAACAAACTAGCGGAACTCAAAGGGGCTGCGGGTCGCGCACCCGCACTGACACTGCGAGCAGAGAGTACTGTCCGTGCTGCCGCCACTATATGTCCTTATACAACATTCACTGGTCGGTACTCTTTGGTTTGTCAACACTACACTGCGGGCGCGCAGTGACCCGACGCGCGCCAGGCACGCCACTCCACTATGGGGATTAGGTTTACTTAACAACTACTGTCGCTACGAAGTCCTACATGTTTGTTTTGAGATCGGTTACATTATACTGATGAAGGAATAGCATGTCGTGGTGACGCCGTGGAGATTGTTGCGGCGCGCCTGTCGCTCGCGGCGGTCGCACGCCGCGGTCGCACGCCGCGGTCGCAAGGTTTGTGTTCTGTAGTATATTTCAGCCGCTTCACGTTTATCTGAAAAGTTTAAGTCATGTCCTATTTAGTATTGTCAATTAGTTGTGCTAGTAATTGTTTTTCATTTGACAGATATTGGTTCTTTTGCAAATTTTTCTCTGAGGAGGTCTAAAGTGATAATTTAGTTAGAGAAGTTTACCTTGTACCTGTTGATGTGATTAAGGTGGGTTTTTGCTTAGTAGGAATTTGGTAACTTAAAATGTGTGTATGCCTTAAGACTGTTTTATTGCGACTGAATGTGGGGGGGACATGCATATGTTAATAAACACTTAGCAATCTCATAATATAGGCATAACATCGTGTCTTGATTAACTTAAAGTTAAATGATTTAACACATGTTTCAAAAATCAGTTCCTATTGGGAAGAAAGTTTTTTATTTAACTTGTGTAGTTTCATTGTAGGGTAAAGGTTTCCGCTATACTTTTTAGGGTTCCGTACCCAAAGGGTAAAAACGGGATCCTATTACTAAGACTTCGTTGTCTGTCCGTCTGTCTGTCACCAAGAACCGCGATAGCTAGACAGTTGAAATTTTCACACATGATGTATTTCTGTTGCCGCTATAACAACAAATACTAAAAACAAAATAAAATAAATATTTAAGGGGGCTCCCATACAACTAACATGTTTTTTTCGGCGCTTTTGCCTTGTGGTACGGGAACCCTTCGTGTGCGAGTCCGACTCGCACTTGGCCAGTTTTTATTATAGATAATTTTACGTTGCGCCTTCTTCGGCCATTTGTTGTTTTTGACACTTGTCGATAAAAGGTTAACAATTTAAAAATGGTAGATCTTTTTAATGACAAGTGTTGCGTTTCGCTGATATTGAAGTATGTAAATTATAGGTATTGTTTAATGAATTGTAACAAATGGTATAGACCCCTATGGTATACCCCTAGTGTTTGTGATATATACCTGTGTACGATGTCGGCGAGGTCTTTGAGCGCGCGCTCGACGCCATCGGCGAGGTGATGCGTGGGAGGCGCGGGAGAGGCCAGCGCGCGCGCCTCCGCCTCGAGCCGCGCCGCCGCCGCGCGCAGCGACACGCGCAGCGCGGGCGAGCAGCGCCGCGCGTCCGCCGCCGCCGCGCACGCCGCGCCCAGCCGCGCCAGCCGCTCCGACGACTGCAGCCGCCACAGCGAGCCGCGCCCGCCACTCCCCGCACCGCCCGCACCGCCCGCACCGCAACCACGCCGCACCTACACATCCGAACTAGGATTACCGTTCCAACACATATTATTCACTTATTATATATTTTTACCCGACTGCGCCAAAAGGAGGGTTATGTTATTCGAGTATATGTATGTATGTATATTTCTTTGGCACGCTCTGTAGCCTAAACAGCTTGATCGATTTCAGCTTGAGAGGTGCCGTTAGATTCGTCATAATTGTGAGAGTCACACTGGATATATCAAAATTGAAAAACAATTAAAATGACCGATTTTTAGCGCCATATTGTCTTTAATATTTTTTTTTCTTTAATTCTGAATATATCAATTAAATATGACACATTCAGAATTATTAGAGTGACTTATAGTAACTTTTGAATGAATACAACTTTAAGCATTGCATAGGTTGAATTTACATTAACGTACATTTTTTTCAACTAGAAAGAATTAGGTAAATACAATTGGCCACCGTTATATGAGAACTTTTGCATGGGATTGGGTATCTAGTTCTATTATTGATCGATGCCTCTTTCTTAGTAATATAACTGTATTATAGAGGTATGAGGAACAGGGTGTAAAATTCACTCATCCTCCAACCGGACTGGTGGTCGGTCTGGTGGGCAATTGCCCGATATTTCATGTCGGTCCGTTATATATATGCTAGTTGCGCGGTAAACTCTGCTTGCGAGATGTAGGATTTTGCGTGACGTCAGTATAACGCGTAGTTCGCATGTGGCGTTGTAGATACCGTTATAGATACGTTGTAATTAGAGCGTTAACGCCGATTTTGGCTGTTTAACCTAAAAGCTTACTTTTCAAACTATTTATTTATTAAACTTAATGCACAAGTAAAAGAAATACTGTACAAGGACGGACTTAATGCCTGAGGCATTTTCTACCAGTCAACCTTAGGGTGATGCAGAGACAAAACATGGCAGGTGCAACATACGAGATAAATAGCTAGAAAATGACTACAAAATACAAGAATAAATACTAATACATAGATACATACATACATATAAACAAAATGAACTGTGAGGTAGAGGAGAAAACGAATCCAGCAAATCAGCGCTGGGATGCTACGGACAAATTTTGACGGATATGTTCACGTGCCTAATTTATTCTTAAAACGTATATAACGAAAGTGTGAATTACTAATTACGGTAGGAAATATTTCGATCTAAAAAGTTAGGTGAGAACATTTTTACATTAATAGAGTATTCGTGAATTCTAACCAGTTAAACGAACAGGGTTTTCTAAATTCCCTTTACAGTAGTCATTTAGAAGCTTTAAATATCCGAAACCAGTCATAAAATTTACAAACTTATTTAATTGTTTATATCCTTGAGCAAAAAGCTATTAGAGATTTTTTGATTTTCGGCTCCTAACATAGATAAATCAAACAATAAATAAAGAGAAATTAACAAGAAAAAGCGGTTGCTAAATTCATTATTTCCTCCAATAAATCTTACTTAATTTTTCAAAGTAAAGTGTATTTTATATATTACTAGCTGACCCGGCAAACGTTGTTTTGCCATATAAATTATTTTTAGCTGCCCAGCGCTACTTCGTTCGCGTGGTGACCTACCCCTTACCCTAACCTACTCCTACTGTACTCCTATCCTACACCTACCCTACTCCTACCCTACTCCTAACCTACTCCCATAAGTTAAAAAAAAAAGTATCCTATGTCCGTTACCTGGTTCTAAGCTAAGCTACCTCCCCACCAATGTTCAGCCAAGTCAGTTCAGCCGTTCTTGTTATAAATAGTGTTACTAACACGACTCTCCTATAAACAGGGCGTCCCACGGCTTTGCCACATGGAGGGAAACTATCTTGAATATTGTAGATGAAACACTTTACTGAAAGTATCTTGAAATTGTAGATGGAACACTTTACTGAAAGAAGACATCATTTTAATTTTAAAAACAAATTAAACTGCATTCATAGATTTTTAAATAATTACATGGTTGAACCGGGAATCGAACCCGCTACACGAGAAAAAAAAATACCCTGTAGCTTTATCATACCGATCGAAAGACTTCATCATAAGGATTATTTTTTGCTAAGTAACATAATGTCAGAAATAAAAGGAAGACCATGAATTTTAACATTTTTAATACAAAATTAATCAATTTATCAAATGCTCAAAATGAGTCCCTTACTGTTGAATACAAAGTCGCACTCTTTTGATTATTTCACTCCCTGTCGATTTTTTGATCTTGTTGTGGTGGATGATGTGTGGTGAAAATGGAACACATTTTTGAATTATTTCTTTATAATCAGCCAACCGCATTGCGATGGACAAAATAATTTACGCGTGTGTACGCCTCGATTTGTTACGTACAACGAGGTACCTACTAATTACGTATCTCTTTATCATTTTATCATGCACTTAAATTATAATAGGGAAATTATGCGTACTTCTCAAGTGGGTACATTTAGTATAGGTACTTATGATAATGTCAGTTGCACAGATATAGATATA
Organism: Mesoligia furuncula; assembly: GCA_916614155.1. NCBI lineage: Eukaryota > Metazoa > Arthropoda > Insecta > Lepidoptera > Noctuidae > Mesoligia > Mesoligia furuncula. The sequence continues at coordinate 479,623 of OU744790.1, read as the reverse complement.
CATAGATAACGCAAGAGTAACTACTTCGCGTGCCAAAAATTGCACCAACTTATGATTACAAATCGTAAGCCGCCCCTTTCGCGCTCAGTCCTTTGTACTGTTGGCTGGGTAAGTGTGAGCGAGAGCGCGAGCTTGTGACGTCATAGTAGGCAGTCAAAAAATGGCACGCTTGGTTTTCATACAGTTCGTGATACTTGCGTTATCTAGGTATATCTATATCTGTGGTCAGTTGTATGCCCTTACGGCAATGTCAGCTGATCATTTTTCTGCACAAAATTTCACATGAAATGTTAAAAATCATGGTCTTCCTTTTATTTCTGACACTACGTTATTTAGCAAAAAATAATCCTTATGATGAAGCCTTTCGATCGGTGTTATAAAGCTACAGGGTAATTTTTTTCTCGTGTAGCGGGTTCGATTCCCGGTTCAACCATGTAATTATTTAAAAATCTATGAATGCATGTTAAATTGTTTTTTAAATTAAAATAATGTCATGTACAACATTCAAGGTACTTTCCCTCCATGTGGCATAGTCGTGGGTGGGACGCCCTGTATATATAGATAATCATAGAAATGTAAAAAACAGGAGAATTGACAAGGGGGCGGGTCTGGGTCCACGCGTCATGAGCAACATGGGCCTGTACTAGGCGATTGGCCGTCTCTGCGAACTAGTGAGCTTTCAACCGTGATCGTGATAAAATATAAAAATGCCGAGTTGTTCAGTGGTTTCCTGTAAAAACCGAAGTCAAAATAAAAACTTCGTATCTCATGGAATCACTTACCATTATGTTAGTAAAAGTATTTTACTGTATTTGTCTTTCAAATCATAAAAAACAACACATCGTAAAATATTTCTACGTAATTTTTGTTTTCAAATGTGGCAGTACTATTTTTGCAGCAAATACATTGCTCCTTAACCACTACATAAATATGTTGCTAAGTGACAGGACAAGCAATGTAAAAATTACAAAACGATACTTTATTTTTGCGGAGCGTCGCAACGTACAGCCGCTGTGTCTTGCGGCGAGATAGTGATGTGGTTGTGAATATCTGCTCAACGAATATATTGCTATTATAGTTAATTTTTCAACCGTTTTAAGAGCGTTTACAAACAAACTTACAAGCCCTTTTTTTAAGAAATTAATGAACCGATTTTAATGAAGCTTCATAGGCATAAGCAAGTTACTTAAGAACATTTTCGAGAAATAGTGTTACAGCCAAATTAGATCGATTCTAAATTCTCCATATAAACAGATATTTCCAGTTATCTTTTTTAAATATGACATTTCGAAAATGTTCATTACTAACTTTTTAGACCTTTGTATCCTGCTTATGCGTATCGACGGTTGAAAGGCTAATTGGCCTAAGCGACATTTTTTTTTTTGTAAATATAATAATATGTACTTACATTTATTATAAATGTACATTTTAAATATTGCAAAAAAATGTCGCTTAGGCCAATTAGCCTTTCAACCGTCGGTATGAAGTTTCATTAAAATCGATTTGGCGTTAATTTATCGAGTCAAAAATGGTATTATATCGCGTGTCGCGCCTGTTTGTAGGAGCCTTGACTCACTGACTGATTGGGTGATATATCAACGCACAACCGAAACTACTGGGACTAGGAATATGAAATATTGCACACAGCTTCCTTTTATAATGTAGGGTAGCACTAAGAAGGGGTTTTTAGAAAGAGTTAATAAACTTGAAACTTGGCACTAATACTTATCAAAGTACATTATGAAGTTTGACATTTTTTGTTTCCTAAACTACCCCATAAAGAAGGATTGGGGGGTGTCAAAATTTGTATGGAAGAATTTTAACGCTTGGTCCGATTAACTCCAAACTCAGTATTTATACTTAAGACCAAAAATAAAGAATAACGTGTATATTAGTTTTTCGAAAATGTACCCCTAAAGGGGTGAAAAGAGGTAGTTAATTTTAAAGGGGAGGATTTTACTGCGTGGCTTGATTAACTCGAAGATTGGTATAAATAATCTTTGAGTCAAGTAATGAACACATCCCAAACGATTTTTCGAAATTCCACCCCTGTGGGGGTGAAAAGAGGGGGTACAGTTTATATGAAAAATCTTATTCATTTGGTTAATAAAAGTGAAACTTGGCAATATTTGGCACAGTAAATAATAAAGAATGACACTTTTAGTTTAAAAAGAACTCCACACAGAGGATTTAGGGGGTGACAAAGTTAATAGGTTAGAAAAAAACAGGAAATTAATCCTTATTAAGGAAATTATCGAGTGGTGTAATAATATAGTGTTTTTTTTTCAAAATCAACGGGTTTGATTCCTGGCTAGAAATATTGATTTAAAAAAAATCCAATGATGCAGTTTTAGTTTTCATCAAAATCGAGCCCGCGACTCCTTTGAGTACTTTTCGCTATTCCTCATAGTTTCCGATTTGGCCATCCACGCCCACTTGGAAAACTCACCCTGTATACTTTAGGATAAACTGCAACTGTACATTTAAGGCTAGATGCGCATTGATGTGTCAGGGTCAATTTTATATGGAAGCACCTAACAGGCTGATGTAAAGTGGAGTAGTGGGTGATGTGCGTACCTCGTTGGTGCACCAGTCAAGCGAGGTGCGTAGCGCGGCCAGCAGGTCGGCGTCGTCGGCGTCGTCGGCGCCGGGCTGCAGCGGCGTGGCGTAGATGCCCTGCTTGGCCGGCTTGCCCTTGACGGGCGGCTTGCTGGGCACGGCCGGCTTGTCGTCGCGGCGGCGGGCGCGCGCGCCCTCGGGCGACTCGTCGTCGGGGCGCACGCGCGCCGCGGGGCTCAGCCGCTCGTCCGACTCCTTGCTCTCCCACAGCTTCTTGAGGCTGCTGATGCTGCCAGTGCTGCGGCGCTTGTCGTCGTCGTCCCCTGCGCCGCCGTCCAGCGCGCCGCCGTCGTCGCGCGGCTCGTCGGGCGAGCGCTCCGCCTTCTTGCCGGTGCCGTTGGTGGCGGGCGCGCCGCTCTCCACTTTCCGCAGTCGAGACTTGAAGTCTATAATAGCGCGGCCCGAATCCTCCGAGTCCTTGGGCGTAGGCAGCATCTTTTTATTAGTTTCTACTTTTTTGAGTTGTGATTTAAAGTCAGTGTTCTTTATCTCTATGCTCTTCTGGTCGACGTTGTTGCTGTAGGGCGTCTTGCGCAGGCTGGCCTTGAGGTCGATGGGCGACACGCTCTCCTTGGCGTCGTCGTGGCGCACTGGCTCGGGCCGGCGCATATTGAGGCTCTCGGACAGCTCGCTCACGAGGCGCGTCACAGGGTCGCGGTCGCCGAAGGGCGCGCTCACGTCTCCCATCACCAACTCGTCGGGCGGCGACTCGTTGAGGCGGTGCTTCTTCTTATCGGCTCGCTCCTTGATCTCCGCCACCAGCTTCAGTTCCAGCATCTCCTTCATGTTCTTCTTGGTAGGCTTGTCGTCGTCCCGCTCGGGCGGCGGTGGCGGCGGCAAGTCGGCGAGGCGCTCGGATGTGTCGGTGCCTGCGTCGCGGCAGCAGTCGGGCGGCGGCGGCGGCGGCTGCACGTCCTCGGGCGGCGGCGGCAGCTCGGGCGGCGGTGGCGGGAACTCCAGCTCAGCCAGGCGCGGCCGCGGCTTGGCGGGGCTGTCGGCGAACGAGCGCAGCGGGGGAGCGGCACGGGGCGCGCGGGGCGAGGCGGGCGCGGGTGCGGTCACGCCGCCGGACGAGTTCGAGCGGATCATATGTGGCATGGCTCGCGCCGTGCGCGGCGACAGCGAGCGCGCTTCGTCCCGTGGCTCGCGGCCCGCCCCCACCGACTGGCGCATGGACTCCAGGTAGGCGCCGATGCGCGCACCCTTGGGCAATGTGCCGTAGCGATTGATGGCGCGCTTCACGTTCTGCACCTCCAGGGCTGCCACCTGCACTCCTTGCTGCAACAGTACATCACGCACGTTAGGGACCGACACGTGAGGCTACAGGCGCGGCTAGCGCGGTACGTACCTTGGGCGCGACGTCGTGCTGGTGCGGGTGCGCGTGGTGGCGGCGTTTGTTGCGGTGACGCGGCTCGCCACCCGACTCGTCGGTGTCGGGCGTGCCCTCCGCCAGCGAGCCCTCTGATGAAGCCTCGCGCGCGCGCCCCCCCTCCCCCTCCCCCGCCGCCTGCACACAACACGCTCATCAGCTCCGCGTGGCGCCTAGTGACACGCGCACTCGCACGTCGCTAGCTGCCCCCTGCCCCAATGCTGACATTTCGCTTGGTGTGTATTTGTGTAATAGCTCTATTTTCCCGTTGCCAAAAAAATGCCGCTCAGTAAACATCCTAAGCCAAGTGAAATGCCAGCATAAGGTTTAACCAGGTCGCGGCTGACCAGCGTCCACCAGACCGTTCGGTAAACTAGACATGCATGAATGTCTCCGAGCAACCGCGGTCTAGTTGCACTCCTAAAACGCCCACGCACACACGTCACAATCATAATCGCACACCGAATGTGATCAACTTTCATAAAATGCCATAACAATCATGTTTTGTTTATACTGTTCTTACTTAAGAAGAAACAGTAAGATAAAATACTACCAGGAATCGAATATCAATAGCGTGACTGTAGTGTACTAGCAGCGCTGCTACGCAGGGCGGGCCCGCGCCTGCGCACGAGTTCTTGTGTGCTACTTGTAACGTCCATGACGTGTACATATGTACACGGTTAGTATGGAGAGCGAATATTCGCTCTCCATAGTAAATCAGTCCATGAAGCACTAACAATTCACACAAATCAATGCTACGCGCACAGAGTGTGACACGGCCATAACCGTTCGTGGCGCGTCGTGCGCACGGCTCGTGCGCAGGAGTGGATGCGCCTTTACAGTCCGCCCCACGCTCGGCGACAACTCGACATATCCCAACTTATAAAATATCAGCTACATTATATGTACTTAATAAAATAGAGTGCATGGAAAGCTAAATACCTTAGGATGAAAAAACGCAATTATTCCAAGCTTCCAACAAGCATTCGCCGAGTAAGTGGCACGAGCCCGCCCCGGACTACCACTGCACACTACCGCCATCTACTCTACAGTTTCTAGCAACGACAACGCTTTCCGGAGTGAGCATTAGGGCTCATTGATATTTCAATCCAGCGCTAGAATCGGTGACAGTGAATCGATATTGGACCAATACAAACACTTGATTCGAATCCAGAATCAGAATTCTCGAATAGAGCAGCCGATGGGAACCATTTATTATTTATTTGTCATTTACCAGTGTTACTCGAGTCGAGCGCTGGGTGGTATCAGTGTAAGGCACGTGTCCCGCTGCCGGCGAGGAAGTTATAGGTATCAAAGATTTTTTCGCTCAAGAAAAGTGAAAGTAAAAGACATGCAAATATTAATAGTTGATCGCTGACTGTTCATACCGGCGAGTATTCGTTTGTGCAGCGGCAAGAGCTATCACAGAGAGTACTGTGTGATGCGCGCTTGGCGGCGAAACGGTCGCGAAAGACTCACGCTTGGTACATACGCGTACACGTTGGTACGCACCAGCGTATAATCGTACACGTTGGTACGCACCATCGTATAATCGTACACGTTGGTACGCACCAGCGTATAATCGTACACGTTGGTACGCACCAGCGTATAATCGCTCGACGCCGCCGCACACTCGCTGCTCGCCAACTTGTTTAGTTGCTAGCTCTACTGGCTTGTTGATCGCCAGCGCACATACGTCAATATTTCACATTTACGCGGCCAAAATTGAATTTTAAGAAGTTACGGTAAACACATAAAATAGCACACGCAGAGCTAGAAGACAGTTCCAAGAATCCTAACTGAGCCCCACCACCCTACCTGCGATACACCCCGACCGCTTGCAGGTAGTCGGTACTTTATCGTCAACCCGTGCGCACGTTTTTGCTGCTTAGTTACAAATACAACAAAAGTGACAACATTTTTTTTTTCCTGTGTCAGTTTTTGAAGTGAAAGTGATGGATTCCAATAACACAGGTCTTCTTCAATCTTTATTATTATTATTATTATTTACCCAAAATGCTCAATTCGAATAATTTGGGGGTTTCAAACACATGACATGGGTTGTTTTAGACAAATTTTGAAGTAATTGTACTTGAACTTCAAAGGTAAATTGTTGTATTTCTCGATGAGATACGATCATCATTCTTTTTTTATTTGAAACTACAATCCTTTGACTAAGGGCTGATTTTTCAATCATCTGATAACTTTATTCGAGGAATAATTTTGAAATTTTGACAGTTATTTCATACAAAAACTGTCAAACGTCAATTTTGTTCCTCGAATAAAAGTTATCTGGCGATGGAAAAATCAGCCCCAAAAGAAAATACAAAAACCAGCTGCGGAAGAGTGCAGATGAGAAAACGGGGGACCTTTTTAACCATTAAGATTTTATATGAAAATATAACCATTTTTTTATTACTTAAGTAATCTTAGCTTTTCGTTGTTTTAGATACTTCAAGCACATCAGGTGTAAAAATTGTTACACGTAAATACCTTTATCAGAGCACGAAAGACGAAAATTTACCGAATTTCGATGCAAAAGTGAATTATTTAGAAAGTCATTTATTATTAAACTATGGCAATACAGATGAGGACATAAAAGACATAAAACAAAGATTTTCTTTATTTAAATCAGTGTTAAAAGACAAATGGGTCAAATGCCACAGAAAGGAAGAGGTTTTCTTGAAAAACAATGAGTCTTGGTTAGATTGAACATTTCAACTACCCATAAAATCAAATGAGTCGGCCGGGAAGGCCTTCGAAATCATTTGAAGGTTTTTTGAAAATCCCCATTTGGCAGCAGATATAACCGGGATAAACAATGAACTGATTTATAGATTAAAAGTTATATTGGAGACAATTTCACGTGGGCATAAGATAGATTCACAGAAATACGATTCTTATGCCAAAGACACTGCAAAATTATATGTAAGCCTTTATGGATGGCACCCTATGACCATGCATAAAATATTGACACATGGTGCCACTATAATAGAAAATGCTTTGCTGCTAATAGGTCAGCATTTCGAAGAAGCCGCAGAGGCCCGGAATAAACACTTCCGTGTATATCGCGAAAACTTCGCCAGGAAATTTTCCAGGGAAAATTGTTAATTTTTTTTTTTTTTTTTTGCGGATTGGAAATCATCAAATGACTCCTCCCGCTCTGGGTGGAGCGGAAGGGAGTGTCAGACTCTTACTGACTAAAACCCACCCGTGTTCCTTCCTTAGCCCTTTATGTTCCGGGCCAGCGGTAACCCTTTCGGACAATCCCGCTGAAAAATTGTAATATTGATGTGTACCATAGATTACTACTGAGTTCGGATGCACTCATTAGCAGCCTGAGGCCCAAGAAGAGATCAATACCCAGAACATTTTGCCCGGAAACAATAAACACGTTAATGCCAGAATATCCCGACGAACCAGACTCGGATAGCGAGCAGCAAGATGAATCCATTACGTTATAATATTTTATTTTTGTGTAAAATTCTTCTGTTGTATTAATTTGTTTGTAATATTGTACAAATTTTGTTTTATATTGTGTGTATTTCTTTGGATTGAATAAATAATTATGTGAAATAATGATTTTTTTTACCTTAATTTATGATTTTTTACCTTTTACAAAAAACCTTTTTTTTTTGCTAGCCTATGCTGTCCCACTGCTGGGCAAAGGCCTCCCCCAAATCCTTCCAGGAACTCTTTTCCCGCGCCACCTCAAACCAGCCCTCGTGGTACGCGTCCAAGTCATCTCGCCATCTCTTTCTGGGCCGGCCTCGGCGAAAAACTTAACAAAATAAAAAAAATACTCCTAAGAGATATTTAATATCATGTAGACGTGATATAAGTCAACAAATAATTATGACCACGTAAATGTAGAATATTGACGTATGTGCCTGCGGTGGGACAGATACCTGAATTGACACCATTTCATATCTTAACCTGCATCTATTATTACGTTATATAAAAGTAAATCCAAATCTAGGGCACCCGTATTTTTCCGTTTTTCGAAGTTATGTATGTACTTTCATTTATAATATTAATTTTGGAAAATTCGGTGTATTCTAAAAAGACGTAAGCCAAATGACGTCATGCTTACGGTGGAATGGCGATATAACTTTTGCTTTACTGTGACCCGTCAAAAAAACTGTTAGATGTCACTGTCATAGATCACTTGTTTTAGTCGTTGTCACTTTGTCAGCTTGCAGTTTGTCAAATAAGTTTGTTTGTTTGTTTTCAATTAAATTCTCTAAAATTTCTTATTTTCAAGTGTTATTATCGACATTCTGTTTTTAATAAGTCACCATGAAAGTTTTGGAAGGATTTGTAGTGGCCGATAGCAGAAACTTGCCGAAGGTAGACTATTTAATGCAACATATGCACGAAAATGAATGTTACAATGTTACGGAAACACGTAGTGCCAAGGCATTACTAGCATCAATGATATTTTAGTAAACAGATATGTTATGAGCGCGCAAATCGTGAAGACTAGAAAACGTCCTAATTGGGACGTATTGCCTTTAGTCTGTGTCACGCACGTCTACGAGTGAGACGGTGCGCGCAGCTACGTAATTACCATCCAAAATGCCATTTTGTGTATTTAGAAAGTGTACCAATTATGATACCAAAGTTAATAAAACACAAGGAATCTCATACCACACGAAAGTACACATTATACTTAGATTTATTAATATATTTCAATTATTTTCCTAATATTCTGATATTTCGAGGTTAGGAAAAAGAAAGAGATGGAAAATACATTTTTTGTCGTAAGAACGACAAGGATGCGAGCACTCCGGACATAGAATAAAAGTACAGATGCGAATATTAGGCAGTAAAGTCATCTTTAGAGCAGAGTTCTAGTTTCCCTTTTAATAACTTTTCTTTATAATTTTGTTTGATATATTTAATTATAAATTAAACATGTCATAATATGTAGGAAAAGAAAATATTAATAGCTTATCGTTACCATAGTATGTCACAGATAGTGTTAAAATAAACCTACCATTGAGATTAAAATCAAATCTTTTCGAAGGTGTATGATTATTTTTACAATTGTATTTCTTTCTTTTTAAAACGTGTTTTATTTTTCACCTACCTACCTTTTAATAGTGTTTATTCGTTGCATAGGCACAAATCCCGACTACAAATTCTGTACACGCGGTTTGTACGTTCTGCCTAGTTAATTTGTTAGTCTATGATGCCAACGTGCGGTGATTGGTAGCCCGAATAATGTTTGTTTACATTCACGCGCAATTGACAACATCTAGCTGTCACTTTTTTTCTTATTGGTTTTATCAAGCTATCCTTTTTCTATCCTTTTTACTTCTAGTGAAATGTAAAATGAATGAAAAGTGTGTATGTGTGCTGCCTCTCGGCGCGGAACACTTTTTTCTGTTGTTTTGTAAGTGTATAACATATCTGTTTATTAGAATATCATTGACTAGCATCATGGGAAGCATAATATGTGGATACAGCAAAAATAAAAAAAAAACTCAAGGTCAAACCATTTATTTCAATTAAACCATTTACAGGCACTTTAGAATTGTCAAGAAGTCAGCTGTCTCATCTGTCGAGAAGATTGTCACAGTAGAATGAAAATTTAATCGTTTATTTTCTAGTTACACTTCTGTGACATTGACTTGACATGTCTTGTTTGATGTAATGTAATCTGACATGTGACATGTCTTTGATTAATGTAATATTTTCATCAAAGACATTGGAATGCGCAAAGGTCTATCATAACCTCATTCCACTATTTATTTTTTTGGTTTTCATTTTTTGCTCAGTAATGTAGAGATAAAAAAATAAATACATTTCAACTCAGGACACGAAAATAAAGAAAACGTATTTTTGTTTTAAGGTCGTGTCAGGTTTGAAATGTTGTCAATTAGCCTTTACATACACTCGAGAGCAATGAATCCGGGTCACTTAAAGAATCCTAAAAATCTCGGAAACTAAAAATGCTAGGTTAATGCAATAAATTGTATTTAATAGACAATGTAATACTCCTTAAATGAAGGTATTAAAACTTCTTAGTTATTGTAAAGTTATATCATAAAAAAATCAAATTTGAAAAAGGGCCACTTTCGAAGATGGAACTACGAAATTACAGCATTTGGTTTTGCTTTTGTTTGTAATCTGTCATTTATGTGGGTACATAAACCATGTTGATAGTGCTCTATGTTCATTATTCAAGCTGAAATTATGTCGCTTACGCCTGAAGAATGCACCAGAATACTTACAATGCTGGAAACCGGCCGGAGTCAGCGCGATACAGCCAGGACTGTCGGTGTGTCGCTGTCAACAGTACAAAGAGTTCTCCGACGTTACGAAGAAACTGGTTCTAACCTACGCAGACCAGGAACGGGCAGAACCAGGTGTACCACAGCACGAGAAGACCGATACTTGGTGAACACCATGCTTCGAAATCGCTTTCTCACAGGAACTGAACTCACAAATCAGTTTCGAGGCCTCGGAGGAAGTAACCCAAGTGCATGGACAGTAAGACGTCGGCTTGCTGAATCTAACTTAAAACCCCTTAGACCTGCAAACGGCCCTAAACTGGAGCGTGGGCATCGTATTTCAAGACTAAGATATGCCCAGAGCCACGTAAATTGGAGTATTGAAGATTGGTCAAAGGTTATGTTCTCCGACGAATCAAAATTTATGCTCTACAAGCACGATGGAAGACACAGAGTATATCGAAGACCAGGGGAAAGATTTAAGCAAGCATGCATCGAAGAAAAAGTAGCCTACGGTGGTGGGTCTATACTTGTGTGGGTCGGAATTTCTTCTGAAAGTCGCACAGAGCTGGTGATCATAGAAAACGGCTCTTTAACTAGCGTAAGATATGTGGAAGAAATCCTCAATGATCACGTTGGTCCATTTATGGTCAATTTAGGTGAGGATGCTATATTTAGGCATGACAATGCCCGACCTCATACAGGTAGGATTGTGAATGACTACCTTCAAGAGATGAACATTACTCGTATGGAGTGGCCAGCGCGCAGCCCGGATATCAACCCGATCGAGCATGCTTGGGACGAGCTAGGCAGATGCGTAAAACAACGAAACCCTCCCCCAATCACGCTTCGTGAGCTCAAAATTGCTCTCACAGAGGAATGGGAGAATATTCCCCAAAATCGTATAAGGAACTTGGTGTACAGCATGCCAAACCGCGTAAACGCAGTAATGGAAGAACGAGGAGGCAATACGAAGTATTAAAATTCAAGAAAATCGTAATAAAGTTCAAAAATTTCATGTTTCCTATTTTTGTTTTAAGGAGAGATCAGCAGTTTTTTCTTTATGTAATTTTGTGTTAATAAAATGTATGGTGACTCATATTTTTTTTACTTTCATTTAAGGAGTATTACATTGTCTATTAAATACAATTTATTGCATTAACCTATCATTTTTAGTTTCCGAGATTTTTAACATTCTTTAAGTGACCCGGATTCATTGCTCTCGAGTGTAGGAGTCATGAATAGGAAACGTTCAATTATACCAATTTCATGGTAGGTTCATCGATACGACGGATTGTCCCTGGAGCTGGTAGCTCACGCACACAATCTATCACAACTAATAACGGAGCTTATATGGAAATGAGCCCCACCCGCGAGTAGCCACAATCTAACATAAGGGTCAGTTCACACCGAACGCGTTAGCCCCACCCGCGAGTAGCCACAATCTAACATAAGGGTCAGTTCACACCGAACGCGTTAGCCCCACCCGCGAGTAGCCACAATCTAACATAAGGGTCAGTTCACACCGAACGCGTTAGCCCCACCCGCGAGTAGCCACAATCTAACATAAGGGTCAGTTCACACCGAACGCGTTAGCCCCACCCGCGAGTAGCCACAATCTAACATAAGGGTCAGTTCACACCGAACGCGTTAGCCCCACCCGCGAGTAGCCACAATCTAACATAAGGGTCAGTTCACACCGAACGCGTTAGCCCCACCCGCGAGTAGCAACAATCTAACATAAGGGTCAGTTCACACCGAACGCGTTAGCCCCACCCGCGAGTAGCCACAATCTAACATAAGGGTCAGTTCACACCGAACGCGTTAGCCCCACCCGCGAGTAGCCACAATCTAACATAAGGGTCAGTTCACACCGAACGCGTTAGCCCCACCCGCGAGTAGCCACAATCTAACATAAGGGTCAGTTCACACCGAACGCGTTAGCCCCACCCGCGAGTAGCCACAATCTAACATAAGGGTCAGTTCACACCGAACGCGTTAGCCCCACCCGCGAGTAGCCACAATCTAACATAAGGGTCAGTTCACACCGAACGCGTTAGCCCCACCCGCGAGTAGCCACAATCTAACATAAGGGTCAGTTCACACCGAACGCGTTAGCCCCACCCGCGAGTAGCCACAATCTAACATAAGGGTCAGTTCACACCGAACGCGTTAGCCCCACCCGCGAGTAGCCACAATCTAACATAAGGGTCAGTTCACACCGAACGCGTTAGCCCCACCCGCGAGTAGCCACAATCTAACATAAGGGTCAGTTCACACCGAACGCGTTAGCCCCACCCGCGAGTAGCAACAATCTAACATAAGGGTCAGTTCACACCGAACGCGTTAGCCCCACCCGCGAGTAGCCACAATCTAACATAAGGGTCAGTTCACACCGAACGCGTTAGCCCCACCCGCGAGTAGCCACAATCTAACATAAGGGTCAGTTCACACCGAACGCGTTAGCCCCACCCGCGAGTAGCCACAATCTAACATAAGGGTCAGTTCACACCGAACGCGTTAGCCCCACCCGCGAGTAGCCACAATCTAACATAAGGGTCAGTTCACACCGAACGCGTTAGCCCCACCCGTGAGTAGCCACAATCTAACATAAGGGTCAGTTCACACCGAACGCGTTAGCCCCACCCGCGAGTAGCCACAATCTAACATAAGGGTCAGTACACACGGAACGCGTTAGCCCCACCCGCGAGTAGCCACAATCTAACATAAGGGTCAGTTCACACCGAACGCGTTAGCCCCACCCGCGAGTAGCCACAATCTAACATAAGGGTCAGTTCACACCGAACGCGTTAGCCCCACCCGCGAGTAGCCACAATCTAACATAAGGGTCAGTTCACACCGAACCACAGTATGATAAATGCCCCAAAAAACGGACATCCCTTTTTTATTCTATTAATCGAAAGTATGAACTATTTTGAATGCGAGAGTAGAACTCCCGGATCTTAAGTATACTTTAAAACAGAGTTATAATTTTTATTAGATTTTTTTGGATTTCCAGAAAAACGCAAAAATTAACGATGTGATGAAAATATTTGAACATTTGTTTTTGAAGTTTATTGACATTATATGCAAGGTATTAGATAGGCGAAACAGAAAAGATTTCACTATAATAGAAACATAAATATGCCTGATTTTATCTTTATTCCTTTTTATTTTTTTCCTCGGACATCTTTTGTCAGTAGCACCTAATATTTATTTTAAAATATTCTTTAGATCTGTACTATTAACTGTAAAAAAAATCAGATGCAAATCTATCAGGAAATCGAAGATATGATGATTCTATGGTTTTCAAATTTTTCTCTGATAATAGGGTTGTCACTCTCAGAAGACAAAAAATACAATAAATACTTTCTGTTGAGACTATAACCTGATGAAGGCGGACCCCACAGATATAGATATACCTAGATAACGCAAGAGTAACTACTTCGCGTGCCAAAAATTGCACCAACTTATGATTACAAATCATAAGCCGCCCCTTTCGCGCTCAGTCATGTGTACTGCTGGCTGGGTAAGCGTGAGCGAGAGCGCGAGCTTGTGACGTCATAGTAGGTAGTCAAAAAATGGCACGCTTGGTTTTCATACAGTTCGTGTTACTTGCGTTATCTAGGTATATCTATATCTGTGGCGGACCCCTTTCCTATACCACATTTACACTTCATCAAAAAAATATAAATTATGTAAATCTATAAAAAATATTTTTAAATCAAACGGTTTTATATTAAACGAACAAATATACACGTGAAACAAAATAAACTTTATAAAGTATACCTACAAACAGCCACTAAGGGCTATTTTTGAACTTCACAATATTATTTTATGCCAAGAAAACTTTATAAGCCATTAATTTTCCTATGGGTACCTCTATACCTACTGTTTATACCTAAAGAGTAATATTTACTTCATTTTAAGAATTAAAAAATTAAAATGTTTTTGTTTTCAGATTTTTGATTTGTGAAAACCCTAACAACAAAAAATCGAAACTCGAAAAATCCGAATTCCTTCGTGTTAGGCATCTGATATTTTACAGGCAGGTTATCATAACACTAAACAATAATGTGTGTGAAAATAAAATGCTACTACCTTATAGAACCTGCGCAAAAAAATAATTTCAATATTACAGAAAAAATGACGTAGCTTGCTTTAAATAACATCTAAAAAAAAAATTTTTGTTTCTAAAAATAACTGATAATTGGCATTATCACATACTATCACTAAAACATAAAAACGTTGCATACATAATACGATAATAGAATTCTTTTGATTTCTATGGATAACCAGAAGAAAATATTTAAAAAAATATAGCTCTGGTTCTAAGCTGAATTGGTTTTTGGGAGTTCTACTCTAGCATTCAAAACAGTGTATACTATCGGTTAGAAGAATAAATAAAAGTTGGAAGCAGGCGGGACCCATTTGAGTTTGAAAATATAATAAGAAAATGGTACGGGTCCCGCCTGCTTCCAACTTTTATTTAATTTAAAATGGCCTTGTTTTTAGCTTTTCAGTTTTTTTTTTAACTTAATTTTTTTACCGCAGTCGGGTTTTTTAGTTTTTTTAATTACTTGTTTTTATTTCCAGCTTTTTAGTTTACAAATTCGTAAGATTTCGCAGACGATTTAGTTCTTGGTACGTGTTTTTATACGTTTTGTCACTTCGAATTACTTTTAACCATATAAGTTGTATGTATTTTTGTAATCACCTTTAAAAACCCTTTATTTTGATACCCCACTCGATAGGTTTCGAGAAAAATAAATTTTTATGAAGACATAATTTGCGCCAAAAATCGGCCATTTTATATTTTTTTCAATTTTGATATACCCAGTGACACTCGCGCTACCAAGACAAATCTAAAGACGTATAATTTATCCAAATCCGTTCATTCGTTTAGAAGTTACGAGGGAACAAAGAAACGGACATACATACATACCTACATACATACATATATACAGGTCAAACACATAACCCTCCTTTTGGGCTTCGCCGCAGTCGGGTAAAAAGCGATGTCCGTTTTTCGAGGCATTTATCATACTGTGCGAACGCGTTAGCCCCACCCGCGAGTAGCCACAATCTAACATAAGGGTCAGTTCACACCGAACGCGTTAGCCCCACCCGCGAGTAGCCACAATCTAACATAAGGGTCAGTTCACACCGAACGCGTTAGCCCCACCCGCGAGTAGCCACAATCTAACATAAGGGTCAGTTCACACCGAACGCGTGTAAAGTTTCACAGAGCGGTAACACGCGGTAATGAAGCTATGCTTGTCTGATAATGATGCCATTTATGATGCTTCTGCCCGTGACTTCGCCCGCGCTATTACTTCGTTTTCGCTTAGCTTTCTTTCTGATTGTTTCTCGTTTTGCTCGGCCCCTAAAGGTGGAAGAGTGTAAATAACCTATAAAAGGTAAAAAGAAGGGGAAGGTAAAGGTAAGGTATAAAAGGTAAGGAAGGCCTCAAGAATAAGGCTACCAAATGCAAAAAGAATTTTTCAAATCCGACTGGCAGTAAAGAGATTAGCGCGTTCATAACATATTAGTATCATCATCATCATTTCAGCCGAAAGACGTCCACTGCTGGACATAGGCCTCCCCCAAGCACCTCCACTTCGACCGGTCCTGTGCTTCCCGCAACCAACGGGTTCCTGCGGCCTTCACATATTAGTATAGTCTAT
Source organism: Mesoligia furuncula (assembly GCA_916614155.1). NCBI lineage: Eukaryota > Metazoa > Arthropoda > Insecta > Lepidoptera > Noctuidae > Mesoligia > Mesoligia furuncula. The sequence goes on along the minus strand of OU744790.1, from coordinate 463,709 downwards.
ACTATATGGAATAAGTTTTTTATTACCATGAAAGCATCATACAAGTGTAAACAGGAATAAAAAAAAAAAAGTGCGTATTGCTACGCAGGCGCCATAATGAATGTGACGTAGGTGAGGATCCGGGCGGCGGCGCCACAATTAAGTGGAACCAGCTCATAGTTAGGGTGTGCAGTTTTAGTTTCAAATATACTTCAATGATGGGAGAACAATTTATTCAACTGCTAACTTAAGTTTTTCTTGAAATCCGAAATTGGGAAATCGAGCAGCCGAGCACAGCTTTGAGGCAGAACCCTCAGGGCGCGAGTCCTTCTCGCACATGTCTGGCTTTTTTTGTATAACTTTAATTACAATTAATCGGTTTTATCCGATTAACAAGCGTCATCATGAAATAGGTATGGCAACCATAGTGACCATCACAGTATTCCCAGTGGCCTGGCAATCGAGCGCAGTGCAGACTTAACAGCCGAATAGAATGCGGTAGGCGACACTCATGGAAGACCCGCGTTACACATTCACTACTGGGCCCCCACAAGGTTGTATCAAAGTACATGCAAACCAGCCTTCAAAAATATGGGTCAATGCACTGTTATCGGACTTGTTCGATTCAGAAGAATGTGATACCTCTTTGTGATTGAAAATATCTGACATCACTTTGGCAGCATAAAAAGCATGACAGTTACATAGACACGACAATATCAAGCCGCGCTCTTTTACAAATATCGTTGCTGCTGACCTAACTATCTAGACAAGCACTGAGCACTGGCTTTTTTTGGTAAACATGATGAAACCCATAGATATATTCTTTAAACCTATCTGACTGTTTCATGTTGCCGGCACAAAATCAGTGCTGCTCCGGTGCTTTATCGACATACTCAAGCAGCATTCTCATTTATGTGGGTGTGGAGTGTGATGGTTCTGTATGACTTCATCTTTAGCGTAAAGGACATGTTAGGTTTTTGTATGGAGGCTTCTGCTGTGAACAGGGAAGAGTTTATATTTTTATGAAAGTACATAAATTAAGGAGACAAAGTCATAATAATGATTATTAAAAAATATAATAATTAAGGTTTTTGTATGGAGGCTAGGCTTCTGCTGTGAACAGGGAAGAGATTATATTTTTATGAAAGTACATACATTAAGGAGACTTTGTATATATTTTTTATTTTTTTAAACGCACATATTTTTTAATAATTATTATTAAAAAAATAAATTGCAACCCACAGTAATTATTGATTTTGGCAACACTTTTCGGTTGGATGTCATTATTGTCATTGTGAAATGTGAACGTCAATCAAGTGTCAAATTCAATTCAATTTTCAACTGAGTGAGCTGAGTACCTACTGACAATCTGACAAGTGTGACAACCTTACTGACACAGGTAATGTTTTCATAGACTCCATTAGGAGGCAAAGGAATTTTAGTAATGTAAAGGGAAACAATCAGAAGGATTTTCAGGATTATAATTCGCACACACACGGTCACAATAGTCCAGTTAATCAATACAAATTAAAATAAACTTATAAGAAACTAAAAAAAGTCTGACGCTGAAGAATCTTCTGTGAACAGAACAGATGTTTGAGAGATTTCGCACTGTAAACTGCATAATTTGGAGCGATGAGGCCCACTTTCATTTAAATGGACACGTAAACAAACAAAACTGTCGCTACTGGGCACCACGAACACATAATCCTCGTCTGAAACACCAACGTCCTTTACATTGCCCAAAAGTTACAGTTTGGTGTGCATTATCGACGAACGGATCTATTGGGCCCTATTCTTTTGAAAATTCAAGTGGACAAGCAATAAACGTCAACAGTGAAAACCATGGACTCATGATCACCGAGAATTTTTATTAAATTTGCGAGCACATCATTTCTACTCGACGCATACGTGGTTTCAACAAGATGGGGAGACTCCACACTCATACCGCCAGAACGTCTATGGATTTGCTCCGGCGGTCGCTTTGGAAGCATCCCGTGGCCACCGAGGTCGCCAGATTTAACTCCTATGGATTTTTTTTTATGGGGGTATCTTAAAAGTAAAGTACACGCTAACAACCCTCGGACTAAGTTGAAGGAAAATATTCGCAATGAGATACAGCAAATTCAGCCGAGCCTGCCACAGCGCGTGGGACGTAACACGGCGGAACGTTTCAAACAGTGTGTGCGACTGAACGGACAGCATTTGGACGAAATTATTAAAAAAAAACTGGAATCCGCATGATTCTTCTGTACTTTAAACTATTTAATAAACCCATAAATTCGTAAGTTTTTGCTTCTTTAGGTTTTTAAATCATAAATTCGCCACCGGACACCCCATGCAAATCTGACGAAAATTACCTGGATTTCGATATGTTTTACACAATGAATCTAAATCAAATATGTCGGAAATACGTCAGTCATTTGTTTGAGTATTCGGGACGCCAGCGCCACCAGTCGGCGCTCCACAGAGTCTAGCCTGACGTTCGTGTAAGTCGACGAGAGCAGCGGTGTGGCGGCTCTCTTGATCATTGGACATCGTACGGACAACATGTGCTTAGAAACTGCCTCGCGTTCCGTATCGTTGTGTTGTGTACCCTACTTACAGTGTGTGATTCGCTAGTGTGATTAATTTGTTCGTAAAATTATAATTTGCGTGGAACTGCAAACGGGTTTTTCGGTAGCTTAGGGCGCTATGGAGCGAGCTATGCTCTGAGTCTATTTGAAGGATAAAATCAGTAATGAAATTATCCGGAAAAGAACCGAAGTAACCGACATAGCTTGCAGAGTAAGTAAACTGAAGTGGCAGTGGGCTGGCCATGTTTGTCGAACGACCGATGGCCGGTGAAGCAGACGAGTCCTGGAGTGGAGACCGCGTATCGGCAAGCGTAGTGTGGGACGCCCCCCGGATATCTAGCTCGTCTATCCACCTGGACGGACGAGCTAAAGAAGGTGGCTGGGACGGACTGGATGCGGAAGGCGGGGGACAGGGCGTTGTGGCGCAGCCTTGGAGAGGCCTATGTCCAGCACTGGACTGCAATAGACTGAGTTGATTGAAACGGTTTTTCTATTGCTCAATAATCAACACTACTCATATTAGGCCCACAGTCCGATCTTCATGACAATGAGTCATATATGGGCATTTGACATGGTCTTCGTTTTGTCCATGTTCATTTTCAGACCCACTCTTTCGGAGGCTCTACTGGTAGGTCATCGAGCAATATACTGAGGTCCTCCATAGTCTCGGCCATGACTGCGATATCGTCGGAAAACCGAAGGTGAGTTATGACCTCGCCATTGATGTTAATGCCAGCCGATTTCCAGTCCAGAACCTTGTAGACATCCTCCAGTGCAGCGGTGAACCGCTTTCGGAGAGATAACGTCTGCCTGTCTCACACCTCGCTGAAGAAGGATAGGTTTCTAGGTCTAATCCTGGAGTCGGACTGATATAGTGGCGTTTTCGTACAGACACTTCAGCACCTCGATGTACCGATCGATAGTCGATCTGGCACCGTTGAAGAGACTGCAGTACAGCACATGTCTCGATCGAATCATAGGCTTTCTCGTACTCCACAAACGCTAAGCAGAGAGGCAGGTTATACTCTTCGGTCTTCTGTATAACCTGCCGCAGCGTATGTATTTGGTCTACGGTGCTAAAGCTTTTACGGAATCCGGCTTGCTCGGGAGGCTGGAAGTCGTCATACATGCGCGCGAGACGGTTCGTGATGACTCTTGAAAACAGCTTGTAGACATGGCTCAGAAGACAGATAGGCCTATAATTCTTAAGAAGAGCATTGTCGCCCTTCTTAAAGCAACGTATCACCACACCTCTGTTCCATGCCTGTGGTTTTTTACCCTCATGAGTGACGGATGCAAACAGCTTCTGAAGGACCTTAAGAGCGGGTTTTCCGCCGGCCTTCAGGAGCTCGGCCGTAATTCCGTCATCATTCGGCGCCTTGTTGTTTTTGAGCTGCTCCAGAGCCATCCTAATCTCATACAGGGTGACGTCCGGGATGTCTTCGGTATAGTGTCGGGTCAATCTAGCTCTTGGGTCGTTTGGGGTTACATGTGGGATGTGGACACACAAATCATTGTGCCGAACGATAGTCGTGACAGCCAATGGGTTAAAAGCCAAGAGCCTCGAACAATACCTGAGGAAGCTCAAGTATCTTGACTTGGCTCGCCCTGACCGCCGGTAGCTTGCACCCTGTTCCCGATACCGGTGGTCTTCTTTTTTTTATTTTATTACTAAATGGGGCTCTTGACCCCGATCACGCCTGATGGAAAGCGATAGATGAGGTCTATGATGGAACGAGCGTGCCAAGAAAATGCCTGTTCACTCTTGCTTTGAAGGCAGACGGGTTAAATGTGGGAGGGAACACAGATGCCGATCTGTGTGATTTAACCCGTCTCTGCCGGCACAGAACTCAGAACTCTCTGCCGGCGCTGAGAGTTCCACACTTTGGCTGTGCGCATAATAAAAGTGCTGAGGAGAAGCGCTGAGTACGACTCGTGGGGATATCAACCAAGTGCGGATGTACGCTGCAGTACGTCTGGTTGTCCGCTGGTAAAAGGACGATGGTGAGATCAGGTCGTGGAGCTCCTGCGCACACTCTCCGAAGTAGAGTCTGTAGAAGACCGACAGGCAAGCAACATTACGCCGATGAGCTAGGCTGTGAAGCGTAGCTACCAACGTCTCGTCGCCTATAAGCCTTTTAGCTCTGCGTTCCACCGAGTCAAGTGCAGCAAGCTGGTATTTTGCTGAGCCATCCCACTAGTGGCTGCAATACTACATACAGGAACGGACCGGTGCTTTGTACAGACTTAAAAGCTGCCCTGGTGTGAAGTATCGCCTCAGCTTATTTGGGATGCCCAGCATCTTGGCTGCAGTCTGAGCTTTTGATTCGATGGTTGAGCCGAAGTTGAGATCAGATGTCAACTCCATGCCCAAAAGCTGTAGGCGGTCGGTAACCGGTACAGATGCACCTCGGAAAGTAGCACATAACTGGAACTGGCTCCTTTTCGCAGTGAAAAGACACGCCTGTATTTTCAGAGCATTGAATTTGACCAGATTGTCGTCGCCCCAGTGGAAAACGAGATTTAATGTCGAATTCATTCGCTCCACCATGGCCTCTCTAAGAGTAGCTGTTTCATCTCTGCTGGCTCTTGCACTGGACAGGTATCTTCCCGCGAATGTGCTGTCATCTGCGTACCCAATTGCACCAAGCTGTAATAGGTCGTTGATGTGCATTAGAAATAAAGCCGCGGAAAGAACAGACTCCTGAAGAACACCGGCATCAAAGGCCATATGTTCCGATGAGCAGCCATCTATGACCACTCTGATCGATCGATTACTCAGGAAGTGCTGGTGGTCACTGAGGAGCTCATTGTCTTCAAGGTATGCCAGCAGCTTATTGTTGAGTACCCTTTCGATCACTTTGCACAGTATGTAGGTTATGGCGATTGGTCTATAGTTGACAGGATCGGCACGGTTACCCTTTTTGGGCACCAGCTACACATTAGCAAGCTTCCAGGACTCCGGTATCACTCCGGTTTTTAAAGAGAGGCGAAACAAGCGCGTCAAGACAGGAGACAACTCTGGAGCACAGCTCTAAAGAGCTGTGCTCCAGAGTTGTCTCTCTATATAATAATAATCGTTTATTTATAAAATGGGGATACAATACAATGAATTTTTCTTTAGGTCTCTTGCGGGTATTCCGTCAGGTCCGCTGGCTTTATTCACGTCTACTATTTTTTTTAAATGTTTTATATTCTAATATTTAAAAATATAATTTATGTGTAAATAATGAACTAAAGGAAATAATAGTTAAGTACTGTCAGACTGCACCATCCCACTGCTGGGCAAAGGCCTCTCCCCATGACTTCCAGCTCTATAGTTCAAAATAGTTAGCTTACAAAAATAAGTTTTGGTCATTGTATAATGCTTTTAACTCAATACTCTAATTAGGATGTATGAAGTCTTGCGTTAATTACGTTACACGTTGTATATGCGTCTGTTGCAAAAAAAAAGTTATTATCTTGATTATAGTTCTGTTGTATATGGTGTAATTTGCAATGCCACTCGATGAAGGCGCTAAACATAAAACCAGCATTGTTTATGCACAACCTCGATAGCGGGATCACACGAGATTCGTCAAGTTTGGTGAGAACATCATTATCATGCATAACTAAGTTAGGAAGCAAGCAGTGGCCACGGACTCGATCGAAATCCGGGCCCGCGGCGAACATTAGCCGTTGCAGCTCCGTTAATAGTATGTAATAATGAAAAAAAAAATAATGGAAGGTTGCAGGGCTCAGTCGCAAAAGGACCACTTCGCGAAATGTCTACCGGACGCAAAATGTCCATATCTCAGAATGTCTCTTTCGCAAAATAACCATTTCGCAAAATGTCTCTTTCGTAGAATGTCCATTTTTCAAAATGTCTCTTTCGCAAAATGTTCCTAATTTTCCATGTACATTAAATCCTTCGTATCAGTACAAAATCGTTTAATAGCTTGTTTGTTGTACTGAACATTGGTTAAAGGATTACCAAATGTTAATTAATTTTGAGAACTATGGTGTGGGCAGTTGTTTTGACCGTAAATCTATGCTGCGTGGAGGTTCCCTAATCTTGATAAAAAATTGTTTAAAATCCAAGCAACGAAATGACATAGTGGGTTTATCAATTGAACATTGCATTGAACTGTCCTGTGTTGAGCTAGATACGCAAGTTGTAGTGTGCGTTTACAGTTCCCCCAATTATCAGAACTTTTCTGTATTTGAGTCAATAATGGAAGATGTCCTAGCGAAACTTGCATCCAATAACAAAGCCGCAACTATTTGTGGTGATTTTAATATTAATATTTTGGAAAATAATTCAAATAGAAGTAGATTATTAAGCCTTTTAAAATTTCAATTTCAAATTTATCTAATGTTTTTACAGAACCGACTAGAATAACTCCAAATTCTGCTACTTGCATCGATAATGTCTTTTGCGATTGTGATTATTTAGATAAAGACATCGTAAAGTATCTACCGTCTGATCATAGTGGACAAACAGTATATTTTAAGTTTAAAACACTTTTGCAAAAGTCGTTATATTAGGTCTTTACCTATGAAATTGCCGTTTCGTATGAAAAAATTGTAACAATTTTTTTTTATTGTATTTTTTATTTGTATTGATCGAAGTAATCACCCATGCAATCAATGCATCTTTGCCAACGCAGTGGCAGTTTATTGATGCCCTTCTTAAAAAAATCAGCTGGCCGGGAGGCAATAAATTCTTCAAAGGCATTTTGTACTGCCTCTCGGGTATTGAATTTTTTTCCCGCCAATAAGTTGACCAAATTCTGGAAAAAGTAGTAGTCTGTAGGCGCAAGGTCTGGTGAGTAGGGCGGATGACGGAGAGCTTCCAACCCCAGTTCTTGCAACTTGGAGACCGTCTACTGTGCAGTATGAGGTCGCGCGTTGTCGTGCAGGAGCAGCGGAGACGAGCGATTGACCAATACTGGTTGGAGATGTGCCAGCTTCTCCATCATTGTGTTCAGTTCTTCACAGTACACATCTGCAGTAATGCTCACCCAGTTTGGTAAGAAGCTGTGATGAATCACACCGGCGCGCTAGACCACCAAACAGTGACCATCACTTTTCTAGGGGTAAGTTTTCGTTTAGGGCATTGTTTAGGTGCTAAACCAGGATCCAACCAACTTGCTGAGCGCTTGCGGTTATCAAACAGAATCCATTTTTCATCGCAGGTAACAATGCGGTTTAAAATTCCTTCATTTGTGTGTCTGTTGAGCAGTGCAAGGCACGTCTCGACGCGTACTTCGCGCTGGCGATCATTGAGTTCGTGGGGCGCCCTCAAGCTTTTTTACCTTGCCAATTTGACGCAAATGGACCAATATTGTTTTGACGCTAACGTCGAAAGCGGCTGCTAATTCAGCCGTAGATTATGTATCATCAGCTTCCACAATCGCCTTTAATTCGTCATTGTCGACCAAAGTCTTCGGACGACCGCGAGGTTCATTTTTCAGGTCGAAATTTCCAGAACGGTAGCGAGCAAACCAATAACAGGTAGTGCGTTGGTTTGTAGTGTTAGGTCCGTAAACGTCGTTGATGTTGCGTGCCGCTTGTGCCGCGTTGCTGCCACAACGGTACTCATATTCCATAATTACTCGAATTTTTAACGTATCCATGATGACGAAAAAGATTGAAATGCGATGAAAATGTAACACTAATCAATAAACAAATGACTACTTTTGGAAACAAAAATCCATGTTTTAAAATAAAATTAATAGGAAATTAGAATTCTTAGGGCTGATTTTTCAATCATCCGGTAACTTTATTCGAGGAATAATTTTGAAATTTTGACTGTTATTTATACAAAAACTGTCAAACGTCAATTTTATTCCTCGAATAAGAGTTATCTGACGATGGAAAAATCAGCCCTTAGCCAAACAAAAATTTGTTTTTTGAAATGGCCAGTACTGCAGAACGGCAATTTCAGAGGTAAAGACCTATTATTATCTTTGTAAAAGTCGTTATTGGTCTAAACTAAACTGTATTTGCACTAAATACAATTTAGATCAATAACGATTGGTGAACTAAATAGATTCAAAAATACCCTAAATAATAAGTTAAATGATCTGGGCCATGTTAGGGATGATGCAAATAAATTGTACGAGGATTTCTTTTCAGAAGTGTACACTCAATTGAATACAACTTTTGAAAAGAAAAGAAAAAACATTTGCCCTAATTTTATATTTAGTGACTGGGCAACTAGAGGTATTAGGATAAGTAGGGAATGACTGTTCGAGCTGTATAGCCTTAAGCCTTACATAAATACTGAAACATATTAACCCCGCTTCAGTAATAAAAGCTTTTAAGCAACCTGACCTGACCTGAACTCTGACCTTTGGGGAATGTCCATTAAAGTCTGTGCCTCCATGATTGAGACTATAGCACCTTACTTAGCCTTAGTATTTAATTCGTGTGTTGATGAAGGAGTCTTCCCCGATTTAATGAAATACAGTAAGGTAATACTCGTACCACTTTACAAATCTCGGGACAGTAAAGACTCCAATAATTATAGACCCGTATCCGTGTTGCCTGTTTTAAGTAAGGTGTTTGAAAAGATAATGCTTAATCAAATGCTCAATCATTTTAACACGAATAAAATCCTTCACGATCAACAATATGGTTTCACCAAAGGACTTTGTACGACCGACGCCGGTGTAACCTTATTAAAACACATTTTTAACACGTGGGAAGAGGACCATAGGAATCTTTTGTGATCTCTCCAAGGCATTTGATTGCGTCGATCACGAAACCTTGCTTTTGAAACTTGAGCATTACGGACCTGGAAAACTTGCGCTCAGTTTAGTTAGTTCTTATTTAAATGATAGAAAACTTCAAATAAATGGTGTCAATTCACATGGTTTAACAGTAAAAATGGGTGTGCCACAAGACTCGATATTGGGTCCTTTCCTCTTTTTAGTGTATGTTTATAATATGTTCATTTATTATAAAATCAACCACAAATGGTGTTATTTGCTGATGACACTTCCTTAATTTTTAAGCTAAATAGACGTGCCCTACTGCAGGTCCAAAATTGGTTCACTGCTAATAATTTAGTATTAAATGAAAAAAAAACGAAGTGCATAAGATTTTCCAAATGTCAAGGATAGTGATTGTGAGATAATATTGAATCAAGAGAAACTAGAATTCGTTGATAAAACTGTTTTCTTCCACAATGGGGTCCTCATTTAACATCTCGTGCAGGACGGCTAAGTTCAGCAGCTTATGCTGTCAAAAAAATCCGTCAATTTACTGATGTAGATACCGCGAGACTAGTCTATTTTGGTTACTTTCATAGTATCATGTCTTACGGTATTTTTCTTTGGGGACGGGCTGCAGACATCGATTCTATTTTTATTCTGCAGAAAAGAGCCATCAGAGCCATATATAACCTCATTCATTCATTTATTAATTTTGTGAACCAAACATTGTCAACCTCAATTGTCATTGTCATTGTGAACCAAACATGTTTGGTCCAGCCTATGTTCCGCCGAAAGGCATACAAAATATCAAATTTTAATCAATTATAAAAGTACAAAATACAATGTCAGCAATGAAATTTGTCAAAAATTAAATGAAATAGTACAAAAATCGCACGGAACAGAAATAAAATAAAATAAAATGTCAGCAATACGATACGGTTTGATACGGTACGGGATATAGGCCAATAAAGTTTGTTACATTAGATTCATGTATTGGGTCTCCTATAAAACTAATCTGAAATTGTGATTGTAGTTTTTGTCTAATTTTGAAATTCATGATTTTAGTTTTGGTAAGATTAATTTTAAGATTATTAGCTTTCAACCAGGCACGATTCTCTAAGTGAACTGTTTTAGGAAATTAAGATCATGACGGTGCCTTGTCAATATATCTACGAAATCATCATGTATGTAAGAAAAAATTTACATCTTTTTTTTGTATTTTTTTTCAATTTGCACAGATGTGAGTTCTATGTATGTTATGTGTGTATGTTCTTATTTACCATTTACCAGGTAATGTCTTTCATTGAATTGAATGTGCCCTGGCGGCTGATAGTATGTTATGCTCACACAAATGTCTCGCTGACGGTGGCGTGTGTGTTGGATCATTTAGCTCCCTTCAAAACGATAAGCACCATGCGTCAATTCGTAAATTCAACATTAATGATGTAACTAATATTTACGTAAAAATATAATTTAAAAGAGTGTCCATGGAGTTTCTTGCCCGTTCTTCTCCATAGGTACCTACGCTTTGGAATGGGCAACTAGCTTCATATTTTCTGACTGACCGACTTCTTGACAGTTCAAAAGTGCCTGTAAATGGTTTAATTGAAATAAATGGTTTGAGTTTGAATCGGTCAAGTATACCAGGATGTATGGAGTCGGATTCGCGCACAGAGGGTTTCATGATAGTATTTTCTTCAGATAGGTAAAAAAAAAACATAATAATTAATAACAATATACATACCTAATAATTTTAATTTAGCAAAGTTATTAAGTCAACAACAATATAATTATACAAAAATCAAATGAAATATCTCGTGAAAAAAATAATCAACAAATTAAACAAAAAAAAACTCGCAAACGATTCAATTCCAGTATTTTTATACTTTATTTTATCTGAATAAAAGATAATTATGTAACCAGAGGGTTAACCCGTGTAACCACCGGGTTACATAATAATCTGCGTCCATAACAAAGTGCGCGAATCCGACTCGCACTCGACTTGAATGATTGTGTAGTGATACGATGGATTGGATGAGAAAAAGGGACATTTTGCGAAGTGGCAATTTTGCGAAAGAGACATTCTGAGAAATGGACTTTTTACGAAAGAGACATTTTGCGAAATGGTTATTTTGCCAAAGAGACATTCTGAGATATGGACATTTTGCGTTCGGTAGACATTTCCCGAGGTCACTGGTGCTACTGAGCTGCTTGCACGAGTCACGACCGCAGGGGCCGGGCGGCGCGTGCGCTCGCGATACCGCGCTGTCTGCCCACTGGCTTTACTTGTATCTAGTTAGAAGCGTATATAATATATTACGTAAGTACACATTCACATTATTATGTTTATAGTTAATCTAGTAATTCAAGAGTTTAACGACAACAAATACATATTATATAGGAAAGTATGGTGGATACACTGTCAATCCGAAACGCGTCGTATACTTACAACGGGTGAGAACCTATCGCTATACACCTGAGCGAGCGGATAACAAACAGAAAACGCTAGTTTAAACTGATGTATATAATTACATATTATGTGTTTGTTAGTTAATACAAATACAGCCCCGTGTGAGTAGCGTGGCACTGTGGCGGCGTCGGCAGTCATGCGCGAGTACTCGCGTTGGACTGCCGTGCGACATCACAAATACGAAAAGAAAACCACACAAACAAATGTAATTTGTTAAAGTCTGTTCTTAGATGGTTGGTATGGCAGTGGGGGTGTGTGAGGGTGTGCGACTGACCGTTGAGCGACGCCAGCTGGTCGTCGGCGCCGTGCTCGTCGGCCGCGTACTGCGACTCGCGGAACGAGCTGCACGACGACAGCAAGCTGCAACATTACGCTCATATACACCATTTGCCATGTCATCTCTCTAACTGAATTCAAAACCTTAGATAGTTTTGTACAACAAACTGAATTCTATACATGACAAAGTTCAAATCAAATTACAACCAATTTAAGACCTTATATTATAAATGCTACAAAGTAGATATTTGAGCAATAGCAACAGAATGTAAATTATAATAAACTAGCTGCGCCCCGCGGTTTCACCCGCATACATTTCGCTCCCGAGGGAATATCGGGATAAATGTATCCTATGTCCATTCCCGAGACTCAAATATCCCTATACCAAATTTCATTTTAATCGGTTCAGCGGTTTAAGCGTGAAGAGGTAACAGATAGACACACTTTCGTATTTATAATATTAGTATGGATATCGAGATCAGATCTTGACAAGTTCACATCATGATGAGCCGACTATTTCCTTTGTTTCCATTAGTATCACCGAACTCGATGACACTGTCCGTTGTTGAGTTAGCAACCGATTCTATTTTATTTGCGATCTCGTTGATATGAGTTCCTGATATCAAGAAATGTCACCATTTTATGTAGTGGACATCACATCGTGATGGAATCGGCATAGATAACCGAACTTTGATACAACCTTTCAGTTCCTTTAACCCCTTGTATGTCGTAATTACAGACACAATTAAAAAGCCATTGTGTCTCGCGTAGATCTACGGTCCGGCATATACTCAATACTCAATATCTTTATTGCTATACCATAATGTGTACTTAGGTGGTAACTATATAATTTAGATCATTATGGACCCCGTAGGGCACAGCAAGAGGGTTCGCAGAGAGGAAGCCCTGAGGAGATATATAATTATTATTTTTGTTATATTATTTATTAATTATTATATTATTTATTAATAATTACCTTATCTATAATATATTTTAAACATTCATATAAATTGCGTGATTATCATTAATTTAATTACTTTTTGTTTTATTTATGTTTATCGTTTAAATATTGGTATGTTTAGCCTGGATCGGTGTCTAAGTGTGTACTGTGATTGGATGTCTTCGCGTTTTGTGTAGAAATCTTGCTGCTTACGGACAAATTTACATATTTCTAGAATGTAAATACAGGGGAGGGTTAGAATATTATGTTTTAGAAAATAGGGTTTGCAGTTGTCAGTTTGATCAATGTTCACCAAGATTCTAACTAATTTCTTTTGTAGGGTAAAGAGTGTTAGTGCATCTGTACTATTTCCCCAGAGAATTACACCGTAGCTAAGCCATGCATTGGCGTACGCATAATAGGTGGAGAGGGCAGTTTTTAGTTCGGTCGTCTTTTTAATTTCGCGGAGAGCGTATAAGAATTTTGAAATTTTTGAACGAGTTCTTTGTATTTGTGTTTTCCAGTTAATATGTTTATCTATTGTAAGTCCGAGTAATGTAAATTCATCAACAGTTTCGAATTTTACGCTGTTAAAGGTGAAATTTAAATGTAGAGGAGCTTTTTGATAAGGGTGGAAGGTGATTAATTTGGTTTTAGTATAATTAATTTCTAAATTAGTGAGGTCATCCAGTTACATGTTTTTGTTAGTGTAGAGTTGAGTTTTTCTTCTATGTTTGTGTTGTTTTGACATGAGACTAATAAAGATATGTCATCCGCGAATAAAACACATGGTCCCTCTATGATTTTCTGTAAGTCGTTGATGTATACGAGGAATAATAGGCAACCTATAATAGTTCCTTGGGGGATAGAAGCGTTGATTACTTTGCTTTTGGATCGGATTTTTTCTATTTCTCTACTATTGTGATTAATAGTATTCGACTTCAACTACTTGTTCTCTATTTTGTAAATACGACGTAAGCCATTCATGGGCTTTTCCGCGGATCCCTATTCCATACCGTTTATTTAACAGTATTTTAAATTGTACCTTGTCGTACGCTTTGGTTATGTTTAGTAATATCTCCACGGCGTATTCCTTGTTATTTATGATATTAAGGGCTTCTTGAATATATTTATATACAGCTAATAAATAAAAAAATAAAAAAATCATTTTAATTCGAGTGTCATTGACTCATAATAGAAATACAGTACACATACAGTCACATTACATACACAACACTACAAATTAAATTCAAGTCAAAATCACAATAATAAGACATAATCACAATTAAATTAGTATTTTACATAAAAAATAAAAATTAAATGAGGTGGATTAGTCGCATCAGCCTGCCACATGTCGCTGACAACAGTGGGAGATGATGGAACAATCAAGCCTCCCCGCGAGCGCGGCCAATGTGGTGGAGCGATTTTTTCGGAAACCGTTCTGACAATCGCTCAATATGTTAAATTTTTCGCAAAAGATATAGATTCGATTACACATAGGTTTTTCAAAAATCTTGGAGGCTGAGGGCAAGAGAGCTATTGGGCCATAATTAGTAGGATCAGTTTTTTGTGTTCTTTTTATGGATTGGTTTAATTGGTGATTTCTTTAACAATTCGGGGAAAGTGCCTTCTGTAAAAGACTGATTTAATAATAGATAAAATGCGTAGGTGGAATTTCGTCTAAACCGTAACTTTGTTTATTTTTTAGGTTTTTGATTAATTTGTTAACTTCCCAAGCTTCTACTGGGCTAAGGAACATGGTGTTTTCGGTGGGATTTAGTGTTGACATGCCGTCTAGTGCACTACTAGATGGATTGTTGCTATTTTCACCTATAGACGCAAAGAAGTCATTGAAAATATTTGCAATTTTTTTGGGTTCGGATATAAAAGTATTATTGTGTTGTAATAAAATTGTATGTTACATTTTTCCTTTTTTGGTTTCTTTATTGTTCTCTCATTTATAATGCTCCACATAGTTTTTACTTTGTTGTCTGATTTCTTTATTTTGTTTATGTATTGTAATTTTTTTGCAGTGGTAACTAGACTTTTTAATATCTTCTCATATTTTTTATAATGTTGTGTGATTATTTGGTTATTGGTTTTAGTGGAAAATAATTTTAACAATCTTTTGTTTTTGCAGGAAACTCTAATGCCTGTTGTTAGCCAGTATTTTTTATAGTTAGCTTTAAGTTTGATTTTACGTATAGGGATACATTGATTCAAAATTTTTGTTAAGAGGTTGTTGAAAGAATTATAATTTTCATTTATATTATTGTTTGTTTGTATAATGTCGTGTCGTGCCAGTTTTGTATATTTAGTATAGATTTAAATTTGTTAATGTTCGCTGTGTTAAATAATCTTGTAGTGGTGTACCAGGTAGTTTTTGTCGCTTGTTGAGGTATGCTTAGATTTATAATTGTTCCACTGTGGTCCGAAAATACAAAATTTTCCACGGTTGTAAACATATTTTTGCCGCTGAAATTCGTAAACATTAGATCAAGACATGTTGAGGATGTTTCTGTAATACGCGTTGGTTTTTAAATATGTTGAGTGAATTTCTATTCTAGCACGAGATCCAGAAACTGGTTAGTATTTATGTTTTTGCTTAAAATATTAATGTTGAAATCTCCACTTATAACAATGTTAAATTTATTATATTTAATAGTTTAGAATTTGTTTTAATTTATCAATAAATATATCTTCCTCTCTTCTATTCCAATACATAGTAATTAATAAAAGGTTTTGTTTAGGTAAATCTGTAGCGCACACTTCCAGCATATATTCTGTAGACATGTTTGAGATATCGTTTTTCTCTTTATACTCAATTTGTTCTTGTAAGAGGATGCATACGCCGAGTTTACCGGCAGTATGACGGTGCAATATTATAGCCACTAATTTGGATAAGGGAAATTTTGTCTTCGGTTAGCCAGGACTCAGATACGCATATAGCTTGATAGATAGGGTTTTCTGTTAAAAATTCTTCTATAATGTGTTGCTTATTATAATATGCTTTGCATGTTTTGGAAGAGTATTTTACATGGTAGGTCTATGCTATCGAAAGGAGTGATTCTTTGTGTCTTCGTTGGAGGTAGGTAGGTCTCAGATTCGGTATATATTATAATTGTATGAGGTACCTTTCGAGACATTTTTTTATGCCGTTTTGTACGTTTCGTTTTTTTGGTTAACTTTCTGTCCGTCAATAAACAATTGATT
This sequence comes from Mesoligia furuncula, assembly GCA_916614155.1. Classification (NCBI taxonomy): domain Eukaryota; kingdom Metazoa; phylum Arthropoda; class Insecta; order Lepidoptera; family Noctuidae; genus Mesoligia; species Mesoligia furuncula. The sequence continues at coordinate 447,554 of OU744790.1, read as the reverse complement.
GTTTTTAATTATTGCAAATAATCCGTTTCTTTGAGCCTGAAGCATCTCTTCTTTGAGCCTGAAGCATCTCTTCTTTGAGCCTGAAGCATCTCTTCTTTGAGCCTGAAGCATCTCTTCTTTGAGACCGAAGCATCTCTTCTTTGAGACCGAAGCATCTCTTCTCGCATTAATTGCCTTTCCCTTTGCGTGTTGATATCTAAAAACTCTGAGATAAATAAACGGGTACCCTGAAGGTATTGGCCATTACTTAATACGTACTTAGCCATTCTTTTGCTAATTAATTCGATGACAAGTGGCCTGTTGTTGTTGATGTATCTACCCACTCTGTATGTCTCTTCTATGTATTCCGTTGGGTCTACGTTCATCGTGCTGTAGAATAGTTTAATGATTCTGTTGTGTAAGTCAAAATCTATTTTCTTCGTGTTTGTTTCAAGCGCAAGTCGCGGTTGGGGTATCTTTTCTGTTTTTTATATCTAAAATTTATTTTTTTAGTTTCTCATTTTCTTTTGTAAGGTTTTCAATTGTTAAGCTTACTTTTTCTATTTCTTCCTTTCTTAGTTCGTTCTGTTTATTTAAGGAATTTCTGTTTTTGTTTCGATATCTGCCTATAATTTACTGATGGCTTTATTTATCTCGGATGGGATTGTATTTTTAAATTCAGTTATAATGGATGTATTATTTTCCTTAAGGCGCAGTATTATAATTTCACTTAGGTTTTGTAGCGTTAGTTCGGTTTGGATGGCCGTTTCCTTTCCTCTGTGTTCAGTGTGTCTCCTAGTATAGATAGGTCTTCAGAGTTGATAGAGCAGTTGCTTGTGTTTGTGTTCACTCTTCTAATGGTGAAATTACTTTCTTCAGAAGGTAATTTTGTCTGTTGCGGTAGGTCACGGTCTTGTAGATGTACAGGGGTTTTTGTATTACCGACTTTAGGGATTTTGCAATAGCAAGCTTGACATTGCCATTTCATTTTATTTTCAAAAGTCATCAATTTTGTGAAATGATGTATTGAATTTGCACATTTTAAGTCGTATGTGTTTTTGCAATGCGCACAGGTAAGGTTTTGTGCTTCTGGTATTTCCTGACAACATCCCGCACATGTAGAAGCCATTTGTGTTTATTTTTACGACCAGTAGCGCCCTCTAGTAGTGGACTGTGATAGTACTTGGAAGTATTGACGTTTGGTGTAGTTTCTCAATTTAAGGTTAGTTTCTCTGTTATTCGATAGATGGCATTCTTGCCAAAATCAAAAATTCATGTAGGTAGTCTAGATAATTGCAATTATTTTGTGTAATATGAGCTAGATTATTCGGTATTCGTAAATTCTCCTACCTTTCTTAAGGTTTGTAATTCTGGTCGCTGTTGGCTTTTGCTGCTGGAACTTCACTGTTTGAATGACTTTGATTTTGAATTTGAACATAAATGTCGGTAGGAGGTATATATCACGTTTTCTCTTTAGGTTTTAGAAAATACACTGGTATTTTAACTTTCATCACTGTATGTCCTTTTTAGCTTGAACCTTAGTCACTTTTTGTTAGGATATAATCACAATAACTATTTTATGGGATTTTTTAGTACGGAGCTAACGTTTGCTTACGCACGTAGCGCCCTCTCTCTGTGGCATACTAAGGGGTTGACTTTTCAAAAATCCTTCCTTAGGAACTCTTGTTCAAAATTACATGTTTCTATACCACGCGGTATAGGCGCTGCGTTGTCGGTCAGTGAATCAATGTTTATAAAGTAGGTATTCGTATAGCAGCCTGGCAATAATGGATGTCTAACGAACCCGTATGTTTCCACGTTATAACAGCACTAACAAGCAACTTAATAAATGAATATGCGTGAATGTAAATTAGCACGGAACGATGAGGACGTGGGGGTAGTGCAAAGTATAGTGCATGGTGGTGACCTGGTGCGCTTGGGCGGCGTGGGCGCCTGCTTGCCGCGCCGGTTGGTGGGGCGGCGCATCTGCACGGCGCGCGCGTCTCCCGCGCCGCTCCCCGCGCCCCCCGCGCCCGCCTTCTTCAGAGACATCTGTGGGGTGCCGCCCGGGCACGACGCGCCGCCCTCCTGCAGCTGTTTCTCAACCTCTGTTCATTAAATATATAAAAAAAATTAAAACTATCACATAACATTTTAGTTTTAATACAGCCGATTTTAGGAGCAGGAGCTCCTAGGTTAGATTCCCGGGTCGGGCAAAATGTTGTTAGATTTTGTCATTTACAATTTCGTCATTAGCAGCCCGGAGTATGAACTTGTGCCCGATTGATTGCTAGCAATAAGCTCACCCCCTATGACATATAGCACTTAAAAACAAAACTGACGAAATGGTTTAGTATAGGTACACCTCTAACAAACCCTTCGGGAAATACAGGCGTGCTGATAGTTACCCTCGGTGATGGAGTTATCCTGGAACATGTGTTCGAGCGCGTGGTGGATGTCGCGGAACGAAGGCCGCTCGGCCGCGTTCCACTGCCAGCAGCCGCGCATCAGCTCGTACACGGCGCCGGGGCAGCCCGGCGGACACTCCATGCGGTAGCCCTGCAACGACACACTTCCTGTGTCACGCTCGCTTTACAACGACAACCAGTCACTAATAAGACGCGCCGATACGTAATCTCATTTAACAATAGAGTCACTAAAATTCTATAAATGTTCTGCTAAATATTCATAAATACAATAAACTTAACTATATTCAAACAATAGAGAGCAGACATAAATATAATAAATCCATTGTATTGAATGACTATACATTCCTACTGAAAATGCCTACATAACACATGGATGTAAAGAAAACTGTATACGTAAACAATATCACCACATAATGCGGACACCTTACACCGCGGCGCGGCGACATACTATCGGCCAACGTCACGACGGTCTCCACGTCTTAGCTACACTTCTACAATATCACCACATAATGCGGACACCTTACACCGCGGCGCGGCGGCGACATACTATCGGCCAACGTCACGACGGTCTCCACGTCTTAGCTACACTTCTACAATATCACCACATAATGCGGACACCTTACACCGCGGCGCGGCGGCGACATACTATCGGCCAACGTCACGACGGTCTCCACGTCTTAGCTACACTTCTACAATATCACCACATAATGCGGACACCTTACACCGCGGCGCGGCGGCGACATACTATCGGCCAACGTCACGACGGTCTCCACGTCTTAGCTACACTTCTACAATATCACCACATAATGCGGACACCTTACACCGCGGCGCGGCGACATACTATCGGCCAACGTCACACGGTCTCCACGTCTTAGCTACACTTCTACAATCATGAAATACTACTCCACTAGTATTTCAGTTTCCGTTTCCAAAAGTGATTATCTTTGTTATAACTAGCTTTTACTCGCAGCTTCACCCGAATAGAAACTAACTAAATCTTTTAGCAAAAATGTACCACGCGAAAGTTCTAGGTTCAGGATAAAAACTGTGCCAAATTTCATCCAAATCCGTTTAACCGTTGTGACTTGATTGATTGATGAACAAACATGTTCCCAAGACACGACAACGACCCACGTCACGGACACCTTCACATATAATATTATGTGAGTATTACATGTCTAGGAAGTACAATAAGCACGGATTACATTATTCAGGGTGAATTTTACTTTTCAAGCAAGTGTTGGTGGATGTATTACTTCAGGTATCGATCCTAGAGAAACGACAACGCTTGAACATGACATGGTGATCGGTGGCCACTTCATAACGGTCAAAGCAATTAAATATTTTAGATAACTTTACACCTATGACGATTTTTACAAGATTAACTTTGTATTGTCATGAGAGGCTGAATCATCATCATCATCTGCCTAGCCTTTTCCCAACTATGTTGGGGTCGGTTAATATTAAAATAAAGTAGTAATAGCACACGTATCAAATCGGAAAGGGATCGGCACCGTATCGCCTTTAGCCTCGCCGTCAAACAGACGTCAACCTAACGTAAGCACGTTACCAAAGCGGAGCAGAAGCTCCGATAGGTAGACTCGGCTACGGCTAGGCGCGCGCCGCGCTTACGGCTCGCCGACCGCTGGTTGATGTTGCAGCAGGCAGGCGGGAGGGGTGAGAGGGGCAAGGATGGACGAAGAGAAGTAAGCTCGGGTACGGAGAGACGTAAGCGCGGGGACGACGAGCCGTAATGCACCGCACCGCGGTTCGTGAGCTTGTCCCGAGGCGAGGCGATTACAAATTCAAATTCATTACGTTACGATTCCGATTAGTGTGCGTTGCAGTAGGGAGTTTCATACAAAGAATACTGAACGGCTCGAGTTGAGTCGAGTTGATACGGTGCGGAAGCCTTTCCGGTTTATACGTGTGCTATGACCTTAAAATGTTTTTAGTAATGATCTTCGAAATTCAATAATTTCGAAGATCATTACTAAAAAAATAAAAACACACATTGTTGACATAATTTTCTTTAAATTAAGCGTTTTTCTGCACGAGCAGCGGGGTAACTAGGGTAACAAGTAACTCTGGCACGCTCGCGCTGCTCCAAGAGCTTTTTCCTTATTCGTCTATCTTTGTTCAATTTAGGAATATTTGTTCGACGCGACAGTACTTGTTTCCACGAAGCCCTCCCAACCCAATCAATAAACGTGGAGTCGCCAAAGTCAGACCTGCGCGATTTCGATTTTTTTCCTTTCTATGGTACCCCTCTAAATGCTTTCCGATTTCTTGTATATGTTACCGGCCAAACCCGATTTCAGGATGTACTAGTTTCGCCTACGCCCTTATTCTCATTCTCTCGTTCTTGCATCCTATGTCGACGGAGCCCCGCTTAGCGGGGACAGGCGGGGCTCCTATTTCTGTGTAACGGGTTTAAGTTAACCTAACCAAACCTAACCTCGGGGTGCCCTGCGCTCGCTCTTGAATGCTACGTCACCTATAGACCGACCGCAACCATGCAACCCGTGTAGGGAGAACTGATTTGGCCTAGGCGAAACTAGTTCATCCTAAAATCGGGGTTGGCCGGTAACATACACAATGCAAAGCAGCCCTCGTTAAGCACTTCAGTATGGCCCTATAACATCATATCTGCCGAGCCTTTTCCCAAAATATATCGGGGTCGGCTGCCAGTCGTACCGGATGCAGCTGAATATATCGGGGTCGGCTGCCAGTCGTACCGGATGCAGCTGAATATATCGGGTCGGCTGCCAGTCGTACCGGATGCAGCTGAATATGTCGGGGTCGGCTGCCAGTCGTACCGGATGCAGCTCAATACCAGTACTTTACATGGAACGACTGCTTATCTGACCTCCACAACCCACGTTACAAGTGTTATTGGGTAATACGATGCCTCTTGGTAAGACTGGATGTCAAATTTTCGGATATACGGACCCCATAATTGGAAATTTCAGAAAGCTAGACCAAGCGCTCAGGACTAGATAAGTGAGGAATAGAACACGGAGCACTCACCACGCTGCGACAAAGTTCTGCCACTGACGACATTCTATTGAAACTAGAATGTAATGTGGAAGCACGCTGGCCGCGCTAATGGTATATAACTACTAAATGGCAATGAATCGTACGAGGGGTGCGTTGCGTAAGGAGCGCGGGGCGCGCGGCAGTGGGAGGGGGCGGGGGGGGCTGCAGGTGTGTGCGCATAACTGAGGCGTTAGTGTACTCACATATAAACAATTAGCTTACAAATATACACAAACAAATACGTCTCTCTTGTCACCGCTACTATATACAGCGGGATGCAATATTCTACTTACACTAACTTATTTTGTTATGTGGTTATTTAACGAGAATTGAGGAAAAAACTAATCATAGTACGTTCCTTCATCAACACCGGAGTATCGTCCTGCAAACTTGATCTATTGTCACTAAGTACGAACAGTAAGGACGTGGATTAGTTAACAACTATATCGGTTGTGAGGACATTGGACTACATTCCATAGCGGAAATACTAGTATCCGTTTACACTAATGTGTGGAGTTTACACAAAGTACATTGTGGACGCGGGTGTTTAGTAAACAGGGCCGAGGAAGCAGCTTGCCGCCGCGCCGGCTGACCTTCACATTTACTGTTTTCCGAAACTAGTCAGGGTTTGTCCGGGCTGAGCGAGGCGCGTGGCTGTGCCTGCTGGCCGGCCGGCGCGCGGGCGAGCACCCTGTGCCGCGCGCGCTCGTCGTGCGGCGGGTATAAACGCGGCGCGCGCCACTTCCTCGGCACAGTCGCAACCGCACGCCAACACAAACATGATCGCACTCAAGAACACCATCGTATTTTTCCTGCTCTTCTCCGTCGCCGTACTGGGTAAGATACCGCACCTAAAAATTAGTGCCATAACATACGTTTTACCTCCAAAATGTTTAATTGAATGGTTTTTTTTTTAAATAAAATTGTTGACATTTTCAAAAATATCAATCAATGTAATAGTTTTTTGTTTGTAAGAATAGTGGCAACTGCTAACTCCTTGCAGATGGAGGACAGTTTAAAGTGAGTGTCATTCTTTCCAGGCAAGCACAAAAAAATGAAGCCCAAGAAGTTCGTGTCGCCGACTACGAAGGGCATCCAGTGTTACAACTGCCTGTCGTTCGACCACCCCGGCTGCTGGGACCCCGACCACCCCGACTACGCCAACATAACGGTGAGGGCCTGCCTCCCCGCCCCCTGAACCACTGCGCCCGCGTCTGTTGCTCGGCACTAATCCGCCCCTCTGCGCAGGTCCCCAATATCGACTGCTACATTCCCGGCATGGCGTTCCTGTGCATCGTCATCACCTCCGAGTCCGCCAAGCTAGGTGAGTGTCCGACTATACCGTGTGAGCCTCGTGTGTTGTGTGTGTATGTAACGTGAGCGTGTTTTGCAGTGGAGACGGGCCAGGAGATCGGGCCGGTGCGCGCGCGCACGTGCGTGCCCGCCAAGGACTTCTCCAAGAAGACAGTGTCGTACTCTATGTGCAGCAAGCTCAGCAAGGAGCTGTCGGCGTCCGAGATCTTCTCGCGCATCGCCGTGAGCCGACCGCAGTGCACGCTCTGCAAGAAGCATTTGTGCACGGACGCCACGCACTGCTAACCCCGCGGGCGCGGCCGTCGCGGGAGGGCGGGGCGGGGCGGGGCGGGGCGGGGCGGGGCAAGGCGGGCGCGCGCCTCCTCTCCGTCACAATGGGAGCGTGTTACGCAACATGTTTAGTAAACTACCGAAGCAGTTTCCATTCTATGAAATGCAAAAACGTATAGTACTATGTTGTTTTGAAACTAACACACTTTGTTAAACTAATGGGGGTTGTTGGGCACGGGACGCGGTTTCGTTTGTTTTTTTTTTATTTTTCAAATATTATTTTAATAAACTATTGAAATTATTTAATTATTTTTTTAAATGAATTTGTTTGATTTGTTTGTTTACGTAAGGAGAATGTGTCAACAGCGTTCAGTTTTTAATTGTTGACGCGCCGCAAACAATGTGATGACCGTTTGTTTATGACAATGAATACTATTGGTAAATATGTATCACGCGATCGTAATCACGCCGTAGTGGGTGGAGGTACCTTCTCGAGCATGTGGTACACGTCGGCCAGGTCCACGCCGGGGTAGGGCGACAGGCCGTAGGTGGCGATCTCCCACAACAGGATGCCGAAGGCCCACACGTCGGACTTGGTGCTGAAGGTGTTGTAGGCGAGCCCCTCGGGCGCCGTCCACTTTATGGGGAACTTGGCGCCCGCGTGCGCCGTGTACGTGTCGTCGCGCATGAGCCGCGCCAGCCCGAAGTCCGCCACCTTCACCAGGTGGTTCTCACCCACCAGGCAGTTGCGCGCTGCCAGGTCCCTGCCAACACAACGTCAAACCATCATACACATTACATTACAACATATTCACAAATACCGTCGGCAATTCGATCCAAATTTTAGATTTCCATTGCGTGTGTACAGTATACATCAAAACTGCTTAAGCACGTAAAGGCTGCGTTTCCACCAGAGATGAGCGAGGATGCGAGCGAGGGATGTGTGTGAAACCAAACAATAACATCGCTTCATAATTATAGCTTGAACTAAGTTAGCGTTGGTATTGGTTAGTTTTACACACATCCCTCGCTACCTCGCTCATCTCTGGTGGAAACGCAGCCTAAGGATGGTATTGCTGTGAACACCCCGTATAGGCCGTATCTACATTTGTGTGTATAAGCGATGTATGAACACAGAATGCAGACCTCAGACTTCGAACACTGGCTAGCGTCGAACGAAACAAAAAACATTCTGTCGCTTTTTCACACAGAGTGCGTAATTACGTATGACCATGGTTGGTTCATACGATTGCTAAAATTTACGCTACGTTACGTATTGGATTTGTAAACGCGTAGTCTGGGTTCCAGTCTCGAGATGAGACTTTTATTTTTATCTTTCAACAATAATAAGTATTCGTTTTTTTTTTATTATTCGATAGGTTAATAAATGAGAGTAATGATGTAATAATTATTTTATTTTTATTATTATATTTTTGTTACTTATATGGGGTTAACAACAAAAATGTTTTTATGTGACTTCAAAATGTTCATTCGTTTTATAAATAAACTTCTAGTTAAAAAAGTTTATTTTCTCTTACAGAACAATTTATTGAAGCAAAGCAGGTAATCAGGGAACTACGACCATTAGACTTAAAATATTGTATCTTAGAAATACAGGGTCCGATTAAAATAGATGGGCTAATTATATCGCAGCGCTCAGTTTGTCTAACCAAAGATATCCAAGGGAAGAAAAATCTTTATTTTGACCTAAAATAATAAATTGCCGGCACATTAGTGTATTTTCGTTGGCTGATTATTTTTCTTGTAAGTATCTATCCGTTTTTTTTTCATATATTTTTTTACCATCATCCTTATTTTGGTGATTGATTCCTATGTGAATGATTTCTAAAGGTTTGTCCATCTATTTTAATGGGACCTTATATTTATAATAATACTGTTCTTTAATTACTACCGTGTGTGGTTACTCTAACAAACCACAACTAGCAAATCTAAGCACGTAAATAAAAAAAGTGCAGACTCCTTGTCACAATACAATTTAAATACAATTAAATTACTCAGTGGTACTACTTTCTGTGTTACTAACTTTAGTTGCCGGTCTCAAACGCCAAAGTTAACAAATCATATTTATTAGGACCTGTTGCGGTTATAGCTTCATTTTCATTATGAAAAGAAGATTAAAACTAAACCTTAAAGTAATCCTAATTACGGATATGACACCATAGGTATATTATTTTAATATTATATAAATAATAATACTTATATAAAATCAATTTGTAATTTATAAATTAATACCTTGTATAACCCCCATTATTATCAATGCTATCAAGTAAACGCTGGCGCAAGGATCCTACAATATTGAAACATAATATCTGTTACTCTTAAATTTTCCCATATTTCCATGCAACTTCAACTGCTCATCAAATCTTTCATTCCGTGTTTCCCATAGCTGTATCTATCATCGCTGTGTCGCAAACTCTAAACGTTCTTGTTTATAATTTTCAATCAAATAATTATGGTTTTTGAGCTGGTATTCGTTTGCACGGCGACCGGTTCGTAAAGACGTGTCGAATAATTAGGCAAAATATCTCGTTGGTATGAACACTTCTTTCTTCAGTGACCAGCTGGGGCCTTCCACTTCGCTTTCGACTGGCAAGGCTACCCTCTTCCTTATATCTTTTGACCCTCCGACTCACACTAGGTAATTTCTCTAAAACAATAAAAGAAGTAGGTACTTTTAGGCTACTAGCAAAATACGAATATTACTATTTTGAAAACAGAAATGTTTCGTATTATATTATAATTATACCTAATGTTATATTCATCATTCCAAAAGTAAATAAATTAAGTTTTGGAAATATAATTTTTTTCTTCTATTTAGACCTTATGGTAAATATAAAACGTTTAAAAAATAACTACAAGGTTCAGCAGCTATACTTTAATTAGATAAATGTTCGATAAAATAATTAATTCATAATACACTCAGTCTGGTTTCATCAAATATTTGTGATATACTTAGTATTAAGTCCACTTTTACGCAGCGCGATAATATCCGCTTTCATCTCAATATTTAAATTTGCTTGCATTTCAAAATGAACTACAACACCGCTAATATATTAAACACACGTGACAAGCCCACAATATCAAATTATCAACCAACCAAGAACCAACAACGTTCTATTTAGTCGCGATGAATGAGTCGTCTCGTGAGTTGTCTGCATCTATCTACCTTATAATTTAGTTATTTAGAGTTTTGTGATAAAGTTTTACGAATTATGTGAACAAGACGAACATGACACGGTACTTTATACAATAGCGTGATTATTCGAGTAATTATTAAAACAAAAAATATATTACTGCGCGTCGAACCGGCTGGCGACGTATAAACGCGCTTACCGACGTATGATAACCGCTAAGCTATCATGCCATATACTCTAATGATTGAATTTATGTGTGTCTATAGTATAGAAATTACTCAAGGTCGTAAGTCAAACTAAACGTCAAGCTATTGCTTTGTGAGTTTGCTTAAGGACTTTTGGTCGACACTGTACTTGCAACAGTATACACATTCGCAATTTTATTATACTTGAATATTCAAACAACAGTTGCGCGTTTATTTGAAGATGGCTCAGAAGATTCAACATATTTCAATAATGCCTTAAAAGGCTCAAGCTAGCATAGACAATAATGATTGGGCAAAATCTAGTTGGTACAATCACGAGCAGGAATAACGTTTACACAATGAGATAAGAAGTAATTAAAAATAACATGGGTTTTAAAATATTAAATGTACAATCAAAATAGCACGAGGAAATCACATTTAATAGATGCTAAATGTGTATACATAATAGTGCTAGTGACTGTACGATCAGCAAAACTTGTTCAATGTTCCTTTGACGTAGTATCTTAGTGAAACTGATGAAATAATTCCATACACTGCTTTTCGCCATATTATGTTATAGTTTGTGTTATTGTACACATACATTGTGTTGAATTTTCTATTTTCAAACAACTCTCGTTTGCACTCGATAAGAAATAAAAACAGTTGGCTTATTGAGCGAGTTACGTTATGTTTACACCTGGCGCGTGCCGGCTCCATCATGTTACGAACACACCAACTGAACTTGGCCTATTCATCCATTTAATTGACAAACGCTGTTTTCCTTTTGAGAAACATAATTATAATAAAAAGCAATAGTCAACATGCAACGCCATAGATGAATCTACGAGCATGTTATTTCACAAAGTGACAGCTCACACTAGTACAAGACCCAACACCGACGAGGCCGTGAAGTCTGTTCAGGCATTAGATAAACATTCATGTATCGATGGTCACCAGATCCTAGGAACTTTCTGTAATGACACTCATGACGCTCCGAACGTCGTGTACCACAGGGCATGTAACCTTTTAAGAGACGGAACTTAGAACATTCAGTTTGTGAGAAATTGTTAACCTTCGTTAGCCAAACGCATAAAAAAAACATAGTTACCAACATGAAAATTCCAAGTAGCATTAACAATGACAATCATGACGTTGACGGGAAGAACTGTCATAGATAGGGATGCGCAACGCATCTTATAGAAATCAATGAGCTTATGGATATTTAGAGATCAACGATATCGATCATATAAACACACACACACACACTCACAAACTTTCGCCTTTATAATATTAGTGTGATATTAAGAAATGTTTTAGAAAGTTGAAATTCTTGATGATGACCTGAAGGCGTCTCAAGCGATAGGTACTAGGGAAGACCGCCAGTCAGTTCAGGAGGACCTAGACAGACTAACTGCCTACTGTATTGACAATAAGCTGCATCTTAGTATCCCCAAGTGTAACTATATACACTTTACTAAGAACAATTCCATCTTCAATTTCAATTACAACCTTAACTGTACCCCCTTAAATAATATATCTATAGTGAAGGATCTAGGTGTTCTCTTTGATGGCAAACTGTCCTTAAACAAGCATATCGAAGCCGTAGTCAATAGTGCTTTTAAAATGTACGGATTTGTGATGAGATCTAGTTCTACAGAATTTAAGCGTGCCTCAACCTATAAGAAATAAATCTGTATAAGACGCTCATTCGCTCCCAGCTAGAATATCGGTCCTTGTCTACCAAAAGTACGTAGTTGAAATAGAAAGGGTCCAGCGCAAGTACCTCCGTGCTATGTACTACAGATGTTATGGGATCAAGATTCATATGTCATACTATCGACTTCTTGATAAGTACAAGCTTATCAGCTTGGAGAACGTGTGCAAATACCTGGATCATTTTGATTCACAATCATTTTGATGCCATTGATCTGACTAGTAAGCTGTGTTATTCTGTCCCCCGAACGCTTCATGTGCGTCAGGTTCGTGCACTCTGTTTGCGCTAAATTCTTGTCGTACGAACTCGGGCTTACGCTGCTCTATTCATAGAATGTTGGAATCCTATAATTCCAATTTCATTGATATTGATAAATTTGCATATTCGAAAAATAAATTTAAATCTAATATTATAAAAAAATTATCTTAATTGTAATATTAATATTATTATTTATTTATTTATTGCATAATTTAAGTAAATTAAATTGTTTCTAATCTATTTGTAGCTATAGCTAGCATTATAATAGCTTATTTTTTAGTTTTAAATTATTTCTTGTTAATTTTGGTAATGCTCGTCTAGTGGCAACCTGTGATCTTTTAATATGTATTATAGTATAATGTTGTAGTTGTATATTATCCCTTAATAAATAAAATATATAATAACGAGACAGTGATTCTAGTTTGTGAACCATCAAGGGTAAGGGTCACAGAAGATGTGAAGTTTGCGGTATCAAGGAGGCTTGGCATACTGGAACAAAGTTGCTTTTTTCCAAGTTTCCACTGGATCCAAACCGGTGAGTTTTACCTACCTAGTGTTAATGTGATCTTGTGCTCACATAGCACTACCTTATTGTAAATGACTAGCATCATTTAAATTCTGTAATACGACCCTCAAACCATCAATCAACATTAGCTGAAAGGCTAATAAAGAAATGTTTTAAAACATTTGTGCCTACAGTAATACCTACCTATTTGTATAATCTAAATTGTAATCTAATTTAGTCTTAGTAGGTTGACTGCTAAAGAAATGGGTCAGAAAGATGTACGTTTGCCCCGCACGGCCCCCCAGAATTTGCGATTTAGGTGTGCACCAATGCAATGTACTCGCCTCTAGGAGTATATGTACCGGTTTCTTTTTCAATGTACCTCTGTACTTTTGAAGAAATATGCAAAAAAAGGGGGCCGTGCCAGCCAAACGTTTTCAGCACGGCCCCCGTGTAACTTGAAAAATATATAGCGTATTAAAAAGTTTCATAAACTCAAGGAATGTACTCTAATAGCACGTTCTATGTACCGTAATAGATATTGTGAATTCGTAATAACAAATAATATATAGATGTGGATAGGGGGCCGTGCTGAAAAAAAAGAAATAAGAAAATATCTAAAAAAGACAAAACAACCTTAGCCAAAAACTATTAAACAGTAATTCATGTTTGGCAAGTAACATATGCACCGCATTAGTTTCTCATACAACTTGCTAAATTAAAAAAATAAACGAATTTTAGTTTATTCAGCACGGCCCTCTATAGTTGCCTATATCTTTTTAAATATGACATGTTTGTTTACAAAATTCGACTTCCTGAATTATGTATAGGAGTACATTCGTTCCAAATAAATTGCGATTATGGTGTATTAGTACTCTAAAAGTTAAATTGGATCAAAAATATCCTAACATACAACTGATGGGGTGACCATGTTTCCACGTGAGCATGGTTTAAAAAGCTTCTGCATAAATTGAGTAAATCTTTAATAAAATAAACGTTTATTTAAAATGGAAACACGCACGATTGGCACGAAACTTCGACATTACATATCAAAAAACTTAATTACCACTATTTGTTTAACTTGAATAATGGATGAGTTCGTCAAATAATGAAATGACGTATTATTCACTGCCCCTGTAGTGGAGTTTGAATGTTCGAAATCCCCAATTTTTATGTTTTTTAGCCTCGACCACCACTGTCAACAAAATGGTGGTTATCGCATTTACAGACTTGAATTTAATAAAGGTAAATTAATAAGCTTGCGCGCTAAATATGAAATAGTTAATGGCGTTAACATATGGCTTTTTTATCTAACTCTCTTAGTTAAGGCACATTCATAAGATTGGATGGGTAGCATAACAAATATTTGCATAATCAATGTAATTCCTGGGTCCAATGAGACCCAGTACCGAGCCGGCGGAAGTTCGTGTGTTCGGGACGGGTCCGTTCGGGGGCGCTCCCGAACTATACGGTTAAACTTACATGTTGTCATGTTTATTAACAATCCGTTTTCGTGCTTGAAATAGAACTCACTCCACAACCACACGTAGAAAACACGTGAATACTGAAATTATCGGAGCAGTCTTTACATTTACTGCTGTATATTGTGCGCGTAAAGATGTGACTGATCAATAAACACTCGAGCGCAACTGCGCAACATGAAGTAACCGCGACACCAGCGCCACTTCAAAAATCACTGTAGCGTCAGTGAACTAATAGCGACCGCAAACAACAAGTTTTAACTGATTTAATTCCCTTAAAAGATGTCATCGCTAATATTAATTTTGAAGAAAAAAAAAAACAAATTGTAAAAAAAGAATGTTTATTTCAATTTAGTCACATAATTTCATTAATATAGGTATAGAATATATGTACCTAATTTATGGAACCATGGTCACCCCATCAGTCGTATGTTAGGATATTTTTGATCCAATTTATCTTTTAGAGTACTAATACACCATAATCGCAATTTATTTGGAACGAATGTACTCCTATACATAATTCAGGAAGTCAAATTTTGTAAACAAACATGTCATATTTAAAAAGATATAGGCAAATAGAGAGGGCCGTGCTGAATAAACTAAAATTCGTTTATTTTTTTAATTTAGCAAGTTGTATGAGAAACCAATGCGGTACATATGTTACTTGCCAAACATGAATTACTGTTTAATAGTTTTTGGCTAAGGTTGTTTTGTCTTTTTTAGATATTTTCTTATTTCTTTTTTTTCAGCACGGCCCCCTATCCACATCTATATATTATTTGTTATTACGAATTCACAATATCTGTTACGGTACATAGAACGTGCTATTAGAGTACATTCCTTGAGTTTATGAAACTTTTTAATACGCTATATATTTTTCAAGTTACACGGGGGCCGTGCTGAAAACGTTTGGCTGGCACGGCCCCCTTTTTTTGCATATTTCTTCAAAAGTACAGAGGTACATTGAAAAAGAAACCGGTACATATACTCCTAGAGGCGAGTACATTGCATTGGTGCACACCTAAATCGCAAATTCTGGGGGGCCGTGCGGGGCAAACGTACATTCAGAAAGTCTAAGACATTATCTACCTATGACACCACTATGTAGAGACGCCAGCACATCAAGCTACTACAATCTGTCAAATTTCTTTAATAGATTTTCAACTTTATCGCTAAAGCATAAGAAACAAAGTTGATTGGAGAAATTTGACAGTTTCGGGTAGCTTGATGTGCTGGCGTCTGTACCTAAATATGAAATAAATCTAGAATTTCTATTCCAAGTAAGTATAATAAATAATCTATTCCATTTAGTTGCGCTGATATTGTAAATTCGGTGTTTTCTTAACTTTAAGTCACACTAAATAAATTCACAGTCAAACATAGTCAGTTATAAGTAACCTTTTATATTTTGTATCTTCCAGATGCCGAGAGTGGCTAAAAGCAGTTGATAATGAAGAACTGGTGCATCTACCAATACAAAAACTGCATGAGCAGCAACAGCTGGAGCGATTTTGATGAAATTTTCAGGCAATCATCAGATTAGCCCAACGGGTGATCCTGTAAAATTTTGTAGCGATCAGGGTACCCGTGCGAAGCCGGGGCGGGTCACTAGTAATTTATATAAATTAATAAATGCAGAAATCATATAAATCAGTGTTTTATTTTACCAATGTTTACTCACTATTATCTGCGTAGTATGCATTTAATCCGTCGGTGCTCCATGGATCAATTCAAATTTGTCCAATTGGACTGTGGGGAAAATGACATGTTTCCATTGTCCAATTACCAACTGGACTATGGAGAATTGAGAAATGGTCCGCTGCCCAGTTTAATAGTATAGTAAAGCCATGTCCATACTATTTAAAAAAATATATCATAAACAATTATTTTTGAAACCGCTTAATAATCATTTATTGAATAATTACGACATAAAATTCATTAAATACAAAGATTACAAAAAAAAAAAGAATGCTTGTGAAATTGGTGCTACACAAGTTTTCTGATCGAGGTCAAGAGCGGGCACGTGTACCTAGTAATAAAAAAAAAATTAAAAAGGTTTACATACTTTCCTATCTTTTCATTGAAGTTTCTATTACCTATAATTAGCTATACCTACTTAATTATCTATCATTATACTGTACATATTTTTTATTTATTTATAATATTTTTGAATTCGGTTTGATATGAACCAAAAAATATAACAAAAGCTTCTTTGAATCGAAAGAATAGGAAACTGGCGTGAACTAAGGGTTATAATGTTACAATGGAACATAGTTTTGGTTTACTTCCAGTGTTCTCCATAATCCAGTTGGTAATTGGACGATGGAAACATGTCATTTTCCCCACAGTCCAATTGGACAAATTTGAATTGGTCCATGGAGCACCGACGGTTTGTTACTTCTTCACGCTCAAACGGCTGGACCAATTTTGATAAAATTTTGTATGGAGGTAGCTGACACCCTGGAATAACATATAGGCTACTTTTTATCCCGATATTCCCACGGGATCGACAATTACGCGGGTGAAACCGCGGGGCGCAGCTAGTCGTTGATATAAATAGTGAATAATAGCGGTTCCAGAATAGAGCCCTGAGGAACTCCGGAACTAATATTAACGGGATAGACTGGTGACCATTAACCACTACCCTCTGTGACCGGTTTTCGAGGTATGACACAAACCTACGCAAAAATTTCCGCGTATTCCATTGTAGGCAATTTTACTCAGGAGAATTTCATGATCGAACTTGTTAAAAGCTTTTTTGAAGTCAGTATATACCGCATATATTTGCAATCGCCTATCAACATTTTCAAAAGGTAATTAGCAAATATTAACAGGTTAGAAGTCATCACTTAATGCTACCGAGTTGACGATGGTAGCCACAGCAGTTGGCTACCATCGTCAGCTCAGTAGCATTAAGTGATGACTCACAGACTCAAACACCTGGATTATCAATACACTGCATGTACATGCCTAGAAAATTTGATGATTTTCCTCGATTTTCATGGGATCCCTTCATCAGATTCTGACTTGGTGACAATGGGACCACCTCGAGGGCATACCCTTTCAAACCCTAATGTCAACTGCTCATCACATGTTACAAAATATTGCTTTTCCCGATGCTGGGACGTTAATTGTTGAGGAGTTCTCCTGGTAAGGAGCAGGAGAACTCAACAACCACTTACCATACGCATTGTGACGAGCATAAATTGCTTAGCAACCATATTAAAGTAATCGAATCACAATCCGTGAAATATTTGTCATTGAGTAGTTCCGATGGCCATCTCTGGTCTTCATAAACAACTCCACTTTACCAAATGATGATTTCCGAGAGCAAATGCTCAAATTACTTTAAAAAATACCCAAATCACTATAGGTTTGCCTATAACATCTGAGGGTTTCTCTCGATTTCCTTGGGATCCTCTCATCAGATTTCAACTTGATGGTAATGGGACCACCTCGAGGGTATACCCTTTCAAACAAAAAAAGAATTTTTGGAATCGGTAAAGCCGTCTTCGAGTAATAGGTGAACATACATAGAAAAAAAAACTTATATAAAGTCGAACATATAACCTTCTCCTTTTTGGAAGTCGGTTAAAGAATATGGTTACGGTATAAGCTATACAGTTTTTTATAATAAAAATCTAAAATTCAGGATTTTTGAAATCAGACACTAAAGGGGCACAAAAGTCGGTATGGTAATTGGCCATTTTTGTTGATGGGAAATACAATCGGGCATACGGCTTGTTTAGGTACTTGATAAAATTCTTAAATTCATTGACAGACAACGCACAGTCTTAAACCGCTGGGTTTAGAAGCATACAATTTTGCAAAAGATTTCCTTTTATTACGAACAAAATTAACTCATTAGGGTCTGAAATGACAATGGGTGATCCTCAAGGTTCGATATTGGGTCCATTCCTCTTTTTAGTTTACTTTAATGATTTACCCCAATTACTTCAAAATCAACCGAAGATGGTGTTATTTGCAGATGATGATACATCATTGATCTTTAAGATAGACAGACGGGCGGCACAAAATCTTGAAGATGTGAATAACTCGTATTCTATTCTATTCAGGTCCAAGATTGGTTTACGGTAAATAATTTGGTACTGAATGAAAAGAAAACCAAATGCATTAGATTTAAATTACCTAATGTTAGAAGTAGCGAATGTGACATCATACTTAATGGAGAAAAACTGGAATTTGTTGATCGAACTGTTTTTCTGGGAATCACGCTAGACGAGAAATTACAATGGGGACCTCACATAACATCTCTTGCGGGGCGGCTTAGCTCGGCCGCTTATGCTGTTAGAAAGATTAGACAATTAACTGATGTAGAAACCGCGCGTTTAGTCTATTTTAGCTACTTTCACAGCTTAATGTCGTACGGCATTTTACTATGGGGTCGAGCTGCTGACATTGAATCCATCTTTATTTTGCAAAAGAGAGCTGTCAGAGCCATTTATTGTCTACGTCGCCGCGAATCTCTCAGGGAGCTTTTTAAAAAGATTAATATTATGACGGTACCTTGCCAATTTATTTATGAAAATATTATGTATGTAAGAAAAAATCTACATCTTTTTAATAAAATAAGCGATAGACATAATTTTAATACTAGAAATAAAGATAAAATACATCAACCATTTTTTAGATTAGCCGAAGTACATACATCTTTTATGGGGTACTGTGTTAAATGTTACAATAAAATACCTTGTGGTATATTGCAATTAAATGAAAGAAAATTTAAAACTCACATTAAACGTACACTTTGTAAACAAGCGTACTATAAATTAGAAGATTATATCCAAGATAAGAACGCTTGGAAACATGCTGGTCCTGCTCCATAGGACAATCTAGAGTCTAGACAAAATCAAACTGGTTGCTAATTTAATTGTAAAATTGATTCTTTCTTCTTTTTTTTTGACGTTGATTTATATTCTGTAATTACTTAAACTCACACCCTGACTTATTAATTATAATTTTTTATTTAAATGAAAATCGTTTATTTATTTTTACCATGTTTGTAAATATGTGAGCACCATGTATCTATTAGATAATTAATTTATGTCATTTCATTTTTAATTCTTTTACCTATTTTGGTATAGTAATTTTATTTTATTTTAGGTGTATCGTCTTCACATATTATTATATAATTAATGTATACAAAATATTGTAAAATATTTTAAAAGAGTAACGGTGGAGTTTCTTGCCCATTCTTCTCCATACGAAAACTACCACTTGGAATGGGCGACTATAATCAATTCTATTTTTTCGTAATTTTTGACGTTCAAAAGTGCCTTTTAAGTGCCTACTTGAAATAAATGTTTTGACTTTGACTTAAAACTGTTTTTTTTTATCAAGTTACATTTTGTGTGACTTTTGGGATACCCAGTAGTAACGGAACCATTGCAATTTTAAACTTTCGCGTTTTCGCTCGCGACTTCGTTCGCGTGGAAGTCGTAATACACCACAATATAGTAAAGTAAAAGCTGCATTATATAAAACTTCCCTGTACACTTGTACGTTTGTAGTTTTGGTCTCAGCTGCCAAAATATATAGACTGGTAAGGCGGTAGCAAGCAACATACAGTTGTCCGTGTGAGAAGCAGTGCGTCCTGAGGGCGAAACCCGCAGCCTATAATAATAATATAATCAGACGTTGCCGCGGAACCCAAGAATTATAGACCGATCACGTGTTTGTCGACGATTTATGAACTTCTTACTTCAATTTTTAGAGCGAAAATTACTAACGCACATTGAGAATAACTCGACTATGTCTGCCTCTCAAAATGGATGTAGGATTGGGTCCCGCGGTACTAAGGAGCTACTCCTCATAGACATGGCCATTAGCCAACAGGATCGCCGATCCCACAAGGATCAGTCGACATGTTGGATAGATTACAAGAAGGCCTACGATTCGGTGCCACATACATGGCTAATGAGGGTGCTGGAGTTGTACAAGATATGTAGATGCAACTCTACGCACCTTCCTTGAGTCGTGTATCGGGCAATGGAAGACGGTCCTTCGCTATCCAGGATGTCATGTACGTTTGCCCCGCACGGCCCCCCAGAATTTGCGATTTAGGTGTGCACCAATGCAATGTACTCGCCTCTAGGAGTATATGTACCGGTTTCTTTTTCAATGTACCTCTATACTTTTGCAGAAATATGCAAAAAAAGGGGGCCGTGCCAGCCAAACGTTTTCAGCACGGCCCCCGTGTAACTTGAAAAATATATAGCGTATTAAAAAGTTTCATAAACTCAAGGAATGTACTTTATTAACACGTTCAATGTACCGTAACAGATATTGTAATTCGTAATAACAAATAATATATAGATGTGGATAGGGGGCCGTGCTGAAAAAAAAAAGAAATAAGAAAATATCTAAAAAAGACAAAACAACCTTAGCCAAAAACTATTAAAAAGTAATTCATGTTTGGCAAGTAACATATGTACCGCATTGGTTTCTCATACAACTTGCTAAATTAAAAAAATAAACGAATTTTAGTTTATTCAGCACGGCCCTCTATAGTTGCCGATATCTTTTTAAATATGACATATTTGTTTACAAAATTCGACTTCCTGAATTATGTACAGGAGTACATTCGTTCCAAATAAATTGCTATCATGGTGTATTAGTACTCTAAAAGTAAAATTGGATCAAAAATATCCTAACATACAACTGATGGGGTGACCATGTTTCCACGTGAGAATGGCTAAAAAAACTTCTGCATAAATTGAGTAAATCTTTAATAAATTAACGTTTATTTTATTAAAGACTAGCTGACCCGGCAAACGTTGTTTTGCCATATAAATTATTTCTAGCTGCCCGGCGCTACTTCGTTTGCGTGGTGTCCTATCCCTTACCCTACCCTACCCCTACCCTACTCCTACCCTACTCCTACACTACTCCTACCCTACTCCTACACTACTCCTACCCTACTCCTACCCTATTCCTACCCTACTCCTACCCTACTCCTACACTACTCCTACCCTACTCCTACCCTACTCCTATCCTACTCCTACCCCACTCCTAACCTACTCCTACACTACTCCTACCCTACTCCTACCCTACCCTACTTCTACCCTACTCCCAAAGATATATTAAATTTTCTCTACGTAAGAACCATCCTCGTACTTCAAGGAATATTCTAAAAAAAGAATTAGCGAAATCGGTTCAGCTGTTCTCGAGATTTGCGCTTAGCAACACATTCAGCGATTCATTTTTATATTATAGATTTACTCAATTTATGCAGAAGCTTTTTTAACCATTCTCACGTGAAATCATGGTATTCGCATCGTATTCGTATTAACGATAACTTCATTAGTAGTAAGTAGGTCGCAAATCAAACAAAACAACAAGTGTCGCTAAGACTAAATACTTAGCTCAAAAGGCTTAAAAAAATCACAGATATATTTCCAATGAATCACACGGATTGATGTACGGTACATTACAATAAAATTACAGTTTCGTTACATTTCACAGTATTAGTTACGTTTACCTATGGAATAATCGCAGAAAAACTATGTGTCACTAACACTACAGAGCTTAAAAGGCTTAAAAAATCACAGATACGTTTCCAACAAATCACTCATTGAACCTCACCTACATTACAATAATATTACCTACTTACATTAATCACATTAATTATTTGGAATAATCACAGGCAACTAATTTAACCTACGTAATCACAGTAGTGTTTCAAGCAACTGTAATAATTAGAATATTGTTATTATTTTTACATAATTATAAAACATCAAAGATCACTCGCTAAAACGTAAGTAAGGGTGTGTACGAATATTGAATCTACTGTACTGTTGTTAATTTTCAAGGCCAAATCATCGTAACATAGCCATTGCTCATGGCTAAGCGTATGGCACTTATAATGGCCCAGATTCCCCATTGAATTCCCTACATATTCAATAGCACTAAACTAACGACTTCATAAATTTGGTTTTTAATAGATATTAATAGTGACCGGAATATTACACAAAACCATTGCGTCTGTTCCATTTAAATCAAAGGTTATAATATTTTGTAATTTATAGCTTGAAATGACAGTTCCATCGCAATCATTTTTACAAATTTGAGAAGTAGTTTCGATAGCAAGTGACTCTTCTAATGCAAAAATGCCAAACATGTTGATTACGTTAATATTCAAAGGTATAAAAGGTCTTGTCATTTTTACACAATATTGGCATTCTTCTTTTGTGCAAGTTGTGACTGATCAATAAACACTCGAGCGCAACTGCGCAACATGAAGCGTAGCGTCAGTGAACTAATAGCGACCGCACACAACAAGTTTTAACTGCTTTAATTCCCTTAAAAGATGTCATCGCTAATATTAATTTTGAAGAAAAAAAAACAAATTGTAAAAAAAGAATGTTTATTTCAATGTAGTCACATAATTTCATTAATATAGGTACCTATAGAATATAATATGTAAGTACCTAATTTATGGTCACCCCATCAGTTGTATGTTAGGATATTTTTGATCCAATTTATCTTTTAGAGTACTAATACACCATAATCGCAATTTATTTGGAACGAATGTACTCCTATACATAATTCAGGAAGTCGAATTTTGTAAACAAACATGTCATATTTAAAAAGATATAGGCAACTATAGAGGGCCGTGCTGAATAAACTAAAATTCGTTTATTTTTTTAATTTAGCAAGTTGTATGAGAAACCAATGCGGTACATATGTTACTTGCCAAACATGAATTACAGTTTAATAGTTTTTGGCTAAGGTTGTTTTGTCTTTTTTAGATATTTTCTTATTTCTTTTTTTTCAGCACGGCCCCCTATCCACATCTATATATTATTTGTTATTACGAATTCACAATATCTGTTACGGTACATAGAACGTGTTAATAAAGTACATTCCTTGAGTTTATGAAACTTTTTAATACGCTATATATTTTTCAAGTTACACGGGGGCCGTGCTGAAAACGTTTGGCTGGCACGGCCCCCTTTTTTTGCATATTTCTTCAAAAGTACAGAGGTACATTGAAAAAGAAACCGGTACATATACTCCTAGAGGCGAGTACATTGCATTGGTGCACACCTAAATCGCAAATTCTGGGGGGCCGTGCGGGGCAAACGTACATAGGATGTCGACAGATCCAGGGAAATGATGAGCCTGTATGGATTAAACGGAGAATATTTCAGGGCGCCAGTTTAAGTCTACTTTGGCTCTGCTTAGCCCTGAATCCTCTAAGTACAGTACTGGAGGATTCAGGTCTAGGCTATCGGTTGAGGAGAGGCGGTCAGGTCGTATCTCACCTCCTTTACATGGATGATTTGAAACTCTTTGCCCCCTACAAATTGCGTCTGATGCGAGCTACATAAGATAACTGACACTTTCAATAGCGCCATCAGGATGGAATTTGGTGTGGACAAATGTGCAGTCATGCATGTAAAGCGAGGGGAGATTATGGAATCCGAGGGAATTCAACTCTCGGATTCCATAAGCCTCAGATCCCTCTCCTCATCCGAAAGCTATAAGTATCTGGGTATGTCGGAAGCGTTAGGCATCAACGATGCTGACATGAAGCAATCGTTGAAGGACCGCTTCTTTTGTCGCCTGAAGAAGATATTAATTAGTCTTGTTTCGGGCGGAAATAAGGTGCGCGCCTTCAACGGTCGGGTCATGCCGGTTTTGATGTACTCTTTCGGCAAACTCAAATGGACTCAGACCAAACTCGACGCCATGGATAGAAGAGTCCGTACACTACTGACCGCAAACCGGATGCATCACCCACGATCATCGGTGATGAGACTGTATATCCCGCGGAAGTGCGGCGGTCGAGGCTTTTTAAATGCGATGACCCTCTACAACGGGTGTGTAATGTTTGGTATAATAACAGATAGTCTAATTTCATTTTGACATAACTTTCATATGATATAATTTTCATATGCTATAAAAACATTTAACATAATTTCATATGATCTCATGTTATAATTGATATTATTTTCATTTTCTCTAATTTCATTTAGTATAACGTTTATTTCATATAATTTTCAAATTGTCTAATGTTCTTTTTATATAATGTAAATGTCGTTTATATAATGTCGTTTTTCGTTTTTAGGAAATTGTGTAATAATAAGTCAATATGTAAAATATATTTATGTTTTATTCCAAACGTTGTTTTAAGAGATAAAATGAATAAAAAATGAATTGTTTGTCAAATAACACGTTATAAACAAAAGTTTACCTAGTAATTATTTTGTATAGTGAATTATTTGGCAAACTTGTTGTTGTATAGTAATGAAATGACAAATCATGTTTTTGCTAACCGTTGCTCGTCAAGTAAAAATTTGTAAATTAATTTTTGGTGAACTGACAGGGCACCGTTTAAAATCGAATCAGTTTTTGCAAAAATAAAGGTAGACATTTCCAAATTATATTAAACGTTAAGTACTTATAGGGTAAGTAATATCCCACCAAAAACATAATGTTTAAAAAAAAGGCCAATTACTTCATGTAGATGTTTGACCAGCAAAACAGTTGAAATCGAAACCAACGCCAAGTTTTAAACCATTTTTATTACAACGGCCTTATTTTGCAATTCTGTTGTACTCGTAAGTAATTTGTGTTTGAAACTTTTTAGATATCAATACAATAATATTGTTCCATTTAAACTTGGCGGGTTTTCGTTATGTTATAGTTATTTTACATACATATTATTTTATGGTTTTCTGAAAACCCGCCAAATTTAAATGGAACAATATTATTGTATTGATATATAAAAAGTTTCAAACACAAATTACTTACAACAGAATTGCTAAATAAGGCCGGTGTAAAAAAAAATGGGTTAAATCTTGGCGTTGGTTTCGATTTCAACTCTTTTGCTGGTCAAACATCTACATGAAGTAAGGAACTTGGCCTTTTTTTTCAACATTATGTTTTTGGTGGGATTTCATTGCTTTTTTCCAAGTGGGTAGATACACGTTGTAGCGAAAATAGACGGAAAGAAACACTTTTCGCTAGTTAATACGTATAATTTATTTTTTTAAATTCCAAACTTTGAATATAAGAAAAGATAAAAAATAAACAGGTTAAAAAATGATGACGAAAATATCTAAAAGAGTGTCCATGGAGTTTCTTGCCCGTTCTTCTCCATAGAGATCTACGTTTTGGAATGGGCAACTAGCTTCAACTTTCGGACTAACTGACAGACTATTTAATTTTGACAATTCAAAAGTGCCTGTACAAGGTCTAATTGAAATAAATGCTTTGAATTTGAATTTGAATTGAATCTTGAGAAACCGTGACGTGAAAATAGGTTATATAAAAAAATACCTTGGGATTGTACCAAAAAAAAAATTAAAATTTGAAAACGCGACGAATTTAAAACGTGATTGCAATCAAATTTAATCCGTACGCATGCTTAAAACGGTCCGCAAAAATAGGTAAGGTATCACACCCGCCGTATTTCAGTTAAAATAAAAAATTAAAATACCTACAACATACTAGGTAACAAAAGATTAGGGGATAAAAATAAAAAAATATCTGTTTAACACAGGCTCCTGTCCGTCGGCGAATACGACCGGCGAATCCGGCTCAGCTCGGCTCTGATCGTCAGTACGAATCGGCTGTTACTCCGGTGAATTTCAGAATAACTTATTGGCAAGCGACTGGGTACCGGGGAGAAGCCGAGTGTATCGGCTTGCTGTAAGTTCGGGCCTTAACCTGGAGTAAAATTTATCCATAAGAACCCGTGAAGCAAGCAGAATCTCATAAACCAAAAAAAAGAGCATAGAACCATAATTATTACGTACCAATGAAGGAGAAAAAAAAAACTTTTAGTTTTCCATCAGCAGTGGAGACGAAACGTCTCAATCGATCGATCGTCTCGTTCAATGAAACGTCTTCTAGCGAGGAACCTTTAGTAAAGAACGAAAGCGATTAAAAATATTGCGACATGAAAAAAATAAAACAATGAATAACCCAAAAATAGTAAATACGCACCTTATTTCAACACAAAAACACTTTCAGATATATAGATTAAGGCAGATTAATACAGAGATTTAGGCGTTTTAGTCCAAGGAGAAAAAAAATATCTTTACACATCAAACGATTTCTTTCAAGTGAAGCATGCTATGGCAGCTTGGAACATCACATAGAACACTATTACTCCTAGCGCCCCTAGCACACAAGTAGCAAAACGAAAATATTGTGATACAATATAAAAATATTTAGTAATGATACCGGGAGATGTTGTGACGAACAAACACATACATAAAATAATTGTCTGAAAATATTGGACATTAAACAGCAAAAATAAAAATTAAACCTAAACCAAGTGTAACAAGTCTATAGTGATTTGTTAAACGGTTCTGAAAGGTGTTTTTTTTCATTTAAGTAATGGGAATTTGTTATTGTTGCATTGGTAACACTAATTGAAATGTCTGTCAGCGCGAGTGTCAGTTTCAGTTTCGGATTTTGCTTTTGCAATAAAATTAAATTCTGGTTGTTTCGCTAGTGAGCATAGGCACTATTTATAGTTTGGACCCATAATATTATTATTGTGAATAGTGAACTGAACACTGAGTGCACTTCCATCATGTCTTAAAACTCTTGTTGTGTACCTGGATGTCTAGTGACTAGGAAAGAAAAGTGCTTATTCTCAGCCTACATGATTTTGATTTTAATATATTAGTAAATGTTTAATTTGTATGTGTTTTTGTGTGTTTTATAAGAATAAACAGTTTGTATCTTTAATATTCCGAGTTACTTTTCATTCATACTCCTATTCCTAATGCAGATAATAATCTGGAATTTTACATTGTCGTATAGATTATTGTTTACTACTACTTAGTGTGTTTTTAATAATTATGTAATTGTTAAAAAAACATTAATAGGTAGTAAACAATAATCTATACGACAATGTAAAAATTCCAACACAATAATAATATAATAGAGCTCCATCAACCATCTATATCCGTGACTATTAATAGAGCTCCATCTACCATCTTCAGCCGTAACTAATAGTTTTAAAAACTTGAGTCCTAGATGGCGAATTGTGCTGTCAACACAAAATGAAGAGAGCTTCCTGTCTATTACACCGCATTATATTGTAGTCTTTGACTACAATATAATACATAAAACAATAATTTATACGACAATGTAAAAATTCCAGATTTTTACTTGCATTAGGAATAGGAGTATGAATGAATGTACTCGGAATATTAAAGATAAACAAACTGTTTATTCTTACAAAAAACACAGAAATACATACAAATTAAACATTTACTAACATATTAAAATCAAAATCATGTAGGCTGAGAATCAGCACTTTTCTTTCCTAGTCACTAGACTTCCAGGTAGGTACACAACAAGAGTTTTGAGACATGATGGAAGTGCACTCAGTGTTCAGCACTATTCACAATAATAATATTATGGGTCCAAACTATAAATAGTGCCTATGCTCACTAGCGAAACAACCAGAATTTAATTTTATTGCAAAAGCAAAATCCGAAACTGACATTCGCTCTGACAGACATTTCAACATTTCAATTAAAGTGTTACCAATGCAACAATAACAAATTCCCATTATTTAAATGAAAAAAACACCTTTCAGAACCGTTTTATAAATCACTATAGACTTGTTACACTTGGTTTAGGCTTAATTTTTATTTTTGTTGTTTAATGTCCAATATTTTGAGACAATTATTTTATGTATGTGTTTGTTCGTCACAACATCTCCCGGTATCATCACCAAATATTTTTATATTGTATCACAGTATTTTTCGTTTTCTACTTGTTCGCTAGGGGCGCTAGGAGTAATAGTGTTTTAGGTGATGTTCCAAGCTGCCATAGCATGATTGTAGTCTTTGAAGTGAAGCTTAGCATCATCAAAAAAATGCCATCTGACGTATCAACGGTTCGTAATTTGAAACCACTGTAAGTAATACATGGCCTGTATTAAAAATGAGATTGAATATCAACTCCAAGAAGGATTGATGACGAAATAAAATAATGCAGGATTTGTCAATGCTGCAACGTGTAGGATTAAATTGTATAGCCTAGGTGTTTCTTTTTGATGTTTGGGGATTTTTATTATTTTTTCTCTTACGAGGTGTATTTTTATTAAATGACGAGCCCGCTGCAGTCTGACCTGCGGCAATGTTTGGACGTATAGACCATTCCCTATCAGCTGTTTTTTTATACTTATTATTTTTCATGTTTTTTAAATCCGGTCTATAGAGCGACCTTAATCTGTTGTACTCAACAATAGCACTTTCTTGTGCTTTGATCTGGCTGAGGTCGATATTTATTAAATGGTCACCACACAAATTGTTTACCCTAGATAATGGTACGGACGCTTGACCACAAGTGAATATAGAAGAACCAATATCAATTAAAGCTTGTCCAAGCTCAAACCTTGACTCTTCGTGATTGCGTAAGCTAAACATATCGGAAACTGCTCCCGGTAAACAAAATCAGGGCTCAAAACTTCAAGTTACAATTTGAAAGATTAATGATATTAGTTTTACTTTAAAAAAATACTTATAGAAATAGAAATATGAATGTGCTTAACAAAACAATTTAAAAGGGGTTAAATAAGTATTCTTAAAAAATATTTTGCGTTTATATCTTATGATATAAGTCATTTGATATGTTATAAGGTTTTTAATAATTTATATTTCTAAGAAAGTCTCATACTTACCTAAAAATTAAGCTAATTTTTTTTAACCTTTCTGCTCGACTAGATTTTGACATATGACATACCAGCTGACTCGACGGGATGTTGCGAATTACGTCATGATATTCAGGAATTTACTTCAACTTTCAGCATCCGAATTTATTAAGAGTCCCTATCAATTTCGCGGACTAAAAACAGAAAAATCTGTTTTTTTCAGCGCAATTTTCTCTATATCCTTAAGTTATCTAGTTTTTTTTTAAATACACAAGTATTTATCACCTATCTATCTAGTAAGTGTACGAATATAACTTTTGATAACTACTTAATATAAATTCCAAAAAAAAAATCACATTTTTACGTAATCACGAAACACCAAGTTTTTCGATTGCTTTCTTAGCTAACTGGTGGCAAATAACGATCTGAAAAAAAAATCCTAAATACTAGGCATATAGTATATAAGTAAGTCTACGATTTATTTTTATAAAGTTTAATGAATTAGTACTTGTAAAAAAATGTTGACTACGCTGAAAAAACCCAATAAATTCATGCGCAAAACCGTCGTCTACGCGTAAGAATTTATTGAAAATAACAAAAAGTGTTAAATATTTTAAAATTGAGGTGTTTATGTACCAAACTCAATTTTTATATTTTTATTTTGACTACTAATTTAATTGTAGTAAAATATCTAAATAATGCCTTATAATCGAATTTATATTTATATATTACAGCGTCAAAAATCATGAATTTGCGTAAAAAATGTAACAGGACTCTTAAGTAGTTATCATAACTTAAAACCAACTATGTTAGGGTCGGCTTCCAGTCTAACCGGATGCAGCTGAATACCAGTATTTTACATGGATCGACTGCCTATCTGACCTCCACGACCCAGTTACTGGGTAATACGATACCCCTTGGTAAGACCGGTTGTCAGATTTTCGGGCTTCTGACTACCCTTACTACTACTCCTTCGCTGGCAAGCTCCAGAGAATGAGCCAAAATGGTCTCCGACACACGACATCGACACCCTTGCACTACAGCATTGTTGTGCCACAGAGGCCGAAAAGCTGAAACACATTTTTAAAGTGTGTCGTCCCACTCACTGGTGAACCATCACACGAAAGACAAGCTGTGGCGAGACAGTGCTTCCTTACCCAAACCTTTCGTTTCACCCGCTGAAGACCTCACACCTGGACATGAGTTACCTTGGGTAATCTGGAAGTCTTTAAACAGACTCCGAACCCGGGTTGGCCGAAGCAAGGAAAACCTGTTCAGGTAGAGATTCACAGACGACTCCGCCTTGGGAGTGTAAATCTGGTGCTGTTCCACAAACGATGGGACACTTAATATCGTGTCCTGCGTGTCCTGTCAGCTGCACGTTACAGGAAATGGTGGACGCTGATGGTGATGGTGCCAAACAAGTAGCCGAATTCTAGGCCGAATCCATTTAGATTGCTATCGATACGCTAAGAAGAAGAAGGGGTGGATTTTACTGCTTGCTTCCATTAACTCGAAAATGGGTATCGGTCTTTGAGTCAAGTTATCAACCCATTCCAACGATTTTTCATAAATTCAACCCTGTGGGGGTGAAAAGCGGGAATACAGTTTATTTAAAAATCTGATTCCTTTAATCTACAAACTTAAAAATTGACCCGAATACTTATTTATCTAAATAAATTTTATATTATTTTATTTAAACGATTTTTTTTTAAATGATGAAGATCATAAACATACATTATCGAAATTTTTAGAGGAAATTACGAAATACACGCGGTCTAAGTCGCAGGCAAAGTGCTAGTCGCAAATAAATGTAAAGCCTATGGGTGTACCTTATGGGTTTTAATTATTTCCGTCGACCTAGAATCAAGAAATTTGGCAAGAAGCAAGGTCTCGCAGCACAAATAGATACAGTAAATTATCCGAAAATCGTTAATTTGTAATTTTATTCGGAATCGCAAATTTATAGGCCGTATCTTGAATTTAGTTCATTTTCAATTCAGTTCACAAAATATTTTTATACTGCATACTAAAGTTTGTCCTTCAAACTGGAATTGTAAATTCTTATGCTATATGTATTACTTGCTTGTATGTCCGTGAATCTGTTACCAGTGTCGGAACAGATTCACGAACATACAATAATATTGTATAATATACCTACTAATACTAATATACTACTAAGTACAGCGATCACACTTAGGTATTACATTGAATAGATCCGTTTCATCTGATTATTTTGCATATACTTACTACAGAAGATTCTAATTCAAACACAAATATATAGGCCGGGCGAAAAGTTTCTGCTGGCGGGAAGGGATTGTGTTTTTATTTCGTCGTGTTTGATGATAGAGGTAGGCAAGGAGGCGCGGGTGAAAATTGTTTTTTTTTCTGACTTCAATCGCCCCCTTAATAAAATTAATTGATTGTTAACAACACAGCACATTAGCCGATAACATAACCGACCCGACACCGACACGATATCGGCGGTTAGATAATCGCCACGCTTTTCTATATACATTGTGTTCTTATTGTCACCTACTCGTCTAGCGTCGCAGACAGCGACCGACACCGATATCGGCACGATATCTACCGGCGAGGACACAGTGAATCCACTTTTCTATATACATTGTGTTGTTGTTGTCACCAGGCCTACAGGCCCGGAAAACCTCGCCTTAATGAACTAATGATGTGGGTAATTTGACTAAATAATTAAAAGTGTCAAGTGAATTTAAAAGGGGCAGAGAGAGAGTATTGAAGACGACACTCGCTCGGGGGGCCCGGTTACTGCCTCTACGGAAGGAAACGTGAAAAAACTTGAGAAGCTTATACTGGAGGATGCCCGAATGAAGATCAAAATGATAGCAGAGATGACCCACCTCTCTGTTGGTTCCTTGTACACTATACTTCATGACTTTCTTTACCTTTCAAAAGTCAATGCAAGATGGGTGCCGCGAATGCTCACGGCGCCTCAAAAACAAGTGCGAATCGAGTGCTGTAGAGAGTTTTTAGAGCTCTCTCTGTGGTGAAGTTCCATCAAGTATTTTCGATCGAATTGTTACTGGAGATGAAACGTGGGTTCATCATTATGACCCTGAAAGTAAGCAAGAGTCCATGCCGTGGCATAAGAAGGGTACTGCGCCCCCTAAGAAATTCAAAGTCGTTCCGTCTGCCGGTAAAATCATGGCCACTGAGTTTTGGGACTCAAAGGGAATTTTACTGATTGGGTACACAAAAAAGGTGACACCATAAACCCAGCATCCTACGCATCCACATTACGAAATTTACGGGAAGCAATTAAAGAAAAAAGACGGGGTAAACTGACCACCAGTCTGTTGCTTCTTCACGAGAACGCCCCGGTCCACACGGCGCATGTTTCCAAGGCAGTACGAGATTGTGGTTTCGAAAAAATTTACCACCCACCTTACAGCCCGAACCTCGGTCATATATTAAACACATAATTGTTGGTACGGCACCCTCGCTGCGCAAGTCCGACTCGCTCTTGCCCGGTGTTTGTTACATTGCACATTCACACAACATCGATTATATTGGAATGAGCATTTATCTGCTCCTTTCATTTCATTATTCGATTTTTCGGTAGGCGACATCGTTGTATCGGTTTACGGATGCTGAATGGAATGCAAAAAGCGAAGCGTATGAAATCGGGTTTACTAAGCCTGCGGCTGTGTCTGCAGAACAGTAAGGCTGTGCGCTGTGCGGCCGTACCTGTGTATAAAGGAGCGGCTCTCGAGGTAGCTCATGCCGGACGCGATCTGCGTGGCCATGTACATGAGCACGACGGCGCCGGGCACGGCGTCGCGGCTGCCGGCGCGCAGGTAGTCGAGCAGGTTGCCGCGCGACATGAACTCCGTGAGGATGTAGAAGGGCGGCTCGCGCGTGCACACGCCCAGCAGCTGCACCAGGTTGGGATGGCGCATCTCCTTCATGATGGCCGCCTCCTCCAGGAAGTCCTTCAGCGCCATCGTGTCGTCCTTCAGCGTCTTCACCGCCACCTTCACACAGACGTTACACTACAACACTGTGTTGATAAGTTAGGCGGAATTGAGTCAATATAAGAATAGTAGCTTGTTTTATGAGGATGAGATTTAAGGAGGGATCTTAGGTGTGATCTACACGGTGCGTCGCTAGGGCGAGCGTAAGAAAAACGCTCACGCAAGTAGGAAGGATAAGACGGGTTATGTAAGATGTTGAAGAGGAGACATAAATTCCGAGTATTCCTGCGAAGGCGGATTAGGAGCCACTTGAGTTCTTTGCGAAGGTGAGAAACATGGTCTTACTTTCGAAGACCGAAAACCAAACGAATGCACAGGTTTTGCACGCGCTCAAGTTTGTTTAATAGCTTTCAGTAGCATCCAGGTAGCAAGCGTCGGCATAATCGGCTAAATAACCAAAGAAATTTTAGTCTTCAAGGGCAGAAGACTTTGAAGGCATTTCAGCGAGTGAAAGGAGAAATGTACCTTTCGGCTGATATCGTTGACCTGAGCACGCCACGAAAGGTTGCCGTCAATAAATACCCCCAGATGTTTAGCAGTTTCAGTGTAGTAAATGCGAACACTATCGAGATACTTATAAAGGATCAGAGATGTAACATCAGCCGCATTGCGAACGAATCTGCTGCCTATGATCATGGCCCGGGATTTAGTTGGGTTGATTAGTTATATATTAGTTATCGCATATGATACCATACTTATTACTGGGTATTAGTCAAATATTAGTGAACCGATTCATTATTAGCTACTCAATCTAATATTGATACCTGCGTAATATAGTCCGAATACAATATGGAATCGCTGCGCTTTGGTCACTAGTCTCTCTAAAAATATTATAAACTAATATCCGTAGGTATTAGATAATACTAGACAATACGACAGAAACAATTGACCAAATGTAAAAAAACTTTTTTAAAAACAAAAACAACCGACTTCCAAAAAAAACACTACAAAGTGAAAAATAACTAATATCGAAAGTCGGTGTCAATAAAAGGAAATGCGAAACGAACGACAACGACTTCCGAAATCAAAGTTATTTTTCACTTTGTAGTTTTTTTTTTGAAGTCGGTTATTTTTTTGTAAAAAAGTTTTTATTTTTCACTTATTGATTCAGACTTGGTGACAATGGGACCACCACGAGAGCATACCCTGTCAAACCCTAATTTCAACTGCTCATCATATGTCACAAAATATTGCTTTTCCCGATGCTGGGACGTTAATTGTTGAGGAATTCTCCTGGTCTGGTAAGAACCAGGAGAACTCCTCAACAACCACTCACCATACGCATTGTACGAGCATAAATTGCTTAGCAACCATATAAAAGTAATCGAATCACAACCCGTGAAATATCATGGAGTAGTTCCGATGGTCATCTGTAGTCTTCATCATCAACTCCACTTTACCAAATGATGATTTCCGAGAGCAAATACTCAGGTTACTTTAAAAAAATACCCAAATCGCTATATCCTATAAAATTTGAGGGTTCCCTCGATTTCCATGGGATCCTCTCATCAGATTCCAACTTGATGACAAGGGGAATATAGTCGGACATAATATATCCTCCTCCTTTTTGGAAGTCGGTTAAAAACAGTTTTCATTCATTGCTTACTTGGTAACCAACTAATGCAGCTTTCATACGAAGCCCGAGGTGTATAACTAAGTCTTTATAACACACACATTACGCACGCACAACGACAAACAAGCAGCCAGGTTCTATTCATACAATACAATATTCATCTCGCTCACTCGTCAGGCGCCAAGACGTCGGCGAGTGAGTGAGATGACCTAATGACTTGACTAATTGACTAATACCTGGTAACCGTCACACCTCTAGTCAGTATATGTCCTTCTAAGACGTTCCCACTTTACGAGTATATCATCGTATTTTAAGAATACGCCTTCGCAAAAATGTGACCAGCAAAGGACTGTTTACTAGATGTTAAACGTGAACGAGGCAAATGGAGCAAGTAAGAGCCGCAGCAGTTGGCATTCTAAAGTGTCTGTCAACCCCAATCATTATGGACTGCTAAAAGCTCTAGTTAGGTATACCTTATTGCTTTTTTCATATTGGATATTTCTACCTAAAACACTAGGAAGTGCTGAACAGCGAGCAATAAGAGTTGATCCTCAGCCTAAAGGATAAACAATATTTCGTTTTGTCTATTCCTATGCATTAAATACGCGGAAAGATTGCCAATAGAAACCGTAATAGCTCGACATTTTTTATAGTCGATTTTATTTTATTTGTTATGGTAAAAAAAACAATAGTATATTAAGAAGCACAATACATTTCTGCTCTCTTCTGTACCGTCAAAGTTGTTCGCAGTAAGCAAGCTAGGGCACCCTCACCAAACTGGGTTAGGTTAGAAGTGTCACCGACCACAAGCGAGCGAAGCGAACGGTGTCCCGGCAGCGGCCGGATAATGTTACTTAATATGCCGGAGCAATCAGAAAGTTTTGTGATTTAAGTTTTAAATTATGATTATTTACGTTGCAATTTCTAATTTCCCTCCACAATGGTAAATGAGCTTGCCGGCGTAGCAAGCGACGCCGTCTAGTTTTGTTACGAAGTTACTAAAAGAATCACCGAAAAGATCGGCTAGGAGTGACAATAGCTGATTACTGCCACTAGCAGAGCGTCGCGTCGACTTCTGATGACAGATAATATCAGGGGAGCCGCTGTCGTATCACCTCCACGAAATACTTTATCCGGCACGATGCTGATGATATTACTAATACGAAGACCACTTCTGGCAAAGGTTATCCTGCGCCGTTAAGCTTATTGGAAATATCGTGTCCGTGTCTTATTCAAAAATGGACCTGCGTCGCGAAGGTCTTGACGCAGAAACTCACTTTCACAAAATGTCATCGTGAAAAATTTGGTCACTTTCACATGTCACTTTCGCAAATCGTCATTTTCTCAAAACGTTATTTTCACACAATGTCACTTTCGCAAAACGTAATTTTCGCAGCATGTCATTCAAGCCATTTTTTTTTTCTCAGGAGAGACCTAATACTAACGACGGTCTGTATTTATTTCTTTACAAATTGAAGAAAGAAAGCTGCTATTGGAATAACCGAATCAAAGAAAGTTTATTTAAAACTTACCGCGGATACAGAAGACCGAATGATATAATTATATTTTTTGACAAGAAATATAACAAACTTATGAAGAAATTGGATCGCCAATCATTGACATTACCTGCAATAGGGCTTGTACACAAAACTGCGATGCGACGTCGCATCGTAAAAATCTACGAGCTCGCACGACGCATCGCAAGAACTTGCAAATTGATTCGCATCGCGCATTCCTGCGATGTTGCGTCACACTTGTTCGCTCCATTTTTGTCCGCTCTGAGACATCGTGTGGGCAAGACGTATGCAAATTTAATGTAAAAAAAAACCGGCCTAGTGCGTGTCGGACCACGCACAGTGTAGGGTTCCGTAGTAGCCCGTTATCACAATGTAGTACGATTCTGTTGTTCTTTATTCTGAATATAAAAAAAAAACTGGCCAAGTGCGAGTCGGACTTGCACACGAAGGGTTCCGTACCACAAGGCTAAAACGCCGAATAAAACATGTTTGTTGTATGGGAGCCCCCCTTAAATATTTATTTTGTTTTAATTTTATTATTTATTATTAAAGTTAAAATACAACTGAGTATTTTGTGAATATTTCAATTGCCTACCTGTTGCCATTTTTGATATCGAGCAGAAAAGGCCAAAAAAATCGCGTTTGTTGTATGGGAGCCCCCCCTTAAATATTTATTTTATTTTGTTTTTAGTATTTGTTGCTATAGCGGCAACAGAAATACATACTTTGTGAAAATTTCAACCGTCTAGCTATCGCGGTTCTTGAGATACAGCCTGGTGACAGACAGACGGACAGACAGCGAAGTCTTAGTAATAGGGTTCCGTTTTTACCCTTTGGGTACGGAACCCTAAAAAATATATAAATAAAAAAATAAGAAATTTCATATTTTGTTTTTCAATGCAAGTCTTTACCCGTTATAAATAAGCAACTACTTCGTCTTAGTCACTTTAAAGGATTAATGCTAAGGATTTTGTATTTGGTACAAAATTATCCAAAACCCAAGTTCAACAACTATTACTGCTCAACTAATAAAGTTATCTTAACCGCTATAGTTTTCCTTTAAAGTTAATGAAATGCACTATCATCGTGAATTTTTCCTGATTTTTCAAGCAAGCAGTTTAGGTTTTAGAGGGGGGGGGGGACGCCCTACTGGAACAAAAATTTGCACTTTAACGTTTAATATTTCGTAAATGGAGCATTAAATCGAAAAATAATTTTAGCAACCCCCAAGTAATTTTAGAAGACCTATTCAACGATACTCCACACGATGGGGTAGACGACGAAAAAAATATTCATCCCCACTTCACATGTAGGGGATCTACCCTAAAAAAAAATATGTTCCAAAATTTTATTTTACCACTTTGTCGGCGTAATTGATATACGCACTCCTACAAAATTACAGCTTTCTAGTACTAACGGTCTCTTAGCAAAACCTCGGACAGACAGACAGACGGACATGACGAAACTATAAGGGTTCCTTGTAGGAACTACGGAACCCTAAAAATGAAATCTTCTTTCTTTCTGAAAACTGTCTTTTCAGCAAAGACAAATGTAAACAAATAATTACCTACGAATCGTTTTACTTTACGTGATAGTGAGGCCAAGCATTACCAGAGGCATAACAGGAATCCTCCCCTTGTATTGTACAAGGTCGGTCCTCGATATGACTTTAAACTGTCGTGCATTTAGTATTGAACTAAATGTAGAACGCCACCCGTAGGCTATGGGATAAATACACCCAAATAGGCTCGGATGGAACAGTCGATATTAGTGCAGGATATCAACTCAGGGCGGTGGCTGATGAACGTCTAGCACGTCAAAGGCAGCGCCTACGGACCCAGTCAGGCGGTCCACTGTACACCCACCAACTCGCACTAGACAAGCGCGGTGGGTTAATTTGTCTAAACCCCTACTCTCTCATGACACACACGATTAAAAATGCGCCTCAAGTACCCGGCATCGGTTCCAGTAGAGCCGACGCCGAGACTGACATTAGGCAGACTCTCTCTGGAACCAAGGGGCCTCAAAATCCCCGGGTGGGATCCCTTTGTCAGACGACCAAAGCATGCTCAAAGGACTCAGAAAAGCTCCACATCCTAACATTAAACACCAGGACTCTTAGAACGGAGGAACGCATAACAGAACTAGAATATGCACTGGAAAGTATAAAGTGGGACATAATCGGCCTGGCCGAAGTAAGACGAGATGGAGAAGATACCCTAGAAAGAAATTCGAATATATTTTATTATAGCGGGGGGACAGCCAGTAGATACGGCGTGAGATTTATAGTTTCGAGAAAATGGAAGGATCACATTCTGGAGTTCAAAGCTTACTCAGATAGGGTAGCTGTTCTTAGATTCCGCATAGCCGACAAGAAAACCTTAGCAATTGTTCAAGTCTATGCACCAACATCAGCCCATCCTGATGACGAAGTTGAAAAATTCTACGACCTCCTAAATAAGGCGTGCGACGATAACCGAGGCACGTGGACAATCGTACAGGGAGACTTCAACGCCAAAGTTTGTGCTCGACAAGAACTCGATAATAGCAACATAGTCGGTCCATACGGATTAGGCTTGAGAAATGAGCGCGGGACAAGACTGCTTCAGTTCGCTTTTGGCCAAAACCTAAGCGTAGGAAACAGCTACTTCTATAAAAAGTCTAATCGTCGATGGACATGGCAGTCTCCGGATAAATTCACAAAAAATGAAATAGATTTTTGCCTCTCTTCACATAAAAAATTGATTAACAACGTAGAAGCTCTTAATCATTTCAAGTTCAGTTCCGACCATAGACCTTTGCGCACGACTCTAAAATTGAACTTAAAAATAGAGCGTGCCCAAATAATTAAAAACTCTATTAGAAAGTTAAACAGAACCACACACATAGCAAACCAGGAGCAATTCGTTCTTGATTTAAAAAATAGTTTTACTTTATTAGGAACAAAAGGTGAAGATGTTCAAACACAATATCACAATATCAAAGAGGTTATAAAAACGGCTAGTAACAAAATAAAAACAAACAAATATAAAGACAGTAAATTAAGCTACCAAACAAAACAACTGATCGAAGAGAGACACAAACTAGCCATGTAAACCACAGCTTACGCCGCTACGGATAAACTTGTAAAGCGTAGTATCCGTAAAGATTTAAGAAACCACAATACAGATCTCATCAAGATTGCTTTGGAACAAACTACATCTTTAAAATCAGCAAAACAGGGAATTTCCAGCAAAGGGCGACCTACTATTGCCTGTTTAAGGGATTGTTCAGGTGCGAGGCAGAACGATAGAGACAAAATTTTAAACATCTGTACCGAATTTTAAAGAAATCTTTACAGTGAGAAGCCGACCCTCCAACCTAACACAACTACGTATTCGTGCTCCGATCACATTCCACCATTTACAGGTTGGGAAGTCCACAAGGCACTACAGAGCATGAAATTAGCAAGAGCCGAGGTGACGATGGCGTAACGACGGAAGCCTTGAGAATAGGAGAGCCGGTTCTTCTCCCACATATTACGAATTTCTTCAACAGCATTTTAAAAACCGGAATTCTACCACACAAATTTTGCCACTCATTAATTATTCTCCTCCATAAAAAGGGTGACAAAAGAGACATTAATAATTACCGCCCTATCAGTCTGGTTTCGCACCTGTACAAAGCCTTTATTAAAGTAATCGAAGACCGAATATCAGGATCACTAGACAAACAACAGCCTCCCGAACGGCGGCCTCTCTACTACTGACCACATTCACTCCATCAACCAAATTATCGAGAAACACTTAGAATTCCAGCTCGCACTTTATATTGCTTTTGTGGACTATTCAAAAGCTTTTGATAGTATCACCCATAGCTCAATTTTTAACGCCCTGCAAAATCAAGATATAGACACCACTTATATTAATCTTCTAAAAATTATTTATATGAACAGCACTGC
The DNA here is from genome assembly GCA_916614155.1 of Mesoligia furuncula. Lineage (NCBI taxonomy): Eukaryota > Metazoa > Arthropoda > Insecta > Lepidoptera > Noctuidae > Mesoligia > Mesoligia furuncula. The sequence continues at coordinate 407,538 of OU744790.1, read as the reverse complement.
AGCGATCGAGATCAGTTCCATGACAGGACCGTCCTTCCAGATAGAGAAGGGAGTTAAGCAAGGCGACCCGCTGTCTCCGAAACTATTCACAGCTGTGCTGGAGGAAGTCTTCCGAAAGCTGGCAGCGGGCTGGACGGAAAGGGGCATTATGGTCGGCCATAAGAGATTATCAAATCTCCGTTTCGCCGACGACATTGTGCTCTTTTCGTCTTCAGCCTCCGAGTTGACACAGATGCTAGACGATCTTGGCACGGCAAGATCTTGGCTTGGTCGGGCTTCAGATGAATATGTCAAAGACCAAGTTGATGACGAACAGCGCGCATCGCAGGATCACTGTGGCGGGTGGGAAGGTTGAATACGTTGATGAGTATCTCTATCTTGGCCAAATAGTCTCTTTCCAGGCAAGACAAAACAAAGAAGTTGCAAGACGCACCGAAAATGCCTGGAGGAGCTATTGGGCCATGAAAGACCTAATGAAGGGTGATCCTCCCATGTAATTTAAGAGAAGACTCATTCACGTGTGCATACTTCCCATCCTCACATATGGTGGTCAAACATGGTCTTTGACAAATCAGCAGAGGTCCACGCTCAAAGTTTGCCAGAAGGCTATGGAAAGGAGTATTCTGGGTATCAAACTAACAGACCGAGTTAGGAATACGACCATCCGTTCCATCACAAAGATAACTGATGTCACTTGGAAAGCTGCCACGCTAAAATGGAACTGGGCTGGACACATCTGCCGCATGTCAGACGAACAATGGGGCAAACTTACGACCCAATGGGTTCCTCTTAATGGCAAACGACATCGTGGCAGGCCCAGACGGAGATGACGGGATGAGCTGGACTCCTTCAACAAGAACTGGTCCTTAGCAGCTTTGAACAGAGAGAAGTGGAAAGAGAGTAGGGAGGCCTTTGCCCTGCAGTAGGATACCACAGGCTAATAATAATAAATTTCCAATTACATTTAATGTTATTATTATTTTTGGACGGGGCTTTTTAAAAATTTTAATTTATTTTATGCTTTTTGTAGGGACTCCTTAATTTTTCAAACAAAAAAAAAAAAAACAAAATCAAAACCGGTTCATCCGTTCGGGAGCTACGATGCCACAGACAGACAGACACACACACAGACTTTTTGAAGATTTTTTTTTTATTATTGTTTTTATTCTTAACTTTTTGCTCATGTTTGTTACCCATCTTACTTTAGTCTGTTTTAGTTCATATTAGTTTTAGTTTAGCATAATATACTTTTCAAGGCAGCAATTATATAATTAATGATATGTACGCCGTAATTGTCATGTAGGCTCCAGAAGTCCATAAGTATACAAATTTACGAAGAGATAACTTGGACGTTTAGTTTGACTTACGACCTTCTTATAATGAGTAGTTTGACATACACACCCGCATATCACTCGAATAATCACGCTATTGAATATTATAGTTCCGTGTCATGTTCGTCTTGTGCAAAACTTTATGAGTATACCCACAGAAATCTAAATAAATAAATTATAAGGTGGACAGATGCACCATTCACCGCGACTAAATACTTAGGAATGTTGTGGTTCTTTGTTGGTTGATAATCATTTGATATTGTGGGTTAGTGAAGTGTGTATAATCTATTAGCGGTGTTGTTCATTTTGAAATGCAAGCAAATTAAAATATTGAAATGAAAGCGGATATTATCACGCTGCGTAAAAGTAAACTTAATAGTATATCACAAATATTTGAAGAAACCGGACTAACTGTGAGTATTATGATTTAATTATTTTATCGAACATTTATTTTATTAAAGTATAACTGCTGATCCTTGTAGTTATTTTACTAAACGTTTTATATTTACCATAGGGTCTAAATAGAAGAATTTTTTTTTCCATGAGTTTTTATTTATTTATTTTTGGAATGATGAATATAGCATTATGTATAAATTATAATATAATCATTTTGTAACATTTGAACTATTTCCAAAATAATTTTTTTTCAAAAAAGTAATAATATTTTATAATTTTGCTAGTAGCCTTACAATATTCCTTTTTTGTTTTAGAGAAATTACCTACTGTGAGTCGGAGGGTCAAAAGATATAAGGAAGAGGATAGTCAGTGAATAAGAAACAAGTGGTTTCAACCAACCAGTTACCAGATGAAGTTGCATTGCAAGGAAATATGAAGATATATGTTTAAATATTATAGGATCCATACGCCAGCGTTTACTTGATAACATGGATAATAATGGGGGTTATACAAAGTATTAAGTTATAAATTACAAATTGATTTTAGTGATATTAAAATATTATTGTGTCATATCTGTAATAAGGATTATTTTGAGGTTTATAGTTTCAATCTTCTTTTCATAATGAAAAGCTATATCCGCAATTATAGCACAATATTATTTTATTACTAAGATAGTTACAATATTTTAAGTCTAACGGTCGTAGTTCACTGATTACCTGATTTACTTCAATAAATTGTTCTTTATGAGAAAATAAACTGTTTTAAAAGTTTATTTATAATATTATAACGAATAAAAATTTTGAAATAACCTAAAAACTTTTTTATTTTTAACCCCATATTCCAATAACAATATAATAATACAAATAAAATAAATATTACATTATTATTCTCGTGTATTAATTTATCGAATAATTAAAAAAAAGTTAAGATTATTGTTAAAAAGATAAATCAAAGTTTCATCTCGAGATTGGAACCCAGGCCTGCGTGTTTAATAATCCAATACGCAGCGTTACCCGCTAGCGGTACTTGTTATGAAGTTGTGAATTTTAGCAGTGATATGAACCAACCAAGGTCATACGTAATTACGCCGCGTGTGTGAAAAAGCAACGACGGTATGCTTTTGTTTCGTTCGACGTTAGCCAGTGTACACACACAGATGTAAGTACGGGCCTGCGGCGCGAGCGCGGGGACGGCGCCAAGCAAGTTCACAGAAATTTCAACTCTATTGTGCGTAAGCAAAATTGATGCATACTGTACATTGGTCTTTTAGTTACTAAGATTATTCTAGCATTAGTTTAATGTACGTGATGTGGCTGTGCTTTTTTAAACAAATAAATAAATAAATGCGTAAAATATTTTTTTTGCAACTTTATAAGAAATGAACAATACTTTAAAACAGTACCTATTTAATATTAATTCCTATAAGTACGTATACTATTCACATACGGGAACACCCAAATATTCCGTAATATTTTATTCCGAGTTTCGATGTTCCGATTTTCAAGTCATAATACCTAAGAATTATAATGTCTATTATTAAAAATCACGAAATTTACGTTACCGAAAGTCATAAATGCGATTTGTTTGTTTTCCGATTTTCATAATTATGTTCGAAGAATCAAATGCTCGATGGGTTCTCGGTCCGAAAAACGAAATTCCGTATTTCAATTTTCCGAATAACCTGCTTAAATTAGGATTCTGGTTCAATTAGTATAATATTCAGTTACGTATACAAATTCAAAATCTCTATGTAACGTTTAATGTAATTTAAAAACGTCTACTTTGTTATTAATATTTGGGTACACTACATAAATACGAAAAACTTTATTCCGAAAGTCACAAATACGAATTTCAAAATACTTACCGATTTTCATAATTCCGAATGGTTCAAAATTCCTAATATAACAGCTCCGATTTATCATTCATCCTATTTTTATAATTCCGACATTTCAATATTCCTAACGTTTATAATTACTATTCTCAAAATACCGAGTTTAATAAATCGAATAACAAAAAGTCCGAATTAATGAAAATTCGAAACATCAAAAATACGAATTCCGATTAATTAGAATTCCGAAATAAAAACGCCTTGTAAAACTGAATAGCAAGACAAATATACGAGTAGAATACGGAATATCGAAGCACAAAATATCGATAAATGCTAATACGATGCTACAAAATTGCGATGCACGTAACTGCGAAAGACCCGTCTCTGCGACGCCACTACACTTCCATGCACGTTACCGCGATAGATCTTCACTGCGATATTTATATTGTCATTCGCTCGCTCTTGCATCCTAGAGTCGACGGAGCCCCGCTTCGCGGGGCCCCTATTTCTGTGTAAAGGGTTTAAGGTAACATGCATGCAGCAAGCATGCAGCATGGAAGCAAACACGCAGCATGCAGCATGCCAGCAAACATGCAGCATGGAAGCAAACACGCAGCATGCAGGATGCAAGCATGCAGCAAGCATGCAGCATGGAAGCAAACACGCAGCATGCAGCAAGCATGCAGCATGCAAGCAAGCATGCAGCAAGCATGCAGCAAGCATGCAGCAAGCAAGCAGCATGCAAGCGAGCATGCAACATGCAGCAGGCATGGTTTCTGTCACGGCTCCGGCGCTGCGGTTCTCCGGCGGCCCCACGCGCCTACGCGATTTTAAATTACACTCTAGGGGTAGGGCAGACAAGACTGCGTGCAGTCGGATTTACAGCGATTCGTTTCTGTCACAAAAACCTAATTTTTAGCAAATGTTTTAGAGCTAACAATTTTATTATAAATGAACATTCGGAATAATACACATTATATAATACAATACTTAGGACATATGACTTCATTTCATGCAAAATTAGGAGATTCAATTATTATAGTACTCGATATTATGACAGAATAGATTTAGAAGTAAAGATAATTACGTAAAACAAAATTTCGTATTTTTGAATTTTATGGTTACTGAAGTTTATGGATAATGACTTTCAGACAAACAATTTTAGGAGAAGAAAGGGGGTACCAATTTAACAGGTTATTCGGAAAATTGAAAATCGGAATGACGTTTTTCGGACCGAGAACCCATCGAGCATTTGATTCTTCGAACATATGAAAATCGGAAAACAAACAAATCGCATTTATGACTTTCGGTAACATAAATTCCGTGATTTTTAATAATAGACATTATAAATTCTTAGGTATTATGAAATTCGGACTTTTGAAAATCGGAACATCGAAATTCGGAATAAAATATTTCGGAATATTTGGGTGTTCCCTTAATATTTGTGTAATACTATTATTTTTTGTGTTTTCTTCTTCTCCTTCTATGTTACCGGCCAAACCCGATTTTAGGATTAACTAGTTTCGCTTAGGCCAAACCAGTTCTCCCTACACGCGATAGGACAAAACCTTTGGGTGACATCGGTTGTACGGTTGCGGTCGGTCGATAGGCGACGTAGGCTGCAAGAGCGAGCGAAAGGCACCCCGAGGTTAGGATACTTTAAACCCTTTACACAGAAATAGGGGCCTCGCGAAGCGGTGATAAATGATAAATGATTTATTTTCTGTAAGTAGGTTTGTACAAACACTTTTACACGTCAATAGACGGTGCTCCGTCGACATAGGATTGAAGAGCGATCGAATGACTATAGAAATACCTTTACCATCGAAGTCATGTAGTATCGCTGTGAAAATCTTTCGCGGTAACGTGCATCGAAGTCAAGTAGTATCGCAGTGAAGATCTATCGCGGTAAGGTGCATTGAAGTATAGTGGTTTCGCAGAGACGGTCTTTCGCAGTAACGTGCATCGCAATTTTGTAGCGTCGTATTAGCATTTATCGATATTTATTGCGTCGAAATTCCTTATTCTACTCGTATATTTGTCTTGCTATTCAGTTTTACAAGGCGTTTTTATTTCGGAATTCTAATTAATCGGAATTAGTATTTTTTATGTTTCGAATTACCATTAATTCGGACTTTTTGTTATTCGATCTATTGAAACTCGGTATTTTGAGAATAGTAATTATAAACGTTAGGAATATTGAAATTTGGGAATTATAAAAATAGGATGAATGATAAATCGGAGGGTCTACCTTTTATAGCAGAACTTTTTACGTCATAATATTGTTTTGCATAACAACGGATAGCATAAACTTCATTTCGCAGAAAATCATTTCGCATACACTCAGTTGTCATACATTCAAAACTCATAATTTTGTTAGTCAGAATCATCTTTAGGCATAATGTTTATATCCATAATAATTAAAAAGCAGAACCATCATATCGCAGAAAATTCACAGTCAGAATCGTCTTTTGGCATACATTTTATATCGATAGTCATTAAAAACCTACCCTAACCTAAATGCTAATTACAAAAATATTGTCGGCTTGGATGCATGTAGCATGCAAACAGGCATACAACATGCAAGCAGGCATGCAACATGCAGCATGCATGCAGCATGCATGTAGCATGCAAGCAGGCATGCAACATGCAGCATGCAAGCAGGCATGCAACATGCAGCAGGCATGCAGCATGCAAGCAGGCATGCAACATGCAGCAAGCATTGTTTCTGTCACGGCTCCGGCGCTGCGGGGTTTGGGCGGCGCCACGCGAGCTTATCGTCACATATGGTTTTAACGCTCACCACCGCAGCTTCGGCTTCGCAGTGGCGGGCCTTCAAACCACCTGCTCCTCAGCTCGCGCCCTACCCCTCCGCGGGTTTAAATTACACTCTAGGGGTAGGGCAGACAAGACTGCGTAAAGTCGGTTTCGCAGCGATTCGTTTCTGTCACAAAATTTTGCAGCACAACGTATTGACTTTTTATGACACGTATATATTATAAGTTTTTGATGTTTTGAACACTAATTTTTACAAGAAGATACATCTATTTTAATTTTTGATGTTCAAATATGCACCCATACCAAATAATCGTATCTCTAAATAAATGTTATGCTAAACAAAATTATGCATAATATTAATTATGGCAAAGGTAATTATGCGAAACAAAATTCTGCCAAGATAAAAGTATGCCATTGTAAATTCGGACACGTAAATATTCTGCCAAACAACAGTTATGCTAAATAATTTTTATGCCTTAAAAATATTCGATTAAATAAGATTATGCCATGTGAGTTATGCCAAATAAAAATCGGAGTATCAAGATTCTGCCAAATAGAAGGAACCCTAAATCGGAGTTATAGTAAGAGGTCTTCGTACAAAATTAGAAATCTTTAGAAATAACATATTATCATTTAATTCAGACCTATACGCTATAACTGAATCAGGCTGCAATGAATCCATTCAAGACGCAGAAATTATCCCTCAAGGATATAAAATAATACGTTGTGATCGAGTGGATGGGCGTAAGCAGGGCGGAGCGTTTCTCGTGGCCACACACCGCTTCGAGCTGCGACAGGTACTTGTCTCGGACGCGTCGATAGACGCCTGCGTATTTGAAATTGTTTGTGCAACGGTTCATTTAAAGAATAGATTTTTGTTTTTATGTTGCGTTGTTTATATTCCACCTGGGAGTTCGGAAAACGATTATATGATTTTGTTTAGGGTAATAGAAAATATGTGTAATAGATATAGACAAGTGATTGTTATTGGAGATTTTAATTTACATTCATGTACTGTAAATATTAGCAATTATTTTGAATGCTTTATGTCATATTGCGAGTTCACTCAAAGTAACATGGTACCCAATGTCTTAGGCCGACACCTGGATTTGGTTCTGAGTGCGGGTTTTAGCGGAGAAGTGTCAGTGGTGTTGGCGGACGACGCGCTCGTTCCTGTCGACCCGTACCACCCGCCACTAGCGGTGTGCGTGCGCCCCGCGCCCTCAGCCCCCGCGCCTTCCCCGCCTTCACCCGCTGCCGAATTCCTCTTTAGCAGCGCGTGCAATAACAGACCGCAGTGGAATTTTTATAAAGCCGATTATCAATTATTGTATTCGATGTTAACTTCTGCTGACTGGAGTACAATGTATGAAATGCATGACTTGGAAGACATTTTAAATTTATTTTATGTGAAATTAGGCCGTATTTTAGACGAATGTGTACCAAGGAAAAAGTTTACCCAGGAAAACTCACGTTATGTGTATCCCGAATGGTACACCGGAGAAATTATTAAAGAGATCAAAATTAAAGCAAAACTTCACAAACTGTTTAAAAACTCAAAACGTGATTGCGACTACGAAGAATACGCTAAATGTAGAGCCCGGATAAAAAAGTCTATAGAAATTGCACACAGAAACCATAAAAATAAAATTCAAAATCAATTCACTAAAGATCCAAAATCATTCTGGCAATATATTAGGTCAAAAAAAAGTAGAATAAATAGGCAAAGTATTTTAAAAGATGGGCAAAATCTCACTGATGAGCAGTGTGCTAGGGAATTCGCCGAATTTTTTGAGTCGGTATACAGTCAGGAACCGCCGCAACTAGACGTTCAGGCGGCGATGGAGGAGGCCAGCAGTGCTACCAGTGCACGGGTACATATAGAGACCTTGAGTCTCAAAGATGTGCAGGATGCGCTGACAAACCTCAAGCCAAAACGATCATCTGGCCCCGACGGTATACCAGCGTTTCTCTTTAGAGATTGTGCTAGAGTCTTAGCAAGCCCGCTGCATTACATATATAACACGTGCTTAAAGCAATCGACGTTCCCGGATCAGTGGAAGACTACACGTGTCGTTCCAGTACCCAAGGGTAAGGCAGGCCCAGATGTCAGCGGTTACAGACCAGTTGCAGTGTTGTCGACGCCGGCAAAAGTTTTTGAAGCCGCTATTCAACGCTGCATACAGGGGCAAGTCCAAGCGCAACTGTCGGACGCGCAGCACGGCTTTCGGCCCGGACGCAACACTTCCACCAACCTGCTTAACTTCATGGCACAGGTTATACCGGCAGTCGACGCTGGAGTGCAGGTAGACGCGGCGTACTTTGATTTTAAAAAAGCCTTCGACACCGTGGACAATGATGTTTTATTAAGAAAGCTGGCAGATGTAGGATGTACGCCACACTTGCTGCGGTTCTTTGTCAGCTATATGAGAGACCGCCAACAGTACGTTGACTACAATGGGTACGAGTCGAAGCCGTACTTCACCAGGTCCGGAGTGAGCCAGGGCAGCAATTTGGGGCCCCTTGAATTTATTATAATGGTAAACAGCTTGCCGGAAGTCGTCAGACATGGCTCATGTTTATTGTTCGCAGATGACCTCAAGTTGCTGCTCGAGGTAAGGGATGAGTCAGACTGTGAGCGACTCCAGGGTGACATTGATAGAGTGGTGAAGTGGAGCCATGACAATAAGCTGTACTTCAACGTGTCCAAATGCTCGGTAATATCCTTTAGTCGTGCGCGCACCCCTGTCCGCTATGAGTACAAAGCAGAGGCGGTACCCATGCAGCGAGTAACGCAAGTGCGGGATCTAGGGGTATATCTCACTCCAGATCTTACGTTTCGCGAGCATATCATTAAGATATGCAAGAAAGCGTACAGAAACCTCGGCTTTGTACTTAGGCAGTCACAGGGGTTCACTAATATTACGACTATTAGGGTATTATACGACGCTCTAGTCAGGAGTCACTTGGAGTATGGTGCTGTCATATGGGCTCCACATGAAGCCAAATACTCTGTCATGCTGGAGCGCGTACAGAACAAGTTCACGCGTCACTTGTACTTCAGACTGTACGGGGTTTATCCATTGTACCCGCTGATGTACCCCACCCTGTTTGTACTGGGCATGGTCGGGTACAATGAATTAAGGGTGCGACGACAGTTCACTCTTGTCGTCTATTTAATTAAATTACTCCGGGGCAAGGAGCACAATCCGGGAGTGCTTCAGTGCTTGCGGTTTTCTGTTCCAGACCGCTACGTGTGGAGGCGGCGGCGCCCGCCACTGCTGGCTGTGCCAACTGCCAGAACCAACCTGCTGGCCAAAGCACCTCTCACGCGAGCAATTCGTACTGTTAACGAAATTCAGAATAGGTTGGACATTTTTTCGTGTTACTTTAGTGAACTTGCAAAAGTAAGTTTATATATAATATGTTACGAAAGCAACAATTAGTGTAATTTTATGTTTATTGTTTATTTATGTTAATTGTTTCTTTTATTGTTTTATTTTTTTTACTGTAAACATACTAAAGTTAATTTTGTACATTGTTATAATTATAAGGTTGTATCGTTTTATTTAAAAGTAATTTTCTGATAATTTATTGTGTAGTTATTTGTAATTGTATGTAATAGTGTTAGGTATTTAAAATAGTTAATATTATAAGTAGGCTTAGCTATCGCATTAGGTTTCTAAACCTGTAATGATAGATTAAGAGTTTTAAATAAATAAATAAATAAAAAAGAATTTTGAACCATTCGGAATTATGAAAATCGGTATTTTGAAATTCGTATTTGTGACTGTCGGAATAAAGTTTTTCGTATTTATGTCGTGTACCCATAGATATCCGAGAGATATACCATCACTCTATTTAAATTTAAATTTATTTTAAGGACATTAGATTTTAAGTATTGACATTTAATTTTATTGTTTGACATTTAAATTTATTGTATTGACATTTAAATTTATTGTATTGACATTTATATTTTATTTTTTGTTAATTTTTGTAATCGGACAATTTAAAGCACCTTTTGAAATGCATGAAAGTTACTTTGGTTTGGTCTGTTTTTGTATATATTTTTTTTTTTTATTTGTTTTAATGTTGCGTTTTGGGTGAAAATTAATGACTATATTGAATGTATTTGCACGCTTGCTTGCAGGCAGAATACAATAACTTTTAGACTTTAAGATCTTGCCCAAATGAACAATGTATTTTCTGGCAAATAAATATTTGAATTTGAATTTATATTTGTTCGAAATTAAATGTCGCCACCTTTTTCCCACTCCTGAAACTGACACAAAAACAAAAGAAATAGATACGGAACACATGATGCTTTTTTGGGACACACGCAAGAAAGTAGGCGTAACACTTTTGTGCTATCTTATTGTACACATGCTCAAAAGGGGCGGGCACTAGAAAGTATAGATACAGTCACTGAATTCACACATGCAACTCTGCCCTGACTATCAATCTCAATCTGAATCATTTTTAAAGATATTGCTAATCCATTGCTTCATATGTTCGAAAAATGTGTCTACTCAACAACGTAAATAACGCAATGAATGTTGTTGAACTGACAAAACCCATTGCTGAGTGTGTGTACGCAATTAAATTTCATGGAGGCGACATGTGCCACGCCTCCATGACATATCCCTCGATATCAGTGAGTGTACCCATACACATACATTTTGGCTTTTTGGCATTTGAGCGAATTACAGACCGATATCCTTGGCCACTGTAATTGCCAAGGTGTTAGACGGTCTGCTTGACATGGAACTTGACCAATGGATAAGCTTACATGACGCACGGTTTGGTTTTCGGCCTGGAGTTTCCACTGAGAGTGCGATCCTCTGTCTAAAGCAGTCGGTTCAATACTATAAGGAGAGAAGTACTCCGGTGTATGCCTACTTCCTTGATCTCTCAAAGGCATTTGACCTTGTGTCATATGATGTCCTTTGGGATAAGCTCAGGGGACCAGGGGACCACCTGAGTTAACGGGTTTGTTCCGGTACTGGTACTTGAACCAGCTAAACCAAGTTCGTTGGGGAGACGTTCTGTCTGATGCGTACAGGTTGGAGTGTGGGGTGAGACGGGGGGGTAAACCTTACCTAAGCTCTTCAACCTGTATGTGAATGAACTGATCGTTGAACTTAGCAGCAGACCAGTTGGGTGCAAAATAGATGGCGCTAGCGTCAATAATTTAAGCTATGCTGACGACATGGTGCTGCTGGGTCCAACGGCTGGCTCAATCAGGGAGATGTTGAACGTCTGTGAAAGGTATGCGGCAACCCACGGCCTGTTATATAATGAAATAAAAAGTGAATACCTGATCTTTGTTGCTCCCGGGAAACATTTGAATTACAAGCCCTCAATATCCCTCAATGGACGACCACTTAAGGGGGTCAGCCAATTTAAATACTTGGGTCACTATGTCACCGAGGACCTCCGGGATCAGGTAGACATTGAACATGAACGCAGGGCACTAGCAGCCAGATGCAACATGTTGGCTCACAGATTTTCTCGTTGTAATAACGAGGTCGAAATAAGTCTGTTTAAAGCTTATTGTGAAGCGTTCTACACGGGCAGTTTGTCCTTTGCCTTGCGTGTGCAATACAATAATGGTTTCAGGGTGCTGATGAGGTTGCCCCGATTCTGCAGGGTGTCTGGCATGTTTGCTGTAGCGCGAACCGACGACTTGTATGCCATTCTGCACGCGTAGCATGAACACAGGTTTGTCGACGGAAGAGTGGACAAAGACGACGTTCCATGTAGACAGTACAGACAACAGCAAAAATAGATGATCAAAATCAGAAAATCAATACTAGTGAACAGAGTTCGCGTCAGAACTGTGTGGCGTCGAAGTGATTCAAACAACTCAACGCCACATCAACGCCACACAGAAATCACTTCGACGCCACACAGTAACACCTACTTTTGCTGTTGATTGTACGACGGCAGCAAAGTAGAAAGAGTCAACTGCACTTTTTATGAAATTCACTCTTTTACTTAATTCTACTCAGAATTCTTTGTTTTGTCATAAGATTATTTTTTTTTAATTCTTAATTTTTACTGATATTAAGTCACATTATAAGGAGGGGTCCGTGGCTAAATAATAACAGCCGCACAAGTTGATCGATCGGGTTAAGCTACGCTTGCCGCGGTTGGTCCGTGGATGGGTGACCATCTTTACATACCGAGACCCCTCCGTGCCTCGGAAAGCATGTTAATTGGTCCCGGCTGTCATTCGTGGATCTTTGACAGTGGAATTTTGTTTTTTTTTCGTGGGATTTTGTAGATAACCGTATATACTTTGTGACCGTCGAGTAGAAAGTTTTCTACTGTCTTCAGCGATTACAAAATCACTTCATTACCTTAGACAACTGACAATTGTCAGTGTGATTTTGACATTTGGGATAGAAAACTTTCTTCTGAAATAGTCTACATAAAAAAGGACCTAGACAAAGATCGTTGGAAACGAAAGACAAAATGACAGATTGTAGAAAGATTTATAGGCGGTATGTCAAAAATTAAGAAAAGAAATGTCACTTTGTATAGAAAGCAATGTGTCTACTCTTCGTAGAGATAGAAGTGGTCATGCTACGCGTGCTGAGGAAAAAGGCCGCGTCCTTAATAGGCAGAATGAGGCTAGCACAAACAGCATTTTGAAAACCAAAGCCGAAAAACACGATTCATTAATACTTAGACACTGTCCGGTTGCTCGTGCGGCAGGGATGAATTATGTTTTAATTAATTAATATTACTAACTCTTAGTTGATAAGTTATTGTTGTACTTAACCATTGGATCTGTGTTGTCAAATAAATTATTATTTGAGGTTTTATAAGAGTTGTGTTCATTATTATTGTGTTGTATTGATACATAATTATTATATTAAGTTCAACAAGATCACACATCTCCCACGTACACACCCTCTCATTAACCTCCATTCACACACCACCATACTGCACACATCAACACATTAAGCACACTCTATACTCTTCACACTCACACACAAACACGTGTTAAGACGTGTAAGACGTTAAAATAAACCAATTATTATCATAATTTTTATTACTGTTTTTGTCATGTATTTAATAACTATTTTAATCACATATTTAATAATTAAATTTAAAAATTATCTTTAATAATGTAGCTACTATTTATCTATTTTAATTATTATTTTTGTTTGTCGTCTATACAAACGACGTAAAGTACATAAAACCCAGAAGCTATTGATTGGGAGAAGACACTGACTCCTGTTACACAGGTGTTGTTACCTAGCGCCGGAGTCAGGGCTTCACTTTGTTTGTACCTACCTACACATTTTTATGCCTATAAATTATTATTATAATATAATTATAATTTATTAATAAAAAATAATATTATTGTAATATTTTATATTTTTACTACTCTCATATTATATACATATCCTGAACACCTATGTTTGTTATTACGTTATTATTACAAGCTTTTATATTAAATTTAGCTTGCACTGTTCGTATGTATGTAAGTTGTCCGTCAAAATTTGCAAACCATTTTTCGACCATTTGTTCGTATCAGATTGAGCTGAAATTTTGCATACACCTTTAGTTCTGGTAACAGTACAATGTGCAATACTCAATATATTGTAATAATTTCAATATGGCCGCCCCTCCAAGATGGCGGATTACATATTTTTTCTCAACCCTCTTAATATGGGTATCAAATGAAATGTCTTGAAGAGTAGAAAACGATAAAGTTAATAACATCACACTAAATTCAATATGGCCGCCGCTCCAAGATAGCGGATTACATATATTTTCTCAACTCCCTGAATATGGTATCAAATGAAAGGGCTTGAAGAGTAGAAAACGATAAAGTTAGTAAAATTACACTAAATTCATTATGGCCCGCCCCCGCCGCTCCAAAATTGCGGATTGCATTTTTATTCAACCCCCTTAATATGGGTATCAATTGAAAGGGCTTGAAGAGTAAAAAACGATAAATTTAGTAACATCACACTAAATTCAATATGACCGCCGCTCCAAGATGACGGATAAAAAAAAATTACAGAACAAGCTGGCCACCGTTCATAGCTAAAAAAATGTTGATAGTAAATCTTTAAGATTAAAAAGTAAAAAATAAAATGAAAATAAAAAAGTTTTTAAAATCAAGCTTTTATTTAAATAGAAACGTTACCTAAAAAATAAAGAATAACGCGAACTAAAAAGAAAAAATAAATTTAAGTGACACTGTCATTTTAAATATATAAAATTTTAAAAGCTTGAGGCACTGATATACGGTATCCGTTATACAGGTGCACCTAGTACACAATAAAAGTGCCTCAAGCTTTTAAAATTTTATAAGTACTTATATTTTAAAATGAGTGTCACTTAAATTTATTTTTTTCTTTTTAGTTCGCGTTATTTCTTTTTTAGGTTACGTTTCTATTTAAATAAAAGCTTGTTTTTAAAAACTTTTTTTATTTTCATTTTTCTAAGAGTTAATTTAAAGTTGGTTTTATCATTAAATGACAAATTCTCACATCATTTAATAACCAATTACATATATGATAGATGATTTTAAGTACACATAATAAATAGATATGTAGGTATCAGTGGCGTGCCTAGGGGTCAAACTTAGGGCAAGCCAACATACTTAAAAAAAAAACCTACCGTATCGTCTGTCAAAGTTGTGCCTACCGACTGAGTTGTTTTAGTTCTTACTAATATTTGTATTTCATATTGTAGGTTTTTGCTAACATCTATTAAAATTAATGTTTTTTAATAGCACTATTTTTTTCTTTCATAAATTATATACTAAGAGTTTTATAATCCTTTAAAAAATCGTAACTTTTCATTTTCGAGTTATCAGTTTCGCGTAAAATATGATAAGACGTATAAGAGCCATCTATTAACATTATTGGCATAACAGAGCTTCGAGTAAGTTCATATTTCACTCGCCTCCAACCCCCTAACAGTCGCTTTTGCAAAATATTACAATCTGGCCGAGAGGCCAATAGATGGCGCACAAATAATTGATTGATTTCTAACTAAACAATTGTTTACGATGTTGATGATATTTTATAATTGGAATTACTCACAATGTGAACAGCCATAGCTCTTCATTCTTCGCTTCTTTACAACAAAAAGATGACACCGTGACCTCGGAAAGGAAGTTCTTGTTGTGCTAAATGACACACAACATCAACTTTTGAAAAACAGCGCGCTTGTGATCGACGCGCGTATTGTATTTGGAAATGTCTTCACTTAATTGACGAGTTATAGAAGTTTCGATTCGTGTTTTACCAAAACTACAGAATGAAATGACAACATTCATGTGCTTTTGAGAATTTTGATGTATTTTACTGACACCAGCGAAGTTATCCAAATCATCGTAACCTGATGAATTCCTAGCGGTATTTTCTTTTGAGAAAAATTTGCAACAACAACAGAATAATTTGTTGATATGAGAGCAGACTGCAATCCAATGAGCGATCTGCTGATCGACTAAAATGCCTATTACGTGATTTAGATTTTATATTTGTCTGTAAAACTCAAAGTATTTACCTTTCCGAGTAACGATTGCACACACTTTAATCCATCACAAGGAACAATTGCATGCGTTTCCGAATTCATTTTAATGTTAAGAAACTTTTTAATCACTTTAAAACAAAGGTAATCACCGCAAAAACTAATCACAACACTTAACTTCAGAGAAAATGAAAAAAAAAATCAAAGTAAAAAAGTGCACCAGTAACCGCTCAAAACAAATTCAAACTATTTGAAATTGCATCATCATTAATTCATTATAGATGAATTCGAGCTCTATGCGCAGGCGCGCGGTTTTCGCGCGCACTTATAATTTATACACACACGCTTCATTACACGTTCCATTCATAAAAAATCAGAAGCCAGGCTTTAAAATCAGTACAATTTGCGAAATGAGTACATACTAATGTTATCAACAACGTGAACAATTTCTATACAAATCGTCCGAACTCTAAAAGCCGCATTTGAAGCCAGCAAGTGCGAGCGAGACGGGACGATTTTTGTGTTTGCGTTCTAGCGAAGCGGCATTGGAGATGTTTGGCAACGGTTCGCGTGATGGAAACTGCGCGGAATTGAAATATTATTCTTTGAGCATGTAAACCTGGCAACCATGCATCGTACCTACGAAAAGCGGCTGCGGGTCGGGACGCGCGGAGTTTATTATTTTTTATTATTCTTATCAATTCTTGCGACATGTTTTTATGTTTACTTGTGTAGTTTTTTAATTTTTATTTTTTTTATTGTTAGTCTCACGTTTGATTGAAAGCCGGGCTTCTCGGCTTTAGTAAAAGGCACGCCCCTGGTAGGTATGTATTAAAATTTGATTGATGAGTTTTGTATATTTTTAATAAATTACTTACTTACCCGATTCTGCAGTGTTAGTATTAGGTCTCAGCTAAGAAAAAGATGGCTTGAATGACATTCAGCGAAAATGACGTTTTGCGAAAGTGATCATATTTTTCACGATGACGTTTTGCGAAAGTGACGTTCTTGCGTTAAGGTGAATGGGTAGTTGAGACCGCGAAATTCAAATTTTCTTACGTTTTTTGTAAATTGCAGGTCAGTGTCAGGTTGTATCTTGATCAAAGATTTATAATCATTAGAATCATTAATACATCTTTCTAAGTTAGATTTCTACCATTAACACTTTTCCATAAGAGATTGGTGGTTGGTGGTAGAAATCTAACTTAGAAAGATATATTAATGATTCTAATGATTATAATTCTCTAAATATGTACCTGTTATTGTCGCGAATCATATTTTGATCAAGATACAGCCTGATACTGACCTGCAATTTACAAAAAACGTAAGAAAATTTGAATTTCACCACTATCCATTCACCTTAAGACCGTCGCGGGTCGTCGCGAACAGTTTCATCATGTCATTCCAAATGTCGCCTAACACCGGGCGATTTCGTTTGATAGCACACCGGTTATTGAACTCTTCTTTCAGCCCTGATTTGGCAAACTCACATCTTTTTATTCATTAAAATAAAACAAACAACTTTCGTCGCCGGAAGCTGCCTTCGAGCAGGTCGAAGAAGAGGTCTCTGAGGCGGAAAGTGAAAAGTGTTTTAAAAATCGGTTTAGACGTGTTTACATGTTGTTGGAGAGTTCTTTGAAAATATTGCCCACACAACTTTTTTTTTTTATTTCGTAAAACTTTCTAAGTGCTCCACTGAGTGTGAGAAACATCATTAAATGCTTTAATATAATTCGAATGATCTCTCCTATTCTTATGCGTCGTAGGAGACAGTATCACAGCAGAGACAATCCTAAAATTGAATATTAAATAGAACATATCGTATTTGGCACAGTGTGTAAGTGTGTGTGAGTGAGGCAGTGTACTGACGGTGATGTTGCCGCGCTTCCAGGCGGCCTCGTACACGTCGCCGTACTGGCCGCCGCCCAGCTTGTGCTTCATGACGATGTCGGTGCGGTCGATCTCCCAATGGTCGGGCGGCGCCAGCGGGAACACGGTGGGCTTGTTGCGCTTGGGCGCGGGGTACAGCAGCTGCGTGATGAGCCCGTCGCCCACCAGCGAGTGGTGGTGCACCAGCTCAGCCAGCGTGCCGAACTTGGACTCGGACGTCACGTACACCTTGCCGTCCGCGTCCTCGTTGATGCGGTAGTGGTACACGCGGCCCTCGTAGCGCAGCGAGATGCTGCGCTGCCCCGGGCTCGACTCCGACTCGCGCACCTGCAACACGCGCCGCCTACGTTACTGACTGTGGTCTGAGTCTAGACTGTAGGTAAGCCCCGTCTCGTTCTATACACGTAGAGTGGGGTCCAGTTGCATTCATATCGTTAACGCTACTTCCATATTTTCAGCCAGTATCTTTTTGATCTAATGCTTACATTTTATATTAAACTTAATGGGAGACATTAAACCTCTGTGGTCAGGGTTCGCTTAAATTGTTAGGAATGTATAAAAGCTTTTATTATATTATGATGGTCGTCTCTGAGCCACAGTGCGGGGCCAGGGTTCGCTTACATTGGCTGCGCCGACACGGAGGTCGCTGAGCACAACACATTGAATTATTCATGAACTGAAACAACATTGGTTTTTTATATATTACAGAACACCGGTTAAAAAGCCATCAGTTCCTACTTCATGATAACTAAACAACTTGAGCTCAAAGAACGTAAGAGTAGGTACTGCGAGGTGCTCTGTAGCGTCTGTTGGGCTGTTTCGTGTACAATAGCTCGTGTGGAGTTGCAGCGGCTTGTGGTACTGAGTGTGTCACCGTCACCCATTTATGGTTGCTTTGAGAGTGTCATGGACGATGTGTACATTTTTTAAGCCTACCTGAGTCATCGCCACCTTAGCTACTTACATGGTCAGATAATAATACATATATTCAATGATATATCATCTATTACTAAAAACAATAACAGGTCTACTGAATTCATACCACTGTGGACAGCCAGAAAATGAAGTGGCTGAGAGAGATATCACGGCCACGTATTCTTGGATGCGCGTAGTTGGATAGCCTTGGGCTGCGACTCACCAGGAAGCTGCCGTTGATGCCGGAGGACAGCAGGTACTCGGCAGCGTTGCGCGAGATGGGCCCGTGGTACCACGAGTGCTTCTCCAGCGAGTTGACGGGCGTGACGTAGTTACTGGGCACCCAGCCCACGCCGCCGCCCAGCGTGTGTGCCTCGCACCACTCGCCGCTCTTGTTGTAGCTCTTGATGCGCACCTGCTCACCTGCGCACACAACCACTACTTACTGTCGTGAACACATGCACAGGCAACCATCTCAAAGGAATTACTAACAAAGAGGGACTCATTCAAAAGACAGTCACTGCAATGGGATGGAAATAAATAAATAAATAACTTTGTGATTTTTCATGATACAGTTTTGAAAATTTGTACATAGATTCTTTAAATACAAATACTAGACGTGTTTCGGGTTTCGCATATACTTACTAAAAATATTTTTTTTTTTGCGAATTACATGGTTTTACTTACATAATTACTTTTTAAATTACATTGCATGGTTGCGGTCGCTCAATAGGCGACGTAGGATGCAAGAGCGAGCGTGGGGCACCCCGAGGTTCGGTTTTGTTAGGTTACTTTAAACCCTTTTCCCCGCGACGCGGGGCTCCGTCGACATTGGATGCAAGAGCGAGGGAATGAGAATACATATACCTTTACCTCATATCATATTAGACAGGGCCAATTGAAGTCATAGGCAAACTGAAATACCCCGACGGCGACGGTACTAAATATTTGGCTTATTTTATTTTGCGTAAAATATGTTATACTTACCAACTGAAATATTTGACTAAATTAAAATTGGTAAAAGTACTATTTGGTAAGCAAGTTATTGTTTAAACTTTTACTGGCTAAACATTAGGTTTGCGTTAAATTTTTTGTGAAAAGTTTATTTACTAAGTAATGATTTGGCAAATTAAATTATGCGGAAAATTGTTTGGGAAGTGCTAATTTGGCAATTTTTTTTCGATGAAACAATGGAGACCCCACTGCAATATTCATATGTTACAAGTCATATTTCGCCAGGGAGCTTGATCATGCTTTTGTTCAGAAATTTTATCACACGAACTCTCAAGGATGCGCGCACCAAATAATATTCATCGCTTCGAAAGAGAACCCTAAAGTTCCCTCCCCTCTTATTTAATTTGGCCATAACCTATTTAGCCCCCGGACTACGAGAGGACTCAAAGAATTATAGTTCAAATTGGTTGTCGATACTCTGCGATGCTCAGCGGGATCGGGAGCGGGACTAAAGTGGGCCGATTCGTATGCGGATCACAATACGCTCAAAAGTTACACTAGACCGAGGCAGGCGGCGCGAGCCGTATGATGCAGCTTCTGGTGGAGTGCACTCTACAGGGGGACATTACGTCTCACTATTCAAATAACCCAACTCGACGTTCCGTCTATCTGTATTTCTGAAACGAATCTGATCCTCGGATGTATGGAGTTCAAGGACTTTGTACCTAATACGCACAATCAAACTCAAACTCAAAGCATTTTAAACTAAACCATTTATTTACAAGCAGACCAGTCGCTACTGACGGCGCCTGTTCACAAACATGACGCGTGGATCAGCACCATTCAGCTCAACTATTTTGAAGGAAGCTAAATGATTCAACACACGCACCACCGTCAGCGTGAGCATGACGTGACATACTCTCAGCCGCTACTCTTAATGTACAGACGCCAGCACATCAACGTAAACTGTATACATATCTATAACTACGACGCGGCGTATAGTGTTAGAAAGAAAGTATCCTTGGTATGATTGGTGAAGTTTTCAACGTTTCAAAAATTGCCCAATGGTAGCACGTACTAATAATTGGAAGCCAACTACCATGTCTCACTAGGAATAAGCCACACCCACGCGCCCCTGCGCGTCCGCCACCGCTCCCGAGTTTCCCCGAACCTTCACGAAGTTAAACGAATGTCACATCACATCGTTCATTTGACATTTATATTTTATTCAGTACGTTACTTGGAGTCGTGCTGAGTGCCGCCAGGCGGGATCTCTAGTCCTCAGACATTTGTGACTGTGCGTTTTAATTATTTTTTATCAAAGTTTAGTTAAATATCAAAATCAAGAATGCCGCCTCAGTTAACGCAAATTGTAAGGGAGCGCATCATAGCCCTTCGATTGAGTGGATGTGATGTGATTGATATTTGTCGGCAGACGGGCATAACGGTGAGTAATATTTTTTGTAGTTATAAATTTTAAATAATAATAAACAAAGGTTGTATTGTTAAAAATGTGTCAATGGTGTTTTTCTATAGAATTTTCGAATTAATAGAAGGGATAGATCTATATTTGTGGATAGGTATATCTTTTTTGTGTTCTTTCTTAATGGGTGCGCGCTGTTTCGTGAAAGCTTAAATTCAGTTATACCTCCGTAAGCATAATTCGATGAACTATTGTTTTTGATTCCATTTAGGGCTGATTTTTCCAAGGTCAGTTAATTTTTTAGCCAGCCAATTTATTACTATCGGAGGAATAATTTTGAATTTTTGACAATTCTTCCAAACAAAAACTGTCAGATGTCAATTTTATTCCAATACTTAGTAAAAAATATCTGTCGATTGAAAAATCAGCCCAATACGTTAGAATAGTGTAAAAATGATAGAATAGTAATATCGTTTTAATTATTAGTTTTCGTATTAGTTTCTAACAGGAATTTTTGAGAATTTTAATGTGAAGAAAAATTATAGGCAGAATAATTACGTAACTTGAAAACGTGATTCTTTCTTTATATGAATATTTGCGTGATTTTAGTGTCAAATGAGAGGATTATGTTTAAAACTGATATTCCCGTTTGAACTATGTAAATCGGTCCACGGGTTCTAGAGATAGAAAGAATTATGTCCTATAATGAAAACATGCCAAAGTTCGATTTTAGTAAGTTAATGTTCTAGAAAGTTTTTATTGTATAGAGATAGGATAAATGTTGATACGTAATACGAAAGAAGATTACATAGACCAATATAATGAAATTGTAACGATCGCCTAGGCATAAAGAACATAAAAACAGGGCTTTTAAGTGTCAGACCCAAGAGAAAATTACATGTAAAAATGGCTTACAATCAAGGGTCTCTTTGCCTATAGTAATTGAGTAATAATGGGCAAATAAACTACAGCTAAGTATTTGTTTCGTTCCAGAAAAAAACAGTTTACTTCTGGCTTCGGCAGTGGGAAGAAAGCGGAAGCATAGAACCGCCAGCTCTACGCGAGAGCCACGCGGCTGCAGACGAGACGATGTAGAGTAACCTCAATTTCGTACAGCGTGAGTAACTAGTAATCACACTTACCTATCACATTAACTTATATCATCACAGTTAACATAAAACATGGTTTTCCTAAAAAGTGAATAACAAAATTGATTAAAAAATTAAATTTAAAAAACCCCCGTCACAAAAAAATAATAAAATGAAATGTAAGTAATTGGAAAAGCATCAAATAATTAAAAAACCCCAACTTAAAGAATCTAGGTAACGAGACTAAAACAGATAAATTCATTTGGCAGTCGGGGGACCTGTTAGCATAGAGAAGGTGTTCCACAGAACGGTCCCCCGACTTCCAAATGAATTTATCTGTTTTAGACTCGTTACCTAGATTCTTTAAGTTGGGGGTTTTTAAATTATTTGATCCTTTTCCAATTACTTACATTTAATTTTATTATTTTTTTGTGTCGGGGGTTTTTTTAAATTTAAATTTAATTTTTTATTTTATGCTTTTTGTAGGGACTCCTTAATTTTTGTATTTCATTTCTTTTATTTTCTTGCGTTTTAAGATTCAGGTAATTTGGTGTTTAATCAGGTTTTTTATCCGTCAAAAAATAATTATTAATTTATAGTTGAAGAACAATTTTGACTAAACAGACTTTTTTGTTTTATTATATCCTTTTTCTAGTTTTTCCTTTAGTTATTCAACTTTCGTATAAGTATTTCATAGCTATTAGATATCTTAGGTATTTCAGATCTAGTTTATAAAATGGGACTGCAACACTATCTGATGTAGAAATACCTACGCTTTTTAAGTAGGATAATTCCATTCGTAATAAAAATAGTCAAACTCAGTGGTTGTATCACTTATTATATTACTCTATTAGATAAAAATATCTTCAGTCCTTTACAACCATATTTTACAACCCACCTCAACAAAGGTGGAAGTTCTCAATTCGACAGATTATTTGTGTATGTTTGTTTATATTTGGAAGAATATTTTTTAACCGTTCCATACTCATTTAAAGTTTATTCAAACTTCTTTCAAATTAATATTATTTCATGTTAAACAAATATCAACTTTATTGTAATGGCAATTAAGTTGATTTCAGAGTGACTAGCACTATTGAAAAAGTTAAAGTTGTAGCGTAAACTGAACTTTCTTGTGTACGATTTAAAGTTATTTTTCTGTAAAGTCATTTTTGTTTACGATTTTTGGCAAATTAATCGCGAATGCAGATTAGTTAAGTTAGCCCCTACAATTTTTCATAACAAAGAATCCTATGTAAGTATTGAAAATGACAAAATTTTCTTTGTTTTAGATATCAATGGACACAGTCAGGAGACGCCGCCGGATTGAGAAAAGACGCCAGACATGTCGTTCTTTGATGTTGTGTCATAATAAACTATATTCCTCGCATGTTATTATTTTCTTCAAACCCAGGCTTCAAACTATCTCCATATTTTTCATCACAATTGCCCTCCGGCTTGGCCGCGAAGGCATAACACACAAAGTTCTTTCGCATTTATAATATTAGTATGGATCATTCTTCTAATATCGTGATAATTAATACTGTAAATTGAAATTTTATATTTATTTTCGCACTACTGTTATATTCTTGAGAATTTTTCTTTACTATTGTTGGTGACAATTTAAGATAGGGCCGTCACCCACTGGCGGCATGGCATGACAAGGGATTTTAAAAGCTTACTTTTGTTTGGCGGCAGCATTTGATTTTTCTTAGCAGCCATTGGTAGTTGTAACTGTATAATTAATCTGTTACAAATATCAATAAAAATAAAAGCTTGTAAAAATAAATATTATTTACTTGTTTTTTAGGGTTCCGTACCCAAAGGGTAAAAACGGGACCCTATTACTAAGACTTCGCTGTCTGTCCGTCTGTCTGTCACCAGGCTGTATCTCAAGAACCGCGATAGCTAGACAGTTGAAATTTTCACAAATTATGTATTTATGTTGCCGCTATAACAACAAATACTAAAACCAAAATAAAATGAATATTTAAGGGGGGCTCCCATACAACAAACGTGTTTTTTTTCGGCGTTTTCGCCTTGTGGTACGGAACCCTTCGTGTGCGAGTCCGACACGCACTTTGCCAGTTTAATCAGTTTGTTGTGTGAAATGTTTGTGTTAACAGTGTTAAATTAGATTCGAAATCATCTGTAAGTATTACAAAAATCCCTTGTCGTGCCGTGCCTCCAGTGTGTGCCGGACCTTATACAGCCCAGTCAAATTATACTAATCTAGGTAAAAGCATATTTTTGTTTGGCAATCAAATGCTACCGCATTTGATTTTGCTTGGCAGCCATTGGTGGTCTGTTACAAATAAAATTCTAATCTATATACCTAATAATAATAACGCCTTCGAAAGGTCCGCGAGATGTGTCAGACATTTTAAAAATAAAAATTCTTTATTGACATAGGTAATGGTTACAGAAACTTTTATGTAAGTATGAAGCATGTAGGACTGTAGGTATATTATAAATTACCTAATGTATAAAAATATTAAATTGTAGGTTATTCAAAACTAAACTATATAGGTAGATGGCTGAATGAAAATAATTTCTATAATATTAAGGATTTTTTTTGAACATAAATTATAATGTTTTTAAATTCAATTTTGTTTATTTGTGCATTTTTTTTTTCATTTATTGCAAAACTGTATGATCTCATAGGCTTTAATAACACCTGTGTATACCATGTTTTACGCAAATAAATTATCTTAATCTATGGTATAGTTTGGTTTTATAACTTTTGTTGTAAGTATATTTTAATTTAAAGTAGGTAGTTGTTATAATGTTTTCAATTATATTAATGTTTAAAAATAAAAAGATTTGATTGTTATTCCGCATTTTATTTTAATATTTTTCCCGCGGTTTCACACGCGTTCCTGTAGGAACCTATCCTATGTCCTTTTCTGATTGGTAGGTATGCATAATTTCATGATGATCGGTTGTGTAGTTATAGTGCCAAAAGCAGGGGGTTAGCTACCGCCGTATCTGTTATACAGTGGGCCCCGACGGCATATTTATTTACTTAAAAAAACGTCACCGTCCTTTTTGCAAAAGACCCCGCCAAAATATTTTGGGGGCCCCTGGGGTTAGATCACACAGCCCTTTCGACTGCAGTCACTGCGTCTTCAGGTCATGACCGGCCGCCTTGCGGAGTTGTTTTAAAACTATGATATTTCCTAAGATATTCATTGAAATCAAATTTGTCAAGGGCAATTTTGTTCAAAATTAAATACTTGTGATGAGTAACGTGTTTATTTGGATAAGGATTAATATCATGTTTATAAAAACACCTTTGCAAATAATGCATTATTTTAGAACTTTGATTACGATAAAAAACAGGCCAAGTGCGAGTCGGACTCGCATACGAAGGGTTCCGTACCACAAGGCAAAAACGCCTATAAAAACACGTTTGTTGTATGGGAGCCCCCCTTAAATATTTATTTTATTTTTATTTTATTATTAAAGTAAAAATACAACTGAGTATTTTGTGAATTTTTCAAGTGCCTACCTGTTGCCTTTTTGATATCGAGCAAAACAGGGAAAAAAATCGCGTTTGTTCTAAGGGAGCCCCCTTAGGCCTGAAACTGCGTTAAGCGGGCGCCCGCGCGGTTTCATACAAAAGTGCTCCGTCGCGGGGACCTGCGCGGGCGTCCGTCACGGGGAGGCGCGCCCCGCACCCACGCAACGGGGCCCGCCTCCGTGCGACGGACACCGTCGCGGGGGCACGCGCGGTGCCCGCCAGCGGTAACACACGCTCGAGGAGTGCCCTGCGTGGGCCTCTGAGCGGCGGGTCCTGGTTGCCAGGATCGGGCGAGACCTGTGTCTGCCGGCAGTAGTGAGGGCTAAGCTGGCAGAGACAGACAATTGGACGGTAGTAGTATCCTTCTGTGAAACCGTGATGGCCAAGAAGGAGGCCGCCGAGCGGGATCGGGAGAGGGCTGATCCTGCTCGGAGAAGGAGGCGTCAGGGTGGCAACCGCCTTGGCCCCTAATAGGTGAAACAAGGTAGGTGGACCTTCGAGGTCGCGGGCGCACAGAGTGGGGACTCTGTCCGCCCTCCAAGTGATCCCAGGGAAGACGGTGGCCCAGTGGTCACGTGCTACCGTGCATAGCGAGGCTCAGATGAGGCCCCTTTACAGTCTCCCCAGGGATGTGCCTTTCAGGCGTTGCACGGGGAGGTTCCGGAATTGGTCTTTTAAGAGGAACTGCAACCACCCCTATGTGCTGATAGTGATCACCGGGGTGGTTTTAGTGAAGTAAAAATCCCACACTCCACGACCTCCCTCCCCGGAGGTCGGGTGCCTTCTGAAGGTTTCACCCCGACAAAAAAAAATGGTCATACGGGTCGCTCGCACGCTCGGAGAAAAATTCTAGTTCTCCATCGACACGAATATACATGCACACCGTTAAAATTGAACTAGCGACACTGCGTAAATAAAATAATCCGGTCTCCGCGACGCGACGGGTACCCGCTACCGGACCTTAAATAGTAATTTTATTTTGTTTTTAGTATTTGTTGTTATAGCGGCAACAGAAATACATAATTTGTGAAAATTTCAACTGTCTAGCTATCGCGGTTCTTGAGATACAGCCTGGTGACAGACAGACAGACAGACGGACAGACGAAATATGTAAAAATTAAGGATTAAGTAAAAGAAGACTATAAACTTTCATAGGTATTTTAAGCATTGCGCTGGGCGTTTCGATTCAATTATTCAACCTGCTACCATAGAACTATTATTACTTAGTTTCAGAACCGACGACGCGACGCCGCAAAACCAGTTTTTGCGCCAGGCCGGGGGCCTTCCGAATTGCGTCAAAAGCGATTACTTATATCGCGAATCCGACCAACGCGCAACGTCACAAATAGTAGTCAATAGTCCTTATATTTTGTGACTATTAAATTTGGTTGGATTCGCGATATAATCGCTTTTGACGCAATTCGGAACGCGGGGTACGTTACCGACCGGTAACAACTCATTTATTTAGTCTTGCATGAAACGTGTAAGCGCCATGAAATTCCCGGCGCTTATGACGTTTTGGTCGCGAGAAAACTATACGTTTTAAGCGGTCTAGCGCTGCATGTTTTATAGTTTGGTGAGACGACACCTACTGTTTAAGCGCTGCAGCAAATACGCTCGCCCCACTGTCATCCTGTTGTGACACTGTATTTGATTCGGATAGCTACGCTATTTCTTATCGCACAGTATCTTATTCACACCACGACGACCATACGCACACACTCTCACGTACGCACTGCAGCACGACACATTACTAGTAAGAACAGACAAAAGCTATATGTCTCTTTCGCACGATTCTCGCTGTAGTTGCTCATAACGCGTTCAAGGCCAAAGTGGGGTAAGTTGATGTGCTGGCGACTGTACATACATTTAAGTGAGCATGACGTGACATACTCTCAGCCGCTACTCTTAGTGTACATACATTTAAGTGAGCATGACGTGACATACTCTCAGCCGCTACTCTTAGTGTACATACATTTAAGTGAGCATAACGTGACATACTCTCAGCCGCTACTCTTAGTGTACATACATTTAAGTGAGCATAACGTGACATACTCTCAGCCGCTACTCTTAGTGTACATACATTTAAGTGAGCATGACGTGACATACTCTCAGCCGCTACTCTTAGTGTACATACATTTAAGTGAGCATGACGTGACATACTCTCAGCCGCTACTCTTAGTGTACATACATTTAAGTGAGCATGACGTGACATACTCTCAGCCGCTACTCTTAGTGGCATACATTTAAGTGAGCATGACGTGACATACTCTCAGCCGCTACTCTTAGTGTACATACATTTAAGTGAGCATGACGTGACATACTCTCAGCCGCTACTCTTAGTGTACATACCTTTAAGTGAGCATGACGTGACATACTCTCAGTCGCTACTCGTAGTGTGCATATGCACGAGCGACACGCGACGACGGTTAAGGTTGTCTCTGACGCAATTTTCAGCAGGTCCAACAGTATTTTCAATTGTTAACAATTAGTTGTGGATGTGGAGCAGCACCAGCATCGAGCCAGGCATTTTTCTAATTATATATAATATGCCTGGCAGTATAGTGTGCGTTTTGTACGGGTAAGTAATATATGATATAATTACAAAACCTCTAATATTTACAAGATATAACAACTGAACCTATAATTTTATTTTATATAATGATCAGTTAATATAATAAACGATTGATATAATTTTAAAGTAACTAATTTATATAGGCATAACAGACAATTAATATAAAAACGTTTGATATACCACTCAAAAGACATAATACTTATTTAGCCTAAGGATAGTAATAAAAGCTCCGACAAAAAAAATAAGAATTGTCCTTACTTAAAATATTCAATCTACTGCCTAAAATACTAACTTTCCGACTAGTTTTTTTCGAATAAGAATGACGAAACGACCGAATGAGATACTGAAATCTTCGAAAAATAAACATTTTTTTTTTTAACGTTGCCCCACACTAGGAATTTCTCCTGTATCGTGGGTGCGTTTACAAACATTTAAACTCACATACACAAACAGCCAGACCCTGAACAACTACTTGTAGGACATCATGCAAATATTTGTTCCGTGCAGGAATCGAACCCGCGACACGCAGCTCAGCAGTCAATCGCCTAACCACTGCGCCAACCGAGCCGTCAAAAAACATGACTGTTTATTGCTGTTCTTTTCATTTCTACCAGTTTAAATAACGTTCTACTGAAAACTATTATGAATATATACTCTATTCAATGAATACTCGTACATACCTTGGTAAAGGTATTTGTATTCTCATACGCACGCATATAGTTTAAATTAACCTAACCAAACCGAACCCCGGGGTGCCCTTCGCTCGCTCTTGCATCCTACGTCGCCTATTGACCGACCGCAACCATGCAATGTAATTTAAAAAGTAATTATGTAAGTAAAACCATGTAATTCCCAAAAAAAAATATTTTTGTCTACAACATTATTTTTAGTAAGTATATGCAAAACCCGAAACATGTGTCTAGTATTTTTATTTGGATAATATTTTTGTGTTCACCAAAAATCTAAAGGTACATCTATGTATGCATTTCTAAAATATTGATCTTAAACCCGTTTAATTGTTTTACTATAATTAAACTACTCGGCCAACAAAATATGTTACATCAAACAAATTCCAAATTAACACCAAGATATAACACTTTTTTATTGTAGTGCGCTGCAAATATTCTATTGTAACAATAACTATTTTATTCTTCCCCGAAAAATACTGATCGTGCACCAAATATTCCTGAATGTTACACAAAATATTTAGTATGCATCGACTTGCGATCAGGCTGAAATACATAACACCTGCAGTAGAAGCCAAAAACATAGCCATCGGGCAAAAACGAAAAGGGAAATTATATTTGCGGCAACAAAAGTTTTCTTTAGCACCTGCAACCTAGCGTCTTTTTTTATATGTGGGCGACGAGTTAATAGAACAGCTTCAATTATATTAATTCATCATCTTTACTATTCCAACAGAATATCAAGAAACCAGCGTCAATTTACGAGCGTAAATTAATATGACTCCGAGCTACCGATAAATATATTTACTTCTGATTTGATAACTCAGCGACTAATGTTGTAAGTGAGCTACTTTATATATTTTAGAGATTCAACATCTGTCTGCTAATAAAATCAAATTCCAGCCTCAAAATTAGCAATCAAAGTTTTTCATTCAACAACTAAATTAATAAATCATATTCTTTTTTCGTGAAAGTTTGCAACACAAGCGCGGGAGTGTACCTGACGCTCGTTGGGAATCATGTACCTAGAAATTCTGTTCAGAAGGAAGTTAGCGTACCCCACTTTCTGGTTGAAATAGGTCGAATCTGTCCCAAAACCGAATCGGGGCACCCCGACTCTACGTAGTCTTTTGGCTGCTACCCCGAGGGTGTATTTAAAAATCCGGAGGCGCGGAGGGATTGCAGCCCCCGCCCGCTGTAACAAAGCATAGGCACCCGTGCGAGCCGTAGCGGCTGAGGCTGGTCGCCGGAGGCGACCAGTAAGCCGAAGCTGCGGAGGTGAGCATGGGTGCCTATCCTTTGTTACGTAAGGGCGATGGGGCTGCACTTCCCGCAGCGCCGGAGACGTGCAGAAGCAACTTTGTATTGAAAACTAGTGTTTTGAGGTTAGGTTACAATAATTTGTTTTTCTCAAGAATGGTGCGTCCTCGTTTCATGGGAGTGGTACCAGGGGGAACGGGGCTGGTACCACTCCCATGAAACTCCAATAAAGCTACATTGGACATTAATTGGTGTTTGATTCAAATACATTTTGCAGTGCATTATCTGATGTAAAACTAAAAAAAAAAATACTTGTTTTTAAAATTAGGTGTATTACTATTTTTACAAATTTGCAACAGTTGTTAAATAGATGCTCGTTATGACATATTTTAATGAACATATTTTGGTGTACATTCAGTATATTTGGTGGAACACAGGTAAAATTAGGTAAATGAAATGGGAATAAATTGAAGTACTTTTAAATACCATCCTTTTTATTTAAAGAATCTATGTACAAAATTTCAAAACTGTATTATGAAAAATCACAAAGTTATAAGCCTGTTAAGAGTCCTGTTACATTTTTTACGCAAATTCATGATTTTTGACGCTGTAATTTTCAGCAGTTGTAAGATATTTTAATTATTTGTTTAAGAATAACGATAGTACTATTTATTCTCTTTCTTGTAAGTTGCAGTTACACATTTTCATTTTTCTTTTTGTGTAATTTACTATAAATATTTTACGAACACAGTTTGCAAGAAAAACCGTTGGCGATAGAACTTTGACGCTCAAATTCACATTGTTACATTAAATTCTTATAAATACTAAAATTATAAAAAGATACTTTGAATGTTTTACTTGTTTATTGGAGTTCTAGAATTCCTTTAAATTCCTTGAGTTTTTATGGATAAAATCGTAATGAAAGCCTAATTTAAGCAATAAATGTCTTGATTCAGCGTCCATTACACTCCAAATTAACGCAACTTTGTCAAATAAACTAATATTATAGAAAACTTCAATCTACAATGAATACGTTTCATTGGTTTTCGTTTCTCAATTTAATAAAACAAAATTGCAATAAATAAAGTTAAAATGCTATATATTCTGCGTCAATTCGGCGCGCCCCTCATTCCCGCGCAAGCGCTTGACGAGGTAGGACCTGTCGCCGAATTTTTGGCGCGCAATCCTCCGGAGATCGCTACTATTATCGACTCGTGTACGCCGATCGAAATAATTTGATTTGCGTTTACGATCCGTAATAGGACTCTTAAGTTACCTTTATATTATATACCTAGGTAAAGGTATTTGTATTCTCATACGCACGCATAAAGGGTTTAAGTTACCTAACCAAACCGAACCTCGGGGTGCCCTTCGCTCGCTCTTTCATCCTATGTCGACGTAGCCTCGCTCCGCGGGGCTCCTATTTCTGTGTAAAGTGTCCTAACCAAACCGAACCTCGGGGTGCCCTTCGCTCGCTCTTTCATCCTATGTCGACGTAGCCTCGCTCCGCGGGGCTCCTATTTCTGTGTAAAGTGTCCTAACCAAACCGAACCTCGGGGTGCCCTTCCCTCGCTCTTGCATCCTATGTCGACGTAGCCCCGCTTCGCGGGGTTCCTATTTCTGTGTAAAGGGTTTAAAGTGACCTAACCAAAACTAACCTCGGGGTGCCCTTCACTCGTTCATAAATATGTTTTCGGAAACGGAATCAGGGTGTTAACCATAATGACACCATGCACCATGCATGCAAGCAAGCATCCTGCATGTAAGCAAGCATGCAGCATGCAAGCAAGCATGCAACATGCAGCAGGCATGGTTTCTGTCATGGCTCCAGCGCTGCGGGGCTCCGGCGGTCCCACGCGAGCTTATCGTCGCAGATGGTTTTAACGCTCAGCACCGCAGTTTCAACGGCGTCGCGGGCAACGCGGCGGCGAGTGTTACACCCACCTGCTTCTCAGCTCGCGGGCCGCCTCGCCCCTCCGCGCCTACACGGGCTTAAATTACACTCTAGGGGTAGGGCAGACAAGGTACGTGGAGTCGGTTTTGCAGCGATTCGTTTCTGTCATTAACTTTTGTAGCACAACATATTGACTTTTTACCCGACTGCGTCAGAAGGAGGGTTATGTTTTTCGAGTGTATGTATGTATGTATATTTCTTTGGCACGCTCTGTAGCCTAAATTGCTTGATCGGTTTCAGCTTGAGAGGTGCCGTTAGATTCGTCTTAATTGTGAGAGTGACACTGGGTATATCAAAATGGAAAAAAAAAATTGCGATTTTTGGCGCAATGTCTTCAAAAAAAAATTTTATTTCCTCGAAACCTATCGAGTGGGGTATCAAAATAAAGGATTTTAAAAGGTGATTACAAAAATATATATAACATATGGTTAAAAGTAATTCGAAGTGACAAATCGTAAAAAACACGTACCAAGAACTAAATCGTTTGCGAAATCTTTTTTTTTGGGTTCCGTACCCAAAGGGTAAAAACGGGACCCTATTACTAAGACTTCGCTGTCTGTCCGTCTGTCTGTCTGTCTGTCACCAGGCTGTATCACAAGAACCGCGATAGCTAGATAGTTGAAATTTTCACACATGATGTATTTCTGTTGCCGCTATAACAACAAATACTAAAAACAAAATAAAATAAATATTTAAGAGGGGCTCCCATACAACAAACGCGATTTTTTTGCCCTTTTTTGCTCGATATCAAAAATGGCAACAGGTAGGCACTTGAAATATTCACAAAATACTCAGTTGTATTTTAACTTTAATAATAAATAATAAAATTAAAATAAAATAAATATTTAAGCGGGGCTCCCATACAACAAACATGTTTTTTTCGGCATTTTTGCCTTGTGGTACGGAACCCTTCGTGTGCGAGTCCGACTCGCACTTGGCCAGTTTTTTAAGACAATATTTTAATCCACGAAGCCACGAATAGGCCTTCTAACCTAACCTATCCGAGTCGGAATCATATAGGTATTTTAAACGATATACCTAATGATTTTCGAATAAATAAGCGTTATATCCAATAACGTTATACGAAATAAATTTTAGAGTATATAAATGTTATATATATATAAAGAAATCATATCTACAGTTGGTATATCTCAGGTTTATTATATCTTGTGAATGTTATTGAAATGAAAATATACCAAATAACTTTATACTAGCTGCGCCACACGGTTTCAACCGCGTAAATGTCGATCCCGTGGGAATATCGGGATAAAAAGTAGCCTATAGGTTAATCCAGGGTATCAGCTACCTCCATACTAAATTTTATCAAAATTGGTTCAGCCGTTTGAGTTTGAAGAAGTAACAAACATATAAACACACACACACATACACACACCCCCACCCCTCCCCACACACACACACACTCACACTCACAAACTTTCGGCTTTATAATATTAGTGTGATGATATTGGACGTGCGTTTTATACAAGATTTGAATTTTATTTCATTCAGTTGAAGTATGTGAGGAGGTGTTTTACTGAAACAGTAAACAAAGATGATTATATTCGTGCTTAGTCCGAGATAACTGATGTAGTACTTGCCTTTTCACACTCTTTATACCTACGCGAATTTAAAAACATAAATCTAAACCAATACTTAACGTCATTGTCAATGGTTTTTGGCGCTCGCACGTGATTGTGTATTTCTGTGGAATTATATCTTGAAATTATAAATTAATAGTGTAATATTGTGATTATGCCTAAAAGAAAAGCTGAAGAATCGGAAGACAATGCGATTAAGAGAATTAGAAGATTGGAAAAGAGACTCAAAAAGTATAAAGACAAGTTGCGTCAGCCGGAGGATTGTAAGTAACCTACCTATTGTGAATTCACCAATTTCACCAACTAAGCTTAGTTGATACACCAAATTCGGTTTTTAAACATTAATATGTAGCTATTGCGTTGCAATTGGCAAAGTACCTGTTTCATTATTGTAAGCATAATCGCGGTGCGACTATGCGGATTCCCCGTTGGGTGAGATGGACAAGCATCCTCGTGTTAAGACGATGCTTCTTTCCGTTGGGAAGGTGTATATAAGGTCCCATTAAAGTAGGTGGACAAACTTTTACGAATCATTCAGACCACCAAAATAAGGACGATGGTAAAAAAATATAAAAGAAAAATGCATAGACACTCACAAGAAAAATAAAATCAGCTAACGAAAATACACTAATGTGCCGGCAATTTATTATTTTAGGTCAAAATAAAATCACTTTAATCGGTGTTTTTTTTTTGCTTGGATATGTTTAGTTAGACGTACTGAGCACTGTGTTAAAATTTGTCCATCTATTTTAATGGGACCCTGTATACCGACTTGATATCTAATATACTCTACGCTTTTGCGTAATCCCGTTGGGATAAGTTTGCGGAGCTATGTTGTTCAAAGTCAGCAAATTAAGTTAGAATTTTGGTTCAAAATCTAACAATAGTTTATTTCATTCTTCATAAAGCTCTAAAAGTCAGGGGAGATGTTGATGCATTGGCATATACCTACCAGGGGCGTGCCTTTTACTAAAGCCGAGAAGCCCGGTTTTCAATCAAACGTGAGACTAACAATAAAAAAACTACACAAGTAAACATAAAAACATGTCGCAAAAATTGATAAGAATAATAAAAAATAATAAACTCCGCGCGTCCCGGCCCGCAGCCGCTTGTCGTAGGTACGATGCATGGTTGCCAGGTTTACATGCTCAAAGAATAATATTTCAATTCCGCGCAGTTTCCATCACGCGAACCGTTGCCAAACATCTCCAATGCCGCTTCGCTAGAACGCAAACACAAAAATCGTCCCGTCTCGCTCGCACTTGCTGGCTTCAAATGTGGCTTTCAGAGTTTGGACGATTTGTATAGAAATTGTTCACGTTGTTGATAACATTAGTATGTACTCATTTCGCAAATTGTACTGATTTTTAAGCCTGGCTTCTGATTTTTTATGAATGGAACGTGTAATGAAGCGTGTGTGTGTAAATAATAAGTGCGCGCGAAAACCGCACGCCTGCGCATAGAGCTCGAATTCATCTATAATGAATTAATGATGATGCAATTTCAAATAGTTTGAATTTGTTTTGAGCGGTTACTGGTGCACTTTTTTACTTTGATTTTTTTTTTCATTTTCTCTGAAGTTAAGTGTTGTGATTAGTTTTTGCGGTGATTACCTTTGTTTTAAAGTGATTAAAAAGTTTCTTAACATTAAAATGAATTCGGAAACGCATGCAATTGTTCCTTGTGATGGATTAAAGTGTGTGCAATCGTTACTCGGAAAGGTAAATACTTTGAGTTTTACAGACAAATATAAAATCTAAATCACGTAATAGGCATTTTAGTCGATCAGCAGATCGCTAATTGGATTGCAGTCTGCTCTCATATCAACAAATTATTCTGTTGTTGTTGCAAATTTTTCTCAAAAGAAAATACCGCTAGGAATTCATCAGGTTACGATGATTTGCATAACTTCGCTGGTGTCAGTAAAATACATCAGAATTCTCAAAAGCACATGAATGTTGTCATTTCATTCTGTAGTTTTGGTAAAACACGAATCGAAACTTCTATAACTCGTCAATTAAGTGAAGACATTTCCAAATACAATACGCGCGTCGATCACAATCGCGCTGTTTTTCAATAGTTGATGTTGTGTGTCATTTAGCACAACAAGAACTTCATTTCCGAGGTCACGGTGTCATCTTTTTGTTGTAAAGAAGCGAAGAATGAACAGCTATGGCTGTTCACATTGTGAGTAATTCCAATTATAAATATTATCAACATCGTAAACAATTGTGTAGTTAGAAATCAATCAATTATTTGTGCGCCATCTATTGGCCTCTCGGCCAGATTGTAATATTTTGCAAAAGCGACTGTTAGGGGGTTGGAGGCGAGTGAAATATGAACTTACTCGAAGCTCTGTTATGCCAATAATGTTAATAGATGGCTCTTATACGTCTTATCATATTTTACGCGAAACTGATAACTCGAAAATGAAAAGTTACGATTTTTTAAAGGATTAATAAACTCTTAGTATTTAATTTATGAAAGAAAAAAATAGTGCTATTAAAAAACATTAATTTTAATAGATGTTAGCAAAAACCTACAATATGAAATACAAATATTAGTAAGAACTAAAACAACTCAGTCGGTAGGCACAACTTTGACAGACGATACGGTAGGTTTTTTTTTAAAGTATGTTGGCTTGCCCTAAGTTTGATCCCTAGGCACGCCACTGATACCTACCACTAAACATAGAGATTGTTAACCAAATGTTTTTTCTTCATTTTATCATGTATGAATTTATTTTTAGTTCAAGACTCCAATGAGAATATTGAGAACAACATAGACAGCATGGATAATGTTGTAATCATAGACAGCATTGACCAAGAATCCCTCGAAGAGCCTGACTTGTCACAAGAATTTTTAGAGGCGCTCGGGGAGCCTAAAGAGACTGGAAAAAAGATTTGGCACTCCCATCAATATCAACATTCTACAACGATTTGATAACAAATTGATAGAAGGAATGAATAATAAATATACAGATATTAGGAAAAAGCTGATCAGTCCCTTATTGGACAAGAATCTTGACTTTAACCTCAAAGATAACAAGAGGTCTGAGTGGCTATACAGTAAACTAGATGATGCTGTGAAATCAGTGTCAGCTATGAAGAAAGCAAGCTCAATTATAGCACCTCCTAAGAAGACAAAAAAACTGGCAACCACCTCTTCACCAGCTAAGTCACTTTCATCGAGGGAAAGGTGTAGCTCGACGAGGATACCAACATCAACTTCGGTTCCAGCCACGACCCCCTCCACGACAAAGTCAACAGCAGGGCCGTCGTCCAGCCCCTGTTCCATCGAGTTCACGGGGAATGATCATAGGGCGATCCCGCTACCCGTAGAGGTAAAATTTGCAGGTACAACCACCTCCTCGCCAGCTAAGTCACTTTCATCGAGGGAAAGGTGTAGCTCGACGAGGATACCAACATCAACTTCGGTTCCAGCCACGACCCCCTCCACGACAAAGTCAACAGCAGGGCCGTCGTCCAGCCCCTGTTCCATCGAGTTCACGGGGAATGATCATAGGGCGATCCCGCTACCCGTAGAGGTAAAATTTGCAGGTACAACCACCTCCTCGCCAGCTAAGTCACTTTCATCGAGGGAAAGGAGTAGCTCGACGAGGATACCAACATCAACTTCGGTTCCAGCCACGACCCCCTCCACGACAAAGTCAACAGCAGGGCCTTCGTCCAGCCCCTGTTCCATCGAGTTCACGGGGAATGATCATAGGGCGATCCCGCTACCCGTAGAGGTAAAATTTGCAGGTACAACCACCTCCTCGCCAGCTAAGTCACTTTCATCGAGGGAAAGGAGTAGCTCGACGAGGATACTAACATCAACTTCGGTTCCAGCCACGACCCCCTCCACGACAAAGTCAACAGCAGGGCCTTCGTCCAGCCCCTGTTCCATCGAGTTCACGGGGAATGATCATAGGCCGATCCCGCTACCCGTAGAGGAAAAATTTGCAGGTAGACTGCAGTATTTTTATTTAAATTGGGAATCACTGACTCAGGAACCTGTAATATTGCAGTGGATAAGAGGTTACCATATCCCTCTTACACATACACCTAGACAAGACTATTCACCATGCAATAATAATTTTAATTCAACAGAGAAATTAATTCTTTCCAAAGAAATTAATAAGCTTCTTGAGCTAGGAGCAATACGTATCGTCTTGCTCCCCAGTTTGAGGTCAATTTCTCTCAAGTATTTTTACTGTACCTAAAAATGATGGTACTCACAGGTTCATACTTAACTTAAAAGCGTTTAACAAGTACGTAGAGACTTCACATTTTAAATTAGAAGATGTCAGGACTGTGTGTAAACTACTATCAAAGAGGGATTATATGACTACAATAGATATGAAAAATGCCTATTTCCTAGTGCCGGTCCAGTGGTTTTTTAAGATTCATGTTTTTTGGTAAATTATATCAGTTTAATTGTCTACCATTTGGTCTCACATCAGCGCCATTTGTTTTTACGAAATTACTTAAGCCTGTTGTAGAACATCTGAGAAACAAGGGTATACGTATTCTGTACTTAGATGATGCAATCTGTCTTGGATCTTCATATGAGGAATGTCTCAAAAATACTAATTATGTTACAAGTTTAGTTGAGAAATTAGGTTTTGTTATTAATAGCACAAAGAGTTGCCTGAAACCTTCCAGAGTGACAGATTATTTAGGATTTAATCTTAATTCTCAAGATTTGACAATTAGTCCTACTGATAAGAAAAAAGAAAGATTAACTGTTTTAATTCAGCAGTTCTTGAAAGAGACAGCTGTACAATTAGAGAGTTTGCAAAATTATTAGGAAATTTAGTTTCTTTTTGTGTGGCAGTTGCATATGGTTTTGTGTACACAAAAACCTTAGAAAGACAAAAAAAAATATCCCTTGAAGCTTGTGGAGGCAACTATGATAATAATATAATAATAAGTAAAGAAGTTAAACAGGATTTACTATGGTGGAAAAGAAATATAGTCACTGGTTATAGTAGGATAAAACAATATAATTTTGAATTGGAAATATTTTCGGATGCGTCAGGCACTGGGTGGGGTGCTTTTTGCAATGGTCAGAGTGCTAGAGGTCAATGGTCTGATGAAGAACAAGGTTTTCTTATAAATTATCGTGAATTATTAGCTGCATTTTTTGCACTAAAATGTTTTGCCCAAGACTTAACAAATTGTGAAATCCTGCTTCGAATTGATAACACCACTGCGGTTTCTTATGTTAACAGACAAGGTGGAGTTCAGTATCACTTATTAAATGGTTTGGCAAGACTGATTTGGCAGTGGTGTGAAGCTAGGAAGTTATGGATATTTGCTTCATGTATAAAATCAAAGGAAAATGTCAATGCTGATTTTGAGTCCCGAGTAGTTAATATAGATACAGAGTGGCAATTATCAACTGACGCCTTCAATGTTATAATTACGAAACTAGGGATACCGGAAATAGATATTTTTGCATCGCGTGTAAGCGCTAAATGTGATAAATATATATCTTGGCATAGGGATCCATCTGCTTGGAATGTTGATGCATTTACTGTTAATTGGTCAACGTTTTTCTTTTACGCATTTCCGCCTTTTTGTTTACTTTTAAAAGTAATTCAAAAAATTAGGACAGATAGAGCCACTGGTATAGTAGTTTTCCCGATGTGGCCATCTCAGCCTTGGTACCCGTTGTTGATGTCTATGGTAGCGTCCGTCAGAAATAGTTTCCATTAACCCTTCAGAAAATCTTTTAACTGCTTTCAGGAAACCCGACCCACTAAACAATCAGCTTTTCCTGGGAGAGTGCGTCTTATCAGGGAAGCACTTAAACGAAGAAGTATCTCAGAGGACGCAATAGATATAATGATGACATCCCTATCCCCGAATACTATAAAGCAATATAATAGCTGCTTAAAGCAGTGGTGGAGTTATACCAAAGATAATGATACAAATATTTTCAGTGCATCCATACCTATCATAATTTCCTATCTAACATTGGTTTTCCAAAGAGGTGGTCCTTACCAAACCTTAAATTGTCATCGGTCATCGCTTTCTCTTATTATCGGAAATCACGTAGGTACTGATGATAGAATAAAGCGATGGTTCAAGGGAGTTTATAAATTACGACCTTTGACACCAAAATATAGCAGTGTGTGGTACCCTTCGAGAGTTTTATCATATTATGTTTGTCACTGGTACCCATTGAATGACTTAAGCTTAGAAAAGATCACCAAAAAGACTGTAATGCTATTAGTACTGGCTACTGGCCAAAGGGTTCAGACTATAAATTCCATTAGATTAAACATATTAACTTAACATCTACTGGTGTCGAAATAATTTTTACCGATATTCTAAAAACATCAGCTTCTGATAGGCATCAACCTAAAATAATTTTATCTTATTTCACTACTCAACCTGAAATATGTCCCGTTAAAACACTTACACAGTATATAGAAGTAACTAGAGGATTAAGAATTAATGTTAATTCATGTGATTATTTGTTTATTACTTTTAAAAGACCGCACCATCGTGCTTCTTGTCAGTCAATCAGCAGATGGCTGAAGCAAGTTATGTCGGACAGTGGTATAGATATCACTCGCCATGCTGCTACTTCTTCTGCCTATAGGGAAGGTCTCTCGTTAGACAGTATCATTAAAGCAGTAGGTTGGTCTCCAAGGTCATCGTCCTTTGCTACACATTATAACAGACTACTGTATAATGAACCTAACCAAGTGTTGTTTGCTAAAGCTATACTCAATAATTCAAACTGATTTTAGCTATAAGTTTTAAGTGTGTAATTTTAAGGCAGAAGTTGCCCTTTTTAGGTTGTTTTATGATGAGAAAAATAAATGTTTTGTAATTTTAAATGTTGTGATCTTCTCTAAACATCTACATCAGTTATCTCGGACTAAGTACGAATATAATGATAGGATTAAACGAACTTACCTGAAATTACCTTACTAGATTACCTTAGTTAAGATTACCTTAGTCCGAAATAGAACATCCCGCCCTCCCTCAATTAATTTAATATCCGTAATTAAATTAATTTTCCCTCTTTGGGGGCTCTGAAATATTGACAATGACGTTTAGTAGGTATTGCCAGGTGGAGATTTTTGTTTTCTGCTTTTGCACACTCTTTACGCGAATTTTAAAAATTCGCGTAAAGAATGTGGACATGCAAGTACTACATCAGTTATCTCGGACTAAGTACTTCATATAATCAGGATTGAACTTCACTTCAGGTAAGTTCGTTTAATCCTATCATTATACTTTAGCCAATCGGAAATCAGGTTGAACTAAAAGGTCCCTATTTCTAGTACTATAATTTATGTGTATCATCTCTTTTACTAAAAAGATGTACTTAATTTTTTTCTAACTTAATAATGTTTTCATATTGACATGGGGCCGTCATGATATTAATACACATAAACAGTTCCCTGGGAGGATCGCGCCTGTGCAGATAATATAAGACTTTGATGGGTCTTTTCTGCAGAATAAAAATAATCTTGACAACGTAAAATTAGTGCCATTAAATTTATTTAAATGAACAGATGTTATTAGTCTGGATGTAGTCCATAGTAATACGACACA
Source organism: Mesoligia furuncula (assembly GCA_916614155.1). Lineage (NCBI taxonomy): Eukaryota > Metazoa > Arthropoda > Insecta > Lepidoptera > Noctuidae > Mesoligia > Mesoligia furuncula. Next base: position 366,261 of record OU744790.1, on the reverse strand, counting down.
CATGGTAGATAGGTATCGCAGCGCGCTCAAATGAAGTTAGTTCTGGACATGTCCGCGAGCGAGTACAAAGCTATTGTGTTCGAAGCGTGCATTGCCAACGGTAGCTAGGATGCGAGCGACACGCGACGTGCTGCTAATGGACGCGTGTTGACGCGCTGGCGAGGAAGCTACCTCCCGTCGGGCGTCAGCGGAGCCGGCCGGGACACACGCACAATAGGCGCCGAGGGACTCGCTGACCGAGTTAGTCGTGCCCACAGATATAGATATACCTAGATAACGCAAGAGTAACTACTTCGCGTGCCAAAAATTGCACCAACTTATGATTACAAATCATAAGCCGCCCCTTTCGCGCTCAGTCCTTTGTACTGCTGGCTGGGTAAGTGTGAGCGAGAGCGCGAGCTTGTGACGTCATAGTAGGTAGTCAAAAAAATGGCACGCTTGGTTTTCATACAGTTCGTGATACTTGCGTTATCTAGGTATATCTATATCTGTGGTCGTGCCGCATTGCGCTCATATAGTCAAGTATTAGCAAGTTGCAGGTGTTATACTTGTCTTGCTAGAGACAGTTTCATCATGATCGCAGTATATTTATGATTAAATCACGGGCTTCAATTAGGTACATGTTCGTACGCATGCCAATATGCACAGGAGTTCGTACGAAACTCGGGATTTACTGCGCACAGATAATCAGATGATCAGATAAGGTTGACTGGTAGAAAATGCTTATGGCATTAAGTCCGCCTCTGTACATTTATGTGCTTGAAGTATTAAATATGACGGCGCTTCGACGTTTTGAGAGTGTCAAGAAACGTCGCGGGTTGACGTTCCTTCACTCTGACGCAACTCCGGGCTCTTTTGCAGGCAGCCGTTAGACGAGGCAGGATCCGCTTGCATAGTGCTCAAGCAAAACGTGTTCGGTGGAGCGTCGCTGTATTTCGATTAGTTGGTAAGTGTGGATTACGGTTCTGTTAATATTTTGTTAGAATAATAATCGTTTCGTTGTATACGTGGTTTTGATTCTCCTCGCCCGCCTACCCACGATAGCTCGGCAGCCGTAATGGATCTGGAATTGACTGATAATGGCCTTGTGTCGTTATCAGAAGTGGGATATGAAGGGCTTGCTTTAGAGGAGAATAGTCGCACGAGATCTTCAGCGCCGGTATCAGAACCAAACCTGTCTCAACAAATGGAGCGGTTTTTATCCCGATTGATGGCTATATCACAGCCGCAATTTTCGAGCAGCGCATCCACCCAGTTGATCGAGTTTGATCCAGATGGCAACGAAGCGGACATCGAAGGTTGGTGCAACGTGACAGAAATCGTAGTCAACAACCGTAAGTTAGAAGGTGCAGCATTACTTTTGTGACTTACACGTGCACTCAAAGGCCGAGCTGCTACCTGTTTAACACGACTACAGGCGACGCAACTGACATGGTCTCAATTATAATAAGTATTGTTTGCGAAGTTTGCTAAACCTATGCTGCCACAAGATTACTTCGGTGAAATTCTACGTTTTCAAGTTGAAATTAAAGAAACTGCGAGTGAGGCGGCCATGCGCCTGTGGAACATCATCGAACGTATCCCGCGGATGGAGCTGTCCGAGGATATTACAAAGTATGTTCAGTTTTATGCCAAAAGGAAGCCGTGATTCGCTGCTAGTGGTCAGGTTATGAGAGTGGAGCTCACAAGCTCCACTCTCATAACCTGACCACTAGATCTCAATTCTGCGCGTTCTTAACGGCATTTCACTTAAACGAAGGCATGAGGGTAGCGATAACCATGATGCGAACGTGAAAAGGACCCGATTCAACGAATTACGCTTCACGGGAACATGTCATCGCTGCGGTACTTCGGGTCACAAAGCGATAGACTGCCGCAAGTGAAGAGAAGAACCTGCTACTTCAGAGAAGACGCATGACCAAACATCCAGAGCCGCTGATAAACCAAGACCAATCACCTGCTTCGTGTGTGGACGACAGGACACTTGGCGTCGGCGTGTCCAGATCGAGCGGGCGGCGGCGGAGCAGCGACAGTCAAAGAAGTCCATGTGTGTGAACGCAAGGCATCAAGGAGCACCTTGACTACATCATCCGGTGAGCCAGTTTCCTTTCGTTTTGATAGTGGATCGGCTTGTTCATTAGTAACAAACAGCTACGCCGAGAAGTCCCAGGTACTGCGCAGAATGACTTAGTTTATCTGGCGGGCATTGGTAGGGGGGATGTAGAATGTTTTTCCCAGGTAATTAGCCCCATCAATGTTCAAAGGTCCTTTTACGATTGTCAAGGTACTAGACCACGATAAATACGAGCTGAGTCTCATTGATGGGTCAAACCTATAAGTACGCCCATGAAAACTTGCGCGCAGTACCCAGGGGCTACGGTGGATTGATTGAAGTAGCTACTTCGTTAGTTAACGAGTCAGAGGAGGCCGAGACGGCGGAAGTCCATAGTTATGAGAATGGAATGGCAACACCTGATGTTGAAAGTAACACAGTATCGGTATCTAGTTCACACTTTGACCGCAAGCTCGGGCACCCTCTCTGCCTCCGAACATGATGAGTGAACATGATGAATGGTGAGTTTATAACAATTGTGTAAATCCTTTTCTTTTAGCGAGAATCGATCTAGAGCGTAGGGCACTGGATAGGCAGTTGGGAGCGGCGTGGTTGATCAATGGGGCTGGCCTAAACCGGGTCGATGCCTCTGATCAGACTACGTCTTCCTACGTGGTAAGTAGTGCAGTTGATCGACTTGGCTGGCCTAAACCGGGTCGACGCCCACGATCAGACTACGACTTCTCTGGTATAGGAGATTGAGCTGGAACTGGCCTATGCGGGTCGATGTTCCGGACCAATTGATTGCAGCAGCTGAGTGTTGCTTTTGTGACTGGTGGAAGGGGCGCTGACGGGTTGTCCGGTCCACCGCACCATGCGAGTTGGTGGGTGGTCGAAGGGGCGCCTGAGGTCAGTTGTCCGCCCAGTGTGATTAAATTCAGATGTGTGGGGTGAAGATCGAGATCTTCTCAAACAGGCAGCATAAATGGGTAGCTAGTCAGGGATGGGCGAGCGTGCCCAAACGTGTACTACAGATTTGTATTTGGTCTTTGCAGATAACTCGAGGCGTGAGCAGTCGCACGAGGACGTGCGAATGTCAGTCCGGCCGTGACGGCGGCGGCGCTTCGACGTTTTGAGAGTGTCAAGAAACGTCGCGGGTTGACGTTCCTTACCTCTGACGCAACTCCGGGCTCTTTTGCAGGCAGCCGTTAGACGAGGCAGGATCCGCTTGCATAGTGCTCAAGCAAAACGTGTTCGGTGGAGCGTCGCTGTATTTCGATTAGTTGGGAAGTGTGGATTACGGTTCTGTTAATATTTTGTTAGAATAATAATCGTTTCGTTGTATACGTGGTTTTGATTCTCCTCGCCCGCCTACCCACGATAGCTCGGCAGCCGTAATGGACCTGGAATTGACTGATAATGGCCTTGTGTCGTTAAATAAATAAATAAATAATCCATATTAATCATATTATAATGCGAAAGTCTGTCTGTCTGTCTATCTTTATGTTACCTCTTCAAGCTTAAACCGCTGAACCGATTTAGATGAAATTTAGTATAGAGATAGTTTGAGTCCCAAGAAAGGACATAGGATAGTTTTTATCCCGATATTCCCACGGGATCGAAACTTATGCGGGTGAAACCGCGGGGCGCAGCTAGTGATCTTCTAAAGAACAAGTCAGGTCTCAGCGACGAAAGTCGATTAACACTTCAGTTTTTTTATCTTAATTATTGAGCTAAATATGTATTTAAAATAAGTAATTAAAGGAATATTAACTCGGTATGGTACTCAGGTGAAATACAATGAATCGTATTATTTTGTGTCAATTTGGATGTGTAAAAGTGGCAGTGTTTATTGAGTTTTGTCGCTGACCGCACCTAGTTACATCATGTCAGTGCTCATTCAGCCGATGTAGGTTACCTTTCTTGAGGCTGAGCTGGTTCTCGCCGCCCGCCTGGAAGTCGTAGAGCGCCACGAACAGCTGCGGGTCGTCCTCCTCGTGGTGCGCCAGCAGGTTCTCCTTCGACGTCCATCTGACGACACACGAACTATTCTGAATTATACGTTAAGGTTGAAGACAACGCCCTTCATTGTGCAGGGCGACCCAAGTATTGAGTTCTTTACGGCTATTATAAAATACTAGCACTTTGCCCGCGACTTCGTCCGCGTGTATTTCGTACTTTTCTCTAAAAAATTCGAAAATGTATGTTATGAATGTTATGATCTTTATCATTTATTTAGATAAATAAGTATTCGGGCCGATTTTTAAATTTGTAAATCAAAGGATTCAGATTTACTTTAATAAACTGTATCCCCCCGCTTTTCACCCCCACAGGGGTGTAATTAATTTTGAAAAATCGTTGATGTGTTCATAACTTGACTCAAAGACCGATACCCATTTTCGAGTTAATGGAAGCAAGCAGTAAAATCCACCCCTTTTTCTTCTTAGCGTGTCGATAGCAATCTAAATGGACTCGGCCCAGAATTCGGCTACTTGTTTGGCGCCATCACCAGCGTCCACCACTTCCTGTAACGTGCAGCTGACAGGACACGCAGGACACGATATTAAGAGTCCCATCGTTTGTGGAACAGCACCACATTTACACTCCAAGGTGGAGTCGTCTATGAATCTCCAATTGAACAAGTTTTCCTTACTTTGGCTAACCTGGAGTCTGTTTAAAGATTTCCAGGATACCCAAGGTAACTCATGTACAGGTGGGAGGTCTTCAGCGGGTGGAACGAACGGTTTGGGTAAGGAAGCACTGTCTCGCCACAGCTTCAGTCTTTCTTGTGATGGTTCGCATGCAAGTGGGACGACACTTTAAAAAACTGTTTCGGCTTTTCAGCCTTTGTGGCACAAGGATGTTGTCGTGCAAAGGGGGTCGTGTGTCGGAGACCATTTTGGCTCTGCTGGCTACTGCTGGCGCTATTGCTGCTAGTGGATGCAGCATTTTCTACTATATTTAATAGCGATCCACCCCTCAAACTTTATTACCCTTTTCCACCTTAGTAGGAGTCGATTTTTTAATAACCCTAAAACACATAGGTACCTCATTTTTTGTTTTAGTATTACCGAGTTTAGAGTTGACCCCCCCCCCCCTCCCTAATAATTACTCCCCTGTGAAGTTGACTATCCATCTTCACCTCGTTAGGGGTAGATTTTCTTAAAATCCTGATACATTTTATTATTTATTTTGGTCTTACATACTGAGTTTCGAATTACAGTCTGTCTATAAAGTCGTGAAAAAAAATGAGGGCGCTGCGGTCGTGCACGTAGCAACCCTGTATAGTGTGAATAAATTGATTTTGATACTAGCACATTATTTTGTACTAAAAGCAGACCTGGTTTTAATGAAAACGAGCTTTTTTTTAAACTGGATAGAAAAGGTAGTCGTAAAATCCGTAATCTTATTAAAAAAATCTACAGAAACCATAGACAAAGATGCTACCTTCATTATAAATAATAATACCAGCCTATTACTGTCCCACTGCTGGGCAAAGGCCTCTTCTCAACAGAGAAGGCACGAGCATTGATCACAACGCATGCTCAAGACGGGTTGGCGATTTCAGACTTATATTAATTATAAGTCCAGGTTTCCTCACGATGTTTTCCTTCCGGCCTTCATTAGTTTGCATAAACGATCAAATAGCACAAATCTATGGTCTCTTTCGGTATAGACAAACTGTAATTGGACCGCGCGTTAAAATTCTTCCACACAAATTGTGACACCCCCAATCCCCCCTTAGGGGGTAATTTAAAAAAACAAAAAATGCCAAACTTCATAATTTACTTAGATAAGTATTTGTGCCAAGTTCCATGTTTATTAACTCAAGGAAGACTTTTTCATACAAACTAAATCCCCCCTTTTCACCCCCTTAAAGGTTGAATTTCCAAAAACCCCTTCTTAGTGTTTCACACGGCTTCCTTTTATAATGCAGGGGGCATTATAAAAGGAAGCCGTGTGCAAAATTTCATATTCCTACACCCAGTAGTTTCGGCTGTGCGTTGATATGTCAGTCAGTCAGCCAGTTTCTCCTTATATATAGGTATAGATAGATAAATAAAAAGAAAGAAGATAGATAGATAGAAGAAAGAAAGATAGATTATGATATATTTTATGTTTCTTCCTATAGCATGCGTAAACGGCAGCAAAAATACAAATAATTTAGCCTTTCTAGCAAATAAACTTTTAAGGGGCATCTTTAGATTTAAAAAAAAAATTTTTTTTCTTGAAAAATGTAAGGATTTTGAACTCATAATTATTAGTTTTATTTGTGAAAAACCCAAAAAAAAATTGTTTTGTGTGTTCGATGGTATTTCCTGTCGGCAAAAATGACGAACTTCCATCCGCTATGTAACCGCCGCCGCCGTGCCGTACGGCAGCTCGGCGATGGGCGGCAGCGGCCGGCTCTGCAGCAGCCATAGATATCTGAAAGATTTCTATGGCAGCAGCGCTTATGCCGTGGTACCTGTTGGCGGAGTCGAGCGGCAGCGGCGTGCCAGGCGCCGGCTCGCCGTCCGGCAGGTCAGGGATGTGCGGCAGCGGCCGGCTCTGCAGCAGCGCTTCTGCAACAACACCACGCAACGTTATTGTGTCGTAAGTGTTGATGAAAACCGCAACAAAATCCATTGCGTACTCTAGAAGAACCAATTAAGGACACACACAGCCACGAAAAGCTACTTTGTGCTATTTATAACATAGATTATGTCGGACAACGCAAAGGCAGCTTCCAACATTACCCCGCAAAGTACTTTGTAGTGTCACAGATTAACTAATAGTACTTAGTAGTAGTGTCAAGAATGTCAAGTCGGTGGTGAATTAACAATCAATCTGCCTTAGCCTTTTCTAGGTTAGGGTCAGCTTCCAGTCTTACCGGAAGCAGCTGAACACCAGTATTTTACATGGAGCGATATGTTTTAATATTAGTAAAATTTATACAGGTATTTGCAATTCGTTGTTTTGGGGAAACAAAAAACTCCTCCTTTTTTGGAGTCGATTAAAAATAAAATTGTGTAAGGGGCTAAATTTACGGGGGCCGCCTATACAAAAATCAATGTATGCCATTCATTACCAACAGCAGTTAGCAGCTACATTAGCAGCTAGTGAAGTAGAAGCCCTGCTCACCGTCGAATTTAAATGTTAAAGGGGATATTATATACAAAATGAGAACTTTTATGGTAGTAAATAAATGGTAGTGGTAATAAGTTATTACTGTTAGATATTTCGTAACATAGGTAACTGCAAACATCCTGATACTAGGTTATTATCTAGTATTAATAAGAATTTTTTTCCTAGTTTCCAATACTGCGATTTTTCTAATTATCATACGTACGAAAAAAGCATAGGAAGAAATTATAAGGATTCCGACTTAGAAATTTGGCTACGGAACCCTTTAAAGTCTCAATCAGGCACCCTAATTCCGTAACACACTATCAATCTCAATCTGAATCATTTTAGTGGATATTGCTAATCCATTGCTTCATATGTTCCAAACAGCAAACAATTACCCCGCTGATTGAAAATCATGCCGGACTGCCGTTTGTGTCGCATTACTTTATAGTATATGTATGTAGGTACCGAATCATTAGTGTCACCGCATCTTTCAATCAGTAGTGCTAATGTATTAAAAGGATGTTGGCAGCACCAACGGAGCGTTGCGATTGTGATCCTTGTATTATTAGCTGTTAATGAAGTCATGTCCCACGCGAACTTAAGGTCTCTGCACTCAGCCGGCGTGGCTTGGCGGGGCGCGGCGTGGCGGGGGCGGCGACGCGGCGCTGGCGCGACGGCATCATTCACACTGCGGGCGCGATCACGTCCCGTCCCGCCGCGCTCATGAACAGTGTTTTTATACTGCCTAGGGCCAAATCGTACAAATATACGTGAGCACGAACACATCACATTCGATTAGTTTTTCGACATCCATTTTTGTAAAACAATACAAAATCTCATTCCCCGCCCCGCCGCTTCTGACTTGTATTGCCGCTCGGCGCGGCGGCGACGTGACGGCGGGACTGCTCTGTGTGGCGTCGTCAGTAATATCTAGTACAGATGCCAGCACATCAAATTACCCGAAACTGTCAAATTTTTCCCATCTACTTTGAACCTTATGCTTTAGCGATAAAGTTGAAAATCTGTTAAAGAAATTTGACAGATTGTAGTAGCTTGATGTGCTGGCGTCTGTACATTACAACTGCTCCCCGAACCGAAAAATATACCGAAGAATATAACCTGCCTCTCTGCTTAGCGTTTGTGGACTACGAGAAAGCCTTTGATTCGATCGAGACATGGGCTGTGCTGCAGTCTCTTCAACGGTGCCAGATCGACTATCGGTACATCGAAGTGCTGAAGTGTCTGTACGAAAACGCCACTATGTCAGTCAGACTCCAGGATCAGGTCTCGAAACCTATCCTTCTGCAGCGAGGTGTGAGACAGGGAGACGTTATCTCTCCGAAACTGTTCACCGCTGCACTGGAGGATGTCTTCAAGGTTCTGGACTGGAAAGGGGCTGGCATCAACATCAATGGCGAGTACATAACTCACCTTCGGTTTGCCGACAACATCGTAGTCATGGCTGAGACTATGGAGGACCTCAGTACAATGCTCGATGACCTCAGTAGAGCCTCCGAAAGAGTGGATCTTAAAATAAACATGGACAAAACGAAGGTCATGTCAAATGCCCATGTAACACCCACTCTCATAAAAATCGGAGACGCTACACTTGAAGTCGTGGACGAGTACGTTTACCTACGACAAACTGTCCAGTTAGGTAGGTCTAACTTCGAGAAAGAGGTTAATCGACGAATCCGACTCGGCTGGGCAGCGTTCGGGAAGCTACGCAATATCTTCTCGTCCCATATACCGCAGTGTCTCAAGACGAGTCTTTGACCAGTGTGTGTTGCCAGTGATGACTTATGGAACTGAAACGTGGTCGCTCATAATAGGCCTTTTAAGAAGGCTAAAAGTCACCCAAAGGGCAATGGAGAGGGCTATGCTTGGAGTTTCCCTGCGTGATCGAATCAGGAATGAGGAGATCCGCAGGAGAACCAAGGTAACCGACATAGCCCGAAAAATTGCCAAACTTAAGTGGCAGTGGGCAGGGCACATTGCTCGCAGAACAGATGGCCGATGGGGCCGAAATGTTCTGGAGTGGCGACCGCGTACCGGAAGACGTAGCGTTGGAAGGCCTCCCAGAAGGTGGACCGATGACCTTGTGAAGGCCGCAGGAACCCGTTGGATGCGAGAAGCACAGGACCGGTCGAAGTGGAGGTGCTTGGGGGAGGCCTATGTCCAGCAGTGGACGTCTTTCGGCTGAAATGATGATGATGACAACTGCTCAGCGTCGCGTCGCCGTCCCGTCCCGCCGCGCCCGCTGTGTGCAGAGACCTTTAACCGCGCGTCAGTCGCTCGAACACTAATTTACGTGATCCTCATCGGAGCGCATGTGCGGAGTGAGTCACGCACGCGAGTCGGCGCCAGCGCCGCCGCCGCCGCCGCTGGTGGACCAGCGCGCGGCGGAGTTGTAACTCAATGTTACTTGAATCAGGGACTTAAACGTTCCCCAAAATAACATTATGCGTAATTCTAGTACCGATAATTTGTACCATTCCACCAGGATCGTAACAAAATTAATTCCTTGGCTATAACCAAAGATATTTAAGATAGGTACAATAGAGGGGCTATGCAAAGAAATGTCTTAGAAAAATGTGATCACATATCTCAGTATCGCCACCTGGCATAATATAGCAAAATTAGAGCGGCATAATCACGGAATAGAAAATTATCTACAAATTATAAATGCAAAAATTAAATCATTTTAACACGAATAAAATCCTTCACGATCAACAATATGGTTTCACCAAAGGACGTTGTACGACCGACGACGCCGGTGTTACCTTATTAAAACATATTATTAACGCGTGGGAAGAGGCCCAAGACGCTATAGGAATCTTTTGTGACCACTCCAAGGCATTTGATTGCGTCGATCACGAAACCTTGCTTTTGAAACTTGAGCATTACGGACCTGGAAAACTTGCGCTCAGTTTAGTTAGTTCTTATTTAAATGATAGAAAACAGCAAGTTCAAATAAATGGTGTCAATTCACATGGTTTAACAGTAAAAATGGGTGTGCCACAAGGCTCGATATTGGGTCCTTTCCTCTTTTTAGTGTGTTTATAATATGTTAATTTATTATAAAATCAACCACAAATGGTGTTATTTGCTGATGACACTTCCTTAATTTTTAAGGTAAATAGACGTGCTACAAATTTTGACGACGTAAATAACGCCCTACTGCAGGTCCAAAATTGGTTCACTGCTAATAATTTAGTATTAAAAGGAAAAAAAAAAACCAAGTGCATAAGATTTTCTTTACCAAATGTCAAGGGTAGTGATTGTGAGATAATATTGAATCAAGAGAAACTAGAATTCGTCGATAAAACTGTTTTCCTGGGGATCACGCTCAACTCAAGGCTACAATGGGGTCCTCATTTAACATCTCTTGCAAGACGGCTAAGTTCAGCAGCTTATGCTGTCAGAAAAATCCGTCAATTTACTGATGTAGATACCGCGAGACTAGTCTATTTTAGTTACTTTCATAGTATCATGTCTTACGGTATTTTACTTTGGGGACGGGCTGCAGACAACGATTCTATTTTTATTCTGCAGAAAAGAGCCATCAGAGCCATATATAACCTCCGCATGCGCGATTCGCTAAGGGAACTGTTTAAGGACATTAACATCATGACGGTGCCTTGTCAATATATCTACGAAAACATCATGTACGTAAGAAAAAACTTACATATTTTTAGTAAAAGAGGTGAAAGACATAATTATAGTACTAGAAATAGGGACCTATTAGTTCATCCAGGTTTCAGACTGGCTAAAGTAGACTCATCTTTTATGGGGTACTGTTTAAAATGTTATAATAAAATACCTCCCCACATTCTTCAACTGAATGAGACAAAATTCAAGTCTTGTATAAAACGCACACTATGCAGTCAGGCATATTATAAGTTAGGGGATTACATCGCGGATAAAAATGCCTGGCTCAATGCTGGTCCTGCTCCACAACCACAACTAATTGATTAACACTTGAAAATACTGTTGGAGCTGCTGAAGATTGTAAGACTATCTTTGCATTGTATAAACTCAATTTCCTTTGTATTGTATAATTGCATAGCTCAGATGTGAGTTCTATGTATGTACTATACCTTATTTACCATTTACCGGGTATGTCTTTCATTGACTTGAATGTGCCCTGGCGGCTGATAGTATGTCATGCTCACACAAACGTCTCGCTGACGGTGGCGTGTGTGTTGGATCATTTAGCTCCCTTCAAAATGGTTGAGCTGAATGGTGCTGATCTATGCGTCATGTCCGTGAACGGGCGCCGTCAGTTGGGGCTAGTCATCACTCTGCTGCCTCGGTTTATTTTTAATTATTTTATTTTTGGATTGTTGTTTTCTCACTATTTGCTGTACTCTGGACGCTTTTAACGCGTACGCGTTCCTTTTAACATCGTTCTCACATATAATTGTAAATTCAACATTAATGATGTAACTAATATTTTTGTAAAAATATAATTTAAAAGAGTGTCCATGGAGTTTCTTGCCCGTTCTTCTCCATAGGTACCTACGCTTTGGAATGGGCAACTAGCTTCATATTTTCTGACTGACCGACTTCATGACAATTCAAAAGTGCCTGTAAATGGTTAAATTAAAATACTTACACGGTTTTGAGTTTGAGTTTGGCTAAAAGTTTATTTATTATTGTTGAAAATTACTTAAGTCTTATTACAACTCATTAATGTTGTTTTCATTTTACATGTCAAAATCAATAAAGACCATTTTTCCATCTAACAATCGAATTCGAGCAATCCATAACGAGTTCAGCTACTCGGCGCTAGAGGGCGCTGTAACCAATTTACTCTATTTAGCACGCTAACGTCATTGAAATAGATGTTATATTCGTATGCACCTGTATATCTATTTTTCTACCACCTAGAGATGTGGACAAGTTATCGATAATTTAATGTCGATATTTGTACAATGTAATAATTAAAATCTTTTATCATGTAATGGACCAAAGTCCGATTAGTATAGAAGGTAAAATGGTTAAATAAATGGATAAGTAGTAAATTGAAAATATTTATTGTCCTTGAAATAAAACATAAGTAATTATTTGTTTAATAATTGTCGTTCTGACTGTTTTATATTCAATGAATCGGGCAGGCTGAAACGTTCGCCCTTACTAAATCAAAAGCGAGGGAGGGCGAGGAATTTAAGGTTTCAGTTGTTTTGAGTGGGATACAAGTAAAGAAAGGAGATTGCCACGGAGCAGGTCCCTTTTGTGGTATCGTGTGCCTGAATAATAAACTAAAAATATTATTTATTTTTTTGTGTACAGGGTATTTTTAGGGTTCCGTACCCAAAAGGTAAAAACGGAACCCTATTACTAAGACTTCGCTGTCTGTCCGTCTGTCTGTCACCAGGCTGTATCTCAAGAATCGCGATAGCTAGACTGTTGAAATTTTCACAAAGTATGTATTTCTGTTGCCGCTATAACAACAAATACTACAAACAAAATAAAATAAATATTTAAGGGGGGCTCGCATACAACAAACGCGATTTTTTTGCCCTTTTTTGCTCGATATCAAAAATGGCAACAGGTAGGCACTTGAAATATTCACAAAATACTCAGTTGTATTTTAACTTTAATAATAAATAATAAAATTAAAATAAAATAAATATTTAAGGGGGGCTCCCATACAAAAAACATGTTTTTTTCGGCGTTTTTACCTTGTGGTACGGAACCCTTCGTGTGCGAGTCCGACTCGCACTTGGCCAGTTTTTTATACAATTTCTTTCACTCTGGGAATAAAGTTAAAGTTAATTAATAGTCAAACAGTACGTCAACATCCGTTTGATTGGTATACAAAAATAAGTTGCCAGGTATCAAAGAATTAAATAAGGGGTCATTCAAGTATTACGTAAGCACTACAGGGGGGCGGGGGCGGGTCTTTGCTTTGTTTATTTTTGATGACATGGGGGCTATGGATGGTGATTACGTCAGCAGTATTATTTTTTTACTTTTTCGGATTTTCCACAAAAAGTCGATTTTGGTTTGAACACATATGGCAACCCTACTTGTCTATGCTTGAAAACGAAACGCAAATAACTGCTGCTCAGGTTTAAAAACAGAAACCAGAACACATTAAAAAATGCATGTAGCAATGTTACGTAAGCATGGGAGGGGGGGGTAAGAGCTTTGCTTATTTTTGCTGACGAGGGGGAGGGGACGATTAATAATAGCAAAAAATCTGCTTACGTAATACTTGAACGGCCCCTAACTAGTGAAAATGACGTCTGTTAATCAATTGAGTAATCGATATCAAAATAAAAGGATGATATTATACAATAAAATAATAATCATTTTTTAATATATTTATAACCTATTGGCAGTTCTCAACATTTAGATTTAGATCTCAACATTTGACAACTTCAACGCTACTGTGTTAGCGTTTTGTTTTCACGACTTCATTAGAATAATGTTATCCCATCCTATTGCATACGTATTATTGTACATCTGAAATGAACAAAGATAGGTGTAGGCCAAATATGAGTTTATGTAAGTATTGTAAAAATGAGTAAATGTAAGTGATGACGAAAACTTGTCGCTCGAGTAAAGACGATGGAACCTTGACAAGAATAAATAAATATACAGGGTGTCTCAGAAATTGACGTCAAGCCGGAATCGGGTGATAGGACAAATCATAATAGTTACAAAAAAAAAAAATCTAAGTCATGTATTTTTTAAATTACAGTAATTTTTTTTGCGAAAAATGTACAGCCTGTGATGGTTTTTTAGCTCCTATAGCAACAAATCACAAAAAAAAAATCAGCTGCTCCCTACATTTTGACGAGATATACGAACATAAATGTAGGGAACAGCTGATTTTTTTTTCGCGATTTCAGATTTGGTCCCATAGTAAAAGTTGTTCATAATGATGAGTACAATGACCTCTTAAGAGGTTTTTGGTGTTTTTCAAATAACCCTGTATAATAGCCATATGTATTTAGAAAACGCCTTACTAACAAAATAATGTTGTTGTTTATATGGATTGATCGAAAAAAAAAACGAGTCGATTTATTAATAAATTATAAAAATTGATCTGTCCACATTTACTTGCGCATGTCACAGACTGAGACTACTCTGTGGTTAGTTACGTGCGTGACTGCTTTGATTTGATAAAAGACATATATTTAAATACGTTGAGTTTTGAATTCCGTATTTACTTAGTTATTATTTACGATACGTGTTTTTTCTGCTACTACAGAGTTGAGCTAACAAGTTCCTCGAGTGCATTTTGTTTTTGAGATATTTGATTCTTATTAGTGCTGTACTTTGTGAGATATTTGACTCTTAGATAGCACTAAGAGCCTTGTTGAGATATATTGGCCACCCGAACCGTTATTGTCAGAGCCCAGTTTACCCCAGTAAGTAATAGGACACAGCGTCTGCGTTACCGGTTCTGTATTAACTGTTCGATTTTATTAGCACCTAATTTACGCCGGTATACAGTTAAGGAGGTGAACGAGTAAATTACAGTTCTTCTACGACCCTGGACAACGCCTACACCTGTAAGTTATCGTGTAAGGTGTTGATAAGGAGGAAATGTCAATGTCAATTTCGAATTATAACCTAGATTTTTACAACAGAAAAACAATGATATCTCTTGAACCAGGGTGTATAAATGAAAAATGGTTCATGATTATGAAAATACAATGTTTTTACTACTTCAGGGCACAACAATTTTCCGCTGGGACCGAGCTTCCCTTACAAAACGGGCAATCTCCTTTCCGTGTTAATATAAGGCTTAAGGCCACACAGCTCGAAAAGTCTTTCACTACTTTTCCTAAGTCCTTTAGTTGCCCAGTCACAAAATAAAAAATTAGGGCTGATACTTTTAGTGTTCTTCTTAAAAGAATGATTAAACTCAGTTTGGACTACCGAAAATATTTTTTTATACAAAATATTAACATTGTTCACTGTAAGGTTCTAATTACTTAATTTACAAATTCAATTTCGATACAATTTATTTAAATTAACAGATGTTATTGGTCTCGGTTGTATCTGCACTTTTTGTATTGGCATGTTGGAATCAAGAGTTACAGTTTGATCGCTGTTATCAGAAGTGTCAGAAGGGAGATAATTAACAATAGCTTTATCTAAATATTCGCAGCAACAAGATAAGATATATTTATTTGCTCAAACATGTGTATACATAAACATACAAGAATATAAATGCATGCAGCAGGCCTAGCACGACGGGTGGACAAACCCGTTTTCTCCACCCTTTGTCTCCTTGACAGAAGACAAAACGAAAATTCTCCCCTTTGCTAGCACGATGACGAGGGACAAAATTATTTTATCTCTGTTTGACAGTTAAGAGTGGACTAAAGTCCCAATTTGTCTCGGGAGCTAGCACGACATGGATATGAGGGGACAAATTTGTCCACTTTTGACATTTATTGAAGACAAACATCTCACTTGCAATCTTGGGTGAGGACAAGATATTTTCCAAATAAAATAAAAAGAAAAAATGTCTCGCAGTTACATAAACTATATATTAACGATGTCCCAACAAGTGGAAGAGCGGAAACTGCATCGCCGCATGATTAGGGGTGCAAACAACCCGTTTGAAATTCCCGATGAGGAATTTCGAAGAATTTTTAGGATTAAGTTTATCGCTCGCTATTTGTGTAATGAGCTTGCTGTTGCTTTGCGGCCTAAAACTAGAGATGGCCTGCCAGTCCATTTACAGGTAAGTTGGAAATGTTTGGCAAATATAATTAAACCTTGTTTCGTAATCGGTCGTTATATTCTTATCCAATATTCTATGATAAATTACGCTTTTACAGGTTCTTACGTCTGTAAGATTATTAGGTAATGGAGGGTACCAACGTGGAACTGGCCAATACCACAGTCTTTGTATAGGAAAACAACAGTGAGCAAATACCTGGCACAGTTTTCAGACGCTGTTATAAGAATGTTAGTGGCCTAGAACATTTTTGCATGAATAGTGTCAACTATTATCTACTTAGTAACGTCTAGGTACCCTTTCTTGTCACAGATTACTTCCAAAATGAATTATGTTTCCTGGCACTGAAGACCAAAGACGGCTAGTTGCTCAGGAATTAAGGAATAAATATGGGCTGCCAAATGTGCTAGGAGCACTAGATTTATCTTGATATATCATATTATGAAGAATTTTAAATGAAATTTAATGACAAAAATAATTTTAAGCAGTTGACATTGACAGAAGAGAAACAAACAAGCGAGTACATCAAACAAGCCTGTTATAATTAGACTAAATATTACTGTCACTTTAACCATTTAAGAAGTATCGGTTGTCATGTAATCACAATTTGTTCGGGTTATACCGGGAATATAATTTTTCCTAATATAGCAACACTAACGGAGACAAAGTTTATACCCGTGGAAAAACTTGTCTCTATGCGTCACCGTGCTAGCTGAAAGGAGAGAGAAAATGGGAAAGAGATGGTTTTGTCCCCGATTTTTCTCTCTCCCCTTTTTAGCCGTGCTAGCCCTGCAGGATAACATAAAAAATAAAGGATCAGACATGTTTGCCAAATAGTATGGCGTGCAAATATTATGAATAATAATGATTTTGAATTATTAAGTCAAAAACATTAATGTTATGTGAATTTGTAAACAAAAAATAAATTATAAACGTCAATTTTAGAAAAATAAATAATACCTACTGCATCAAAATCTATGTCAATATAAATTCTTCTGTCAGAAATTCATTAATATTATAGTAAGCTTTGTCAATTAGATGACTTTAGTTGATTTTTCAAATGTTAACTTATTATAAATAATGGCTCCATGCAGAAAACACTTTTGCGCATAAGTGCCGTCCTACTCCTATGCAGACACAGCTGACTTTGATCACGCCTGTTTCTTGGAAATTTATTTGCCATTCGCAAAAATAAATTAAAATTACCTCTAACAAGCAATTACTGTTTCCAGAATATAAAGTGATGCCAATGTCAAAATTGTATAACGAATAAAATTAAAAAAACATTATCAATTCATGTAGCAGTTGTCGTAGCTGTTCGGATTGGTTCTACAAACACATTTGACAAATTGGACGATTTAAACTTTAATAATCTACTGGTATTTGAATTACTAAAATGTTAATATTAAAGTCACCAAATAAATAATTACTAACTTATTACCAGTTGCAAGTTTTGCCAAAACATGAGCATTAGAAATCGTTCATTTGCAAAGAATGTAGGTAACAAAACATAGTTCAGATGAGGTATTCCATGCAGAGCACTGATTTCAACCACACTTGGATAAACCGCATCTGAGCACTTGGCGTAAAAAAGAAAAACAATTGGATCCAGTACATTCTACCGTAAGGCATGCAACATTAAGCACTATAATAATCATAAGTATTGCAGATCTATCCTAATCAATAATTGTCAGGTACCTTATCTATCAGTTTTTAATGTATGTTCTTAAGAGCGCGTATTCGATTTAGCACAAGACAAAATCTACACGATTGCTAGAACGACGTAACTTAAACTCAAAACTTAAAACAAAAAACTGGCCAAGTGCGTGTCGGGCCACGCACAGTGTAGGGTTCCGTAGTAGCCCGTTATCACAATGTAGTACGATTCTGTTGTCCTTTATTCTAAATACAAAAAAAACGCATATTTGTTTTTCAATGCAAGTCTTTACCCGTTTTATGCAAGCAACTACTTCATCTTAGTCACTTTAAAGGATTATTGCTAAGGATTTTGTATTTGGTACAAAATTATCCAACACCCAAGTTCAACGACTATTACTGCTAAACTAATAAAGTTATCTTAACCGCTATACTTTTCCTTTAAACTTCATGAATTGCACTATCATCGTGAATTTTTCCAGATTTTTTAAGCCCGCAGTTTAGCTTTTAGAGGGCGGGGGGACGCCTTACTGGAAAAAAAATTTGCACTTTAAAGTTTAATATTTCGTAAATGGAGCATTAAATCGAAAAATTATTTTTGCAACCCGAAGTCATTTTAGAAGACCTATTCAACGATACCCCACACGATGGGGTAGATCACGAAAAAAATGTTCATCCCCACTTCAAATGGAGCTACCCTAAAAAAAAATATTTTCCAAAATTTTTTTTACCACTTTGTCGGCGTAATTGATATACACACTACTACAAAATTACAGCTTTCTAGCACTAACGGTCTTTTAGCAAAACCTCGGACAGACAGATCACAAATGTGCAACATTCACCTTTTTAGATGTCCATTTTTCTTCAGGTGACAGATTGTATTCGTTTACATAGAACGCTCCAATATTATTCTGGTTCTATTCATCCTGAAACATAACTCTGACGTCTATTTTCGTAAAACAACATGCAGGGATTGTCTTAGCTTTCAAAAACCGTCATTAAAAATTACACTTTTACTCTGTAGTGCACTAAATCAAGACTTAGTCTTTCTAAAATCGTAATGTTCTTCAAATAATCTGCTCACATCATTACGATATTGTCCTGGAAAAAGCTCGAAAACGTGATGTTTTCGTCGCGAATCGAATACACGCTCTTAAAAGTCAAATTCATCGGAAAATAATAGTCATGCTTGAATACAAACAAAATAAGAATATAGCAAAGGTGTTTTTTTTCGGCCAAACTTGTACCGAAGTACAAATTAGAAGTTAAATTCCTTGCAATAAATTGTGTTATTAGCAGTATTTAAAATCCTCCAATATTTGATAGATTAAGAAATAAAAAATCACTACCTCACATCGTAACTGCGTTCAACGAACGTTCATAACAGCAGCGACAGCTGACAGCTATAAAATTAAACTAAATAAGTGTCAAGTCTAAATGGGTTAGGCAGGTCGTCAAGATGTAAGAAATGAATCGAAAGTCCAGGGAAGAATAGCCAAATCAACAATAATTATGAAATCACGCACGAAATAGCACTCAAAGAGACGGGAAAACAACGAAAAAAGGCGAGGAACCGAAACGAAATGATGATATTATTGGTACTCAACAAGAACTAATAAAAAAAATTAGATAATTATTAGCCTTGGGCCACAGTCTTTTGGCCTTTTAGAAAGCTAACCAAACGCATACAATAATCTGAAAAATAAATGTATTTTTTAACTGCTGAATGTTTCACAAAAATAATGCCTTATTTATGAAAAAAAATTGTTTAACCCTAGATTCATAAACATACGTCTCGCATACACCCATAAGTAGTAAATGACTCGCAGCGCGCAGCGCGAAAGAGATAGAAATACGTGCCTCTCAGTACCTTCCATAAAACGACGAAAGCTCAGTACGGCGCCAGCAGTTTTGGCGTGTAAACGTATAGTTTTGGATATACCGAGCACGAGGTGTCTGAGATACGTGTGTTTATGATTAGTGTAACAACTTTATATATTGGACGGTTTTACTATTTGCCTTATAAAACGAAAGAACGCACAGATTTTTTTTTTAAAAAGGTATGTATTTATTCTATTATATATTACGAAAGTAGTTGTTAGTATGAAACAATGTTATCTATTGCCGTTGTTATAATTTTACTAATTAAACTGTTTTACTATGTATCAATTCGTAGTTATACTTATTTTTTATTATTAATCAAATACTTATTGTGTGTTATTGTTTTTTTAATAATATGAATAATCAACAGAGACCACTGAAAAGACGAGCATTTATCAAAGAAGTGTCAGATAAGATGATAGAGCCTTGGTTACGAAGGCGACACGAAACACCAACTTTGAGGCGATGCCTAAAACGGAACATCGATGCTATTTTAGGTGATACTTTGCCTGATGCACTAGTCAACCCCGAAAATCAATCCAGAAAATTATGCAACTTTTGCTGTTATAAAAAAAAACGTGTGACTAGATTTATCTGCACGTCCTGCAAACGTTACATGTGTATGGAACATCGTGGTAGTTTGTGCCTAGAATGCTCGGATTGATATTTTTTAAATGTTTTTTATGTTTTAATTCTTAATAAAAGTTCATTCAAATTAATAATTGTGTGGTAAAGTAGTTTTGGGTGTGTAGTCGACGGAGCCCCGCTTCGCGGGGCCCCTATTTCTGTGTACAGGGTTTAAAGGAACCTAACACGAAGGGGATGACGGGGGCTCGTTCGCTCGCTTTGCTCGCTCACTCGAGCCCCCGTCATCCCCTTCGAACCTAACCTGTCCGAGTCGGGGTGCCCCAAGTCCCGAGCTCGCTTCGCTCGCTCTTGCATCCGCTATGATCTGCCGAACTATTTAGCGAACCGCCCATTCCATCATTTTTACCGCTCATTTAGTTATTGGACTGCTCAATTATTTTTAGAATTGACATTGTATGATAAAATAACAGTCTAATTGATCTTTTATTACTGTCCATGTTTTACTGTCGCAATAATTAATCAACCGCCATTAAATTAAATAACTGCTCAATATGTTTTTCAACTGATCATAATAACATCTCGAATATTTAAATAACAGCTCAAAAAATTAGTTCCCTTGAAAAATTGACTGACAGCGTAATAGCATTTATCAACTAGTAGTAGTTTTGAAACTTCCTGTATGTAATAGACCTTTGTATTGGGATCTCAGTAATGCCGGTCTTGAAGAATGATTAATTATCGTTTCAAAAAGATTTAGGTTCGTTTTAACGAATAATGCTTCCTCCAGAATATAAAGTGATGGAAAGGTTAATAATTTAAGGGATTTAAACATAGGAAATACAGCTGTCCGTTGAACTAATTCACTATTTTTGGGTTCTGAATACCCTTTCTTGTTCACTCCAATTCCCACAAAATACTACTCCGTATCTTAAGACAGAGGCAACCAGACCATGGTAAGCTATAATGATGTCGTCAATATTAACTTTTTTCGACAAGTTATAGAGAATATAAGCTCCTCTATTTAACTTTTTGCAGACTTCTTCTGCCTGCTGTTTCAAAGATAATTGGCTGTCAATTACTATACCTAAGAATTTAGAATCATTTGTCTTGTCAATATTTTGTCCATTGTATTCAATTTTTAAAGAATCTAGGTGTAAACGTTGAAAGAAATGCATCATTTTTGTTTTTTGTAAATGTTTTAATCAGATTTGTTTTGCCAATTAATTATTGTTTTTAATGTGTCTGTCTTTTTCATAATTTGCGTTTTCAACGCATTTTGACTATCGCTGTGCTATCATTAGCGAATAACACCATCGGCTGTTGCACTTTTCTCGGAAGATCATTGATATACATAAGAAATAATGGAGCCGCAAAATCACTCCCCTGTGGAACTCCGAATTTGACTTCTCTACTGTCAGATAGATATTTAAATTCCAATTTACGTCTAGAACATACTCTTGAGACTTCTGTATGTTGCACACAGAAATTTTAAGAGACATCTTCCATTCTGTCTCAACTATAGAATAGTTTTGATAATTCGCGGGTCTGTAAACGCACACTATAACATGCTTATCTAGCTCAACACAAAACAGTTCAATGCTATGTTCAATCGATAGTTCAACTGTCTTTTCGAGGTTTGAATTTAATACAACTTTTTTTAGCATTAGTGAACAACCGCGCAGCATTGATTTTCGATTAAAACATCTGGACACTAAAATAGTCATAGTTCATTAACATTTCAGAATCATTTAACCAATGCTCAGTTATACAAGTAATGTCAAACATTGTTTTTTCTAAAAACAACTCAATTTCCAATTGTTTGGAAGAAAAACCTTGAATATTTTGATGGAATAATTTCAAGGATTTCTGCTTAGCCCCTTTTCCTTTTTTTTCTTTTCTACAGTTCACTATTTTGGTGATAGTGGAGACGAGAGTGAGTGGAGAGGTATGCCACAGCTATCAGGACAATCCCAGAAGTACGGTCAAGATCCCTACTACCAGCATCTTACTGGAATACCTTTCCTTCCACTGAGCCCGTTTGCTCTAGCGAATATCTACTCCACAAATTTCTTACAAGGCACTTTTAACTGTTTTTTTGTTTCCTTTTTTTACTACTAGTAAGAATAATACGGTACATACCACTATCCCCATTATAAATCTCCACTAATGGAGATTGTGAGAAGTTTTTTCCCACTAGCCCATTAGTCGTTTTGCAGAATTGGAATTTTTGGAGTTAGTGGGACCATAATCTATTGAAACAATATTCCGACTATCACTTTGGATCATGACAATGGGGATAGTGGGATGTACCGGAATACGATGTGTTATTGTGTGCCTTTTAGTCTGTGCCAAATAAATGTATTTTCTTTATTTTTAGGGTGGTTCTACTCAGGAGAAACGAAAATGAAGTGATTTTTGGCACAACATTTTTTTGGCATCTAAGGTCAGAAAAGTAGCTTGACGTCTACCTTAGGTCGTTCTTTTACTGATTCCAAACGGGCCAGTCAAAAAAATAAAATATACCAAATTTATGACCATTTAAAACAAATATGGGTCCAGGAGACTGAGGATATGAACAGCGGTGCTATTCTGTAAAAATCTCACCGTGAAAACTTAGGTGAAGTGAGCGTGGAGTGAGCTGTCAATATTGTCAATTCCTAGCAAAAACAAACTCACTTCACCTAAGTTTTCACGGTGAGATTTTTATAGAATCGACCGGCTGGATACTGAGGCCCGTATTAATAAACCTTCCTCAATGACGTACTCAAGTGCGATATCATTTGATACGCCATTATTGCGATATCAGCATCTCAAGATCATTGCTAATTAATAAACACATGAAAACAGTATCTCAGTTACCAAGATCAGCTCCTCAAGATGCTGTACTTGAGGGCTTGATCTCGTGAACGATTACGTCACATTGACCGAAGTTTAGAATGACATTCATCACATTTCGTTCAGTATGGTTTTGTTAAAATTTTAATGAATAGCGCTGTATCACGTTTTAAAGAGTATACTTCGGAAGCGCCCCGATCACACGGACCTGTTTGAGAATGAATTATGCTACACATCAAATCTTAAATGAATGTGCGTTAATCAGGAGTGTTGGATAAACACCTCATAATATGTTCATATTTAGCGCTCAAGTTTACTATTATTAATTTTCCTTGTATAAATTCAAGTCATATGATAATCGCCATTGATGACAGTGGTGGTCGAGGCTAAAAAACATAAAAATTGGAGATTTCGAACACCTAACTTCACCACAGGGGCTGTGAATCTTTAATTTATTTGACGAATTTATCCACAGTTTAAGGTAAATAAGTACTTAGTGGTAATGAAGTTTTTGGATATCTAATGTCGAAGTTTCGCGCCAATCGTGCGTGTTTACATTTTTACTTTTCACAAATTTCACACACAGTTAAACGTAAGATTTAAAATGTTACAAATATTATTAAAAATATAGTGAACAACACGAAAATGCCCAGGTCTTAACGTAATATTCAAACACAGGTCCAATAACACGTATTAATCATTACCACTACGTACTCAATTTGTGTTCAAAATCGCCGACCATTATTGCTTTTTTTATTGCAATGATGTACGAAAGCGATTATTCCAAACGATTTTTTTTTTTATTTCGATTGATAATAATATGACGAATGTAATCGATACTTGGAAATAAAATAAATAATTTTAAGCAGTAAATACAATGAGCATTATTTATAATAATCATTTATGCTTTTCTATTGTCATTTCAATCGTTTTTTTGGACATTTCATAACAGCCAGGCCATATTGAATTTCGCGCCGAAATGTTTTTATATTTGAATTTATATTTGGAATGCGCTCGCTGTTTACAATTATTTTAATTTATTGAACAACTACACACATCAAAAGTGTCTAGGATCAGCATTTTAATGCGGATTTCTTGAGATTGAGATGTGGCTTGTAATAAATTTATGATTTTATACATTTATATGGATCCTTTTTGGTGCATTTCATAATTTGAATCAGGAACTGTGAATCAAATTCGAGTAAAAGATGAAAATCAGCTGTCAATATTTTCCCTATAAAAAACATACAACGCATTGAGACATTATTAGTGCTACTGTTTCCCTACTACTGATTAAAACCAACGTTATTATGGAGCGGCGACGTCATTTAAGCAGGGAAGAATGCTCAGAGCCGTGGAAATGATAGAAGCTGGTTCCGGCAACGTACTGTGGCTTTAGCTCTGAATACAAGTCAGAGTGTTATCAGTCGACTTTGGACACGTTACCGAAGCACTGGTACCGTGGCTGAGCGCCATGGAGGACGGTATCGCTGCACCACACGGAGACAAGACCGATACATTCAAATCTTAACTCGAAGAGCTCCAACAATACCGCCATGATGTTAGCCGTGAGGCTTCATCACTCTTCAGGGAACTTAATAAGCGACCAAACAGTCAGAAACCGCTTGCATGAAGTGAACCTTCATTCCCGAAGACCACTACGGGTACCACCTATAGCAATGCACAATCGTAGGATTCGATATCAATGGGGCTCTTGAACACAGAAATTGGGCAGAAGAACAATGGCGTTTCGTGTGCTTTTCTGATGAGTCTCGTTTTGGTATGAGACCGGATACAAGACGTATACGACACTGGAGAACCCCTGGACGCCAACAGCGATTAAAATCCTGCAGGAAGTCCATCCTTATAGTGGTGGAACCATCATGGTATGGGCGGGTATTTGGATCGGCGGAAGAACTGAGTTGATTTGGATCAGAGGCAACCTCAACGCTCAAATTTATGCTGAGACGATTGTATCAGACGTCCATCGTTCCTCTACAAGTGCAAATCGGTCCCTTATTTCAGTTATGCATGATAATGCCACGACCGCACACGCAAGAGTTGTAAGACAGACTCTCGCCGCAGCTAACATCAATGTCCTGCCCTGGCCTGCTCAGTCGCCAGACTTGAACCCGATTTGAGCATGCATGGGATATGCTACAGAGAAGAGCTCTGCCGAATATGGAGGGTATCCAGTCGCAAGAAGACCTTTTTTTGTTGTTGCAACGAACATGGGCGGCCATTCCACAGCGTGATTTGGATGAACTCATTTTGAGTATGCCAAACCGATGTTCTTGTGTTTGTTAGTGTTCGCGGTAGAAACACGGATTATAATTGTTTAAGTTACCCAATATAATTTTAAAAGAAAACTGTTATTTCAGTCTTTTTTCGAACTTTTGTGTTAGTGGTTCAAATGTCAAAAATCCCTTTATTAGGAAAATGGCAAATTTCTTTATTAATGCAAAGGTGACTTGGTTTATCGTTACTGTGACAAACGAAAACACTTTATTTGATGAATCCTTAAAGAAAATTTTAATTAATATCAATCAGGAGAAAGTTATTGCAAAAATATATGTTGATCCCTAGACACTTTTGATGTGTGTATTATTTATTGTGGATTTTAATTTTGATAATTTCTAATAGTTCCCTACAGAATTCCCAGTATATATTTATTAGGTAGGCTTAGTAAAATTTTGATGAGAATGATGATAAATTAATTCCATAAATTGGGTATTCTGCAAACACTTTCAATACTTTTGTTAGTTAGAGTTGTTATCAGTTTCTAATTTTTTTTCATTTCTTCATCGCGAATATCGATTAGGCTGTATGCAAGTTTTGAATCGAAATAAGAAAATTGGGGTGGACGGTCAACACTAAAAATTGTCACGTCGCAACACAATTTTTAGTAATTTTTATCAGATTTGATCGTGTTTTTCATGTAGTTTATGTATGAAAAATGGTAAAAGTAAGAACGCAGACAGAATGATAATATCTTAATTTTTTCCTTTTGCATATTTTCACAAGAGAGTAGGTTGTTTATGTAATTGTTTCACTGAATTGAATTTGTAGTGAAGTGAAGTATACAATAGGTGCGTGTACTCAAGATGCTTAAACCTGAGTGTAGGCGGTCCGTGACTTGAGGTCGTGATTATAGTACCGCGAAACACGGAGTTTGAAAATATTTTGGATGAAATTAATTATTATGATGAAATAGAATTCTGTGTGTGTGTATTTTATGGTCTTTGCGATATCGTTTACCAAAAATCTATAATTTATTTATATGTTGAGGTCGGACAAACTGCGTTAATTTACTGCGAAAGTTGTATAGAATTGGTATTACTACACACCTATCCAAAAAGTAGACAAATTCAATTCAGTGAAAACAATTACATAAACAACCTACTCTCTTGCTGAAAATATGCAAAAGGAAAAAATTAAGATATTATCATTCTGTCTGCGTTCTTACTTTTACCATTTTTCATACATACCTAAACTACATGAAAAACACGATCAAATCTTGATAAAAATTACTAAAAATTGTGTTGCG